>OY728128.1:1735792129-1736992129 GCA_963277665.1 Viscum album
TTCACCACACCCCACCTCACATTCTGTCTAGAATGCATGACCCATATGTATTGAGCTTATATCATTCTTGTGGGGGGTTCCAGCAGACCCATTAACCCACTAGACTATTGATGGAGACCTGGGTTGGCATAGAATGTATTTGTAGAAGGTTTTTAAAAGGATCATATCGCTCGTCTTTGAAGAGGGTGACATGTCAATCAACAGATTATTTATACGCAACATGATAATCCTTGATGTTGGATTGGTTCCCTCATACCTGGCATGGTTTCTAGAATTCCATAGGCACAGGTAAACACAGCTAAAGATGATGGAACTTTCTAATCATCTGAGACCCTCCTCTGATGTACTAATAAACCACCTTTCCATGAAGGAATCCCCATCATTCGAATGAATTGTGGACATATCGAGGCCACCAAAGAAAGACCATACTTCCCGATCCCACTATCCTTCAAAAATAGATGGAACATACTTTCCTCTCATGGAATTATATAGTAGTGACAATGTGAGACCATGTTAATACACACTTTCTTGATATTTTAATATATTGACACAACATGTATTCTTATTCTCCATGTTAGAAAATTTTACATTGAAGGAATTCTGGTGCAACAAACAATATCATTCTAGATACCATGATGATCCTTATCATACTGAAGCCTTCAATAGTCACTAGTAGTAAAGGACCCAGATGAGTAAGGAGTGAAAATATATTTTTCAGGATCTGAGCAGATAAAGATAGTGTCGAATATGTCTTCATGTTCCTCATTCAAAAATTCCTGAAAGAATGAAAGATATATGCTTGCTTCCCTAAATTTGATCAAATGGGAAGGACAGCTAAGAAAATCGATAATATAGCCTGTCAAATTGTGAGTTTAGAATAGGATGTCAACATCCCCAATGATATAGTGAAAATGTTGTTGGAGGGTAGGGATGAGCTGGTGGATCTTGGCATAGAAGGGAAATTTATAGCCTCCAATGGCTTCCATATTTCTCATCCAAATGTGTGTCACTAACTTCTCCCAATGCTTAGGTTCTTCAATTACTTCAAATGAAATTTTTTCATGCATTCATTGTATCATGCTATGGAGGCTCCTTACATTGATTCCCCCATTTTATATATCCTTTACATCTTCCCCCACACAATCCAATACCTTTTAAATTCAGATCTAGCATCCAATAAAGAACTTTCCAGAATCCTATCAATGTTTTTTATGATGCCCTTTGGTACAATGGTGGAATCCATAGCATGGAAGGGGATATCCCCCAAAACACTGTTAACAAAATAAATCCTACCTTTGATGGATAGATATCGGTTATTCCAATTAATCACTCTACCCGATATTCTAATCACGGTTTAATCGAAGTCTTGGACTCAGAGTCCCATAAAGACGTAGTCATGCTAAGATATTCTGGATGGAAATATCCACAATTCATGTCTAGTGTACTACATAACTAGGAGGCTCGGCGAGAAGTGCACTAGCTTGAGATAAAGAGTTTCTCTTGGCTTTATTGATAAGTTGGACACTCCATGTGATATAATCCTCCAAAATCCTTTTGAATCCATTCATTGATCTCCTTCAACCGTTGATAAAGACAATATTGTCATCTAAAAACATCAAATGGGAGATTTTAGAGATATTTTTTCCTCTTGTATGGGATGATATTGCCACTGAATAATCCTTTTTTGATGAGGTGGTTGTGGGTGTCATGTGCGAGAATGAATAAATAGGGGGAGATGGGGTTTCATTTCCACAAACCATGGGTCACCATAAATAAACCATAGGTTTTCCCTAAAAAAGAAACCATCATCCATAGGGAACTAAATCATTTTAAGGTGAGATCAATTATTTTGTGAGAGAATCCCATACTCTTGAGAACTCTATTGGTGAAACTACACTCTATCCTATCATATGATTTTCTCATATCGAATTTAATCATCACATTGGATCTATGCATCTTGATTTTGATGTCTCCCAACACTTCATGTGCCAAGGCTACCTCCCCTTGGGTGATCTCAACCTATATAAATTGAATAATTCAACAAACAACATATTCGCTTTCTTTAGGAATATCATGTAGATAGTTTCGTAATGTATCAATTGAAAATTCAAGTAAGTTTTTAGGTTGGTCAAAATCACCACATGTTCTAGGATCATTATTTTTATGAAAACCATCAAAGGTTATAACATATATGTAGGGTCCAAAAAATCCATAAATGTAAAGGAAAATACACCCCCATTTTGGAGGGAAAAAATAAATGCATGATTGGATTGAAAGTATGTGGTAAAAAGTGAAGACATTGAGAATCACAAAGGACCCATGCCTGTATGTGCACCAATTATTGGGAAAGGTTCATAGAAGGCATAAATGGTGAATTAAAATTCTATATTAAATTCTATATATCATAGTAAAAAGGGGTTTATTATTTATAATACTATGGTGGGTATTCAACTGAGATGATACATAGGTGGTACAAGCATTGCCCTAATAATGATTGACTGGAAATACCAATTAGTTATACCAAAATCCATTAGAAATTTAATTTTCATAGATACATTCTATGATCATTTTATTGAGAATTGGATTTCAGGACCACTTATCATGGATGGTGTCTATACGACACAACCAGAGAGGGATGGATATGTCACATAATGCTAATAAAACATGCATGTTACCAAAATCATCTTTAAGATTGAATTAAGGATGTATATCGCATAATATTAATTTGGAATGAATCATTTCTATGTGTCCACTAGAGGATAGTGGGAGAACCTTTATTTTCTAAGTAAAATATGTTCAACAACATATAGAAAATAGATATTGGTGATATAGTTAGTTAAGACTATGATAGAAGTAATTATCTAGTGATTGACTTAATGTGTAAAACTACGATCTAGCGAACATGATCTACTAAGGTAGATATAATATTTCCTTGGATATAGTCAATCATAGAAATAATAACACTGTATTAAAAAAATACATGTCTGAACAATTCAAGAGATGAATTGTTGTCGGTGTCACGTGGAATAAATCTCTTCAATAAGTCATGAAAAGGCTTGGGAAGTGATAATGTGGTGAATTGGGAACCAGAAAATAATATTATGGATTAATATCATATGCCATGATATGTAGAAGATGTGATATTTACAACATATAAATTATGGGAGGAAAATATATTTTATTTCATGAGAATTTCCAGCTATGAAATTGTAACTATCTGGTTATATGTGGACATGAATAAAAGATATATACCATTGATATGGGAAATAATGGATACCAGTTATGGTGGGATGAAAAATAGTCTTCCATTGGGTAATTTTTTTCTAGTATCATAGTTAGGATAAGATGATGAGTGAGAAAAAATCATATGTGGCAGTGGTAGACATACCTACAAATATAGAGTACATTGTATCATCTGAAATAGCTAAGATCTAGTTATTAAATGCAATAATTTTTTCTAGTTCCTAGAATCTCACCTGCCACGTAATGGTTTGTAATACTAATAAATTTGTAACTAGTACAATCAAAGATGTCGTCTTTTGATTGTGTATAAATTGTATATACTCTGGGATAACATCTCTTAGGAATATTTATTCCATGTGATAAGGTTTCATATTAAATAATATCCACACTGTGGAAACATGGAAGTCCCGTAATTTTAATATGTTACTCTATATAAAAAAGATATTTTTCATGTGAGATCTACCAAGGTTCATTGAGAATTTATCACTAGTTTTAGGTGATGTGTTGTAGTAGAAGGTTTCCTAAACCAAACATTTACAATACTTTTGATTACCATGTAGTCTATAAATTTAGATATACTTGATGTATTATTACAATAATATTGAATAATTTTGTGTTTCCACTAATGAAATTCTAATTTCTATAGATTAATTAACATATAAAAAGGTTATAGAATATCCCAGGCTATAATGAGAACCTTGATATATTATGACATTAATCATAATCAATGTAGATATGGTCTAGATACCTCATACTGACTAGACAATGATGATGTTTTACTCTCTACTGAAGGTGGATCATATTCATTGAGACTTTTTCTCCTGAATCTTTTACATGGTGATCTTTATTAGTGATATCCTGAAGAAATACCAACCAATAGGAACACCACATGTTTCAGGTGTCATTAGTTTTTCCTATTTATGGAATTATGTATTGTTCTCCCAACACAAGATAATTTGCATTGTGTGAAATTTTATCAAGTACCTTGATGCAAGGAATAAAAAATTATAATAAAATCATGGTGAGTTATCTTTTTTTGTCCCATTAGTTTTATAACATTGGTTGATTGGTTAAGGTTGGATATGTCGCTTCTAGGTTGAGGAATTTATATTTGGGACCTAGTTGATCAAGATGGTACTACCTTCATTAGTCTTTTACCAATGATTTAAAAAGCTAAATCCATCTATTTAGATTAAAAAATAATAAATCAAGTAATGATGATGACACAAGTGTGCATCCTTCTTTATGAAATATTTAAAGGAAAATATACTATAATATGGAGTATGTGTTTAAAGGTTTGTTTTCATTACAATGACTATCCTTATCTCATTAGGGGCCATCATGGGCTACTAAATTTTTTTATTTTTCTTTGGATATTATTCATTTATATTGAGATAATGTTCTATAGGGTCACCAAAAATAGTTTATTTAATAATATGCCCAATTTTGATCAATATGAATATTGGACATGGTAGACCCCATCATGGAGTCTTAGTTTTGTCCATGTTTTCAATCATCAAAAAATAAATAAATAAACTATAATTCATGTAAATAATAACTGGGTAGTATTTATTTGTTAAAATTATTTACAAGTAATGGAAATACAAGGAATAATATTAATCGGACAAATATTATTTTAATATACTATGGTCTTTTAATCTTATCCATGCATTACGAGTCAAGTTTATAAATCATGTTTATAATGTAATATTTATTTTATATTTTATAGGTATGTGACAAATAATAAATAATATTGATCATGTTTAGTTTCTCATAATTAATAGTATGGTGGATGTTAAATAAATGGGGGTCAGGGAACCCCACCGTGTATTTTAGGCATCCACTATAAATAGGTTGAAAGAAAATATTTCTTGATACAATTCATTGACATTATTTAGATAAACACTCTCTTATCCCACATCCTAGAGAGATAATTTATTTATATATGTGTTCATTTTGATTTATCCCTCATGTATTGATGGCATATCAATGTAGTGATTGGTGGGGTATCGAAGGCATTGTTTGATCTCGACGCAAGCACCAGAAATTCAATTATTGACACTCCTATAGTCTTTTGAAGCTTGTTTGGATGATATAGTGGGATCCTTATATGGATCCTTCATGCAATGATCATTAATGGATTGAAGATGTTGAGTGAATATTAAGAACTGAAAAAGGTATGTTTTTTAGTTTATGATTACGAGTTCAGTTTATTTTATGCGAGATCCCATGATTGTGCTGGCGCTTGAATCATCAAAGAAGAAAAGATGAATCATCGTGATGATAAAATTGATTAATTTACCTCTCCCGGAAATTTACACTGTGACTCCACTACCATTACGTTTGGGAATAAATCTATTATAGGACATCTTTTAGTAAAATCCAAACTAGGACACCAAATGAAGTTGGAACATTCATCAATGAGCATTTTTTGCATTATTTATCCCTCTAATAATTTCTAAATTTATTATATTATTATTATATAAAAAATTAAATATCTTTTATCTACATATATGGTGTTATTTTTTTATAATTATCATAAAAAATCTCTACTTCCATAAAATTGGTTAAAAAATCATCGGTAGTGTGTACATCGAACTGTTGTCTCATGAACTGATGTCATTCCTTTTTCCAGGAAAACCACCCACGGTTAGACATAATGATGGATTTAATGGTTATATTTTATATTTATGATGTTATTATGATTTTGTAATTTTTATATCACATATACCATTATTCTTTCCATTTTATAGAAATATGACAACATTTCACATGTGTTCGGTGGATTAGAACATTTCAAAGCGAAGTGATTCATTCATGCTTTAATTAGAATGTATTAAGGATTAATTTAATAAAAATATGTGATTTATAAGACATTTAAATTATTATGGGATTATTATATATTTCATTTACTTTTATATCTTTCAAACCGAATAACTAAATTAAAAAACATCATTCATGCATATGTACGACCAACCATCATCATGAACCGGGTATTTCATTTTCAATCACTAAATTTTATAGATCACCATAAATACAGATATAATGAAAATTTATTATATTAATTTCATTTATAATATTCTGGATATGATTGAACCATGATCAAATTAATAGGACCATAATTATAAAAAATCAAAAAAAATTAATAAAAACAAAGCGGGTATTACCTGAATCATAACTTTAACATCGGATTGTTAATAACCAGGTAATAAAATGACATATGAAAATAATATATGGTATGATATATTTGAATATGGTTAATTAATAGATTAATAATAAACTTATAGTTATTGTAAAAAAGTATTTTAAAAGTATGATGGATGTCTATACTTAAGGAAAGATATCATCATCTCACTATTTTACTTAAAGGATACACGTGGAATATTCACCACCTATTTCATTTATATTGTGTGTAAAAAACCCAGAAAGGTATTTTATGATGCTTATCCAAAAATGTATTATTATTTTCATATCCATTTTACGATCTGCCTTTCATGGGTTTATGGTTCAAAAGTCTCCAAATAGGTAATGGATTTTTGTCTCAATTTTCATTGTTTGAAACATATGTTATATTATGCATCTATTTTGTTTCACAAGGTATATATAATGTCCCTTTAATAGGTAATAATAGTAATTTATCCATAATCGTGTTATTTTATTATCCATTATATGTTATTCCTCAATGGGACTTATGATTCAAGGTTACCAAAGTTATAAGGGTTTTATGTTACAGTATCAACATTTATCAAAATTGTTTATGATTAAGTCTCTAAAATTTATATATCATGATCTCCCACTCAAAAAAATCTTTAATCTTATTCTACTATAATTATACATAAAATTTTCATATAATAGTAACTTTTTTCTACATTTTTGTTACTTAAAAAATAAAAAATGATTCTAATAACATCTGCCTTTATTTCCCTCTTCCATCTGAAATTTATTTTCTTCCAAAAAAATGATCTATAAAAAAATATTTAATTTTTTATTATTATAATTAAAATGCTTTATTAAATAAAATTTTACCCATGATATAATTTAATTTTTTTAATGTTATCTTCATGTTATTATCAAAAACAAAAACCATTGGGGAAATTTTTTGTGAAAACTACTTCTTTTCACAGGTAATTCTATGATGTAATGGATATGAATCCTTTATATTTTACACAAGTTATGGTATGATGATATTTTTATTATACCCATTTTATTTTGTGGGTTATGATATGATGAATTGCTATGATCTTATGTCACACGTATTTATATTTATTTTTTTATGTGTGGGACCAATATTTCATCCAATGTATTGGCTAAATATTAATACCTCGGGACATAGATAATACTATAATCAAGACTAAAACTAATTATGTAATAGACTTTTTCATCTATGATGGTCTATGGAGTGATACTTGACTACGATGATGTTATGTGTGGACTTTCCTTTCATGCCTATAATGTTATGTGTGAACTTCATAAAATGTTTAAAATGGTATGTGCGAACATGATAAAAATTTCATAATGTCATGCATATACTTTCCTTTCATTATCATAAAATTATGTTGGGATTTTTTTTCATTTCTAAAAGTTTATGCGAGAGCTTGATTCAATGTCCTTAACTAAATGTGGGATCCTATTTCTATTTATACTTATTCTTAATGACCTTAACATACTTTTATGATTTTTTTTGTTTTATGACAATTTTATTCTTTCATGTACCATATTCATTGACTCCCTTATGATTCACATCATATGAACTATTTATCTTTATATCGTTTATTTTCCTCATACATAGAATCTTGTCTAATCGTTTCTTATGTTTCCATTCCCCATGTTGTAAAGAATGGATTTTTGTTGGATATGTCTATGAGGAGTACTAAATAAGAGTATCATTCTGGGAAAAAATGGATATCTTTAACCAGAATAGAATATTTTATTCTATGATTCAAATGGAACTAAAAAATTAGTTTTCTTGAGCTTGAATTTTTGAAATGTAATGAATATTATTATAAAAATTTGTAATATCCTTGTACGATAATCCTTTATCACAACAGTTGGTTTCATAGGAATGGTTTAATTAACCTTTGAGAACTAGGATGAGAAAAATTTAATGTGATCAATGGGGAAACATTGAAAGATTTTTCTAGGGTGTTCAGTACGGACATTTCAAATAAAGAGTTTAAGTATAGGAAAATATTCATAAATTTTGGTAAAGGATAGAGTGATTGGTCTCTATGAAACTACATACTAGTCCAGATACTAAAATTCCATATGTTTGTGGTATAAATGTACCTTTGGGGTAACAACCCAAATAATATCTTATTTATATTGACTCGATTAAGAACTAGTGCACAACAATGGTCCTAACTATAGAACTGGTTTGACATTCCTATAGATATTCTTTATAAATTCATGAACCCTTTATGAACCATCATGAATGATCTAAATAGATTATTACTGTAAATGATTAATAATAAACTTAAGTTGTCAATGATTGAAAATATGGTATCTTGATTTAGAATTCCTAATTTATTTTTAAGTCTATGTTATTTTCAATTCTGATTATTGTTTCTCACATTATGGGTATTGGTCTTAGTGAATGGATAGAACTGAGATGAACCATTTAAATGATGAATGTAATGGAAAATTTAATTATTTTCATCATGAGAATCCAAATGTTATTGGAGTAGGAATAAAAAATATCATTTCTTTACAAAAAAAACTGTATCATGTAGTTAATCATGGTAAAAGTAAAACCAAAAAAAGGTGGGAACTCCATTTTGTTGATTCCGTCATGAGGCAATGCCCACATTCTCTCAGTGGTTCCACTGATCGGTTAGTTTCTAAGAAATGTATCAGTACCACTAAAAAAATATTTTCTATTATCCAATTTTTGATGCATGATAATTTCCCTCTATTTTTCTATAGTCTTGAATATGAGGTATACCTATAGTGTAATCTAATTAATAAAAAAATAAAATGATAGGATATTTACTCTTTGATGTGGGGTTAGTCTAAAAGAATATTTTTTAACATATAAATTCCTATAATTCACCTCAAAATTATGGTGATGAAATTTCTATTGATTAAGAAGAATGATGATTATTAAATTGGTACCTATAATGAAAATTTTACAAGACAAGAAAGGTAACCATCAGGTATTATAATTCAGCCTAAAAGTCTGGTTGACCGATTATTCAGGGCCTTGAACCAAAATATATAATGGCTTTTATTCATAATAGAATTTGAATACTATGAATAAATCATTAGACATGAACTAGAAGTTGATGTGGAATCTAGTAACCCTCTTAGTTTAGGTGATATGAAATGAAAACTGGGTTTCCATAGAAAATACCATGATATGTGACATAGAGGGATATAATATTTTCAAACTCCATATTTCCAAAGTTGTGTGAAGGAAAAAATTGGTATATTCTTGAAAGTAATAAGATGGTGATTCTAGTGTGGTACACCTGTCCATAATGAAAAGGAATGTAGAAGTGATGTGAAGAGTGCAGTCTATCAAATGTCTAGAGAGAGGACTCAATAGAATGAATCACCCACACATTACTGTTTTTGGTTCAAGGAGTTTGGGAGTTATGCAAATCAATTCCCCAATCCATGGGATAATATCAATGATAATCCATGATTACCTCTTAAGACAAATGAAAATGTAAAATCTTATGTAATCTCAATGTATGATGTAAATCATAATAATTAGGGAACAAATACCATCCCCTCTTTAGTTGGTAATTTCATATTTGATTTTGAATCAATGAAAATTATGAAAATCAAAATTTTCATCCTATAGTGAATTTACATGTTATTATTTCCCTTTAAATGTATTATATAATAATAAAATATCATTTGATGTTCTATTGGAAAAATTATAAACAGAAGATGCCAATGAATGGTTTTCATAAGATATCATATTTAAGAAATAATGGGTGAATTATAATTTATAGTAATAAATGAATCTAGGAATTATTATTGTAAGAGTTATGGATACCATCATGGGTTTATAATTTTAAATTCGATCATTAATTAAGAGTTACTAACACCCAATTTTGAGGTTTTATGTGATAGGATTTTGGAAATACTAATGATATTTTAAGAGACTTATATAGAAGAGAATACATTTGGTATCATATTTAGTGAAAAATGTATTTGGGGAGTAATTCTTTTATAACATATGGAATTATGATTAAAAAATACTCTAAGATCATTTCATATGTACTTTATAGTTGGTTGGGATCAAAACCATCCTTCTGCTGAGATTTCTTATAATGATAAATTTCACTTGAGAATTCAGATGGATATCTAGGATTCCCATTATGGAATGAATTTTGGAACTCCAATGTACTATTATAACATTTCAAAAAGAAATCTATAGGGACATGATAAAGATAATGAAATTGTCGATAAGGTTATATCTATTCAAACTAATATAAGATCTACAAAAGGTTGTAATGATTTAATATTTAAAATCAATTATCTGATCAAGAATTTGATGTTTTTTATAATTTATTTCAATAAATTTCATTATAGAAGAAATGTGGGGATACTATTCCCTGTGTATATAATCCCCATTAAAATAAATGATCATATCACGATAGTATATTATTGTTTAGTGCTTCCACCAAACCTATCTCATGTTCATGATATGTTCCATGGATCACTCCTAAGGATGTATATACCCATCCATCACAAGTACTTTAGTCATATGGCATGCTACTATAGATTTATATTTCTCAAGAGGAATGACTGGTTGATATTTAAGAACAAATCTAAAAGGTTCAATGAAATAAATTTCTCACAATTTCAATATTTTAGGGAAATACCGCCAACTTGAGAAATTTGTGTGCGAACTATATGATATAATGAGGAAAATTTATTGTAAACTTTTTCTACCAATGTAATGAATTTTTAGGGGGAGATTTATTTTAGTGGGGTAGAATTTTGCACCATAAGATTTAATGAAATATTTCTTTTTAAATTTATGTAAATATTTTCAATATTTTTCATCACATGGAACACTATTTTTATCATATAATACATGAAACATTAAATTTTTCTTGCATTACACACAACACTATGCTTAGATTTCATTACATGTACCACTAAGTTTAAATAAAACATGACATATTATTAAAATATTATTATTTAATATGATAGTTTTCACCTAACTATTAAAATGAATGTTTTGAATAATATTAAAAAATCATAAATATTTCATTTAGAAATTATATAAAATTAATTATTTTGTTCCCCATTAACTTGAAAAGAAAATAAAACCCTTTTTACAATAAAAAGATTTCATTCTCTGAAAAACTCTTTTTTTCATAAGTGTGTTTTATATAAATAAAGTAACCAAAAAAAATTTGATTAGTTTTTTTGATCAGATATATATATATATATATTATTTTAATAATTTTTTTATCAGTCATTTATATGTTTTCTACATAATAAATAATTTTAAATCCAATTTTACTCTTGAAAACTGTATTTTTCTAAAAAGTAGTTTTGTCATCGTTTCTCATAGTTATAATAAAATTAATATTTAAAATATTTAGAAAATTAATTTGATAAAAAATAAATTAATATTTTAAATCATAATTAAAAAAAATTTCTTAGCGTTTATTTTTGTGATTTTTCTATAAACGTTCATTTTAGGATGAATAGTGAAAATACAAAATTCAAATTTAAACAAATATATTAATTTAAATTATTTATAATATTAAATTATAATTTGAAATGTTTTTAATATAAAATTATTTCAACTTTTTATAAATTAGTCCAATTTAGTTCATTATAATCAATTTCATATTGAATTTTGAAATAATTCATTTCATACTTCTGAACATTTTCTCTTTAAATACTTGATTTCTCATCGCATCTAAGGGTAAATTTGAAATTAAATTTTTTCACAAATATGAATTTAATTTTTATATATGGATTCAAAAATTATAACCATAATAATTTATATTTTTTTATAAGGCCAACATTATTTTTGAACAAAATGAATAGTGAACGCATTAAAAATTAATTACCACGGTTATGGTAATAATGGGTTTATTAGGGATTAAACAAAAATGATAATGGTAAAATAATGTTTAAAATTTAATTGAAACTATATTGTTTATATATTTTTAATATTACATTAATAGGTTATAAATGGTGAAATTTTTACCTTTGCGACATATGAAAAACATGGGAGCACTTATTTCTTTTAAAAAATACCAATTGTGTCCTCTCCCCTACATATGAAAGCCATCACCACTCCTCTATTCTTCAAACCTTAAATCTCTTTTTTATGAAAATTAATACCCAAATAACTTACCAACTACGCTCCTTTCATCTTATAATACCTTTCTGTGAATAATGTCTTCTTAGGAAGGTTTTTAGTTCAATCCTCAAGAGTATACCCGAAGAAATGCTAATGTTCATCAAATTACTTTTTTATTTCTTCCTCTCCAAAATTTAATTATTTTCATACCATGATTATAAAACAAAAATAGTATAATAAATACAAACATATTTTATTATGTTAAGTTAATGAGCTAAAAACACATCCACTTCGATCAAGTTGGTTGTGAATTCACCGTTCATGTAAACGATGGACTGCCACATTGTGAAACGATGTTATTTTTTTCAATACCACCTACCAGGGTTGGAAATAATGAAGTGTTTATTGTTTTTATATGATATTTTTTATTTTAATATTATTATATGGTAGTTATAACATAAATAATTTCATGTTTTGCATTTTTGGGATTACGATAACATCGTTAATGTGTACGACACGCTACAATCTCATTATGCATTTTGATTTATTCATGCATTACATTGAATTTTTTAAAAAAAATTTGAAAAATATATATTATATATGTTAAATAACAGTGATTATTTAATAAAAATATATATAATTTATATTTATTTATCTGAAATAAATATGAAAATTAAAAAACATTGTTCTTGTGTATGTATTTACTACCATATTTATAAATAGTGTATATAATTTTATATCAAAAAATTTTATGGATTAATATAAATACATATACAATAAAAAATTTATATGTAAATCATTGTTATAATATAAGGTATTATTGAACAATTATCAACTTAATTGGACTAAAAATATTAAAAATCTAAATGTATTTGAAAAAAGTGGTTATTACCTGAAATGTGTCATTAACATTGGATTGTTAATAAAAGGGTAATAAAAGTTCATAAAAATCATAAAATGTTTGATATAAATGAATGTTGTTTTATAATATATGTATAATAAACATATTTCCTTTATAGGTGGTTTGAACGAGTATGATGGAAGTCAAAACAAAAGTTAATGGATCTTTGTCTCACTTGTTACTTCTATGAGACACATGTTTTGTTCACCACATATTTCTTTAATGAGGTGTTTATACATACCATGAATTTATTTTTTGATCATTATCATGAAAATTATTAGTTTATAAATATCTATTTTTATCTACATTTTATGGGGTTTATGGTTAACCCATACCAAAGCTATACGTGATTTTTTCTCAATTTTCCTTCTTTAGGATGTACATTAGGTTATGAACCTATTATATTTCAAGAAGTATATATAAATACATTATTATAAGAAATATACTGAATTTATTCATCATCATGACATTTTAGGTGTCATATTATTTTATTCCATCATGGGTCTTATGATTAAAGGTTACCAATATTGTATGGGTATTATGCTACAATCTCTTCAAGTATACTGATTGTTTATGATGAAGTATTCAATATTGATATCTCAGGATCTACCTCTCAATAATATATTTAATTTTTTTCTCATCTTGTTATTAATGACATTTCATGTAATAACATCATTTATACACTCTTTTGTACTTAACATAATAATTTTTTTCAATAAAATTAGAATTTATTTCTCTCTTCGGTTGGAAATATATTTTCTTCTAAAACTGTAGTTTCTAAAAAAATAAAAAATGTTTTATTAATAATGTAACTATTTTTTAATGACATTTTTACCCTTTATGGATTTTTTTATAAAAACAAATCAAGGTAATATTGTTTTCATTCTCAAAAATAATTTTTTTAGACATTTTCAAAAAAATTGAAAATGGAATCTTTATTTTAAAGTGTAGGATATAAACAAACTATTCTGACATCACGAAAAATCATTCCATCCAAAAGACATTATATTTTTTCACGTATATTTTTAATGATGTTTTTTTTTCAAAAGTATTTATGTTTTAGGAAGATTTATTTTCAGAGGAAATGATATTTCTCATGAAAATTTTCAAACTCATCGATAAAAATATTCTTCCATATATCATATAATCTGTTGAAATTACATGTTCCTTAATAGGGATTTGATCCAAGGATACCATTATTATTCTTCCCCTGAATGGTTATTGGTTATTATGAATTTATTTTTATGAAACCAATTTCTCTTCCATGGTTTATAAAATTTATTAATAAATATGACAATTATTTCTATTCTTGCGTTATTCTACAACTAAATGATTATAAATTATGTATTTTTTCCATCACATATGATATGATGAATTTTTTATGATACTTATTTAATTATGTTGGTTATGATATAATGAATTTTCATTGACTTGTATAATAAATTTATATAATTTTAATTTCTAATGGGTTGGACATACATATCCCTCCAATGTGTTGGGTGAAGATTTATATCTCATGAGAAAGATAGGACTAGAAGGGTGAGTAAAATTAGTTCAGCAAGGCAAATTTTATGTTATGATAGTATTAGGAGTGAACCTTGACCACTATGATGTTATGAATGGATATGTAATTTATGTTTATAATATTATGCATGAACCTAATTACATGATCACGATTTTATGTGCAAACCTAATTAAATGTCAACAGTTATATGCATGGACCTGTTTTCCCTCATCATAATTTTCTACGTGGATCTGGTTTCATACACATATGTATATAAGAGGGCCAAATTTCATGTCCATAACTTAATGAGTGAACCTATTTCTATTTATACATGTTCAGAATGTTATAACCTAATTTTTTTCCAATAAAATATGTTTTATGCTAGGGTTATTCTCTCATGGATCATGTTATTTGATTACCTTATGATTCATTCCTTAGAACTACCAATCCTTACTCTATGGTCATCTTTATGATATATGAATGTTTAGGGGTGAAATTCATAAGTTATAATCCTTATAACATACCCTTGTGCTTATCTTATACATTCATACAATCATATATGTATATATGTTATATTGACCAATAATAATAATTTTTTCTAATCATTTCTTATGTTTCCTTTCTTCACGTTCTAAAGAATGGTATATATAGGTTATATACTTGATGAGTACTAAATGGGAATATATTTGCAGGGAAAATTTAATATCATTCACAATATTAGAATTTTGTTTCTCTTTGTTTGCAATAAAACTAAATTATTTATGTCCTCTGGCATAAGTTTGTGAAATGTAATGAATACCCATCTAAAAATATGTACTATCTTGTTATGAGAAATCTAGGTTTGTATAATCTTTTCCTCAAAAATTTTGACCTCCTAATTTCCCCTTACATTGAGTACTCTATATTTAAATCCACCATAGACATGGGTGGTGTACATATATTGGATATGACATAATTGATCCTTGATCTATTCAAATAGGACCACTATAATAAAGATAAAAATATATCCCCAAACTTTTCACCTGATATAATTTTGAAATTATGAATATTTGGAGCCTTTACCAAGGCCTTACCCAAGAGTAGATATATATTACATAACTAAATAACTAATTAAGGGGTTTATACATGTATTTCCAAAAGTGTTTGATGTGTAATTTCATGTACCTCAAGCATTACTGTGATGAAATTTCTAAGAGAAGTAGAATTTAGGATCTCCATGATATGAGGTGGATTTGTTGTTATTATGATTATAAATCCTCTTATTCAATTGATGTAAACAATATTATAGAAAAAAACGTAACTCTATTAGAAACTATGAAGATAACATTTTCAGTTATAGATAAAAATACTCTCATTGCATCATCCTCAATTGAAGGGGAAATTTAAAAAATCTTGTATGATAAGAATCATTTAGAATAAGTTGATGCACCTCCCACCAATGAAGTGTGGTTGGAGATGATATTAGGATTGTCAATATGAAGAGTTGAAAACATATACATTGGATAGAAAACATGGTATGATTTTTATTTTGTACTCAACTTCTAAAGAAACACTTATAATTTCCCAATGATTCCTCTATCCTAGAGAGATAAGTGAAAAAAATAGCTTATTGATTCAAGAGTCTCCATGTGCACACTCACCCAAATTATTTCAAATGAAATGAGGGATAATTCTTATGAATCATCCACATCTTCTACTCTTATTTGGTCCCTAGTCATTTCCACCCATATATGACCCTCTTTTGGAGTATGAGGACCCATTAGAGAGATGAAAACATTATTTCCCTCATCCACCAAAATATATGTCCTCATTGATTTATAATGAGAACATGTACAATCAAACTGTTCATGAAAAAATATTAGAGTTATTTTAAACAATCTAAAAATATAAAATATATTTCTCGAATTTGAACTAAGTCGCCACATTAATCCCCGTGCTTAAAACATCTTCCAAGTATTTTCTATTTGTAGTAACTTGAACAAAACCAATTCATGTTGCATTGGATTTGACATTGACTAAATAAGAATAAAAAATTCATAAGGATATACAGTAACCACTTCTATGTTCTAAATTGTTTTAGAAGAACACGGATATTCAAAATCCACACCATAATGAAAATCAACTTTAGTTTTAAATCCCACTTGAATTATTCCCAAGGAATAAAGGGTCACTGAATCTCTCATACAACCAATAATATTCAAGGGAATGATAATTTGTATTTCTACAAAAACAATGTGTATATGAGTAATAATTAAATTTATCTAATATTTTCAGCAGACGTATGTTGGACTCCCTCACAATCACCATTTTCCCTTATTCTAAGAACTCAATTTTCTAATTCTCTATATATTTATTGATCCTGTGATTGAATGAAGTATATCATAGTATTAATATCCTGTTATAATTACTTCTATTTGGTAGGTTTTTTATTATATGAGATACCTTCAAGAGTAGTTATATTCTTAAATCCATCTAAATTTAACTCCTCCTAAAAAAACCATCCAATCATCTATGGCTGATGTTATTCTTCTAAAATCATCCCATTAATGAAGAAAAATATAAAATATCACCATAAATATAGACATTGATATAGGTACCCTTTCCACTAGTGTTTCACTCATGGGTTCCCTACCAGTTGGAACTACACTTATGGGCCCTCCACCCACTATAATTATACATACTAGTTCCACACATGATGAAGTATTTAGATCAATTCACATCACCAGATTCGATGATATTTGGGTGGCCACTACATTATTGGAATATATTTTCTTGTTGACCCTTTAGCTTGTTGATTCTATCATATCCACCTTTGACTCTCCTTCAACCACTGATAGTGACCCTTTGACTTCTATTAATTGAATATCCAAGTAATCATTTGGATATAATCGAATATAGGTGGTCACGTAGTCTATAAATAGATCAACTCCCACATTAATCAGAGATAAGGTCACCCAATTATGAGTTTGATCCATGGAAAAAATGATCCAAACTAATGATCTACTATAGGGAGTATAAATTCATGAATACTCTAAGGTGGAGTAGGAAACGTTATATATATTCTTAAAAAATCCTCCAAAATTAGAAAGGAATAAACTTCTGGTAGATGATATTAACATTAATATGAGTATATATGACACCCTCATGAACAACCACTATATATGTATTTACATCAATATTTATTTTTCTATTTTTATTAATGGAATAAGGAGTATCTCCAAAAATTATTGCACAAACTGATCATGCCTATTAAATTTGTTCTCTACCATAAGAATTATCATGTGAAATGGCACTAAACACTGTAATTATCTTGAGGAATTGCATTAAACCATCAACAGGAATGAAATAGTTGTTAATAATCCCATAACTATTCATATGAACTCCCATCCACCCCCATATCACTTATAAGGGGCCCAAAATATTTTGTAGTCCCCTTCCCTTATAAATATTTAGAATTTGGGGTTCTTTTTGAATTATACAGGATTAACCTGATGAATTTTTCTACCACTCTATTACTCTTGTTCAATCATAAATGTTTTCACCATTACTACACCTTTCAAAGGGACCATAAATAGTTACTTGTTGAGTAATATTGTTAAAAATCATCCAATTGATCGATGTGTTCATCCTTGGATGTGACAGACCTTAACATTATTTTGAAATATCATTATTCAAGTTTTTTCCAATAATCTACCCTTTCCCCAAGATAATTATTTTATGGAATGAAATTAAGATTCTTATCTAAGTATTTATGCCAAGGATTCATTATAAATAATGTTCCCCACTTCAAAAAAAATGTTTTTCAGGGTCCTTGATATGGTTCCCTCATAACGACATCATTGTATAAACATAAAATTTTCCTTCATAGTAAGAATATTCTACTGCAAAGTCTTCCAATTAGATAAATTAGGGGGAAATCATCCAACATATATCCCATGTATGGTGAACCACTGATCCTCTTAATATCCCAATAGAATATAATTACATAGTTGTACCCTGAGTAAAATTTGTTATTGCTCATGATCCGTAGACTAATGGGGTCCACCATAATACCTTTTTCTTAATATTAATGAGTCTAAGATACTAGTACACCCTTTTATAAGAAAATTTTATTTAGTTAAGATTAATATTTGGTTCCCATATCTTTTACCTAGATGGGATGAACCTAATAATTTCTAAATCCCCACCCCAATCAAATATACAATTTTGATGAAAATCCTAACATATGATATGAAATTGATTTTCATATTATTGATCTATAAACAAGAGTATGATTCAATGAATCACATAAATTTTCTTTAATATTGATCCATATATTCCTAAGGATTTATTATTATGGTCATACATAGGGTTAAAATGATCTACAAATCATATATTTCATCGAAATGTGATATGAGTCCTGATAATCTACAATAGACCCAATATACATGCCCTATGTGATAAGATTGATGAATTATTATTATTAATAAACCCATAAAGGGAATCTAGTTTGAAAATTATAATATGAAGGATTCATCCCAATAAAACTAAAAATATGGATATGACTTTATTGAACAACATCATGCTTGTCACCATTTATTTTTTTAACCAGAGTAATATATTGAACTACAACCTCTTTGTATTCCCATGCCAATGTCATGTTTTTGGAGAAGGGAAGAATATATTAAAAAATATGAATGAATGTTCATGTTTAATAAATTCCATTGAAATATAAAATTTAAAAATTCGTTATTTATATAATTTCATTTGATCACATAACTACATAAGGGTCACACAATCTCATGATCACTATAATATCAGTAGATTTTATGATCATAAATAAATCTAATGATCACATAAACATATAATGGATGAATTATCCCATGAAACTATTGTGTGAATTACGATTAATAAGCATTCTATTTTAGTTACAAGATTCAATCATGTGATTCTGGTTACGTTAACGGGTAATCCAATTTGTTTAGAAAGTGGGGTTATAAGAATTGATCATGTGAATGTATTACGCTAAAGACCATATCAAAAAGCTATGGAGAACTAAGTCTTAAATTTAGTGGAAACCCTTCATCAACATATATAGTGATAAGTTTTCCAAATACAAAAATATATCTACAAGACAAATTGATATAAGATAGATTAATGAGATTAGTCTCATTCTATAATTCACTAACTCAAAACCGAGTTCTCCCCTTTTCTTATGAACATCGTATCTATGGGGGAATATTTTGACACCCTAATGATGAATTTATACTATTATAAGAAATAAAAAATAAAAAAATTATGAGTAATATTTTGATACAATGTAAACATGAAGAAAATCGCCTCTTGCCCAGATCAAATGAAATTTTGATGGTCACATGAGAGGGTTATGTGATCATGTGTCCATCAAAATTTCAGGCACCATCTCAAAGATTACATGATTTCATGACCCAAAAATTTTCATAATGACTTCTCAAGAATGCATATCAACAATAGACCCCTTTCATCCTCTCTCTTGATCATATTATTTTGTGGGATACATGATCTCCTAAAAACGATTAGATCACATGATGTGTTCATGAAAGGATTTACATGATGGATACATTTGTGATCATTGATATTCATGTTATTCTTATATATTATCTGATCTCCAAACGTCAAAAAATTAAAATGAACAACATATGGATAAGATATTTATGATAAAGAACCTTTTGGGTCACTCATGATCATGTGACGAACTAGGGACATAATATACATCATGATACCATTATTTTAATGAACTAGCCTAGGAACCCTTATAAACCGATAACCGAGCCATCCCTAACATAGCCCAAATGGAATTCCTGATCCCCATGGATTGGAAACTAGAACCTATAATCATACAAAATAAAAGTGGAAATGATTTTTCCACTAACAATATGAATGTAAAATAAGAAAAAAAATATAAATATCAAGGAAAACTCCACTATGAGTAATGTACTAGAATACAATAAGACATAAACATACCTAAAGTACCACAACCAAATTACAAAAATAGGGAAGAAAAACCCAAGTCCCAATATATATAACTCACCGAGACCATGTTTCTACAGTTAGATCCTCCTATGAGAGATTTTATCCCTTTTCTCGAACTTAGAAGAAGATAATCACAAACACCTGAAGACATAAGTATGGTGTGAGATAAAATCCTAGTAGGGTCTCACCATAGATTCCATAATAGATTTCAACAATTTATTAACCAATGGAATAGTTAAAATTTTAATGATAAATAGGTATGGAATTTCAATGAATATTTTAAACAAATCATGCAATACAATTCAAATGATGGAAAAATATATTAATCAAATGCTTTACAAATGATGGAATATTTCTAAAACAGTGGATTAAAACAATTTATTTAAATTCATAAGGCATGTAAAATAGGTACTAATCATTTTCCAACATTTATATCTTAAATATAAGTAACAATAGAACAACATGGTTATCTGCCAAATAGGTACGATAGTATTTCTTGTTTTAGGAATCCATGATCTCTATGAGATCATGAAAATATGTGTACAAATACATCCTCTAGACACTGGTCAGAGAAGACTAATCACCATCTCCTAAGGTATGTGACATGCTGTATTTATGTTTTAGAACATTGTATTAGCATAGACAGTGTCCAAATAACTCACCAACTACCTAAGGCTTTCATGTTATCTTACAAAATAAATGATTGGAAATTTATTTTAAGACTTCTAAAAATACAATTAAGTATCATTCATCTATTTCAATTCAAATTTTCCATTTAAAATCAAAATGGGTGTTAATGAAAAACAATCCTCTTTAATACGATAAAACCACTAGGTTTCTATAAAAACGTTTTGGTCCATTTTCATAAGATTTAAATCCATTCAAGACCAATTACATCAATTTCACAATCCATTTATTTAATTAAATTTAAAAAATTAATTGAAATAGATTCCATAAAATTAATGATTTAAATTAAATAATCTAAAGAAAACATTACACAATTTTCCCTAATTCAATGTAGTGGGGGGTTTTCAAATTTCGCATGCCAAAACCATTTCAAATCACCCAATTCACTATAATTGGATTTTCTCAAATCAATTGAAAGTAGGTTTAAGAAATTGAATTTAAATCAAAAATTGAAATCAATCAAGAAATACAATGATAATGAATTTTTAAAATTGGGTAAGAACCACATACCTCAAGGTCATCAATATCAACAAAAAAGATAGACCACACTGTTTGGTGAAACAAACCTCCTCATTGCCTTATTATTGTAACAACTGACACTCTAATGCTCGATGTTTGTCAAGGGTTCCCAGAACAAATACTAATTATTTTATTTCAAAAGGAAATAAAATATCACATGGGATAATAGTTTTTATATCCTGAATAATTTGATTCAATTATCCTATTCAAATATTTTAATAATTATATTTTTCTAAATAAAATTAATTTTTTTCTTGTAGTTACAATAAATTATTATAATCATCTATTAATAAATATTTATAACTATCATTAAGTAACTTTTCATAAATTATCGCTTGATAATATTAATAAAAAATGAAATCCAATTCTTTTGAACTCCTTTACATTCCTACTGAATTTACATAAATTATTTTATGAAACTATTTTTATATAATATTTTGTTTTATAAATATTATATCATTTTTAAAGCCTTTTTTTAAAGTATTTTTTCATAAATTTATTTTTATTAATTATGTTTTCAAAATATTCTATGAAATTCCAAACCTATTTGTATTTAAAATTGAAATCATTCCATTAGTTAACCAATTGTTAGTCTATTTTATGGAATCCGTTGACAGCCCCTACTGGGATTGTTTTTCTCACACCATACTTTTACCTTTGGTTGTTTGTAGATTATTTCTTTCTAGGTTCGAGCAAGGGGAAATGATCACATAAAGATGGATCCAATTGCTAAATTGTGGCCTTATTGAGTTGTGTCCTTAGAGACCTGGATTGTATTTCCTATCCTTTTTACTTGGATTGTGGTACCATGGGATTGTTTATTCCTTATTTTATTTTGGTACATTAATCCTAGTGGAGTTTTCTTTAATACGCATATTGTCTCACTTCATTTACTTCTGCATTTGTAGTGGAAAAATCATTCCCACTTGCATGTTGTGTGATTTTGGGTGCTAGTCACCAAACTATGGGGATCAAGAACTCCCATAAACCTATATGAGGGTCGGATCAGTTATCGGGTTACCAGGGTACCTAGGATAGTTCGTGACAATAGTCGCTTAGGTCGTAGGAGAAGATTTCAATATATAATATTTTCTCCCACCACCTCTAAACCATGTACATGGCTCAACTACCTTATTATGTTAGTAAGATATAGGAGTCCAATTCATGTAAAATCACGGAAATTTATTTATAATGAATACATGAAAAATGGAACATTGGGAGACAGAGAAACAAATGAATTTAGGTAAGAAAAGGGGGATGGATTCGACATTACTATATTGATAAATTTTCATGTAATTAATGTCACAAAGAAAAGTCACATGAGAAGTTAAGAGAAACTCAAATACATGTTCAATCATGTGAACAATGTGAGAGTCAAACACATATCTAGTTATTTGATCGCATTACCCATGCTAGATAACAAGATTACCTAACCGATAATTGTTATGAGATCAAAATAGTTATGAAATGACATGAGAATAGGCTGGTAATGTGATTTTGTAACCCTATTTTTGTCACATGATCACATAAATACTCTAATATCATATGCCTTTATTTCCTTTATGAAAAATAAATTCTAAAAAACCTATCCTTCCATGTCGATTCTAGGATATGGAATGAGGTCATATTCTGTTTGGGAATCTACTTTAAAGTATGTCCATGGACTTTTCTATCTCAAAGAGAAATATCCCCTATGAGTTTAATTACCCAACACCTATCCTATAGTAAATTATATGCCAAAACAATTAATAAATGAAATATAATGACCAAACACAAATAATACTTTCATTGTTTGGATATTTCCCTCCACCAATCCTAGAGTAAATTATATATATATCACTTGTGTATACCCAACATAATTAATATATGAACTATAAAGACTCTGATTCCTATAATAAAATGTGTTTATAAGATACATTTTCTATACTTGAGATCCATATCCAATATCATAGTGTCTCTATATATGTCTTTTTTCTAGTCCTTACACATATCCACATTTCCCTGTGGAAACCAAAATACACGAATGTGGTCTTCCAAAATTACTATACCCCTTGTGGAAGACCACATCCTTGTATCATGATGTTAAATAGAATGAAACCAAACAATGGGGTATAAAATTTATGATTTTATAATTTATATATGACATCTCTTTAAGGTCTGATCCAGTTAATTTTGGTTTGTTTCAGCTACTTTATCACCTTTTAAATAGTAATAACCTCTATGGATGTTGATTCCTTGATTTTTTTAACTAGATAATTCTCTTGAAATCCCCTATTAAAATTCTCATATATGAGATCCCTATAATTTATATCTAATAGGTTCATATTATCTTTGATTCAAATCATAATTTCTCATCCATAGGTGGAAAATGAATTCACACACACAATAAGGGATTCATTCCTTGGTGTATACACCAGTACTTCATACACCACACGCTATGTTAATTACATAATTCTACATCTATTTTTAACATAAATCATGGATCACATATGTTTAGAAATCTAAAATGATAAACAAATCAACATGATAGACATCCCTAAAACATGATGTTAAACAACATGAACTATTTACTAGTCACATGAAATTAAACTAATTTGACAATCTATTTATCATATAATGTTAAAATGCATGGTACTGATTTTTCACCTGACCTTAAAAAATTCATTTAAATTATGAGTTCATTTATTCCTTTCATGATAGGTTCTATTGGATTCCTCTTTAAGGTAAAAAGCCAACATTATTAACATTATATTGCCATCCTAGTCAATTCATATTCATCACGATAACATTTATGTCCTTCCCTAGACTATATATACTCCCACAATTCCAGATGTTTCATTTATTGGGGACATATTACCTATGTACCACCATCTTATCTGTCTATATACCCACAAATATCATTCATCCCAACCAAATTTCTGCATTCCAACAAAGCCCTATCATATCGTCCTTATTATGCCATACTTTTTGGGGTAGAAATATTAACAATATAATTCTCATTTTGAAACCAAATTACCCTCTTTGGGATATATTCCCTTTAAGGTAAACAAAATTGGTCCTCTCATGTGTATGTTCCACACTAAAAAATCAATAATAGTCCACATTAACTTCCATACAGTGTACTTTTAAATTTTATTGAATAGTACTTGACACAAGGCACTAAAAATAACAACATGTCTCTCTATGTGGAATAAAAATATTTGGGTTATGATTCATTAAACAATTATACAAATGAATACCATTTCTGGATATAATCATGACATGAAAAACATAGATTTCCTTCTTAGTTGGACAAAAAATGTAGAGTTCCTAGATTCATGCCATCAAAATGTAATGACATATACACAAATATTTCTGTGTAATAATATATAAGAAGATAGAGAACCAATAATGCATATTAATGTTTACATAAATGTTGAACCTCAATATATAAATATATCCATGATGATGGGATACTTTTGATAAGTAAATATATTTGCATCGGAATATGATAATACCATACTACTAGCATTTGTGTAACTGGTCATGTGTCATGATTTGGATTGAATCATGAACATTACATAAAAATAAAATAAAGTCTTATAGTCATTAATATTTCCCCTCAATTTGGTGTGATTAGCACAAAATATTATCCTCTAAACAAATCTGAATTCCTATGATCCGTCAATAAGTAACCCCACTAACCACCTATCTTTGTGAATAATTCACATAGTTGGTCACAAATGTATGACCCATTGGTTTTTTTATTGTTCTATGTGTAATCCACTTTGGAAACCAACTAATATAGGATTAGTGAACCAACATGAGTATTGTGAATTCATTTTCAACCCCTCATAAAACCAAGTGTTGGGCCACCCTTTACCAAGTCCAAACATGTGTAAGACCACATGTAAATAAAAAGGCCCCAAACATGAAATCTACAACCTTATCATTTGTATTATTGATCAATCCTCTGATTCTAATTAAATAATGAATAAAAAAATATAATTATATGGTAAATATACATAGAATATAAATCATAAAATTATATGACAGATTTAGATGTAGATTTCAAGGTTATATATTTGAATATAATATGAACAATATGATCATATGGCTATTGGGAATATATATCCATTATGATTAATTGAATTTTTTGATTTTTTCTACATGAAAACCTAGTAATAATTTATAGGGTAAAATAGAGGTTTTTTTATTTAAATAAAACCTTTGTAACAAATAAGTTGAACTGAAGAGTATAAATAGATGCAACAACATTGTGAAATATATGTATAAATAGAAAGTACTTGCACAATGTAACAAAATTATTCATTATGTGGGTAATTAGTTCAAGGATATAATAGTGGTCTCCTTACTACAGTTTGTATTAGAACAATCAAAAAACAATATTTAATAAGTATAGCTTCAAAAAAAGGATATATGAGAGAATCTCAACCCCATGGAATTTGTTGTGAGATGCATGCTTCCTGAATCACGATGTATGACTTCCACTATTTCTTATCGCACACTTAGGTCATATGTTAAGTACTTTAGGGTTTTTAATGTAAAATTTAGGATGATATAAATGTGATATTATTAATGTAACAAATATATATATATATTATTAATCATAACTTAAATTTTTTTCATTTTTATAAAAATTCCATTTAAATAAATACTTTCATTAAATGTGAAATTTTTTAGTTAAATTTTATTAAATAAATTAAATTATTTTTTATTATATATGTATATAAAATTATTTAAATAATAATAATGTAATTTAATGTAAAAAATAGACACTTTTTAATATATTTTCTTTATCTCGGTAATATTTTATTATCATGATAAATTAAATTAATAACTAATGAATAATTATTCTAATCAAACGTATTAACTAAATATAAATTAAATTATATTAAATATCATAAAATGTTTGTTAAATTAAATATACTATATGTATATTCATTTTAAGATTAATAATTTATTTTTATATAAAATTTTATGCTTTATAAATTATTGTTCTATAAATAATTTCTATCAATTTGAGAAATATCTTACAATGAAATTGAATCCAAATTTTGAATCAGTACATCATAATTAAGTAAGAGGAGTTACAATTTATTTTTTAGTATAAAAATAATTAATGTTGTAAATAATTAAAACTGGAATGAATGGAAAAAATGGGAATTAATAACCTGATGTTATTTTGAATAACTAAATTGATATAAATTAATTTTTCATGTACTTTAATGTGTTTGAATTAATTCATACACATATCGCTGACATATCCTTACCTAAATAACTGATCTCACATGTGATTACTTCTTCACCCTTCACCTAAATTAAAATTCCAAATAAATTTTCATCATTTAAACCTATAAAAGGATATATCTTTCACCCATTATATACCACTAATATTATATAGTTATATTTATAATACCTTCTAGTTTTTCTCTCTAAAATTCATAATAAAAATAATATATAATTTTTTCAAAAAAATGGTGTTGATCAAGTAGCCACATTATAAAAAATGATTTTTTAGGGATGAATGGGGTACCAAATTATAATTGAATCATAACAAAAAATATTTTTTACATCAAAACATTGTATTAGTATTCACCAATACGTTGATATATAGCTCAATTTTGGCAAATCTTATCATAGTCAAACTGATTTTTCATTTAAAAACACTATATTGAATATTGATAATATACCAGGATTAGAATCTATAGTTTTGTAATAATTTTGGATCAATATCCTTTTCTAGTGGTGTTATTATATAATATAATCTTTTATTTTAAAATCAAAATGGAACTATATGAAGATCTACATTGGTAGAGATATAGAACACAAACATGCTGAGATGAAGTCAAAGAGAGGGAGATATTAAGTTTGAATATTTTCTAAAGAAAAGATGGATAATGTTTAAACCTTTTTTAAAACATATCAATGAAACAAAAAATATAAATAATACCTATAATAATAAACGTCTATAATATTTGGAGTTTGATTCCTATAAAAAATTATTCCATTGAATATCATTATGAAAGACAGTTATGACATTCATGAAAAATATAAAGATAATCCCTAGAAACAATAGGCACTATGAGGATTTTTCTTTTTATGGTTTGTAGAATATATCATAACACTTTTTCTAAACATATCATAGGTTCATTATTTTTCCTTAAATCTACTTGAAGGATGTACATACGATATCCCTTATATTTACCGATCTTAGAAGTGTTTCAATTTGAACATGATCTCTCTTACAGAGAACAATAATTAAAGATGTTGGATAGAACAAATAATGTTCTATGAAAAAATAAAATACTCTTGGTTATGGTTTTTTGGTGAAATTATTTGTTTGTGGAAGTTATATTTGATCCAGAATATGTAATAAGATAAACATACCCTCATTTTTTCATCTAAGTAAAAAATTGAGGCTAAATGTATTTTTAAGGTCGGTGGAATATAACAACCCAAAGTTATAATGATAAATTTCAATTTAAATATATGATGGAATGTTTTTAAAAAATTGAAGGAAAACATGAATTGATTTATTTCATTGAGATATAGAATTACAATAAAAAAATTATATACATTACTATATTTCCAAATAAAATATAATTAGAATAATTATAAAAGTTATTAAACTATATGTAAATAAAAATATTATGAATTTCAAATCCCAATATTCAGCGTTTGTGTTGAATATCATACTTCTGGTTATAACTATGGGAAGAATAATTTTTTTTTGAAAAGTGATAATAAAACATGTTATACATATGATAGAATTATATGACAGATTTTGATAATTGTTTTTAGGAAATATGTAGTAATATAATAAAATAGTTTGGCTTTTTTAATCATCTGGATCATATAATCATTGGGGATATATGACTATTGGGATTATTTGTAATTTATACCATGAATAGACACAATAATAATTAGTTTCCAAAATAATAATTAGTATATTATTAAAATAAAATCAATAAAACATAATCTGTGAATTTGAATATATAAATAGAACTAACCACTTTTTGAAATATATATAGAGAGAGAATGTAATTAAATCATTTAGTAAAATTTATCCATATGAGTCCCATTTTTACAATATTCTAATAGATATATCATCATTATGAATAAACATATACTAATCCCATGATAAACTCTAATAAGTGTAGATTGGGTAAGATCATATATGAGAGATGTTTAAGTTAATGGAATTCAATATAAAATACATTCTTGCTAAATAAGAACTTGTGAAATTTTCTTTTTATTATATCTCTCTTAAATCATATGTAGAATTATTTTGGGGTTCATTATGTATTATTTTGGATTATATAATAATTAATTCATAAATGTAAAAAATATATTATTCATTATTTTATGTATATTATACATTTTGATTTTTTGTAAAATTAAATATTAAATAATTATTTTAATTAAATTATATTGAATTTTTAATACAATTTTTTTGATGAAATTTGATTAATATTTTGTTAAAATGTCATAAACTTTAAATAATTTAAAATATCATCATTTAATGTTAAAACCGAT
The DNA here is from genome assembly GCA_963277665.1 of Viscum album. Classification (NCBI taxonomy): domain Eukaryota; kingdom Viridiplantae; phylum Streptophyta; class Magnoliopsida; order Santalales; family Viscaceae; genus Viscum; species Viscum album. The sequence goes on from OY728128.1 coordinate 1,735,821,794, forward strand.
AATTTTAATTTATTAATTTTTATGCATGTGATGTATTCATATTATAATAAATTAAATATGTTACTTCTATTAAATTATTTTAATTAAATATATTGATAGTATATATTGTTAAAGAAATTAATATTAAAATAATTATTATTAAATGTTATAGAATTGGAATACTTTGGTTTTGTTAAAAATACATTATTTTATTTTTTTACATATTATGTTTCATTATTTTAAAATTATATTTTATCAATTTTATAAATTGAGTATTATGAAATTGATTAATAATTTTAAAATATCATGTTTTAATTAGGTAATGTGGGTCATCTTTTACTTTTATTAAAAAAATTAGTACAATTGTAAATAATTAAATAATATTAAAATTGTTAAAAGGGGAAAAATAACCCAGAAAATTAGTTCTTAAATAAAATGATATAAACTCATTATATATGTAATTTTATATTTTTGGGATTAAATTGTGAATATATCTCTAATATTATACTTCTTAATATAGAAAATTCATATCATATCCCCTCCTAACACATCACTTAACTAAAATTTATAATGAAATTCCCCACATTTTAAAATACAAAAGGATCTCTCATTTATCAATTCTAACCCACCAATATCTATTAATTAAATCATAAATATTATCCCACTTATCTTATCATGTTATCTTATAATAAATTTAATTTACTTTTGATTAATAATATGACATAATTTCATGATTTAGAAGGAATAAATTGTGACAAGGAGATAGTTTTTCAATATAAATAACTAGTTATTCATTCATTTAAATTATTTTTTCATATCTAAATCTCATAAATTTAACATTTTAATCTAATTATTTTTTATTGGAATCTTTTTACTTATATAAAAATTGTATTATCGAAATATATCTTTTTCTTTCTTATACATCAGTTATATCGTGTTGTTGTGTGGATTCGTTTTACCTCCTACTGGGATAATGTTACAACATTTCTATCATCAATGATTTTGAAGAATTAAATACTAAAATTGAGATCTGATAATAATTAATTTATGTTATTTCATAATTATGAAATTTTAATGCATATTTATATTAATTAATAAAATCAATAATTTTATTGAATAAAAATTATTAAAAGTGGATTTTAATATATAATTAAGAATCATCACTATTAAATCAATGAAATGACCATTAGAATTTTTTATAACATAAAACATAAATATTTGTAACACATAGAAAAATTGTGGGTTATAAACAAAAAATAAGGATCTAGTACAAAACCACCCACTCTAAGATAGCATTAACCAAAAGGAACATGTTCAATTGAGTGTTACTTTTAACAAAAAATAGTATTTTATGGGAAATAAAAATTGTAAATGAATGGTTTATTATAATATATATATTTTTATATATGGTCCTTATATAGATGAATTATAATCCTTAATTTATTATACATGATTTTGTAGGTCACTCGACCAAGTAGAATCAAAAGTAATGGTTTTTTTGACTCGGTTATCATTTTATTTGGTCATATTCACTCTTCGTTGAATATGTTCTCCTAAGTATGTTTCATTGTATCATGTATATATTTTTTTATTATATTTTATCATTTTGTATAGGTAAATTACATTTTTATGTTCGAATTAATTACATCATAGTATTTTCTACTTTATAAAAATATAATTTTGTTAAGAATAATTAGCATCCACTCAATTAGCTATTTATCCTCCATGTCCATATTCCGTGATTCCATAATTTTTGTTATTTTTTTTTTGAAATAAAAAAAATATTATTATTATAACCTATTTGTCTTTTTCTTTTTCTTTTTATGAAAATTAAATTTTATTAAAAATTATTTAATGTGGGGTATCTCTAAGACTATATAAAAATAGAAAAATGGATATTTGTTTACACTTTATTTATTTCCCAAAACATTACAAAAAAATGATTATTAATATTAATATTTATATAATTGGGGAATATATTAAAAAACTTTATATTTAATGTTCTTATCCCCTTCTAGGGAATAACATTTGAATGTGTCTAGTCACTTTATAAACTAAAAATCATTAAAAAAAAATTAATAAAAAACTATTTTATATTTTTATTACAATTTTATCTCTATCACTAATGGTTCAACACATTAAGGGATTATATTTTTTGAATCACTCCTCGTATTCCTTTATGATATAATTATTTTGGTTGATTTATTTTTTTATATTAACCAAGAAAATTGTTGATTTCATCTTATATGATACCATTTGAAAAGTAAACCATCTTCTTTCACTAGGTTGGTCTAATATATCACAACAATGCCTTTTTTTAATAGTTTATATCTCCGGATATAATGATATTTTTCACAGTAATTATTTATGTATTCTCAAAAAATCATTCAGGGGAATGATTTGAGATTATTTACAACATTATTGAATGAAGAGATTTTTTCCACACAAATTTAGAAATAAATAATTAGGGATATCTTTTCCCACAATGACTTGATTTTGTGTGGCTATATTTTTTCTAGATTTCAATGTTATTAAAAATAGTTTTTTTTTCGGGATAATTATTTTTCCCCTTGTATCCACATTCTAAATCTGAAATATATCTTATGATTTCAGGATTCCTTATTTGAGTTTATATGTCCTTATATCATTTGGTATGAACAAAACTGTTGTTTCTATGTTATTTTTGTGCATAATTTTCTCCAATTTTTATTCTTTCACTCATTATTATTATCTAAATCATTATAATTCATTGAAATTTTTTCCCCTTGTTGATAATTTCAGCTCATTAATTTTTTGTTTCACATTTTCCCAGGTTATTGCATACATGATTATTTTTACATGGTCATAATTTATTTTAATATACTGGCATGGGTTCCACACTCAGTTTACCTGAAATAGTTCCCCACATGACAACATATGCACCTCCTCACATGCCAAAGGCTGACAAATAGTAGTGAGGGTCTTCTATTGTTCATTGGGAGACTATGCCATCTATTTTTTCTTTTATCAGAGTAATACATCGATGGAAATATATATACTATAGAGGAAAACATATGACCATAAAAATACCTAAATCTCAGGATAACCAAAGAAATAAGTACAATGTCAAAAATTAACAGTAGTTATTCCCTACTAATGTCAGTGTCAATGTCTAAAATCGAAACTATAAATAAAGACACTGACAACTCCTACAGGTAGGTCATGACACCATTTCTGGTTCCCTAACCATGCTCCATCCCAATCATCCCTCTAATAAAGAACATTTTCCCTTCACCTATCTTGCAAACAAGAAATTTATTTCGGTGTCGATCACAATATCTATGTAGGGTGTGATTACTACTTAGTAGGCCACCACCAATGATGTATTAAACAAATCTAGTCAATATCAATGTATGTAGTTGTATAAAGATTAAAATGCATGGAATTAAGTAAAAAAATTTCAATTATTCAATTATCCTTTATTTAACCACATACACCCTTCGGTTCCCATGGACACCCACATCTCAATTCTTACATCGGGTCATGCTGATGTTTGAACCACATTTTTATATCAATTCAAAATATATTTAATCAAATGGTATTTCATTATCCATTTCAATTAAATGTATATTAAGGCTAATTGTAACCATAGTCTAATGAAAACACTTTGGGTCTATGTCAGCATGCCTAAGACCCTATGGGATTTTGATGTCGTGCATCGTATCCCACACATGAATATATATTTAATCACTGTTTTCTTTTGATGTAGCAGGCCTTTTCCCACACATGAATATCAATTTAATCATTATGGGATTTTAACGCACAAGGCTATGTCCCACAAATTAATAACAATTTAATCACAATGTGATTTTGAAACATTATTCCTTTTCCAACACATGAATATAAATTTAATCACTATAGGGTTTGTACATTGTATTCTTTGTCCCCCACATGAATATAAATAAGTACCTTGTTTCATAATATCACATGTATCAGTATATCAAATTAGTTGGTTAAAAATCCCTTATAGAGTCTAAATAATACATTTTGGATGTGATTTTGTTTGTGGACAAAGAAAGATAACTTTGAATGAGTATGGATGAGGTTTCTAAAGAGGGTTTTTAAGGTGGAAATGTTTCCCAATGTTTTCCCAAATTTTGGGCCTCAAAGTAGGGAGTTAAATTTTGGAAAATAATGATTTATTTATAGGAGTACACGGTACATGGACTGGGAAATATATTTTGTGTAATGAAAAATGTGGTACATGGAACATCTTTGGAAATCGTTAAAGGAAATGTTCTACATAGAAATCATATGTGGACCAAAAAGGAAGGTATATAGACCAAAAATTGAAAATAGTTCGTGAGATGAAGATGGTTCGAGGGAAGGCTTGTAGTTCACAGGAGGCCAACAGTTTGTGGGATGGCTAGTCTTTGGCAAAAATGAGATAGTGATTTGGGCTTCTACAAAGTAAGAAAGACGGTGTACAGACCACATATGGAAATGGATCACTAGAAGGAATGTGGTTCACGGGAGGCAAATGGTTCTCCAAAGGAAAGTGGTATATCATGAAGATTTGTGATAACATCAAATTAGAGGATTATGTGGATCAATATATCAATATAGAGAGTTCTAGTCCCATCATTATTTCAAGAGATTTTAATTTGGAAACATCTTTGCTCATAGAAATCATTGATGTTTGAAATTTTTTCGAGAGGGAGAATTCTACGAAGGGAGATGTAGTTCTTGAGGTGTTTCCATCAAATGGTTATTTGGTTCAAGGGAATAGTTCATGAAGGGTTTTTGTGCTTCTCTGAAACTTATATGGAAAGTTTCCTACAATGTAGAACACATTTTGTTGAAGAAGAAGTTTTCTTCTAGAGGAAGTTGCCTTGGGAAGTTGAGGCATTCCATAAAGATGGTTCAGGAAGGTGATACATGGAGGTAGTACATAGTAGTGGAAGTTGAGTAAGTTCATGGAATAGGTGGTCCATGAAGTATATACACTACAATGTTTGTAGAATAGGAATTGTAGTTCATGGAGGACTCATGGAATCTTTCAAAATAACTAAAAAAGTGTGCGAAGCAATTTATGCTAACCAAATAGTACATGAAAAACTTTTTTTCATCTATGGGTGAAAAGGGGAATTCAACAGAGTATATATCTATAGTTTAGGCTATATTCATTAATGAAAATGAAGGGACCTATAAGTCCATAACTGTGAGTGGATCACTTCTAAGAGCAGTGAATGAAGATATAAGAAGACATTGATCATTTCCACTGGTAGTGAGCTTTATAAAGATATATGAGGAGTGACCCTTGGAAATGCAGTGAGCAGACTATAAATCTTGTATGGTAATGTGCATTGGAACAGATGTGACATATCTCAAACATTGTAATTGGTAGAAATATTTATTGGATTTGGTACATCTGTACATTTCCATTGTATTCTCCTTAGAAATAGCCCATTGTGGGTGAACCAAGTAAATTAATTTTCTCATGTGTATGCTTACATTTCTGTTTATATATTTCACTAGGTGAAAAAGTGATGTGTGTTTTTCAATGAAGAAACAATATCCAAAGGGGAATGATTTTTAATGATTTATACCCTGATTCAACCCACCACCCCACTTAGGGTATTTGACCTAGTACACCTAACAATGTCAATAATGATTAATCAACATTAATCCTCTTGTCACATTTAACCATCACTATCTTACATTAATTAATTATAAAATTATTTAATCAATGTCCCTTAATTAATTAATTAATTAATTAATCAGATCAGTCTCATTAATTAATCCAAAAATTAATTAATCACATCAATTTTATCAATTAAGTCAAAAAATATTTAATCATATATACCGATTAGTTAATTAAAAAATTAAATATTTCAATCAATAACATTAATTGGTTTGAAAATTAATTAATCACACTGACAATATTAATTAATTTAACAAATTAATTAATTCAATTAATAAAATAAATTAATTATGTAATTAATTAATCACTTAAATAACATTAATTAATTAAAAACTTAATTAACCACATCTATAACATTATTTATTTATTTAATTAAGTCGATAAAATTATTTGGTTCAACAATTAATTAATCAAATCAATTTTTTTAATTAATTATACAATAAACTAATCACATTAAATAAAAAATTAATTCAAAAATTAATTAATCACTTAAATTCTATTAACCAATTCAATAATTAACTAATGGTTTAAATTTACATAGTAATTTAATAATAATACTATCACATAAATCCCCACTTAATTAATTACCTAGTTAATTAATCAAAATCCACAAACTCAATATCATATAATCAATTCAATAATTTATTATTCAAATCAGCAATAACCCTATATCATGCTAAATTCGACAATTAATTATCCAATTCTCAAATATCATTGTCCAAAAATTAATTCAAAAATTAATTATCTGATTCTATCAATTCAATATCCTAACATTCCACATTAATTAATTCACCAATTAATTGAACCAATTCATTAAATTAGACCATCATAATAATCCCCATTAATTAATTCACCAATTAATTGATCTAATTATTTCAATTTCATCAACAGAAAATCCCCATTAATTAATTCATTAATTAATTAATATAAATCAATTAGTTTCATTTTCACCACAAACCCTATTAATTAATTTTCCAATTAATTAATCTCACCTAATTAATTTCATTAAGAAAACAAACTTCATTAATTAATTCATCAATTAGTTAATCCCTTTATTTAATTAAATAATTAAATAATCACATACCACCCATTTATTAAATGATAAATTAATTAATCGCTTTATTTAATTTCAAAATATTAAGGATCGCCTAAATACCATTAATTAATTCATCAAATAATTATTCCCATTATTTAATTTCAATAATTAAATAACCTCATTAATCTCAATATGTAATTCAACAATTAGTTATTTCAACTATACAAAACAATATTACCAATTAATTCATCAATTAATTATTCCAACTAAATAAATTCGAATATTATCAATTAATTCCTCAATTATTTATTCTATTTCAACAATATCCATCTCGCTATAATTAATTATAAAATCAATTATTTCCAATCACTCTTTCATAATCTCATTCATTTTAATTAATTAATTTTACAATTAATTAATCATGTTAAACGAACTAAATTATTCGATAATTATTTTAATAATTAATTGTCCAATTCCACATTCCTAATTCCCACAATATTAATTTAACAATTAATTTTCCAAAATCTAAAAACCTAATATTCCAAAATATCACAATATATTCAATTAATTAATTCAAAAAATTTATTAAATTGATGAATAACTCAATTTATAAACTCCCAGATAAATTCTATAATTACATAAATATAACTATTATACAGAAATTACAATTTAAATTTTAGGCCACCTTCCTCATGAATGGTCACTAAATACACTCTCCAACAAAATACCCCAATTTCAATAGAATAACAACATCGAATGACATATTTATTCAATTCCTATGTCCAAGATATAAATGAATTAGGATCTATCAATTACAGATCTAGATAAAAAATCCTAGAACTTGATTAAAAAATATATATATCTAGATCAAACAAAATAAAGGATTAAAACCTACCAATATAATGGGAGGATAATGGGAGAGAGATATAAAATCAACATGGAATAAACGACATACTCGGAGAGATGCATATATGAGAACCGGTCATCGAATATTTATGAATGAAGGTCTATAGCCTAATAAAAACCATCGAGAGGCTCTAGATTAGAGAGAAATAAATAATTTTCAAGATAGGGTTAATTTGGTGTTAATGTGGGGGTTCTTGAGATTTTAAAATCAATTTTCATAATTCTACTTTCCACATGCATGGTTTGATGGGTGAAGTTGCTTGGTTATTACGGACCAGGAGAAAACCATGAAAACTATGCACACTTAGTATGAAAACCATGTTTGATAATGTGATAACCTCGCAACTAGGTTCCAAACATTGTTTACCCATGTTAAAAACATGAATAAACCATGAAACCCTTGCACACTTACGCTGCACACTTTCTTTAACCATGTACAAATCTTACAAAGCCTCTCTGCCATCCAAAATTATCCAATTTGCACCCAAATTCACCCAAATCAAGGATCAAACAAGCTATACTCAAAATAAGAAAAAGAATACCTATAAATGGACTTGTGAAATCTCCAAAAAGGATCTAGGTCTTACAATCTTCCCTAACTTATAATATCTCGTCCAAGAGTTGTACTCTGAAGTTTTACTAAATTTTGAGTCAAAATGTCAGACCATTGTGCCCTCTTATCCAGTTTACTATCTCACATTTCATCTTATACATGACCATGTTTCTACAATTGATGAAGTAATAACACATAATTCCCCTATAACACCTTTTTACTGTGATCCAACAAACGTATAAGATTCTCCTAAAAAGGAAACATCGGTCCCATGATCAACATCATCAACATGCCTAACACATTTCCCAATTCAACATAGTTCCTTATCCATTCTATAAAAAACATGAGATTACATACATCTACCACCTCCAAGGCCAACTGGGACTTTTGACAATGAATTTAAACATTCACCTTATAGGTAACACATTGGCATTTAGATTCCACCACTTCTATCCCATAGCCTTTATCCATGTACCTACTTATAACACTTGACTCCCCATCATTAGATATTTGTTAACACTACTTTTTTAAGAAAATAAACCATAAAATTTGATGGCCCACGGTTTTCATTGACCTCTAGTCCCTCCTACGACGTATATCTATAATAGTTTATGGATTACCATGCACCATCCAGCTGCACATATTCCCTAAAACAGAAGATAAAATTTCAAGGAGACCCATATCCAACAAAACACATTTAGATATTTGGGCGTAAATCCAAATATTTCTCACCATAATCATGATGATTTCAAGGTATGGTATATGTTAATCACTAATTAAAATTTTTATAAGAAGTCATTATTGAACACAAACAAAAATACTTTATCATCAATGATACCTACCACTAAGGAAACACATTAATTTATCGAAAATCTTAGGCTTCCCTGCCCAAAAACATCTCACCATATAATCAAAAAATAGATGGTACCTCATAGAACCTACAACCAAGTTCTGAAATTAGGTAATTATCACTACCCAAACCAACCACATCATGGGAAAAATATAAAACTTCATGGATTCTTATTTCATAATATTAAAAAATTAAGAAGAGGAATTTACACAAAACCATAACAATTCTTTCCCCCTTTTCCTACAACACAGTAAAATCTGAGGCACTATATCTACCATTAACCATCCTATATATAGGTCCCGGATAACAAGGGTAAATATATTCTCATTATTCAAGTTTATCAGTTTGACACTTCTTTATTCTCATCTTGCGTTATTTTACAATATTCATCAATTTCATGTTAGACACCATTTTAAGTTCTATTTCACAACAAAGGAAAAATAGTTCCAATTTAGCAACCTATCAAAAACTTTTTTTTGTGCATGCTAAAAATGATTCGTGTAACAAAATAACACTGAGTTCCTAAAATGATGCACTTAAACTCAACCCTGAAGCATTATTAGGACATGAGACAAATCCAAACAAATCATAGAATCAAAAATCAAATCACAGAACAAGTCTTTCACCAAAGGTCAAATAATATTCAATTATAATTTCAAATAGAAATTAAAAAAATCCCACCTTGGGTACAAGGTTTCATTCATGTATGTTGCATTCCTACTTGCATGCATGATCTAAGAACCAAGCATCAACACTCCCTAATATCTTTTCAACCATTCCTATACAGCCATAAAAAATTAGATGAAAAGAAAATTGGATCTATGATATCACTTCGTAACAGCCTAGCCGAGGTTCCACACACTAGTTCCCTAAATCAGTTCACCACATGACCTTAAGCATTCCTCCCCAAGCTCAAGAGGCATCCATCAAGTAGAGAGGTTTTATTATTGATCATGGGGATACGATGCCCCCTTTTTATTTTATCAAAGTAATACATCAGTGGAAATAAATAAAAATAGTGGATGGCATTTGACCTTAAACAATATCAATACCTCATGATAACCAAAGCATGAAGTACAATGTCGAAAATGAATAGTATATATGTCATTCTAACGAATTTGTCAAGTGTTTAAAATCAAAATTATAAATAAATATACTAAAAAATACACTATGAGGGTCCTGAAACTGAGTCTGGTTCCCACACCATGCTCTATCAAAACTATCCCTCAAATGAAGGACCTATTCCCTTAACCTGTCTTTCAAAACTGTAATACATTCAGGTACGGATCAGTCAACTTGAGTAGTGTGTGAGTATAACGAAGTAGGTTACCACCAATTGAATGAAAAATAAATATATTCAACAGCTATCTATATTGTTTAATGAATAATAAAATGTAATTTATAAATTAAATAGTCTATATTTTTTCAATTATCCTTAATTTAACCTCATAACCCCCCACCCATTCTCAAGGTCACCTGTATCTAAATACATTCTATGGACCATTCTAGAGTCTGAACCATTTTACGAAATTAATTCCTAATTTATTCAGACATATGTACAATAATTATCCATTTCAAATTAATTCATATTAAATCTAATTAGAAAAATAGTTCAATTCCAACATTTTTGGTATATATTGGTAGGCCTTGGAACCCATGGGATTTTGATGTATAAGACCATATACCACACAAGAATATCAATTTAATCACTATGGTCTGTTGATGTAGCAGGCCTTTTCCGACACGCGAATATCAATTTAATCATTACGGGATTATGACACACCAGACTTTTTCCCACACATATATATGAATTTAATCACTATGGTATTTTGATACAGTAATCCTTTCCCCACACAAAAATATAAATTTATTCATTATGGGGTTTTAACGCATTATTCCTTGTCCTACACATGAATATAAATCAGACACAGGTATCATAATATCACATGTATTACTATATGAAATCAATTAAGATTAATCATTATTAATCATCTTATCATATTTCACAATCACAATCTTCCCCTATTTAATTCTATAATTAATTAATCTAAATCCATTAATTATTTCAAAAATTAATCAATTAAAAAAACTCATTAATTCATCTATCAATTAATTAATTTCAATAATTTTATTGATTACTTCTACAATTAATTAATAATATCTAACCATTAGTTAATTCAATCGTTAACTATTCACATCAATAACATTAATTTTTTCAAAAGTTAATTAAACACATCAATAACAAAAATTAATTAATCACATCGATAGCATTAATTGAATCCTCAATTAATTAATAAAAAAATTAACATTAATTAGGTCAAAAATTAATTAGTCACATCAATAACAACAATTAATTCAAAAATTTATTAATCACGTAAATAACATTAATCAACTCAATAATTAATTAATCAAATCAATTTTAATAATTAAGTCAATAATTTAATAAGAACTTCCATTACTTTAATTAATTCTACAATAAATTAGTCACGTCCATTATATTATTCAATTCAAAAATTAACTAACATTATAAATTTTATTTCTAATTTCATAATTATTTTATCACATAAATCCACTTAATTAATTTCCTAAATAATTATGTATGTCAAACCTATTAATTAAATCATAAATTAATTAATCAATATCCCAAAACGTAATATAATTTAATTAATTTAATAATTATTTATTCAAATCATCATTCTAAACATCTCATAATTAATTGAAAAATTACTTGTAAAATTCATAAATGTTATTATCCCACAATTAATTCAGTGATTAATTATCATATTCAATCAATTAAATATCCCAAACATCCATATTACATAGTTTTCAAATTAATTAATCTAATTCATTCAACGACACCATCACAACAATCCCCATTAATTAATTCACCAATTAATTAATCCAAATCATTGAATTTCATTAATTAATTAAGGCCTTAGGGCCACCCCAAGGCCGTCAGGCCTTATGAATGTAGGCCCCATACACACTACAAAAAAAGGAGTAGCCCCGGAAGAGGATTCAGAGCAGGTGCACTCACCAGAGCAGAGTCAAATGGATTTTCAAAATGAGAGGGTATGGCTATGCCATCGGTACAAGCCTGTGCTTGCACGGGAAGCCTAGCCAGATGGTCATGCTACCAGGATGCAGATGCTGGGGAGGGGCAGTTCCTTGTAGATGGTTTGGTTAAATTCCCTAGGACCTTCGGGTCATGTAATCTTCTAATCCTATGGGCCATGTAATCTCTGAGCCTACGGGCCTTGTAAGGGTTCACCCTCATACCTTGAAAGGGAGGATATCAAAAAATCAATAAAAATGAAGGCCTTTGGGCCATTCAGGAATTCAGTCCTTATAATTAATCTTACTCATTCAATTGCATTAACACAACAACCCACATTAATAAATTCTCTAATTAATTAATCAAACTCATTTAATTCGACAAAGACAATATACCCAATTAATTAATTAATCAATTAAATAATCGAAAAATCCTCAATAATTAATTTACTATTTAATTAATCCCTTAATTAATTTGAAATAATAAATAATCACATAACAATTATTAAATAATTCATCAATTAATTAATAAGTTTATTTGATTTAAATAATTAAATAATATCATTACACTAATTAATTAATTCATGATTTTTATATTTCAACAGAACCAAACAATAATCCCAATTAATTATTTAGTAAATTTTTCCAACTAAATAAAATCAAATATTCCCAATTAATTCTTTAATTATTTTTTCCTTCTCAATAATCTCTTTCCTTCCATAATAAATTCATCATTAAATAATTTCAAGTCACTATTTCATAATCGTGGCCATTCCTGTTAATTAATTATATAATTAATTAATCAGGTTCAATAAAGTAAATACTCCACAATAAATTTAACAATTAATTATCTAATTCAACAATTCTGATTCTTATATAATTAAATAAAAAATTAATTATCGTAAATCTACAATCCCAATATTCCCAAATTTCAAAATACCTTAAATTAATTAATTCAAAAAATTAATTAATTTAATTATAAACTAAATTGATATAAAATTAATAGAAATTATTCAATTACATACAAATAATTGTAATTAAGACTTTGGGAATTTAATTATAGACCACATACCTCAATAACGGTGATAAAGAACACTCTCCAAAGGAAACCCCAAATTTCATTGGAATAATTACTTAGAATTTGATATTGATTCAATTCATAGATCCATGATTTAAAAAAACAATATATATTAATTTTAGATCTTTATAAAACAATCCATGATCTAGATTCCACAAATCATGATCTAAATCCAACAAAATAAGGGATAAAACCCCACACAAAAGAATGGTAGAATAACTGGAGAGATATGGGAAATCAATCAATAAAAACCACATAATCAATGAGATACATAAATGAGAATAATTATTTAAATCAGAAAGAATAGAGGTCAAGAACATATGGAAACCATCATGTAGGCCCTATATTATATAGATATAAATTAAGGTCAATCTTGGGTAAATTATATGTTAATATAGGGGTTTAATAGATTTTAAAATCCATTTTATTAAATTTTTTATGTTCATTGTTTGTTGGGTGAAGTCACACAGTTTGTTACTAACCATGCGAAAACTGTGCAACCCTTGCACACATAGGTTACACACATTATTTAATCATGAAAAAAATAGTGCCACCATGATGCAAACGTTTTTATCCATGTGCTAACCATGTTCAAATAGTGAAACCATTACACACATAGGTTCCAGACGTTTTTTAACCATGTGAAAACAGTGTAAAGCCTCTCCACCTTCCAAAATTATCTAATTCTCACCAAAACCAACACATATCAAATTTCAATGAAATTGGACTGAAAACAATAAAATAAATAAAACTCTAAAAAACCCATGAAATCTCTAAAAAGGTTTGTTATCTTTTATGTATTTAAAACATTGTGGTATTTTTAAAAATTAATTATTCAATAATACAAAAATGTATCTGCTCGCTTGATACACTAACCATTTGGGTTCTAGGATCATTCATTTATTTGATTGATTTAATTTTTAAATTATGTAATATAATTATGATATATTTTTATTTGGATTATATTATCTCATAGATTACTAGGGAATTTTAAGAATAAGTTCTTGGAATAATAAAACATTGGGATATATGTCCCTATATTTGTCTCTTTACCTCCCTAAATAAAGTTAGTTCAATTCCATATATTGGATTAAATATTATTTTAATCCGATGAATTTAATTTAATGTAAACTCTGCGTAGCATGTCATATGTAGCCATGTAAATGGATTCGGGAATAAAATAATATATAAATCCACTAAATTGGTCAAAATATAGCATCCATTGAATCAAATACTCATAAAAAGACTAATCATCACTATATCAGACTCCCCTAAAGTTCTATTTTCTGAACAATCTCTACACACGTTAAAATAAAAAACTCCATAGATATTATATTCAACACTTGTTGTAGATAATATAGATACCTTCATATTATATTTATAATAATATTATTTATAAAGAGTTCACATGAATATTCCAAGAGTGGAATCAAAGGAATCAATATTAATAACTATCAAAATATAGAGGTTTCAAAGAATCCAAATAAAAATAAAAGGGGAGATAATTTTTGGAATCTTAGATTAAATTCCCTAATGGTTTATTAAGGATTATATATGAAATCATCATTTTTACATCAATCCCAATAATAATTATAATTGGTAACATTTTAAATAATGAGATTCACTTGTATCAAATAAGCCATATTATAATGTTTAATGTAATATAATATCTTATGTAATTATAAAAGTCCCTATTCAATTTTTAGTTGATGATTAAACTCTTATATACATAATACAAATGGAATTATACAAGAATCTAGGGAAAAAGAATATTCACATCATTTTATAGTCACTAAATATTCATGAATATCAAATTATACAGTACAACTAAACTGTTTAGACGATGGTCGACTCCTGCTAGTATACTAAAATTTTTACTATGATTGGAATGCCATCTTTAATTGTGTGTGGATCTTGAAATTGTCTATTATACCCCCATTATATAAATATTTTAAGATTTTATGGAATGAAATAATGATGATATTTCTCAATAATGGAATAGTTTGTATTGATATACATTGATCAACCATAGTAATGAAGCTAAATGTATGGTATCCCAAAATGTGTAATAATGTTATACCACTAAATTGATTTACCAAATAGGATCCATCTCCCCTCACCTCCTCCCTTCATCACTTTTTACTTCATGAAATACTATCAAAATAGGATAGGCCTAGTCGTTTTTCATGTTATCGTTAACCCCAATTTAATCAATTTCTGTGATTAAAACATTATTAATCACATATGTGATGGTTGATGATTAAATATCATGACCTATATTAGAAAAGGATCCCCAAGGATAACATGGAATTTTATATTATTGGTTTTGTTCTCTCTCTTCTAATAGGGGGATACTAAAATGTGATCTAAGAATATTAAAATGTACTTATAAATAGATATCAATCCTTTTAAATTTCTCATAATTAATTCCCTTTTTCCTTCGTATCCTCGAGTATTTCACCTCACTATTTGCAAGATTCCCCTAGAAATATGAAGGTGGATAATAGGTATTCATTATTTTATAGGGTTTCAATGCTCTTAGAAATATGATAATGGTGATAAATCAACTTTTATTACTAATGAATAGATACATGTCCTAAAAAGTCAATATAATAATGGAAATAAAAATATCTCAAAATATAAGAGGTCATTTTCACCTTTTAAGGATCTCTTTGACTAGTTACATAGAGTAATTGTGAATCCCCACTAAAATTTGGTTATCAAATATGGGTAGAGTCATTAGAAGATTCTCATGCACTTCTTCTTATAATGCAAGAGGTGATCACTAATTTAAAATTTTTAATAAAATATCAGAGTTCAATATTACTAATCACATCCCATAAAAGATAACCCTTAGATAAAAACTAAACTATAGGTTGTGTTAAACCCAATTCCTCTCTCCCTTACATTTTTATAAAAAATTATCACTTTAACCTAATTTTTTAACATTTAATATCAATATAAAATTATGTTATATCCTTCTAAAAATATGTATTTTCATATATTATAAAGAGAAATAAACTAATTAATATCAATATATAAGGAAGGTATCAACCAAAACAAATAGATATTATTATACACTAACCAAATATATATCTATAAATATTTGGCAATGTACATGACATGTCATGATTTCCTAACTTTTTATACCTATAGATGCTTAGTATAATGCATGAGGCTCAAGAGTATAGGGATGAAACAACGATAAATGGAAAATATAAATCTAACAGTACCCCATGTAACTAAATTTTTCACCATAAATATATGACACATGATACTTTTTGGTTACCTATTGAGTCCCCATAATTATAAATCCTTATTACTATAATTTTTCAAACTCAATAGTCCTTAGAATGTACTCTAATACAATTTTGTAATGATTTTGGACTAGGTATTTGAAAGAAACCATCGTAATGTCCCCATAATACATTAGACACACCTCTCAATAACAGGAAGAAGGTTTGAATTCTCAGGGTTAAATAAAAACTAATATGGACTCTTTTTTAATTGTTTAAAATCATATTATAATATAATTATTTTCATACCTATATATGGAAGAAATTTTTTCACATACCAATTAAAATATAGACACAATAAATTTAAAAACAGATCGGATATTATATGCGGAATGACTAAAATGTATGGTAAAAAATGAACAAAATTTCCATAAATATCATTCTTGAAATCATTAGAATATTTAAAATATGTATAATACTAAGGAAAAAATATATATAATAGAATTTAAACAAATACATAGCCTAATTACTAAATGGTGGTTTAACCAAAAATGCATCCACTCCCAAGGAACGCTATGGAAAATACTCGAATCATCGACGGCTACCTGTATCGAAAACCAAAAAATGTTATCAAACATAGCCCACTAAATATGTATACTATATCATATTCTTACTGGATTTATTTTCCCCTAGATAATTTATAAAATGGTCTCCATTCATCCCATAGTGACACATACATGGGTGACTACAAAAATACCCAACAATTAGTTTCCACCACACCCCTAATAACCTAAAATAAACTATGGTATATAGAATAAAATATATAATATATAATATAATGTAGTTAATTATTATATAGTATATAGTTATAAATTAATAAAAAAAATCACATTTATTCTATTGTGGTGTGGGTCCTTACCAATGAAACCTACTTTGATCCTTTTCTCAATATATAAGAATCTTTTCAATGCCATCCTACCAAAGATGTTATATACACATGTTTAAGTGTGTTTATATTTTCACCTTTAAATATACATATATGTTTGTGTGTGTGTGTTTTTGTTTTAATAAATTGATGTCCTAGAAACCCATCCCTAGGTAAAGGGAATTTGGTATATGATGTCAGGGAATTCATAGATCACATCAAATTATGATCAAATCCTATAGAACCCACATATTCCTGAAGATGTTATTACCTACTCAAGGTTATTTAAAATAATTATGTAACCAGTATAACAAGAATAGTAAATTATAAAACCTGTTAGATATACAATATTATCTAAATAGAAAGTAAAAAAATTGAAAAACACATCAAACGTATACATACATTGTCGTATAAGGAAATCTAAAAGACAATATTTTATCCACTCATTGGTCAGTAGATATAAACAAAATTTTATTTATGTAGATACATTACTACATTGAATCAAGAATATTAAATAAAACTATGGACCGAAACAAATACAAAATAGCATCAAGAGTTTCATAATCAAGTCACTTTACTCATATACATATTTTAGTTAGAACTATTATTTTATTTAAAAATATGTTATTACTTAAATTAGTATTGTTTAAAACTACTTCTAGGATTTCACTCTACAAATTGGATAGGAGAGGGGTGAAACTATTAAATTAGTTATACAGATCGCTTTTGGTTCAACGGAATCGATTATACAACCAAAAAGACCAATTTGAAACTGTATTAACATTAGAATATCCTTTCTTAATCAATTGAATTTGAATGGAGTGAATCTATAAATTACTACCATGGCTTCAATTTATATTTCTATTGGTCTGAGACCCCATAAAATATAAAAATATTTTAATTGAATACAGATAATGACTCTTAATTTCCCATGATTAGGAATACATGGTCTTACACTGACTACTATGAATAAACAAAAAAAAATATAGGGGATTAGAGGATGTTATGGATCAAACCATACCTTTACCAACCTTTCTAACTATATTAGAGACACATAGAGTTAGTGATAATGTGGTTTCACTGATAATGTGTGATTTTTTTAGGAGATTTCTATGGTCATGGTGAAATTTAAAAACTGTAAAATAAAATTATTGATCCATTAGTTATTTATTTGTTAATTTGGGGTTTGAAATTATTTAAATGTCATTTATTAAATATCTTTTGACTAAGTATTTATCAGGTACCTTGTATAGGCCGCCGATTAAATAATGGTTTAAATTGAACCAAATTCTCCATAGGTAGTCTATTTAGTACTTGATACTAGAACATTGTGGCCATGGTTCCTATTTTAATGTATACCTAACTTATATCCACCTTAACCACTCATGAAACCCCATATTCCCCATTTAAATTTAGAAGCACACCCAAGAAGAAAATGATTTAACAATTTAAAATAGAATTATTACACCATTGAGTTCTATTTATGAGTTAAGATAATCTTAACAAGAATATATTTTACATCATTTCTAGAATTTAAAAATTAAATCTCACAAAAAAACACACAACTCAAAAACCCAAAGGATTAATGTCATTGGATATTAGCTATATGAATATATAATTGAAAATTATTTCTTCAACATCACAAAAAATATAATTTAAAAAATACATCTTTATAAAAATATTTATGAATATAATTCCCTATAGAAATGTTGTATATAAAGAGTTATCTAAAATTCTTAGTAAGGGAAAAAATTAACAATGATTAAAAAATGGTAGTATATTAAGTATCTGAGAAGACATTAATATGGAATGAATTGAAGAATAAAAAGAACATATAATCATAAGGGTGGTCTATAATTCATTATAGAAGTACATATAAACAAAAATTGATGATTATGATAGAATAAAAAATTACACGCACAATAATTTAGGAAAATATAATTAACATGATTCATTGACCATAGAATAGGACTAGGTTAAAAGAAAACATAAGAAATCATAAAATTCTGAAAATTTCCCACCTAAATCATGTCTATACATAAGGTTATTGACATAAAAATCTTCAATAATGTCCACACATGGTATTTTCAACATAGATCACAAAAACAATGTTTAGGTATGGAGTTACGAATATAGAAAAACAAAATCATGTATGCATATAAATTTGTGAACATAACTTTATAAAAAATATTGATTCATAGATTTAAGGATAGTGATAATACAAATAAATTCTATAAATATATATATATATATATATATATATATATGAATTTAGTTAACCATACAAATTTTAAGTTATTGAGTTGTGAATATCGCTAACAACCATAATGTCCATAGATAATGTTGTGAACATTGATAATCACAATCCTAACCACACATAGCATATTTATCGTAGGACATAAAAATATTTTCTTAATGTAATGGGGGGATATATCATATCCAGCATTTAGATAATTATACGACATAAATATATTTTTCTCATGAACATGATCACTATCATAACTCAATCCGAACATAATTAACCCATGAGAATGAAATGATTTTAATAATCCATAGTCATAATGCATCCCAGAAAAAATGGGCACTATTATCACCATAGAATATCTTCTATGATGAATTAGAAACAACAATGGATATCAACATATATTATAAAGAATTTTTATGTTTATTATTAAATTTTCATTCGAAAATAAAGATAAATATCCATTAATTTTTTATTACTTTTTAATTAAAAGGAATTTTTTAAAATAGGATTTTCTTAAAAATAATGGTAAAGAGAATAAATTTAAATTATAGAATCATAGAAAAATCGAATTGATGTTTATAATAAAAAATTAAGATTGGTATGAGAGAAATAAAATATTTAGGAAACATTAAAAATGATTCATCTCACACATTTTTAATAAAAGTCAAAGTAAATAGTAAATATCTTTAAGTGATCATAGA
Organism: Viscum album; assembly: GCA_963277665.1. Classification (NCBI taxonomy): domain Eukaryota; kingdom Viridiplantae; phylum Streptophyta; class Magnoliopsida; order Santalales; family Viscaceae; genus Viscum; species Viscum album. Next base: position 1,735,842,040 of record OY728128.1, read on the forward strand.
ATGTGGGATAATAAAATAAATAAATAAATGTAGAGAAAACATACTGTGAAAATAAATATTCTCGACTGAAATGAAAAGATATGTCCAAATCCACTTACTAGTATCCTTTCAATTTAATTGTTATGAAAAGTGAGGTTAATGGTATGAGTAGACATAAACCAAATAATATATCAAAGGATAAGAAAATATTAATGTTTTTTCAAGAAATAACAGAAAAGTTCCATTAATGAAAATTTATTACTAAACAATCCTAATTTTAGAGGAAGAATACAATTAAAACCCTAAGAGTATTGTAAATTTTGGATCAAATTATTATGGAAGGGAGAATCTAACATGGGATTTGAAATCAACTTAATTTCATGAATAGTATGTTAAAATTCATCTATGAAAATTTTATACTGCAAACAAAGGAAAATAATTAGATAATATATAACATATCATAATGAATGAAAATTATTATGGGAAACCCTAAATCTATATTCCACTTTTTTAGACGCATTATAACTACTTGTATTACAAATTTAGGATTATTATATTTGAAAATACATTTTAAATATTTATTTCATATTATACCATTAATTTATAACTCTTTATTACCAACATAATATTTTTTTTCAAATTTATAATTTAGGAGTTAATTGTTCCATTTTTCTATGAATTGTTTGTATAACACCCTAATATTTTATGAATTATTTTTTTGGATTAATCTATTCTACTTTATATATTTATTTTTAAAAAACTTTGTAAATAGAATATTTTATATTAAAGAATATAGACTGAATTGTGTTATACAAAAAATGATGTTAATTGTGCACTACACGGAACATAATGTTCATATTTTCCTACATGGAATGTCGAGGTAAGCCTACGTTACATAAAAGACTTATATTCCTTAATGTATTGTGTAAAACGCAAGACCGAGTTTTACCAAACAATAATATATTATAAAAAATATTAATATTTAATATAATAAGATATAACCTACCATTTTTGTTATGGATAGTAATAGTATTAAATTTATTATGAAAATACATGGATAAATTAATTTATTAAAAATTATTTATAAATGATTATAAGAACCAATTGAATATAAATGGAATGTTTTTATAAAAGCATGTTTTACGCTCACAAAGATATTTTATCATAATAAATAAAATTAATATCAATTGGTGAATTATATTAATTAAATAAATATTTTATATATGAATTAAATTATATTCTCATTCAACGGATAAATTTTATAGGAATAAGATATGAAGAAACCCAATATTACACAAAAACCAATATTTTTATAGAATCAGTATTAATGACTATTAATGGAGAACTAATTTTAAATACATATTTCAAAAAAATAATATATTTTATATTTCATGAAAAAAATAATTTATTAAATCGGGATAGAAAAATTAATTTAGTGTAATTTATTTATTTTTTGGTGAATTTCATTTGTTGGTAAATAGTGAAAAATACTGGATTTTAATTAAAAATTATTTTTTCATCCAATTTATTTATAATGTTAAATTATATTTTTAATTGGTTTTAAAGTTAAATTTGATAAAATATATATAAATTAATTAAATTTAGTTAATATTTTCAATTTCACATAGAAATTGAATATAAAAACTTTCCAAACATTTGAACATTTTTACCTTAAAAACATGTTCTGTTGTTCCGTCTATGGGATTTACATTAAACTAATTTCTACAAATTATATGATTGAAATTTTGATAAATATAATAAATATTTTTAAATATCCTAATTTATAATTTATTATATATTCAAATCTGTTTTTTCATAAAATATTTGTTAAATTAATTAAAATTATTTACAATGATTAAGATGAAATTTGGCTTAATCATGGAAAACCCATAAACCTATGGCCCAAAATGACATATAAAATTGTCCAAAATATATTGGATATAAAATCTAGACTCTATAATCCAATGGGTATAATTGGGTCCATTACTTTTTCTACTTTTCATAGTAAAGCATGGGTGAAATTCATCCAAGTATGCCCTTTGGTGAAAACCCAGTGGAGTTACCCGAAAAAGAGGTAACATCCTCCCTCAGGATCCTTTGTTTTATTTTCATTACCCACCACCTAAAATAATCTTATTCCATTAATATATAATACAAAAGTATCTTAAATACTCTAATATTTTTTTATTCTATTATTTTTACCTACACTTACACACATATCCATTTTATAGGTAATTAACTTACCATTATTCTGTATGGAGAACTACTGCCTCATGAAATGATGTTATTCGTTTTTCATTTGCCACCTTTCATAGTGGGGAATTTTGATGGAAGAAAATTATATATATGATATATGTAATATTTACAATTAATTTATTATTCTTTAATTATTATATAGAACAAGACACTTTGCTTTCCATATTGTTAAATGATTATAACTTCGTTTGTGGAAGTATATACTACTACCTCCAGAAAACAATGTGATTCATTCTAACTTAGAATAGTATTTATTGAGGATGTGATTATTAAATATTTGTGAAATATATTACATAATAATTCTACTATAATTATATATATTATATACATATTCCATTTAATTTATTTCTTTCAATATGATAATAATATGGACACAGCATTCTTGTGTACGTACAGCCTACCATCTCCATGAATGGTGTCTTTTATTTAATTCTTATATATTATATGGATTGTTATAAATACATATATATTGAATATATTGGATGTTTTATATTCTTTAAATAATTTATTCATGATCTATGTATGTGGATCAACGAGAAAAAATCTAAACATATATGAAAAATAAAGCGGATATTACCTAAAATGTAACATTAACAAGGAGTCATTAATAAACGGGTCGTACAAACTCATTATAAAATAATATATTGTATTAGATATAATAATATGGTTATATAGTAGATTTATAATAAACATATATTTATTATAATTTATTTTTAAACATGTATAAAGAAATTCAACACTTAAAGAAAACGAGTTTTATCTTTCTTTTTATTTCTCTGAGATAGAAGCCATATTCACCAGTCATTTCATTTAAGTGGTGTGTATACTACACATTTATGTATTATATGGTTTATATATATTAATTTATGGTCATTTACATACTAATATTATGATATTTCTTAATTGAGGGGTTTTTTATATGTTACAAAATCGGTAATGCGATTTTGTCTCAATTTGCTTTCATAGAGACTCATTCCAAGTTACGAACCTGTATTTTTTATATGAGGTGAATATAATACCTTTTTAAATTTCATATCATAAATATAATTAATTTCATGATTGTATAATCATTATTTAATTTTATTCTTTCCCATTTATTATGATTTAGTGTCACCAAAGTTGTAATGGTTTATAGCTTCAATCTCATAGTTAATCGATATTGTTTACGATTATTCTTCCTTTGGTGAAATATTATGATCCATATCACAATAAATCTCATAAAATTTTTTAAAATTTTTATATTGATGTTATATCCATGTAATGTTACCTTTTTCAACTCTTTTTTACCTATCATAGTTTAGAAAAAAAATTATAAAAAGCTCACCTATGTTCAGAAATCTGTGTTCTTTTAGGAAGATGATTTATAAAAATGTTTTAAAATTTTTATTAATATTATCCTTTGATTTATAATGTAAATATTAACTGATATTTTTCCTTTTTTAAAAATAGTTTTAGAAGGAATATTCTTCTCATTTTATGATCAAGGAATTATTCTGACCATTTAAGGTGGAAAAGGAATTTTCTGCATGTAGAAACTGACTCATCATTATGACCATCATTTACATGATTCATCCTTTATAATTTTATGAAAAATTTTACTTAAATAAATTCTTTCCAAATAATATATAAATTTGTATATTTTAACATTTTTATCATACAAAATGGGTTTCCAAAAGCTGTTTAATGTTAAAAAAATTGTTTTAACTGATATTAAAATATTTTTTATATGATTTTAAAAGGATATTTTCAAAGATGACTATTTCAATGATCTCAAAACTTCATTTATATTTTTGGAAATTTTTAAAGGAATTTTTTTCAAAAATTTTAATATTAATTTATATATTTTTATGGAAAATAGTTTTCAAAATGCCTTCAAGATTATTTTCTACGTTTTCATGAAAAAGGGATTTCAAAATGATTTTTTTAAAACTTACTCAATATTCAATTCATATTTAAGGAAACAAATTCAAAATATTTTATTATATAATATGCTTTTCAGATAATAAAAGATTTTTTCCCTAAAAAATGTTTTTAAAATATGTTTAAAAATTATTTTCCATTTTAGATGACATATGTTGATGATACTCATCCCCTTCTTGAAAATGTTTTGAAGGATTGATTCATATTCCTTATCGAATAGTTTATTTTTTTATGGAATTATACTTATATAACCCTTTCTCTCCCATATGTTATATGCTTTTGAAAACCATTTCCTTCCTTGTGTTATGCTTTGATGAAATGATTATAAGACCAATCTATTATCCTTGTGTAATTATATGATTAAAATTTCATGATACCCATTTTATTTATAGTGTTATTATTTTATGTTTTTTTAAAATATTATGGAACACATATTATTTGATGTGTGAGACCTATATACCCCTCTGATACATTGGGTATATATGGATGAATCATGATTATAAATGTTGTGAATTAACATTATTATATGTTCAAAATTTTATTTATGGACAAGGTTTCAAGTCCATATGTTTTTACATGATCTTGATTACATATTTAGAATGTTATTGTGTTTATAATGTTATGGATGAACCTTATCACTTGTTCACAATGTTATGCATGGACAAACATGCATGCCCAAAACTTTATACATTAACCCAATTATATGTTCAAAATTTTATTCATGAACATAATGTAATTTTAAAAATATTAAGTGTGGACTTGGTTGTATGTCCATAAGCCCATGTGAGTGCCTAATTTTATGTCCATAAAAAAATGAGTGAACTTGTTTCTACATGTACATGTTCACGATGGTATACATTAATGTGTATTCTATAATTCAATGTCATAATCATATGTTAGGTTTTAATGTCTTATAGTAATGATTATCTTATGATTCAGGACTTATAAACTAATCATTATTATGAGATGATTCTTTTTTATGATATTTGATAAGTAGGGTATGATATTTTAATGCTACAATCATGTTATTGAAAACCTAAGTTCATATTATGCATTTTTATTTCCTATATTTACCCTTATTTATCATTTTAGCTAACACTTATCTTATGTTTCCTTTCCCCGGGTTATGAAAAAAATATTTTATGTATTATTATAATTTGGGGAGATCTCTATAGTAACGTTGAAGATATTTTACTGAGTTATTATATTTATGTTCCATGTTTTCGAAGGCACTAAACAAATATGGTCTTTTGGTGTCTGTTAAAGTAATACACTAAGTAATCAACAAAAATTTGATTTAATTCATATGCACGTTAATATTGGGCTATTATAGTTCGTATTAGATCAAAGTTTTAGTCAAATGTTGGAAACATGAATGAGAAAACATTAGTGAGATTCCTAAGAATATTTCTAAGGATACATCTACGGGTACCTATAAGGATATGTTTAAGGATGAGAAAAATTATAGTAAAATTTATAAGAATTGTGGTAATGTATAGGGTGTGTTGTTTCCAATATATACAAACCTATCGGGATACTACATGTGTATGTGGTTCTGTGATAGATGTTCTTAGGAGTTACAACTTTGGAAAGGAGTGTCAGTCCTAACTCGAGCGTAACCTAGTACATAAAAACAGACCTTACTATGCACCTAGTTTGACACTCTCAGTAGATATGCTTTATGAATTCAGAAAACTTTTTATGAACCATTATGAATAATTTAAAAATAATTTATCCATAAATAACCTATGATCAACATAGGGTTCCATATATTAAGGAAATGTTCATAATTAAGACATCATGTAAGAGGGTTTTCATGATTATGTGGTTCCTCTATTTGAGAAATTCTTCTTACTCTATGTTTTCTAGTTTTAGTAAATGAATAGAACCCAAATTAACCATGTTAATGAAGAATTTAGTGTAAAATGCTAAAATGGCCACCCTCATAAACTGAATTTTATAAAATATGGAGTAAAAAACATCATTACCATGACCAATAAGTCATATTAAGCCATGAAAATTTCCAACAAAAGTAGAGGGAACAATATTTTCTTGAATAATATTTAAAGAAATAAGCACCATATATTAGTGGAATGACCAATCCACTAGTTGATGATAAATGGATTTATACCACTGAGAATATATTTTTCATTCTTATTTGTTCATATCATTAAAAAGTTGTGTTGGGAGATTCTCAAATGGATAGTGAAGTGAAACCATGGGGGAAATTCATCAATAATACGAAGAAACATGATAAAATTAAATCAATGTATTAGAAATATTTTAAGAACATTTTTTCAATAATTACCATCCTCATATTCATCTTTAAAAAATGGATATTTGAACTCCCATAAATCTCATGTTTGTTATAAGAGAAGAAGAATAAAATTCAATGGAAACTCTAAATACTATGGAGATAATAATATTATATTTACTTTATTCTAAATGTGTTAAAGAAATCTTCGAGGAAATTTTCTTAGGTAAACTAAAAAAAGATTTAATTGTATAATGAAAGGTGATCGATCAGCTGAAAGTAAAGGTAATAGTAATAATGTGAAATCTCCCATGATTGTACCACATATATATCAGTGTTTCACATGTATGTAGTATGGTCATTATGGAAGAATGTGCATAAAGGAAAAGGATATTAATGATGATTAGCATGAACTCACTCTTAAGTTATTAGATAAAGGTAAATATTAGGTAATTATAATTTATTAATTTATTCATAATAATTAGGTTTCACTTATCCTCCATGTATATGTTAGAAATTTTATATTTTGTTTTGTATGAATAAGCCCTCTGAGAATATTATTTTTCAAAAACTAGTAATGTTTCAAGTGATTATATCCCTCTAAATGGATTTTAGAATAATAAAATCACAATTTATATTCTATTGGTCTAAGGATAAACCTAAATATCCGATAAAATTGTTTTGGTATAAGATCTTTTTATTGAATAAAGGAAAAATTATATTTTGGATGGGATATAAGGATACCCATTTATAGAATGGTATATGTAGAATATTGGATGATGTTTTTAAACAATCAAAATATATCTCACCATGTGAGTGTTTATTTTTATTTGATAATATCCAGAAACCTATTTGTTTTGATATAGGAAGATGGAATGGCCTATTGTTCTATTTCTAGATCTCATGATCTATTAGTGCTTCAGGAATGATGAATTCACATTCCTTCAATGAAATAAGTGATAAAGTGTAAATAGATTAGGGAAAAAAAGGGTGAGATTATTTTTATAATAAGTATATCACCTTGTAAAAATTATTAACTATTGGGTAGGGATATTTAAATAAAAGGTATCATGTTATCATTATTTCTAATGATATCAATGACCTATTTCATGCCACTTTGGGTTGTGTATTTTATTTTTAACTTTATGTTAACAATGTTTTCTATCAATCTCCATAATAACATGATATCTATATTTATCTTCCATTTACTTTTTTTCACTTCCCACATATTTTCTCATATGTGAAATCCTAGTTATTTGTTACTTTTGGTAACAGTTATGTTCCTACTTTCCTTCTTTAAAGAAATTTTTTGTATTCATTTTTTGATTTTTGATTCTATAAAAGAACCATTCATGTTTTAAACTGTGGATATGTTGAAGAATTTTTAGGGATACAATAATTTTATTAGGGGGAGGGTGGATAATTTAACACCCCTTTATTTTCTGAAATATTTTTTTGAATTACATTAATCATTTTAATATTTTTTATTTCACTTAACACTAAAAATAGTTTATTTTATATTAAATAAAAAAGTTTGGATTTAGTTAAATGAAACACTATGGTAATCATTCACTACATGGAACATAATGGTTATATTTATCTATATTTAAAATCGAGGTTAGCTTGCAATACATGCAAGACAAGCTTTCCTCAATGGCTTGGCTACAGTACCAGACTGAGTTTTCCCGTACAGTAATATATTATTAAAATAATTATTATTTAACATAAAAAGATATAACCTTTTTTATAATTGGTAGATATAAATATTATTATATAAAAAATGGAAATACATTATTCAATTCATTGGTTAGAAATTAATTATAAATGAATATAATAACCAATTAAATATAATGTGACTCCTTTTATAAAAAATACTTTTATGCTCACAAAGGAATTTTATACTTATAAATTAAATTAATTAATATTGGTGAATGATATTAATGTAGTATATATTATATATATTCAATAAAATAGTTTTACATTCATCAGATATATTTAATATTTGTAATATAGGAACAACCCTAATATTACACATAAAACCTGATATTTTTATAAAAGAAGTTTTACCACCTTTTAATGGAAAAACAATATTAAATCCAAGTTTTTTAAAATTAATATTTCAAAATAAAATTATGTTGTCAAATGGGAATTAAAAAAAATTATGTTTATTTTTTTTAATTTTTCCGCAAAGATTCATTTTCTAATGATTAGTGAAAATACTAGATTTTAATTCAAAACTGATATTTATTATAATTTATTATTAAGGATAAATTATTATTTTTGATTGGTTTTAATGATAAATTAGATCAAATATAAATAAATTAATCCATGTTAGGTTACTGGAATCATTTTTACATTGAAATTGGATATAAATACTTTCCCATATTTTGAACATTTTTTCATTAAAACCATGCTTAGTCGTCCCATCTGAGTGATTAAATTTATCTTAATTTCATCCAATTATGAGGTTTTAATATTAAAATTTTGATTCCATATTTTTATTCAACATAATATATAATTTAAAATAGGGTTAAATTATTTTTTGACCAAAATTATCAATAAATGTAATTAAAATTAATTACAACGACAAAGGGGAAATTTAGCTTAATAAAGGACCAAACCATATAAATAAATCACAAAATGACCTATAAACTTATTTAAAAACCATTAAATCTCCATAATTATACCCTATAGTTCCTATTATTTATTTTTTTCATTTTGGGATGCTTATTTCATTGGAAAAAGTTTGGCGGAATTCCCTTTTAAAAATTTACAAGAAGGCCACTCCTCTACCACTATAAATAGGGACTCACCACTACCACTTCCTTACACCTATCAAGACAATTTGGATCCATAAAAAAATAAAAAAATATCTTTTAAATATCCACCCTCATCTTAAAAGCCTCTTCATAGGAATAAATCCATCCAATGAAGCCCTTTGGTGCAATCCAAAATGAGTTACCTGGATATGAGGTAACATCCTACCCCAAGCTCCACTACTATAAATACCCCATTTATCAGCGCTAAAAAGGGCCTTTAACGGTGTCAGAAAAGTGCTGTTAAAGCCGGCGAAAATAAATTAGGGTTCCCCATTATCAGCGTTCCCAAAAGAGCTCATAAAGACCCTTTTATCAGCGCTAAAAAAAGCGCTGAGAGAAGGGGTCCTTTATCAGCGCTAAAACAATGCACTGATAAAAGGGTCCTTTATCAGCGCTTTCTTTTTAGTGCTGATAAAGGACCCCTTTTATCCAATCATATTTTAGTACTGATAAAGGTTAAAAAAATAAAATAAATTAAAATTTAAAAAAAATCATGCCAATAGGGGGGCTTTTATAGCACTTGAGCCCCGCTTTTACAGCGCTTTTCCTCCCCCTCCAGTACCCGCATGCAACCCTCCACCCTTTTTCAGTGCTATCCCCCAACCTTTATCAGCGCTAGTCCCCAGACTCACCCATGCACGTGCGTCCCTACTTCCACCCATATTTGATCTCAAGACCTCCACCCTGTGCGCCTGAAGCCTTTGTCACTCTCCTATATTGATTTGTTCTCCTATTAATGATATATCTATTTATATTTATATATATATTTATATTTATATTTATTCATATAGTAATATAAATTTATATTAATATAAATATATATAGTGATATTAATATATATATATATATATATATAGTTTTATTAATATATATATATATAGTGATATTAATATATATATTTATAATTAAATTAATATATCTATGTAGTTATATATATATATATATAGTTAGATTAATATATAGGTATATAAATATTCATATATTTTTATTTTAAATAAAATGGATATTAGTTATTATTTAGATAAAGCTAATATATTTTATATGTAAATATATTTTATTATTTATATTTATAATTAAATTTTTATGTTTGAATATGTATAAAATATGTATATATTGTTATATATTTGATTATAAATAGAAATTCATTATAAAAAATGATAAAATTTCAAAGACATAATATCAATATGAAGGTAATACCTTGAAATAAATTCAGTCCCCACCAAAAAAAGCCAACAACACCCCCTTAAACAAGGCTAAAAATCCACAAAATGTTAAAAATCGGGGTATCCTGACTAAAAACTCAGTTTTGGAGGCCTTCTGGGCCTATTTTGGCCTCGAAAAAACCTTGACTAGGGTCCCCCTTTTGTTATAATGGTGTAGATCTCATCGCAGGCTTCGATATGATATTTGGTAAAGCTCAAACAGACTATCGGATCAAAATTTATGGTCGTTTGAAGTTCGAGTTGCGTTTTCAACATATTTTGGATCTTTTTTTAATTTTTATTTTTTTTAGTATTAAAATTGTTATTAAATGACTGTTACTACATAATAATTAGAAAATTATTAATTAAAAATATCTTTTTAATTTTTTTATAAGGAATTTTCACTAAATATTTTATATACTAAGTATATTAAGTGTAAATGTATATTTATACTTATCTAAAATATATTTAAAAATTATATATTATATTTATATCAATATAACTATATTTAAATATTAATATATTAATATATTATTTTTAATTAAATTTTTTTTTGAAGTCGACCCTTTATGAACGCTTTTAAAAAAAGCACTGATAAAGGCCCCCCTTTATTACAACTACTAAAAAACGCTGATAAAGAGTGTCCCTTTATCAGTGCTAAAACACAGCACTTATAAATGGGGTATCTTTTTCAGCTCTCAATAAAGCGCTGATAAAGGGGTACTTTTATCAGCGCTGATGAAGTTTGGCGCCAGGAAAAACTGTTTTTGTGGTAGTGCTCATTTGTTTTATTTTCATTCAAAACCACATAAAAAAATTTATTACGTGATTAAATAATAATTAATGTTTATTAAATATACATTTATTTTATTATTGTAATATTTATAAATTCAACATCACACAATTCTATCTATTGGGTAACAAACTAATCGTTCTTCTATACATCAAACTATCACCTCACAAAATGATGTTGTTTGTTTCTCCTTTACAACATTTCATGATTGAGACTTATGATTTATAGTATATATATATATGATATTTAAAATTTCATTATTACTCTAAAATTTTTATATATTACATGCCTTTAAATATTCCATTTTTTTTAACTATGATCACTTTTATAATGGATATTTAGACCACCACCTCCTCAAAGTGACTTTATCTGTTCACAATTTATAGGGGATATATTAAGGATGTGTTTTTTAAAATTATATTATATATATATATATATATATTAAATAATAATTCTCCCGAAATTATATTATTTTTATATAAATATATTAAATTTACTTTCCTTCTTTCAATAAGGTAATAAAACGAAAGCAACGTTCATGCGTATGTATGGTCTATCGTCTCCCGGAATGGTTTATTTTTATTAATATGTATATAGTATATATATTATTAAAAATAAACATATAATGAATATATATGGTATTTCTACCATTTTTTAAATTAAATATATATGTTATTAGTGATCTACAAAATTGGATCAATAAAAACAAGTAAAAACATATTTGAAAAATTAAGCGGATATTACCCAAAAAATAACATTAGCATGGAGATGGTAATAAATGGGTAATATAAATTCATAACCAAGTCATACATGGTATTATATACAATATTATGGTTCTATAAAATATTTATAACAAACTTATATTCATTATACATTAGGTTTGAACATGTACAAAGATATTCATGATGTAAGGTAAGGGTGTTTCACCTCACATTGTTATTTCTATGTGATAAATGCCTTATTCAACGCTCATTTTATATTTGTGTTGTGTATAATAACCCTAAATGTATTTAGTTATTATTATAATTTAATTTATAGTTATTTTAATAACCATTTTATTATTTTTCTTTCATGGTATTTTTGTTTCAAATGTTACCAAATTTTTAATGTTATTTTAATTAATTTCCCTTCTTTGATAAGCATGTCATGGTATGCACGTATAATTTTATTATATGAGGTGAATTTAATACAATTTGACATGTTATATCATGAATAAAATTATTTTCATGAAATTTTAATCTTCATTTAATGTTATTATTTTCATTTTATAATAATTTAATTTTACTAATGTGTGAACAATTTATATCTTCAGCCTCATCATTTATCGAGATTGCTTATGATTATTCCCCCCTTGAATATATATTATGATCAATATCATAAATATTATCCTTAATTTTATTACCCTATGGATATTAATTTTATATCCATGTAATGGTCTCATTTTTCCACTCTCTGTTTGTTTAGAAAATTAAGAAAATGTTTTTATAAAAATTATACTTTATTTCTCCTTCGGCCGGAAATTTGTGCCCTTTCAAAACCGTGTTTTCAAAAAATGTTTTCAAAAATGATTTACTATTAACCTGTTATTTTTAATAGAAATTATTTCCCATGTGTTTCCTTAATAAAAAATAATTTTAAATGGAATAATATTTTCATTTTCCAATAAAGGCACTTTTCTGAATGTATAAGTTTAAAAAGGAATGTTCGGCATGTATGGACCTACCCAATGCCCCCACCACCATATTTCTCCATCTATATAATTCACATCTTCTTTGGTTGTGTAAATAACCCTAGGGAATTCACTATAAAGGGTATTAAAAAATTTTTTCTTAGAATTTTTAAATTAAATTATAATTATATAATAAATTAATTTAATTTATTTAAACTTCCAATGACTTCACCATATTGAAATTTTTGACATCGACCAAGATAATGACATTCCTAAGATAAAACCCATGACATGGAAATACTTTTGGTCCATTTCCCCATTTTTTATATCATAAATGATTCATTCCACAATTTCATAAAAAACATATGTGTGATATATCATATGTATTATTTTATAATATATCAACATTAACACTCCATGTGTCCCAAAATCCCATGATAACTCTGTGAATTACTCTAAAAGTAGAATTTTAAATATTTAGAAGTCTCCAGCATTAATTTTTGTGATATTAAATTCTTTATATATTTAGTGATTTTAATCCAAAAATGTGAAATCCTACTCAGGAAGGTGAATTGACTAAGATTCCATCTAGTTCTACCACTCTATATAGTTCTCTTGTAGGTTCTCATGCCTCAACCAAACATGCACTCATTGAATACATTCTACTATGGTGTGTATTATCCTTTTATCTCATGATGGTCACTCAGTTTATTAAGAGGGTATATCCATCCTTATTGTCATTCCAACCCTGATGAATAATTTATGATAGGACATTCACATATCTCGTGAATTGTGATACATGGAAGAAACCATGAAGTATGTTTATCTATGTTACTAGGTACCATAAGTACCCAATCTCAGTAAGCATACGTAGTGACTAAAATAGGACTTAATAATCTCAATGAGATTCTTCTACCTCGGTCAAATAATTATAATCCTCACTAAGGTGCGATATCTTTGAACACATTATCTCATTTTCAAAATCCAAAGGCCTATGTTGTTTCACCGCATTGTACATATTATTGCACTAGTTAGTCCATGTCCACTCCTCAATAATCAATAAATTATTTGTAGTTTCTCACATAGACACGTGGACCATGATAAATTTTCTCCACAGGATCAAACTAGCACAGCGATTAACTTCATGGTATCCTATAAAAGTCTTCCAGTGGAACCAAATAAATAATGGAACAATAATTAGTTTCATATGAAAACTATATTAATGTTAGATGATTACCTCTATATATTGTTAATAACAATAAGAAGGACTAAATAATCTCTCCCTGAATGTGAATAGTTCCCTCTTACTAGTTGTATGTATGGGGGTAGAATTCCATGTTCAACTGTGATTGATTCCCAAAGTATCATGTAATACTATCCATAATTTTGACATTATGTAAGTAGGGTGGATTGAAATGGTCATCAAGGAACTATTATTTATCCATCCTATAATCCAACATGTAGAAGTCTCTCTATATCTATACATAACGATGCTCTCAGGTGGCTGGGATGTGGGATTTCTTGGGGAGACATGCTATGATCACTCAGATAGTGTTCTAACCTCTCCCTGAGCATGGAATCCCTATCATAGAAACTATGGGTACACCTTCCCTATAAGGCCCCAGACTTAAACCATACTTAAACTTGAGTTATTACAAGATTACACATTGAGGATCTTTTCAGGTTTAGAGTTTTAGAGAATTAGATCATTAAAACTTGCATTACATTCCACATTTAAACAAGGTGGTTACATAAAAGACAATATTCATTCTTCCCATCAATGGAAGCCTATTTAAAATAAAACACGGATTCTTTCTTGACACATTCTTGACACTATCGTCACATCATGTACCTTTCCCTTGACCTGTGAAAAGCATTTCAAAAACTTGGGATGAGCATAAAAAGCTCAGTAAGGGTTATAAAAATATGGAAAGGAAACATGAGTTCATATATACATAAGAATGAAATCACACTTTACCCATAAAACATAGGCATATCAAATAATGAATAAATCATAGAAAACATAAGACATAAAGGTAACTTGAGACATTCATAACATTCTTACGTAGGGAGTAACCCTCTTGGTTACGTTTGGAATACTCATCACAGTATATTCCCTAAATCTCTTCGGAGAAACCTTAACGTTTCACTCCTTCGCGTTACCCAATGCATTGGAGAGCTATATCGGGCTCACCCGCCCTTAGTTTATCACGGAACTACCCGTTCTTCATAAAAATTCCCAAAACCATAACATAATCGTATCACATAAACATGAATAAAGGAAACATAACATTTCCACATTTCAATCACAATATAACATTTTAGGATATTGAAATAATGAATCCATTCAAAAAGAAACCATTTCCAAAACCATTTAAAACATTTAATAAAGAGATTTTTGATTCAAAGTGTCCCATACCACCTTGAAGATTTTAACATTTTAAACCATTAATATCCATATAAATAAATCCTTAAAACCATTTTGAAAACATGGATAAGAACAAATAATTAAAACATTTAAAACGATATTTTGGTTAAAGGGGTTTTACCAAAATTAGAGACACTTGAATACAATAATCGAGGAATAACATTTTGTCCAAACTTTATAATATCATGAGAATAAAAGGATTCAAGATATAATACTCCAAAGGACAGTATATACACCATATAAGAGTGAATTGGTGCATAATAACAATGAACCCTCAATAGAAATGTCAAATGTGATGAGATCCCTTATAAAGAAGGTATCCTTAAATTAAGGACAAATAAATCTCAAAAATATGTGTGACAAATATATATACACCCAATATAAGTGGATATTAAGTGTAAAACAATAAAAGGTCATTCACACATATTCAATGGATGACATATTCAATGACTACAAGTTGAACCCAAAGAAATCGAAATTGGGTTAAAAAGTTCCCTTGACAGCCTAACGGCATCACATCAAAATGAGTTGATGAGAGATAAAAAGTGTATCTCATCACTTGGACATAAAATTTACATCAATAAGGATGTATGAGAACATATCCCAACATAAAAATATGTAAATTAAAAGACCCAATAAAAGAAGTCTTTTTAAAAAAGAGGAGGGTGAAAGGTTCCCTTACCGACTTGGGTATCTTTCAAAACATACACCCCATGAAAGAAAGACAATGGGTCATTGATGTAAATACTCATAAACGAAAGTATATTACACAAAGAGTAGAATAATGGGCAGTACATACACCACTCAATGGAATTTGTGGCAAATATAGCATAAATCTCATGGGAATAAAAGTGAGATGAAAAATCCCATACGAAAACTCGACAGCCTAACGACGCCACATAAAACTTCTGAATATGGATTGATGAGATCAAATAGAGTATCCCATCATATTACAATAGAATTTACAGAAAGTGTAATATAAAATAAAATCCCCCAACATTGCAAGGAAGATTTTAAATGAAGTGACATAAAGGATAATACTTATAAAGAAAGAGAGAGGTTAGATCTCTTACGAAAGTTCGGCAGCCTAACAGCGCCACTCAAAACATCCAAAATGGATTGATGAGATATAATAGGGTATCTCATCACATGAACATAAAAATTACAGTAAATGTAATATAAAACAACATCCCAATCATAAGAAAGATGAGCTTAAAATAAATTACATAAAAGAGTGTACTTAAAAAGAAAGAGAGTTGTAGGATCCCTTACCTCGGGTCCGACTTGACTCGATCTTTCTTTAATCTCTTGAATAATAAACATGAGTTAATTTCTACTTCCTTAAGAACCTTTTCAATTTCATTATTACTTTTATATCACTTATTAACTTGTCATAAACTTTTATGTAATCATTAAGTTAATAATGATTGTTTTGTCGATATTTGGTTCTTAAGTCGAAAGTGAACTTCTTATAATTACATGTTGTCCGTGTGGTTAAAGATATTTATATCCAGAATGAAATTCCTGATTTTGATATCATATATATCATATATATCCATCATATACATGTATTTATAATATTACATAATCATCTAGAGGTAATAAATGAAATGCACCGTTCATGGAGACGGTAAGCCGTACGTACGCATGAACGCTGCTTTCATTTCTTTCTCTTATTAATGGAATTAAAATTAAATGAGAGGTATGTATATTTTAATTCCATAATTATATTCATCATTTAGATGTATCATTCATTATATATATCCATTATATACATGTACTTTTAATAGTACCTTACATTTGGGGATAAGAAATGAAATGCACCGTTCATGAAGACGGTAAGTCATACGTACGCATGAACGCTACTTTCATTTCTATCTCATACATTAATGGACAGAAATAATAATTATATAGAGGTATATAATAATTCCAGTATAACATAATTTATAATAACATTAAATCCATCCTTTATACGTCCCACGTATGGCATTAACGAATCACATCACTTTGAGGGGGCGGTAGTCCACACTTCCTAAAATGAAGATATCGCGTATAGCCATAATGGAAGCCATAAAGGTAAGACACAAATGAAAAATACAGAAGAATAAGTAAATCATAAACATATTATATATCATATATAAAAATAGTGACATCATAATGGCCACCTTTGAAGGTGTTAAATGAGTATTGAACAATCATCGTTTCGGGAGGCAGAATTTCTCCATCCACGGAAACCGTATGTTCATTAACCATTTGATGTAGTTGTGTGAAAGTTTAGCTCGAATAAATCTTATAACAACATCCTAGTATATTGAAGATACTGGTTTTGTTACAAAAGAATTAAATAAAAAGAGTTTAGGGGGTTGGAGAAGCAAAACAGAACAAATGAACATGAGAGAATGAATTACCTTTAAAAGTGTAACTCCTTTTGATTTGAGCCTAAAGGCTTCCTTTGAAAGGATTCTGCCCAAAGGTAATCCTCTAGGATGAGGAGAGGGATGTGGAGAGAGTAAATGGGCAGGGTTTGGCCGAGCCAAAGGCTTGAGGAATGTGTGAAAAGAGGTAGAGGTGGGGGCCTTTTATAAGAGGAGAGGAGGGGCACTTTTGGAAAGTAAGGAAATATTACTTTATTTGAAAATGTTTTTCGGTTTTAAAAGGTCCCACATTGATATAATTCGTGTATAAGGTTATAAAGGTTAGAAATCCACCCATCCAATAAGTTTTGGACATGTTTAGTTCATAGATTTTACATTATCTTTCCATTTTATTTTAATCGTTAAATAATGATGTCATCACTGCATCATTATGATGTCATAAATACATTAATTTATTTAATGTCTCAAAATTATAAAAAAATTACTATGATGTATGAAAGATTTTTAGCTTTCCAATGACTATTTATAATCAAAAATATGACTTGTCTATCCCCACTTAAAAATTAGTTTAGTAAAACATATCATGTTTGTGTCATTTTTAATTTTAACATTAAATAAAAATATATTATTGTCATTTTCCAACTAAAGTGGCTCCATGGGGTCCCCAAGTTGGTCCATGGCTTGTCTTGGTCGGCCATGACTCACCTAATAGGTGTCGGACAAGTGTAATGGTGTTTTTACATTCTTATAATATCATTTTTACCTTAAACTACACTAATTACCACTAATCGCGATTAAAAACTTAATAAGTTACTATTCACCAAAAAAATTATTTTTATCCCATTGAACCACATTTTACATCTTAATGAAAACCATGTATGTCGGATTTTTGAAATTCAAAACACAAAGATGGAAAAATTCCATTTAAACGGAGAAATCAGTTTTTATAAGTACCACTTAGTGGTTTCACTATTCATCAACAATTGAAGTTTTTTAGAAAAATCCCAAAACATCACCCTAAGCTATATTTGATATTCCGAATTCAAAAATGAAGTCCATTTTACAAAATTCAAAACATATTAGTCAAATTATTTAATTTAATAATTAATTCCCGCTGTCAGAGCAAATAGCGTGTTTTTATAAAACAATAAGTATCAAAAGATTGACACTAGTTTAAGTCTGATTTCAAAGTGAAATTAATTCCAACGACCACTATTGGATTTAATGGTAAAAATATTTTCAAATTTCACTTTAAAATCAATTCAAAATATTATCTAATAATATAAATAAATTAGATTAAAAAGTGGTTTTGAATTAAAACACAACATTTACACTATTCATTAAAAAAATGAACTTTATCGGAAAGATACCAAAAATTTACACAAAGTAAATTTTGATGTCCTGATTCTTAGTAAGAGTTTTATTTGGTCCAAAATAATGTATAAGAGTGATCAAAACTATATTTAATGACAGTTCTCCATTAAAAGTCAATAAGTGAACCTTTAGTGAAAACTAGGGCATATACGCCTAAAATTGAATTCTTTCCGTATTTTAATCCTCTATCCTTTATTGTATAAATGTAAAAACATTTAAGAACATATATAATAATATTTTAGTTATTTCTATCCATTCCCACCATTACAACAGCTACATGTTAACTACCATTTAAAATAATATTATTTTATTATTAGAGTGCAACGTAAGATTCCGAAGAAACTCGTTGTTGCGTGTTGGGTACGCCATCGAGCATAGAGTCCCCTTTAAAGTCATATCAATATTTTATTCACAAATATGGATAAATATAAAAATGTATATTCTTTAATTACCTGGGGTGTTACATCCTTCCCCCCTTTTGGGAATTCTGTCCTCGCAATTTTAAAATTGGGCTTGAAAACATCCTTGAAAGTCCCACATCGGAACAAGAGTCGGTAAAACAATCACATTAAAATAAAGAAAGATAAGTACAAAGGTCACCGAGTTAACCCATAATAGGATTCCGTGTAGGAAATCATGGACATGGAAGAAAAAGCAAAGGGTCAAGTTCTTGAGGGAGAGTGATAGTAAACATGTCTAGGAGAAAGTTAACAATGAGAAAATCACAAACTTGTGATGGCTTAAACGGTATTCGATTCCCCAGTAGGAAAATTTAATAGACAACATTTTTGTTTTAAGTTACTTTTTATTGATGAATTTATTCATAAGGAAACATAATCACTTATCATGTTGACTTTCTACTTTTACTAGATTCCTTAATCAAACTCATATTTTTTCCAAAAGACGAGTATTTAGGGAGACTTGTTCGCATTAAGAGTACTATAATCAACTTCTAGAGAATCACCTAATCCAAAAAAGAGAACTATATACTTACCATATATTTAGACCTTAACCATAACCAAAACCAAAAAGGTTAGTGCAAGGTCAGATAATCCAAAAAAGGATAACCCCTTAAAAAAAGAACATCTATTCTTAATCTCCAAAAATGTCAAACAAAACCCAAAGTTCAACAAGGATCATCTGATAAACAATTTGTCCATAAAATTCTTCAAATTAAACCAATATAAGATTGAAACCCAAATATTTGAAGGATTTAGTCACATAATCTTCCAAGATAAATCGTAACATTTATCTCCAAACAATATCAGATGCTCCTAAAGTCTTGTTTTGAAAAGTAATTAACCTAATCACATATCCTCCATAATAGGTTAATCATTTTCATAAATAACCCAAAATCAACTTACTCTTAATTCATAAAATTATATAACTAGAATGAATCAATCACACTAACCAGGGACTTCACGTAGTCCAGTGGTAGGCGATAAATACCAGTCGCACATTGGTTGTGGGTTCGATTCCCGCAGCTTTGTCCGACGCGACGGGATGTCACATCGTCTATGTGTTGTCCTTTTTCCAAAACTGTATAATTCTTAAAACATTCCCCAAAATGAGATAAAATCTTCAAGAATAATCATAACATATTTTAACCTCATGTTTATCTCATTCCTTTCATTTTCCATCATATCATAGAGTTACCCATAATTACCTAAAAATTAAGTATCATATAAACCCTAATGGTTACCTTAATAATTATTACCTGAATTTCCACATCGAATTGGCCATCTCGTACCTGATGCATTAGAGAACTCACCAAGGTTGAAGTGGTTGATCATGACTCCTTGATATTTGGTTTAGAACAACCACGAGTTTCCTCATTGAATCCTCCATTTTATCTAGTATCTTAATCAGAGAACCACCACAGTTTCCTTCAAACCTGTTGTCTCTTTGGTGCCTGCTAGATCCATCCATTCACTAAAAATATAAATGTCAGTGTGAGTATATCAACAAAACCATCATGTACTAATGGGTAAGATAGACAATAAGATATACTTACTCATTCACTTTATCTAAAACTAAGACTCTTTCTGAAATCCTAACCATTATGGTAATTGTTAATTATGCTTAAAGAATACCCTAACCTCTAAAGTTATCTAAACCGACCTCTGATACCAACTATAAGGCCCCAGCCTTAAACCTTACTTAAACTTGAGTTATTACAAGATTACACATTGAGGCTCTTTTCAGGTTTAGAGTTTTAGAGAATTAGATCATGAAACTTGAATTACATTCCACATTTAAACAAGGTGGTTACATAAAAGACAATATTCATTCTTCCCATCAATGGAAACCTATTTAAAATAAAACACGGATTCTTTCTTGACACATCATTAACACTATCGTCACATCATGTACCTCTCCCTTGACCTGTGAAAAGCATTTCAAAAACTTGGGATGAGCATAAAAAGCTCAGTAAGGGTTATAAAAATATGGAAATGAAACATTACTTCATATATACATAAGAATGAAATCACACTTTACCCATAAAATATAGGCATATCAAATCATGAATAAATCATAGAAAACATAAGACATAAAGGTAACTTGAAGCATTCATAACATTCTTACGTAGGGAGTAACCCTCTTGGTTATGTTTGGAATACCCATAACAGTATATTCCCTAAATCTCTTCGGAGAAACCTTAACGTTTCACTCCTTCACGTTACCCAATGCATTGGAGAGCTATATCGGGCTCACCCGCCCTTAGTTTATCACGGAACCACCCGTTATTCATAAAAATTCCCAAGAACCATAACATAGTAGTATCAAATAAACATGAATAAAGGAAACATAACATTTCCACATTTCAATCACAATATAACATTTTAGGATATTGAAATAATGAATCCATTCAAAAAGAAACCATTTCCAAAACCATTTAAAACATTTAATAAAGAGATTTTTGATTCAAAGTGTCCCATACCACCTTGAAGCTTTTAACATTTTAAACCATTAATATCCATATAAATAATTCCTTACAACTATTTTGAAAGCATTGATAAGAACAAATAATTAAAACATTTAAAATGATATTTTGGTTAAAGGGGTTTTACCAAAATTAGAGACACTTGAATACAATAATCGAGGAATAACATTTTGTCAGAACTTTATAATATCATTAGAATAAAAGGATTAATGATATAATACTCCAAAGGACATGATATACACCATATAATAGTGAATTGGTGCATAATAACAATGAACCCTCAATAGAAATGTCAAATGTGATGAAATCCCTTATAAAGAAGGTATCCTTAAATTAAGGACAAATAAATCTCAAAAATATGTGTGACAAATATATATACACCCAATATAAGTGGATATTAAGTGTAAAACAATAAAAGTTCATTCACACATATTCAATGGATGACATATTCAATGACTACAAGTTGAACCCAAAGAAATCGAAATTGGGTTAAAAAGTTCCCTTGACAGCATAACGGCATCACATCAAAATGAGTTGATGAGAGATAAAAAGTGTATCTCATCACTAGGACATAAAATTTACATCAATAAGGATGTATGAGAACATATCCCAACATAAAAATATGTAAATTAAAAGACCCAATAAAAGAAGTCTTTTTAAAAAAGAGGATGGTGAAAGGTTCCCTTACCGACTTGGGTATCTTTCAAAACATACACCCCATGAAAACAAGACAATAGGAAATTGATGTAAATACTCATAAACGAAATTATATTACAAAAAGAGTAGAATAATGGGCAGTACATACACCACTCAATGGAATTTGTGGCAAATGTAGCATAAATCTCACGAGAATAAAAGTGAGATGAAAAATCCCTTACGAAAACTCAGCAGCCTAACGGCGCCACATAAAACTTCCGAATATGGATTGATGAGATCAAATAGAGTATCCCATCATATTAAAATAGAATTTACAGCAAGTGTAATATAAAATAAAATCCCCCAACCTTGCAAGGAGGAGTTTAAAACAAGTGACATAAAGGAGAGTACTTAAAAAGAAAGAGAGAGGTTAGATCTCTTAGGAAAGTTCGGCAGCCTAACGGCGCCACTCAAAACTTCCAAAATGGATTGATGAGATATAATAGGGTCTCTCATCACATGAACATAAAAATTACAGTAAATTTAATATAAAATAACATCCCAATCATAAGAAATATGGGTTTAAAATAAATGACATAAAAGATTGTACTTAAAAAGAAAGAGAGTTGTAGGATTCGTTACCTCGGGTCCGACTTGACTCGATCGTTCTTTAATCTCCTGAATAATAAACATGAGTTAATTTCTACTTCCTTAAGAACCTTTTCAATTTCATTATTCCTTTTATATCACTTATTACCTTGTCATAAACTTTTATGTAATCATTAAGTTAATAATGATTGTTTTGTCGATATTTGGTTCTTAAGTCGAAAGTGGACTTCTTATAATTACATGTTGTCCGTGTGGTTAAGGTTATTTATATCCAGAATGAAATTCCTGATTTTGATATCATATATATCATATATATCCAGCATATACATATATTTATAATATTACATAATCATCTAGAGGTAAGAAATGAAATGCACCGTTCATTGAGACGGTAAGCCGTACGTACGCATGAACGCTGCTTTCATTTCTTTCTCATATTAATGGAATTAAAATTAAATGAGAGGTATGTATATTTTAATTCCAGAATTATATTCATAATTTATATGTATCATTAATTATATATATCCATTATATACATGTACTTTTAATAGTACATTACATTTGGGGATAAGAAATGAAATGCACCGTTCATGGAGACGGTAAGCCGTACGTACGCATGAACGCTACTTTCATTTCTATATCATACATTAATGGAAAGAAATAATAATTATATAGAGTTATATAATAATTCCAGTATAACATAATTTATAATAACATTAAATCCATCCTTTATACGTCCCACGTATGGCATTAACGAATCACATCACTTTGAGGGGGCGGTATTCCGCACTTCCTAAAATGAAGATATCGCGTATACCCATAATTGAAGCCATAAAGGTAAAACAAAAATGAAAAATACAGAAGCATAAGTAAATCATAAACATATTATATATCATATATAAAAATAGTGACATCATAATGGCCACCTTTGATGGTGTTAAATGAGTATTGAACAATCATCGTTTTGGGAGGCAGAATTTCGCCATCCACGGAAACCGTATGTTCTTTAACCATTTGATGTAGTTGTGTGAAAATTTAGCTATAATAAATCTTATAACAACATCCTAGTATATTTAGGATACTGGTGTTGTTACAAAAGAATTAAATAAAAAGAGTTTAGGGGGTTGGAGAAGCAAAACAAAACAAATGAACATGAGAGAATGAATTGCCTTTAAAACTGTAACTCCTTTTGATTTGAGCCTAAAGGCTTCCTTTGAAAGGATTCTGCCCAAAGGGAATCCTCTAGGATGAGGAGAGGGATGTGGAGAGAGTAAATGGACAGGGTTTGGCCGAGCCAAAGGCTTGAGGAGTGTGTGAAAAGAGGTATAGGTGGGGGCCTTTTATAAGAGGAGAGGAGGGGCACTTTTGGAAAGTAAGGAAATATTACTTTATTTGAAAATGTTTTTCGGTTTTAAAAGGTCCCACATTGATATAATTCGTGGATTAGGTTATAAAGGTTCTAAATCCACCCATACAATAAGTATTGGACATGTGTAGTTCATAGATTTTACATTATCTTTCCATTTTATTTTAATCGTTAAATAATGATGTCATCACTGCATCATTATGATGTCATAAATAATTTAATTTATTTAATGTCTAAAAATTATAAAAAAATTACTATGATGTAGGAAATCTTTTTAGATTTCCAATAAATATTTATAATAAAAAATATGTCTTGTATAACCCCACTTAAAAATTGTTTTAGTAAAACATATCATGTTTGTGTCATTTTTAATTTTAACATTAAATAAAAATATATTATTGTCATTTTCCAACTAAAGTGGCTCCATGGGGTCCCAAAGTTGGCCCATGGCTTGTCTTGGTCGGCCATGACTCACCCAATAGGTGTAGGACAAGTGTCATGGTGTTTTTACATTCTTATAATATCATTTTTACCTTAAACTACACTAATTACCACTAATCGCGATTAAAAACATAATAAGTTACTATTCACCAAAAAATTATTTTTATCCCATTGAACCACATTTTACTTCTTAATGAAAACCATGTATGTCGAATTTTTGAAATTCAAAACACAAAGATGGAAAAATTCCATTTAAACAGAAAAATCAGTTTTTATAAATACCACTTAGTGGTTTCACTATTCATCAAAAATTGATGTTTTTTAGAAAAATCCCAAAAATTCACCCTAAGCTATATTTGATATTCCAAATTCAAAAATGAATTCCATTTTACATAATTCAAAACATATTAGTCACATTATTTAATTTAATAATTAATTCCCGCTGTCAGAGCAAATATCGTGTTTTTATAAAACAATAAGTATCAAAAGATTGACACTAGTTTAAGTCTGATTTCAAAGTGAAATTAATTCCAACGTACACTATTGGATTTAATGGTAAAAATATTTTCAAATTTCACTTTAAAACCAATTCAAAATATTATCTAATCTTATAATTAAATTATATTAAAAAGAGGTTTTGAATTAAAACACAACATTTACACTTCATTAAAAAAAAGAACTTTATCGGAAAGATACCAAAAATTTACACAAAGTAAATTTTGATGTCCCTATTCTTAGTAAGAGTTTTATTTGGTCCAAAATAATGTATAAGAGTGATCAAAACTATATTTAATGACAGTTCTCCATTAAAAGTCGATAAGTGAACCTTTAGTGAAAACTAGGGCATATACGCCTAAAATTGAATTCTTTCCGTATTTTAATCCTCTATCCTTTATTGTATAAAAGTAAAAACATTTAAGAACATATATAATCATATTTAAGTTATTTCTATCCATTCCCACCATTACAACGGCTACATGTTAACTACCATTTAAAATAATATTATTTTATTATTAGAGTGCAACGTAAGATTCCGAAGAAACTCGTTGTTGCGTGTTGGGTACGCCATCGAGCATAGCGTCCCCTTTAAAGTCATATCAATATTTTATTCACAAATATGGATAAATATGAAAATGTCTATTCTTTATTTACCTGGGGTGTTACATCCTTCCCCCCTTTTGGGAATTGCGTCCTCGCAATTTTAAAATTGGGCTTGAAAACATCCTTGAAAGTCCCACATCGGAACCAGAGTTGGTAAAACAATCACTTTAAAATAAAGAAAGATAAGTACAAAGGTCACCGAGTTAACCCATAATAGGATTCCGTGTATGAAATCATGGACATGGAAGAAAAAGCAAAGGGTCATGTTCTTGAGGGAGAGTGATAGTAAACATGTCTAGGAGAAAGTTAACAATGAGAAAATCACAAACTTGTGATGGGTTAAACGGTATTCGATTCCCCAGTAGGAAAAGTTAATAGACAACATTTTTGTTTTAAGTTACTTTTTATTGAGGAATTTATTCATAAGGAAACATAATCACTTATCATGTTGAATTTCTACTTTTACTAGATTCCTTAATCAAACTCATATTTTTTCCAAAAGACGAGTATTTAGGGAGACTTGTTCGCATTAAGAGTACTATAATCAACTTCTAGAGAATCACCTAATCCACAAAAGAGAACTATATACTTCCCATATCATTAGACCTTAACCATAACCAAAACCAAAAAGGTTAGTACAAGGTCAGATAATCCAAAAAAGGATAACCCTTTATAAAAAGAAAATCTATTCTTAATCTCCAAAAATGTCAAACAAAACCCAAAGTTCAACAAGGATCATCCGATAAAAAATTTGTCCATAAAATTCTTCAAATTAAACCAATATAAGATTGAAACCCTAATATTTGAAGGATTTAGTCACATAATCTTCCACGATAAATCGTAACATTTATCTCCAAACAATATCAGTTTCTCCTAAAGTCTCGTTTTGAAAAGTAATTAACCTAATCACATTTCCTCCATGATAGGTTAATCATTTTCATAAATAACCCAAAATCATCTTGAACTTAATTCATAAAATTATATATAGTAGAATGAATCAGTCAAACTAACCAGGGACTTCACATATTCCAGTGGTAGGCGATAAATACCAGTCGCACATTGGTTGTGGGTTCGATTCCCACAGCTTTGTCCGACGCGACGGGATGTCACACGGTCTACATGTTGTCCTTTTTCCAAAAATATATAATTCTTAAAACATTCCCCAAAATGAGATAAAATCTTCAAGAATAATCATAACATATTTTAACCTCAAGTTTATCTCATTCCTTTCATTTTCCATCATATCATAGAGTAACCCATAATTACCTAAAAATTAAGTATCATATAAACCCTAATGGTTACCTTAATAATTATTACCTGAATTTCCACATCGAATTGGCCATATCATACCTGATTCATTAGAGAACTCACCAAGGTTGAAGTGGTTGATCATGACTCCTTGATATTTGGTTTAGAACAACCACGAGTTTCCTCATTGAATCCTCCATTTTATCTA
The DNA here is from genome assembly GCA_963277665.1 of Viscum album. NCBI lineage: Eukaryota > Viridiplantae > Streptophyta > Magnoliopsida > Santalales > Viscaceae > Viscum > Viscum album. The sequence goes on from OY728128.1 coordinate 1,735,869,662, forward strand.
GTATCTTAATCAGAGAACCACCACAGTTTCCTTCAAACCTGTTGTCTCTTTGGTGCCTGCTAGATCCATCCATTCACTAAAAATAGAAATGTCAGTGTGAGTATATCAACAAAACCATCATGTACTAATCAATAAGATAGACAATAAGATATACTTACTCATTCACTTTATCTAAAACTAAGACTCTTTCTGAAATCCTAACCATTATGGTAATTGTCAATTATGCTTAAAGAATACCCTAACCTCTAAAGTTATCTAAACCGACCTCTGATACCAACTATAAGGCCCCAGCCTTAAACCTTACTTAAACTTGAGTTATTCCAAGATTACACATTGAGGATCTTTTCAGGTTTAGATTTTTAGAGAATTAGATCATGAAACTTGCATTACATTCCACATTTAAACAAGGTGGTTACATAAAAGACAATATTCATTCTTCCCATCAATGGAAGCCTATTTAAAATAAAACATGGATTCTTTCTTGACACATCCTTGACACTATCGTCACATCATGTACCTTTCCCTCGACCTGTGAAAATCATTTCAAAAACTTGGGATGAGCATAAAAAGCTCAGTAAGGGTTATAAAAATATTGAAAGGAAACATGAGTTCATATATACATAAGAATGAAATCACACTTTACCCATAAAACATAGGCATATCAAATCATGAATAAATCATAGAAAACATAAGACATAAAGGTAACTTGAGGCATTCATAACATTCTTACGTAAGGAGTAACCCTCTTGGTTACGTTTGGAATACCCATCACAGTATATTCCCTAAATCTCTTCGGAGAAACCTTAACGTTTCACTCCTTCGCGTTACCCAATGCATTGGAGAGCTATATCGGGCTCACCCGTCCTTAGTTTATCATGGAACCACCCGTTCTTCATAAAAATGCCCAAGAACCATAACATAATCATATCACATAAACATGAATAAAGGAAACATAACATTTCCACATTTCAATCACAATATAACATTTTAGGATATTGAAATAATGAATCCATTCAAAAAGAAACCATTTCCAAAACCATTTAAAACATTTAATAAAGAGATTTTTGATTCAAAGTGTCCCATACCACCTTGAAGATTTTAACATTTTAAACCATTAATATCCATATAAATAAATCCTTAAAACCATTTTGAAAACATGGATAAGATCAAATAATTAAAACATTTAAAACGATATTTTGGTTAAAGGGGTTTTACCAAAATTAGAGACACTTGAATAAAATAATCGATAAATAACATTTTGTCAGAACTTTATAATATCATGAGAATAAAAGGATTCATGATATAATACTCCAAAGGACAGTATATACACCATATAAGAGTGAATTGGTTCATAATAACAATGAACCCTCAATAGAAATGTCAAATGTGATGAAATCCCTTATAAAGAAGGTATCCTTAAATTAAGGACAAATAAATCTCAAAAATATGTGTGACAAATATATATACACCCAATATAAGTGGATATTAAGTGTAAAACAATAAAAGGTCATTCACACATATTCAATGGATGACATATTCAATGACTACAAGTTGAACCCAAAGAAATCGAAATTGGGTTAAAAAGTTCCCTTGACAGCCTAACGGCATCACATCAAAATGAGTTGATGAGAGATAAAAAGTGTATCTCATCACTTGGACATAAAATTTACATCAATAAGGATGTATGAGAACATATCACAACATAAAAATATGTAAATTAGAAGACCCAATAAAAGAATTCTTTTTAAAAAAGAGGAGGGTGAAAGGTTCCCTTACCGACTTGGGTATCTTTCAAAACATACACCCCATGAAAGAAAGACAATAGGTCATTGATGTAAATACTCATAAACGAAAGTATATTACACAAAGAGTAGAATAATGGGCAGTACATACACCACTCAATGGAATTTGTGGCAAATGTTGCATAAATATCACAGGAATAAAAGTGAGATGAAAAATCCCTTACGAAAACTCGACAGCCTAACGGCGCCACATAAAACTTCCGAAATTGGATTGATGAGATCAAATAGAGTATCCCATCATATTACAATATAATTTACAGCAAGTGTAATATAAAATAAAATCCCCCAACATTGCAAGGAGGATTTTAAAAGAAGTGACATAAAGGAGAGTACTTAAAAAGAAAGAGAGAGGTTAGATCTCTTACGAATGTTCGGCAGCCTAACAGCGCCACTCAAAACGTCCAAAATGGATTGATGAGATATAATAGGGTCTCTCATCACATGAACATAAAAATTACAGTAAATTTAATATAAAAGAACATCCCAATCATAAGAAAGATGAGCTTAAAATAAATGACATAAAATAGTGTACTTAAAAAGAAAGAGAGTTGTAGGATCTGTTACCTCGGGTCCGACATGACTCGATCGTTCTTTAATCACATGAATAATAAACATGAGTTAATTTCTACTTCCTTAAGAACCTTTTAAATTTCATTATTCCTTTTATATCACTTATTACCTTGTCGTAAACTTTTATGTAATCATTAAGTTAATAATGATTGTTTTGTCGATATTTGGTTCTTAAGTCGAAAGTGGACTTCTTATAATTACATGTTGTCCGTGTGGTTAAAGTTATTTATATCCAAAATGAAATTCCTGATTTTTATATCATATATATCATATATATCCAGCATATACATGTATTTATAATATTACATAATCATCTAGAGGTAATAAATGAAATGCACCGTTCATGGAGATGGTAAGCCGTACGTACGCATGAACTCTACTTTCATTTCTTTCTCATATTAATGGAATTAAAATTAAATGAGAGGTATGAATATTTTAATTCCAGAATTATATTCATCATTTAGATGTATCATTAATTATATATATCTATTATATACATGTACTTTTAATAGTACATTACATTTGGGGATAAGAAATGAAATGTACCGTTCATGGAGACGGTAAGCCGTACGTACGCATGAACGCTACTTTCATTTCTATCTCATAATTTAATGGAATGAAATAATAATTATATAGAGTTATATAATAATTCCAGTATAACATAATTTATAATAACATTAAATCCATCCTTTATACGTCCCACGTATGGCATTAACGAATCACATCACTTTGAGGGGGCGGTAGTCCGCACTTCCTAAAATGAAGATATCGCGTATACCCATAATGGAAGCCATAAAGGTAAGACACAAATGAAAAATACAGAAGCATAAGTAAATCATAAACATATTATATATCATATTTAAAAATAGTGACATCATAATGGCCACCTTTTAAGGTGTTAAATGAGTATTGAACAATCATCATTTCGGGAGGCAGAATTTCTCCATCCACAGAAACCGTATGTGCTTTAACCATTTTATGTAGTTTTGTGAAAGGGTAGCTCGAATAAATCTTATAACAACATCCTAGTATATTGAAGATACTGGTTTTGTTACAAAAGAATTAAATAAAAAGAGTTTAGGGGGTTGGAGAAGCAAAACAAAACAAATGAACATGAGAGAATGAATTACCTTTAAAAGTGTAACTCTTTTTGATTTGAGCCTAAAGGATTCCTTTGAAAGGATTCTGCCCAAAGGGAATCCTCTAGGATGAGGAGAGGGATGTGGAGAGAGTAAATGGGTAGGGTTTGGCCGAGCCAAAGGCTTTAGGAGTGTGTGAAAAGAGGTAGAGGTGGGGTCCTTTTATAAGAGGAGAGGAGGGGCACTTTTGGAAAGTAAAGAAATATTACATTATTTGAAATTGTTTTTCGGTTTTAAAAGGTCCCGCATTGATATAATTCGTGGATAAGGTTATAAAGGTTCTAAATCCACCCATCCAATAAGTTTTGGACATGTGTAGTTCATTGATTTTACATTATCTTTCCATTTTATTTTAATCGTTAAATAATGATGTCATCACTGCATCATTATGATGTCATAAATAATTTAATTTATTTAATGTCTAAAATTTTAAAAAAATTACTATGATGTAGGAAATCTTTTTAGCTTTCCCATGATTATTTATAATCAAAAATATGACTTGTATAACCCCAATTAAAAATTGTTTTAGTAAAACATATCATGGTTGTGTCATTTTTAATTTTAACATTAAATAAAAATATATTATTGTCATATTCCAACTAATGTGGCTCCATGGGGTCCCCAAGTTGACCCATGGCTTGTCTTGGTCGGACATGACTCACCCAATAGGTGTAGGACAAGTGTCATGGTGTTTTCACATTCTTATAATATCATTTTTAACTTAAACTACACTAATTACCACTAATCGCGATTAAAAACATAATAAGTTACTATTCAACAAAAAATTATTTTTATCCCATTGAACCACATTTTACTTATTAATGAAAACCTTGTATGTCGGATTTTTGAAATTCAAAACACAAAGATGGAAAAATTCCATTTAAACGGAAAAATCAGTTTTTATAAGTACCACTTAGTGGTTTCACTATTCATCAAAAATTGATGTTTTTTAGAAAAATCCCAAAACTTCACCCTAAGCTATATTTGATATTCCGAATTCAAAAATGAAGTCCATTTTACAAAATTCAAAACATATTAGTCACATTATTTAATTTAATAATTAATTCCCACTGTCAGAGCAAATAGCGTGTTTTTATAAAACAATAAGTATCAAAAGATTGACCCTAGATTAAGTCTGATTTCAAAGTGAAATTAATTCCAACAACCACTATTGGATTTAATGGTAAAAATATTTTCAAATTTCACTTTAAAACCAATTAAAAATATTATATAATCATATAAATAAATTAGATTAAAAAGAGGTTTTGAATTAAAACAAAACATTTACACTATTCATTAAAAAAATGAACTTTATCGGAAAGATACCAAAAATTTACACAAAGTAAATTTTGATGTCCCGATTCTTAGTAAGAGTTTTATTTGGTCCAAAATAATGTATAAGAGTGATCAAAACTATATTTAATGACATTTCTCCATTAAAAGTCGATAAGTGAACCTTTAGTGAAAACTAGGGCATATACGCCTAAAATTAAATTCTTTCCGTATTTTAATCCTCTATCCTTTATTGTATAAATGTTAAAACATTTAAGAACATATATAATCATATTTTAGTTATTTCTATCCATTCCCACCATTACAACGTCTACATGTTAAATACCATTTAAAATAATATTATTTTATTATTAGAGTGCAACGTAAGATTCCGAAGAAACTCGTTGTTGCGTGTTGGGTATGCCATCGAGCATAGTGTCCCCTTTAAAGTCATATCAATATTTTATTCACAAATATGGATAAATATGAAAATGTCTATTCTTTATTTAACTGGGGTGTTACATTCCCACATCAACCACAAACACCCAACATGGCCTTCACTTGTTGGTATGAAAGGAATTAAAAGGTAAACCTAACAACACACAATATTTTTCTTAGAAAAAAAGCCTAACACTAATGGTCCTAATAAAACCTCACCATATATGGATGTACTTCTCAATAAAAGTTTGAGACTCCCTCAATTACTATTATCACAACATGACTAGCACCATCATCAATCCTCAGGAAATGGATGTTATGATACCCATATTCTAAAAATCCATTAGTGGCATGTCCATTATATATAGAGTGATGAATTATATCTTATATGATAATGTCTCATATACATTAGGGTAAACCCCATGTTACTCACTTTATTTCATGGATCTCATATTTCTACACAATGGGTATCAGTTTATGAAACCCACATGATATAATATCTTACATATTCCTCAAAACACATTCAAACATGGATCATGAGTCAACTAAAAACACAACATACTCAACACCCTTCTCTATAAATATTATGACAGGGTACTCATCCACCATTATGGTACATACTAGAAATTCTCCAGAAACTTTTCTTTTTTCATGGCCAACAACCCCTTTTGAGAAAATGCTATCAGAGGAACCTCAATTCAAGAGAATCCGAGCACAATATAAAATGAAAAACTACAAAACCATTGAAGTTACTCACTTAGGATATGAAATTATGTGTATTCCAAGTCTACAGAACCTCAAAAATTATATGATATAATTCTACTTCCTCTTCTAAGATGTTTTTTCCCAGGAATATGACCTCTTGAATCTCAAACTAACACTTCATGATATTTTAAAAAATTAGGTGCTTTTGATTTTTTCCAGAACCCTCCTTCAATATATCATGTACTCCTACTATTATGTAGTGTACATAATGATATTAGAAAGTATACTACCATGATCTGTTCTATGAATGGAGAAGATCTAGTTCATGAGGTCCAAGGACTCATATGGGGAATCTACCACTCAATGGGAATCATCAATAACACAGGAAACTGTAACAGTGTTGGAACATCACATTTAGTATATACTACACTTGATCCTAAATCAAGATTTAACCTTCCATGGGCTAAAACTATGACAACCACTTTACCCTAAAAACTGGTTGAGAGGTCATTTAATCATGGAAGTGGATACTTATTCATTATAGTCACTAATTTTAGATGATGATAATCAATGCATAACCTCAAACTCATAGATTCCTTCTTAGTGAACAAAATTTGGGATACCCATTACAATGAATAGGCTCAAACAAAATCCTTCCTCTAAAAAACCTATAGTAGAATATTCTAGTCCCAAAAATATATGTATTCATTTAATATATTGGAATAGTTATTTGACCATCCCAATATGTAGTTTTATGAAAATTTTGATCATTCCATGGGGAGGTAAGCATGGAACATCCTTAGGAGAGAGTACCGTGCATCCATCCACCACCGTAAGAAACTAAAATCTTATTCAATTTTATACTCCAATGTTCATTATACACAAATGATAATAAATTATTATTATCCTCATACATACAAGCTAATCCCGATTTTTTGGTGTCTCTTGTCTCTAAAGTTGGAAAATTTTATCCAGAAATTCGGATACACTAAAACACTCACTAGTAACTACCAAACTGATCATGGAAAGTATGAAACTAGTCTCTTTCTTGGAAAACATTATACAGCCTCACCACCACTATATAAAGATTCCACATGATGTTCCCTCATCCCAAAGATAGGTTTCAATTTCAACCAAAGTGAATGATCATTGAATCAACTATATTATGATCCTCTAAACACAAGGGTCGTGAAAAAATGACTCCAATAGAATCCCTTGGTCTTTAATAGGGGTTGTTTTTTGGGAAAGTGTAATGAGACTATGTACTAAAACATTATTTGATATAGAGAAGGCATAGGTTGTACCTATAAACATAACGAGAGACTCTGGGTCACATGTCCATAATTCATGAAGTAATTCTCTACCAGGATCACCTATCTAGAAATCCAAGGCTCACTTAGACGCCTAAGAACATCAAATCTGGCCTCAAACATACTTTTGAAATGAAATCATCTTACAAAACCTCACAAAATCAATTTTGGTATGCACTAACTTGGTTGAACAACATTAAAACGTGTAACAACGGAATGTTTCTAGGTGGGGGATGATTATCACTTCATTTCATTATTAAGGCCATATCTAAAATTACTATCCTAGAGAACTGCCAATTCCATCCACATTCTTATAGAAGTATATCTTCCCATTATATCATCAAGAGGTGTCCCAAACATGTGAAACACTTTCACCGCATGCTCGATAAAGTCCTATACAACCACTGGATGGGTTATAGATCAACATGAAACCTAAGAGGTCCCAATAGCTAAAATTTATCAAGTGAACATAGTAAAGGTGTCTCATATAATGGTAGTAATGATAATTGAAAATTATTAACCTGATGGGTAAAATCCAAATAAACAATTCTGTGGGGGTTATAATGCTACTGAAGAGGTGGAGACACAACTGTTTTTTCAAATGGAGAATCCACCACCTTCACTTGTCTCTAGACTGTGGACTCACCACTAAGTGATAACTAATCATGGTTGATTCATACAATAATAGATATCTATAATCTTAGTGGAATCCTAAAATATTTAATACACACCCGAGTCATACGAGCATATCTAGGGAATTGAATTAAGGATGTAAAACCAAAACCCATTCTTATATGATTCTTGTTCCCTTAGATTCCTGGTTACGAGTGCCTATAAGCTAGTGGATGCAAACTAGAATCCACATTAAAAAAATTTCCATGTCATTTGATCCAAACTCAATCCACATTAAAAAAATTTCCTTAGTTCCAAAAACCAAACATCATAGCTATAAAATCTGTAAACACTTGACCTATTGTGACCTCCTCTCATAAAACACTATCATGGTCTGACAAACTAGGTCCCACCAAACTGCAAATAAGCAGACAATGACACACCAATCCTACATCCAATAAGCTAGTGGATGCAAACTAGAATCTATTATTCATAATAAATAAATGGGAGGACATTTCATAAAGAAACTATAAATATGTACAATTCTCCATACACGATATTAATGTGGAAAATTTAACCAAATCATGCATTAAATGTATTCATAAAAACTAACCCCACATCAAAGTATGAAAAAGTGTATGGAACATAAAAATGCATAAATAATATCTTATGAAAACTATAAAAAATTAAAAAATGGTAATCAAAAGTCGAACTGCTATAAAGATGAATCTCATGAAACTACCTGCTACTTTCTAGAAATACTAAGCTCCAGGTCCTAAAATAAATTCATCAAAAGGAAATTCATTTTCATTAAAGATGATATGTATGAGGAAATCCTATGAATTAGTGTGTATGAAGCTATGTAGTAGTACTCCCTAAAATACCTAACCAAAAAGAATCCATGTGTGTGTTTTTTCAGAATCACTATGTCAAGGGAATAAAAAAGATAACCTAGATATGCTAAAAGGATGACTCCATTTATCATGGTAAGGTCGCATCCACTCTACAACCATCCTCAATATCATCCAAGGATTCTACAAGAGGGTTTAAGGTAACATTAATATAAGATAACTCACCCATAGTTTCACTTTATACTAATGTCATCCATTCAATAATAAATGCATATTGAGTCTTTCTATGATGAATAGTGAAGGAAATTCAGAGGATTCGTCCGAGATGTTCACTTAATTAAACTAAATTATACAAGATGCAAAATATTGGTTCTACAAAAATAGGGGATCACACCTCATTACTGTTGATAATACATAACCCTAACATTTTTTCCATCTAGGTAGAGGATCAAAACCTTGATATGTAGGTAATGTTATACTTCCCACTACCATGGAAGAACGATGTGACTGAGGATTTAGCCATAATGTCCCATGGAGAGATACATTCACTCATACACTATGGGGATCTTTTATCCAATGCTAAATAATAGATAACATAAAAAACCTACTAAATGAAACCCAATAAAATGCACACCAGAATTATAGAAATAGTTAACACACCCACAATGAAATAGTTCAGGGGAACTAACCCTAGAACATGCCTCAATTAGTTTTATATGAATAATGGGTCTATATTTCTGTTAAATGAGTACACATAATATCACTTAAGGGTATATGAAATGTCTCACTAGGTCTAGTACATCCCATGTAGATCCATCACACAAAACTTGTCCCCTTTTGATACACGACATGTTATTAAAACAGAAGACATGTAAAGGTTACTTAAGAAATTGGCATGTGTCATCTTCCCACGCCCATGAACATTTCAATGTACACAATATGTGCCTCACCACACATAGTGTGTGTTGTCACATGGCATTCCTTACATATAAACACTATACACACTAAAATTGTTATGTCACTGTCACAAACCTTTGGGTATGCCACCTAATGTGTGATACTTTACTCTCTTAATAAACACTATCTCACACATAGGGGGTCCACACATCATGTTTTATTCTGATGTAAAAACCGTATATTTCATATATTAAATGAATTTTTAGTATATTTAGACATAATTTCTTATGCTTCCATCTCAAACTCTTTTTTATAGATTTATTTCCATAATGCTGGGAATCAGGTTGACATGGCATATATTGTCATTACTTGTAGGATTCTAGACACACTATGGTCAGAGAATTTCTATCATCACCAACTCAAAGAAACCACATTGGTCATGTTAGGAAGTAACCATCAAAATCTACATCACTTGGTTAACAACTATTCTAGGGGAAATACTTCACCCAAAAATAAGTTAGAATCTTCTATCATCACACCTCTATAGATACCCTATCAATCAAGTTCATGGTTTCACCATCAGCCAGACCATTTTCAGATTATTTTCGTCACAAATATGCCTCTACATGTCTCTAAATCCTTTAATAGAACCTGTGACCATGATCTGTTACACTAATGAATGACTTTTAAATGATCATTACCTCATGTATTGTTCAAATATCATCTAATCAAAACACCATTGAGGAACATCAAATAATTCATGGAGAATATGAAATATTTTAAAATGTAATAATCAAATGAATTATATGTTCATTTTTTCCATCGTCATTGAAATTGGAAAATTTTGTTGGGTTATCAAATTAAAAAATTCAATAAATAGTAAATATCATATTCTAAAAAAATGTAAGAATTTTTTGGAAAACCTAATGAAGTGAAACCCATGATTTATTTTGTAATGAATTAAATGATTTTTGTCCCAATTATCATGGCCTATAAAAATAAACTAAAAAATAAAACACCCTACAATAGGTTGGATAAAATTTTAATGAAGATCAATGTTGTAATGTTATTATTTTCACAATACTATAACACAATCAATGATGAAAATCACTACATTACACTGATCACCATTCAACATTTTAGTGATCAACTGCCAAGGGAATTCACTCTCCATAAATTCCATCCCCTAGTGCTATATAGAAAACCTCAGGGAATTCACCATAAAGGGAGTAAAATAAGGGATTCATTAGTGTTTGGAAATAAATTTACAATTAAAATAATAAATTCATTTATTCTATTTATACCTCTTATGTCTATACTCTATCAAAGTATCTATCACCGAATGTATTTATGCCTTGACATTGGAAACCAAACTTCATATTTAATGGATATCATAGTTTTTCTATATAATACACCAAACAAGATTTATTAAAAAATTTCAAAAAAACATTGTGAGAATAATATTTTTTTCATATTTTTATTATATCAACACGAAGGATACACAGGCCCTATAATCTCATGTAGACTCAATACCATACACCAAAATTTTTATTTGAAATAATTAAAATCATAAAAACAAAATTTTGGAGTCTTCACAGAACACATACATGGTTCCTAAAACATATCATTCAGTCATAATAATGGATGAAAATAAGTACATTTCTCACCCTCTTTGGAATCCTAACATTATAAGGACCCAGCCTTAAACCTTACTTAATCTTGAGTTATTACAAGATTACACATTGAGGATCTTTTCAGGTTTAGAGTTTTAGAGAATTAGATCATGAAACTTGCATTACATTCCACATTTAAACAAAGTGGTTACATAAAAGACAGTATTCATTCCCCCCATCAACGGAAACATATTTAAAATATAACAAGGATTCTTTCTTGACAAATCCTTGACACTATCATCACATCATGTACCTTTCCCTTTACCTGTGAAAAACATTTCAAAAACTTGGGATGAGCATAAAAAGCTCAGTAAGGGTTATAAAAATATGGAAAGGAAACACGAGTTCATATATACATGAGAATGAAATCATACTTTACCCATAAAACATTGGCACTTTAACATACCTCATCAAACCATGAATAAATCATAGAAAACAAAAGACATAAAGGTAACTTGAGGCATTCATAACATTCTTACGTAGGGAGTAACCCTCTTGGTTTCGTTTGGAATACCCATCACAGTATATTCCCTAAATCTATTCGGATAAACCTTAACGTTTCACTCCTTCGCGTTACGCAATGCATTGGAGAGCTATATCGGGCTCACCCACCCTTAGTTTATCACGGATCCACCCGTTCTTCATAACAATGCCCAAGAACCATAACATAATCGTATCACATAAACATGAATAAAGGAAACATAACATTTCCACATTTCAATCACAATATAACATTTTAGGATATCGAAATAATGAATCCATTCAAAAAGAAACCATTTCCAAAACCATTTAAAAAATTTAATAAAGAGATTTTTGAATCAAAGTGTCCCATACCACCTTGAAGATTTTAACATTTTAAACCATTAATATCCATATAAATAAATCCTTAAAACCATTTTGAAAACATGGATATTAATAAGAACAAATAATTAAAACATTTAAAACGATATTTTGGTTAAAGGGGTTTTACCAAAATTAGAGACACTTGAATACAATAATCGAGGAATAACATTTAGTCAGAACATTATAATATCATGAGAATAAAAGGATTCATGATATAATACTCCAAAGGACAGTATATACACCATATAAGAGTGAATTGGTGCATAACAACAATGATCCCTCAATAGAAATGTCAAATGTGATGAAATCCCTTATAAAGAAGGTATCCTTACATTAAGGACAAATAAATCTCAAAAATATGTGTGACAAATATATATATACACCCAATATAAGTGTATATTAAGTGTAAAACAATAAAAGGTCATTCACACATATTCAATGGATGACATATTCAATGACTACATGTTGAACCCAAAGAAATCGAAATTGGGTTAAAAAGGTCCCTTGACAGCCTAACGGCATCACATCAAAATGAGTTGATGAGAGATAAAAAGTGTATCTCATCACTTGGACATAAAATTTACATCAATAAGGATATATGAGAACACATCCCAACATAACAATATGTAAATTAAAATACCCAACAAAAGAAGTCTTTTTAAAAAAAAGAGGAGGGTGAAAGGTCCCCTTACCGACTTGGGTATCTTTCAAAACATACACCCCATGAAAGAAGGACAATAGATCATTGATTTAAATACTCATAAATGAAATTATATTACACAAAGAGTATAATAATTGGCAGTACATACACCACTCAATGGAATTTGTGGCAAATTTAGCATAAATCTCACGGGAATAAAAGTGAGATGAAAAATCCCTTACGAAAACTCGGCAGCCTAACGGCGCCACATAAAACTTCCGAATATGGATTGATGAGATCAAATAGAGCATCCCATCGTATTACAATATAATTTACATCAAGTGGAATATAAAAGAAAATCCCCCAACATTACAAAGAGGAGATTAAAAGAAGTGACATAATGGAGAGTACCTAAAAAGAAAGAGAGAGGTTAGATCTCTTACGAAAGTTCGGCAGCCTAACGGCGCCACTCAAAACTTCCAAAATGGATTGATGAGAGAGAATAGGGTCTCTCATCACATGAACATAAAAATTACAGTAATGTAATAGAACATCCCAATCATAAGAAAGATGAGCTTAAAATAAATGACATAAAAGAGTGTACTTAAAAAGAAAGAGAGTTATAGGATCCCTTACCTTAGGTCCGACTTGACTCGATCGTTCTTTAATCTCCTGAATAATAAACATGAGTTAATTTCTAATTCCTTAAGAACCTTTTTCAAGTTAATTATTACTTTTATACCACTTATTACCATGTCATAAACATTATGTAATCATTTAAGTTAATAATATTTGTTTTGCCGATATTTGGTTCTTAAGTCGAAAGTGGACTTCTTACAATTACATGTTGTTCGTGTGGCCAAATGTTTATTATATCCATAATTGTATTCATTATGTAGATATCATATATGTCATATATATCCCGTACATGCATGAATTTATAACATTACATAATAATTTAGAGATAAGAAATGAAATGCACCGTTCATGGAGACGGTAAGCCGTACGTACGCATGAACGCTACTTTCATTTCTATTTAGTATTTTATAGAATGGAATAATAATGATATAAAGGTATATTATAATTCCAGTATAATATCATATATAATATCATATTTCCATCCTTTATACATCCCACATATGGTATTTAACGAATCAAATCACTTTGAGGGGGCGGTAGTCCGCACTTCCTTAAATGAAGATATCGCGTATACCCATAATGGAAGCCATAAAGGTAAGACAAAAATGAAAAATACAGAATCATAAATAAAACATAAACATATTATATATCATATATAAAAATAGTGACATCATAATGGCCACCTTTGAAGGTGTTAAATGAGTATTGAACAATCATCGTTTCGGGAGGCAGAATTTCACCATCCACGGAAACCGTATGTTCTTTATCCATTTGATGTAGTTGTGTGAGAGTGTAGCTCGAATAAATCTTATAAAAACATCCTAGTATATTGAAGATACTGGTGTTGTTACAAAAGAAGTAAATAAAAAAGAGTTTAGGGGGTTGGAGAAGCAAAATAAAACAAATGAACATGAGAGAATGAATTACCTTTAAAAGTGTAACTCCTTTTGATTTGAGCCTAAAGGCTTCCTTTGAAAAGATTATTCCCAAAGGGAATCCTCTATGGTGAGTAGAGGGATGTGGAGAGAGTAAATGGGCATGGTTTGGGCGAGCCAAATGCTTGAGGAGTGTGTTAAATGAGGTAGAGGTGGGGGCCTTTTATAAGAGGAGAGGAGGGGTACTTTTGGAAAGTAAAGAAATATTACTTTATTTGAAAATGTGTTTCGGTTTCAAAAGGTCCCACATTGATATAATTCGTGGATAAGGTGATAAGTATTCTAAATACACTCATCCAATAAGTTTTGGACATGTGTAGTTCATATATTTTACATTATCTTTCCATTTTATTTAAATCATCAAATAATGATGTCATCGCTGCATCATTATTATGTCATAAATAATTTAATTTATTTAATGTCTAAAAATTATAAAAAAAATACTATGATGTAGGAAATATTTTTAGCTTTCCAATGAATATTTATAATCTAAAATATGACTTGTATAACCTCACTTAAAAATTGTTTTAGTAAAACATATCATGTTTGTGTCAATTTTACTTTTACATTAAATAAAATGTTATTTATGTCATTTCCCAAACAAAGTGGATCCATGGGGTCCACAAGTTGACCCATGGCTTGTCTTGGTCGGCCACGATACAACCAATGAGGGTAATACATGTGTCAAGCTCATCTCATTTTATTAAAGCATTATTTTTACCTTAAACTACACTTATTACCACTAATCGCGATTAAAAACTTAATAAGTTACTATTCACAAAAAAATTATTTTAATCTCATTGAACCACATTTTACTTATTAATGAAAACCATGTATTTCTGATTTTTTAAAATCAAAACACAATGATGGAAAAATTTCATTTAAATGGAAAATCAGTTTTTATAAGTACCACTTAGTGGTTTCACTATTCCTCAAAAATTGAAGTTTTTCAGAAAAATCCCAAAAAATCACCCTAAGCTATATTTTATATTATGAATTCAAAAATGAAGTCCGTTTTAGAAAATTCAAAACATATAATTCACATTAATTAATTTAATAATTAATTCCCGCTGTCATGACAAATAGCGTGTTTTATGAAACAATAAGTATCAAAAGATTGACACTAGTTTAAGTCTGATTTCAAAGTGAAATTGATTCCAATGACCACTATTGGATTTAATGGTAAAAATATTTTCTAATTTCACTTTAAAACCAATTCAAAATATAATCTAATCATATAAATAAATTTGATTAAAAAGTGGTTTTTAATTAAAATACAACATTTTACACTATTCATTAAAAAAATGAACTTTATCGGAAAGATACCAAAAATTTACACAAAGTAAATTTTGATGTCCCGATTCTTAATAAGAGTTTTATTTGGTCCAAAAGAATGTTTACGAGTGAACAAAACTATATTTAATGACGGTTCTCCATCAAAAGGTGATAAGTGAACCTTTAGTGAAAACTAGGGCATATACGCCTAAAATTGAATTCTTTCCGTATTTTAAGCCTTTATCTTTTATTGTATAAATGTAAAAATATTTAAGAACATATATAATCATATTTTAGTTATTTCTATCCATTCCCTCCATTACAACGGCTACATGTTAACTACCATTTAAAATAATATTATTTTATTATTAGAGTGCAACGTAAGATTCCCAAGAAACTCGTTGTTGTGTGTTGGGTACGCCATCGAGCATAGCATCCCCTTTAAAGTCATATTAGTATTTTATTCACAAATATGGATAAATATGAAAATTTCATATCCCTTATTTACCTGGGGTGTTACATCCTTCCCCCCTTTTGGGAATTGCGTCCTCGCAATTTTAAAATTGTGCTTGGAAACATCCTTGAACGTCCCACATCGGAACAAAGTCGGTAAAACAATCACTTTAACATAAAGAAAGATAAGCACAGGGGTCACCCGAGTTAACCCATACTAGGATTCTATGTATGAAAATATGGACATGGAGGAGAAAACATAGGGTCATGTTCCGATGGAGAGTGATAGAAAACATGTTTAGGAGAAAGTTAACAATAAGAAAATCACAAACTTGTGATGGGTTAAACGGTGTTGGGTTCCCCAGTAGGAAAAGTTAATAGACAACATTTCTGTTTTAAGTTACTTTTTATTGAGGAATTTATTCATAAGGAAGCATAATCACTTATCATGTTGACTTTCAACTTTTACTAAATTCCTTAGTCAAACTCATATTTTTTCCAAAAGACGAGTATTTAGGGAGACTTGTTTGCATTAAGAGTACTATAATCAACTTCTAGAGAATCACCTAATCCCCAAAAGAGAACTATATACATCCCATGTATTTAGGCTTTAACCAAAACCAAAACTAAAAAGGTTAGTACAAGATCAGATAATCCAGAAAAGGATAACCCCTTATAAAAAGAAAATCTATTCTTAATCTCCAAAATTTGTCCAACAAAACCCAAAGTTCAACAAGGACCATTCGAAAAACAATTTGTCCATAAAATTCTTCAAAGTAAACCAATATAAGATTGAAACCCAAATATTTGAAGGATTTAGTCACATAGTCTTCCAAGTTAAATCGTAACATTTATCTCCAAACAACATCAGTTGCTCCTAAAGTCTCACATTGAAAAGTAATTATCCTAATCACATATCCTCCAAAATCAACTTACTCTTAATTCATAAAATCATATAACTAAAAATAATCAGTCAAACTAACCAGGGACTTCACGTAGTCCAGTGGTAGGCGATAAATACCAGTCGCACTTTGGTTGTGGGTTCGATTCCCGCAGCATTGTCCGACGCGACGGGTTGTCACATGGTCTGCGTGTTGTCCTTTTTCCAAAACTATATAATTCTCAAATCATTACCCAAAAAGGGATAAAATCATCAAAAATAACCATAACATAATTTAACCTCAATTTTATCTCATTCCTTTCACTTCAATAATAACATATGGTAACCCAAAATTACCTCAAAAGTAAGGATCATATAAACCCAAATGGTTCTTTATAACTATTTCCACAAAAGAAAAGATAACTATTACTTGAATAAAATTTGCCTATATTAAACATCAGGGTTACACATAATATAAAAAGTCTTCTAATGTAACCCCATCATCAAAAGAGACTTAATACTCTTAAGAATTTCACCCTAACTCTTGAAGCCCTTATATGTTGACATCTTACTCATTCAACATTCTTCATGATCCACTATCCATTCCTTTCCAAATTATTCCGAAATACCACTTTCCTGCAAACAAAATCATGAATCATATCCTAAGATTCCAAAATAAGAAAACAATAGTCATGAAATAGTACATACCTTTGATTGGTCATTGTCAGTTTCTTCATCCTCAATCGGAATGGCATTAGGTATTGGTAAACAAATATTGGAACGCTCTTGGTGACCCCATTCACAAAACTTCTTCATAGGACATGTGTTTGCATAATGACCATGCACACCACATTTAAAACATTCAATTGATCCCTCTGAAAGAACTTCTTTCCCTTTCCTCGAGTCAACTGGATGCTTCCTTTTTCCATGGCAGGTTCTTGCTTTATAACCTTAATTTCCACATCTATAGCATATTTCTGTCCCTTTGAAACATTTTCCTAGGTGTTTCTTTCCACATCTTTGACACATAGGTTTTTGAACACACTTACCTTTATGATTTTTACCTGTACTTCCATAGGGATTTGTTTATTGCATATATGATGCCTTAGAGAAATCTCTAAGGTTTAGGTGGTCAATCATGACTCCAGATAGTTGGTTGAAGATAATCAAAAGAGTTCTCATTGAAGCTCCCATATCATTCAGTTGCTTGCTCAAAAAACTGTCACAGTTTCCTTCACATCCACTATTACTTTGGTGCCTGCTAGATCCAGCCATTTACTAAAACCAAAAAGGTCAGTGTGAGTATATCAACAAAACCATCATGTACTAATGAGTAAGATAGACAATAATATATACTTACTCATTCACTTTATCTAAAACTAAGACTCTTTCTGAAATCCTAACCATTATGGTAATTGTCAATTATGCTTAAAAAATACCCTAACCTCTAAAGTTATCTAAACCTCCCTTTGATACCAACTATAAGGCCCCAACCTTAAACCTTACTTAATATTGAGTTATTACAAGATTACACATTGAGGATCTTTTCAGGTTTAGAGTTTTAGAGAATTAGATCATGAAACTTGCATTACATTCCACATTTAAACAAAGTGGTTACATAAAAGATAGTATTCATTCTTCCCATCAACGGAAACATATTTAAAATATAACACGGATTCTTTCTTGACACATCCTTGACACTATCATCACATCATTTAACTTTCCCTTGACCTGTGAAAAACATTTCAAAAACTTGGGATGAGCATAAAAATCTCAGTAAGGGTTATAAAAATATGGAAAGGAAACATGAGTTCATATATACATGATAATGAAATCATACTTTACCCATAAAACATAGGCACTTTAACATACCTCATTAAACGATGAATAAATCATAGAAAACATAATACATAAAGGTAACTTGAGGCATTCATAACATTCTTACATAGGGAGTAACCCTCTTGGTTACGTTTGGAATACCCATCACAGTATATTCCCTAAATCTCTTCTGATAAACCTTAACGTTTCACTCCTTCGCGTTACCCAATGCATTGGAGAGCTATATCGGGCTCACCCGCCCTTAGTTTATCACGGAACCACCCGTTCTTCATAACAATGCCCAAGAACCATAACATAATCGTATCACATAAACATGAATAAAGGAAACATAACATTTCCACATTTCAATAACAATATAACATCTTAGGATATCGAAATAATGAATCCATTCAAAAAGAAACCATTTCCCAAACCATTTAAAACATTTAATAAAGAGATTTTTGAATCAAAGTGTCCCATACCACCTTGAAGCTTTTAACATTTTAAACCATTAATATCCATATAAATAAATCCTTAAAACCATTTTGAAAACATGGATATTAATAAGAATAAATAATTAAAACATTTAAAATGATATTTTGGTTAAAGGGGTTTTACCAAAATTAGAGACACTTGAATACAATAATCGAGGAATAACATTTAGTCAGAACTTTATAATATCATGATAATAAAAGGATTCATGATATAATACTCCAAAGGACAGTATATACACCATATAAGAGTGAATTGGTGCATAAGAACAATGGACCCTCAATAGAAATGTCAAATGTGATGAAATCCCTTATAAAGAAGGTATCCTTAAATTAAGGACAAATAAATCTCAAAAATATGTGTGACAAATATATATATACACCCAATATAAGTGTATATTAAGTGTAAAACAATAAAAGGTCATTCACACATATTCAATGGATGACATATTCAATGACTACATGTTGAACCCAAAGAAATCGAAA
The DNA here is from genome assembly GCA_963277665.1 of Viscum album. Lineage (NCBI taxonomy): Eukaryota > Viridiplantae > Streptophyta > Magnoliopsida > Santalales > Viscaceae > Viscum > Viscum album. The sequence goes on from OY728128.1 coordinate 1,735,889,391, forward strand.
TTGGGTTAAAAAGTTTCCTTGACAGCCTAACGACATCACATCAAAATGAGTTGATAAGAGATAAAAAGTGTATCTCATCACTTGGACATAAAATTGACGTCAATAAGGATATATTAGAACATATCCCAACATAACAATATGTAAATTAAAAGACCCAACAAAAGAAGTCTTTTTAAAAAAAGAGGAGGGTGAAAGGTTCCCTTACCGACTTGGGTATCTTTCAAAACATACACCCCATGAAAGAAGGAAAATAGATCATTGATGTAAATACTCATAAATGAAATTATATTACACAAAGAGTAGAATAATAGGCAGTACATACACCACTCAATGGAATTTTTGGCAAATTTAGCATAAATCTCACGGGAATAAAAGTGAGATGAAAAATCCCTTACGAAAACTCGGCAGCCTAACGGCGCCACATAAAACATCCGAATATGGATTGATGAGATCAAATAGAGTATCCCATCATATTACAATAGAATTTACAGCAAGTGGAATATAAAAGAAAATCCCCCAACATTACAAAGAGGAGATTAAAAGAAGTGACATAAAGGAGAGTACCTAAAAAGAAAGAGAGAGGTTAGATCTCTTACGAAAGTTCGGCAGCCTAACGGCGCCACTCAAAACATCCAAAAAGGATTGATGAGAGAGAATAGGGTCTCTCATCACATGAACATAAAAATTACAATAAATGTAAGATAAAATAACATCCCAATCATAAGAAAGATGAGCTTAAAATAAATGACATAAAAGAGTGTACTTAAAAAGAAAGAGAGTTATAGGATCCCTTACCTCGGGTCCGACTTGACTCGATCGTTCTTTAATATCCTTAATAATAAACTTGAGTTAATTTCTAATTCCTTAAGAACCTTTTTAAAGTTCATTATTACTTTTATACCTCTTATTACCATGTCATAAACATTATGTAATCATTTAAGTTAATACTATTTGTTTTGCCGATATTTGGTTCTTAAGTCGAAAGTGGACTTCTTACAATTACATGTTGTTCATGTGGCCAAATGTTTATTATATCCAGAATTGTATTCATTATGTAGATATCATATATTTCATATATATACAGTACATTCATTCATTTATAACATTACATAATCATTTAGAGGTAAGAAATGAAATGCACCGTTCATGGAGACGGTAAGCCGTACGTACGTATGAACGCTACTTTCATTTCTATTTCGTATTTTATAGAATGGAATAATAATGATATAAAGGTATATTATAATTCCAGTATAATATCATATATAATATCATATTTCCATCCTTTATACATCCCACATATGGTATTTAACGAATCATATCACTTTGAGGGGGCGGTAGTCCGCACTTCCTTAAATGAAGATATCGTGTATACCCATAATGGAAGCCATAAAGGTAAGACAAAAATGAAAAATACAGAATCATAAATAAAACATAAACATATTATATATCATATATAAAAATAGTGACATCATAATGTCCACCTTTGAAGGTGTTAAATGAGTATTGAACAATCATCGTTTCATGAGGCAGAATTTCACCATCCACGGAAACCGTATGTTCTTTAACCATTTGATGTAGTTTTGTGAGAGTGTAGCTCGAATAAATCTTATAACAACATCCTAGTATATTGAAGATACTGGTGTTATTACAAAAGAAGTAAATCAAAAGATTTTAGGGGGTTGGAGAAGCAAAATAAAACAAATGAATATGAGAGAATGAATTACCTTTAAAAGTGTAACTCCTTTTGATTTGAGCCTAAAGGCTTCCTTTGAAAGGATTCTGCCCAAAGGGAATCCTCTAGGGTGAGGAGAGGGATGTGGAGAGAGTAAATGGGCAGGGGTTGGCCGAGCCAAAGGCTTGAGGGGTGTGTTAAATGAGGTAGAGGTGGGGGCCTTTTATAAGAGGAGAGGAGGGGTACTTTTGGAATGTAAAGAAATATTACTTTATTTGAAAATGTGTTTCGGTTTCAAAAGGTCCCACATTGATATAATTCGTGGATAAGGTGATAAGGCTTCGAAATAAACTCATCCAATAAGTTTTGGACATGTGTAGTTCATAGATTTTACATTATCTTTCCATTTTATTTAAATCGTCAAATAATGATGTCATCGCTGCATCATTATTATGTCATAAATAATATAATTTATTTAATGTCTAAAAATTAAAAAAAAAATACTATGATGTAGGAAATATTTTTAGCTTTCCAATTAATATTTATAATCTAAAACATGACTTGTATAACCCCACTTAAAAATTGTTTTAGTAAAACATATCATGTTTGTGTCAATTTTACTTTTACATTAAATAAAATGTTATTTATGTCATTTCCCAACCAAAGTGGATCCATGGGGTCCCCAAGTTGACCCATGGCTTTTCTTGGTCGGACATGATACAACCAATGAGGGTAAGACATGTGTCAAGCTCATCTCATTTTATTAAAGAATTATTTTTACCTTAAACTACACTAATTACCACTAATCGCGATTAAAAACTTAATAAGTTACTATTCACCAAAAAATTATTTTAATCTCATTGAACCACATTTTACTTCTTAATGACAACCATGTATGTCGTATTTTTGAAAATCAAAACACAATGATGGCAAAATTTCATTTAAACGGAAAATCAGTTTTTATAAGTACCACTTAGTGGTTTCACTATTCATCAAAAATTGATGTTTTTCAGAAAAATCCCAAAAATTCACCCTAAGATATATTTGATATTCTGAATTAAAAAATGAAGTCCGTTTTACAAAATTCAAAACATATAAGTCACATTAATTAATTTAATAATTAATTCCCGCTGTCATGACAAATAGCATGTTTTATGAAACAATAAGTATCAAAAGATTGATACTAGTTTATGTCTGATTTCAAAGTGAAATTGATTCCAACGACCACTATTGGATTTAATGGTAAAAATATTTTCTAATTTCACTTTAAAACCAATTAAAAATATAATCTAATCATATAAATAAATTTGATTAAAAAGTGGTTTTGAATTAAAATACAACATTTTACACTATTCATTAAAAAATGAACTTTATCGGAAAGATACCAAAAATTTACACAAAGTAAATTTTGATGTCCCGATTCTTAATAAGAGTTTTATTTTGTCCAAAAGAATGTTTAAGTGTGAACAAAACTATATTTAATGATGGTTCTCCATCAAAAGGTGATAAGTGAACCTTTAGTGAAAACTAGGGTATATACGCCTAAAATTGAATTCTTTCTGTATTTTAAGCCTTAATCTTTTATTTTATAAATGTAAAAATATTTAAGAACATATATAATCATATTCTTGTTATTTCTATCCATTCCCGCCATTACAACGGCTACATGTTAACTACCTTTTAAAATAATATTATTTTATTATTAGAGTGCAACGTAAGATTCCCAAGAAACACGTTGTTGCGTGTTGGGTACGCCATCGAGCATAGCGTCCCCTTTAAAGTCGTATTAATATTTTATTCACAAATATGGATAAATAAGAAAATGTCATATCCCTTATTTACCTGGGGTGTTACAAACATCATCATTTTAGGCCTCATTAATATTTATATGAAAATATTCGTCAACATTAATTTGAAAAACATAATAATTCTTCCTTCATGATTTCATGTCCCTTATATGGAAGACCCTATAATATTGGATTATTTATGATCATCGTCACAGATAAACTATCATGATAATTTGGACTCCTTGAATCTTCCACCTTATTCAATATCCATGGGTGGTAATGTATTAATAATTTATAATGTTTAATCTACTCAAACTATATTCTCTAGTGTATATTCATATCTTTCTAATAGAATATATAATTGGAAATTTTATATTCATATATATAACACATTCCAATGTATAAATTATCCCTATAGATATTTAAGGAAAAAATTATCTCAAACTACTACAAATTATGAGTTGATTAATTTTCGTCATAAAATTCCAACTATTGAGAGGTATAATCTATATCCATATCATTATATATGATCATTCATATCATTCCATTCATCGATGAATCACTAAAGAACAAAAACCCTTCTCCGTTGTAGGGTATCATATACATAGTTGTGCTAACTAACAATCTCATTAGTTCCATCATATTTTTATTACATTCATTTTTCCAATGTAACATGGTTCCTTTCCAGGATAACTTTGTTAGTGGATTGAGAGTCATGAGAAACTATCCAAAAGCGATATTATCCAACTAAACATGGAAAACTACATATTTTAATGAATGTGGTTCATCTGGACCAATATTCAACAGCATTAGTCATTAATGGATCTAATGATATGCCATCGCTTGAGATTATATAACTAAAAAATAAAGGTATTTATAGCCAAAATTTACACTTTGTAAATTTTCCATACAACTTCTCCTTCCTTGGGGTCTTTAGAGAGACAACCTAATTCTAGTACCCAAATCCAATGTTTATTTTACTACATTGTCATGGGTACGAGGGATCATATCCTGAAGGACTGAATAGTTCAATAATCTTGGAATAACATGCACATATATGATTCTCACATTATATTCAAAAACATTAAATATAATATAATAATTATTATTATAATAGTTTTATTTATTCTAATGAATCTATGATTTCATTCATATACTCCCTCTTTATATTGGGGAAATTAAATCACAATAATGGGTGACCTCATATTCCCAGTAATAGAAATCATCTAATATAAGATACAATTATGTAAAAAAACTGAGTAAAATGGCCTAGATAAACCATAATGAAATATTCTAGAAAAATTATACCTTAAAGGTGGAATTAAATCCATTTCTAAAATAAAAATATAAATAATCACAAGAATAATAATAACTAGTTTCTTAATGACAAAATTCATAATGATGGAAATCATAATCTTAATGTAAAGGCATTGTTCCAAGTCAACATATATAAACATGTATGTCATATAGAAAATACCCAAAGTTGTTTTCCTCATGAGACTAATTGATGGATCGATTGGATATTTAAATCCCCACATGTCACCTATTATGTTCCATGTATTTAATATATAAAATCATTATAACATATTCAATGTAAACATTTGTATTGAAAAAATGTCATAATAAATTTTAAATAACCCCATTCAGTAAAAATATTCATAATCTATGAATAGTAATATAAGGAATTTTATCAAAATATTATATCTTAATTAATTACTAATATTCACCACTTATTTCTCAGAAAGATGAAAATATAATATAAATATAATTGGACTATTTCTCTCTGAAATTACCCTCTATATTTTTAAAAAACTTATATATAATCTAAAAAATTTTCAAATATTGATGAAAAAATTTTCTCGGAAAAGAAACATTGAAAATTTTAATGAAATAATTAGAAATATAACTTGTCATTATAGAAATAAATTATATTCATCTCATATAAGTTATAATATAAAATTACACTCACTATTTCCTAAATATACCAAAAGTAACTAAATTATAAAATTACTAAAAATTCCATTATAAAAAATTATATAAAATGTTAAACAAGGGGAAAAAGTACTAAATAAATCATTTGATAGTAGTAAAATAATTCTCATACGATTTTAAGGAAAATATAGGCAATGAAGAAAAATACACTCAACTGATTAGAAAAAATCATTATTTTTATTAAAAACATTATTTCAAGGTCTTTTGTACCTATGTATGGAAAATAAAATGATAATCTATAACCTAAATAAGTTTCTAATGGAGAGGTAAATATATTTGGATAATGGTATGAATAAAAAATAAGTCTCCCAATATGGGAATAACCATAAACAATCCCAAATAATGATGATATTGTGGAATAAATATTTATTCTAATGATTTCCTCGTTAGGGTGCATGTCATCTGGGTTTTCCCCACATTCTTACATTACAAAGGAGGGAGTCCTTCATCACCACAATATCTGACATTGGCACTTGATCTTAATGGGATGATGGTACGTGGGTTCTTCTTTTCATGTATTCCTATTTGGAAATCGTCACCTAGTTCGGGTCCCCCTCAATGATTTGAGTCATGTTTGTGAAAATCATTCTTAGACTCATCTCTAGGTGAACACCTATTAATTATGGTTCTTCAATGTCCATATGGAAGCATCCTTTTGATGTATTAAATAGTAACATTGGTCATGTATGGGAATATTTAGATATTGGGTGTGATATTAATAAGAAAAGTCTTCCTCTACTGTAGGTAATATCTTATGTGTGGTATCTAAGGCATGGAACCCACGGAATCTGATATCGATCATGATGTAGTTAAAAATAGGGGGAAAAGGAATCTATAGATTTCTATATCAGTATTCCAATGCCTATTTTATGGTCTTTATGATCCAAGTGGGTCAATGGATTGACATCATGTGGGTATAGGTTAGTTGTTAAGTGTGTCCCTAGGGGGAAGATGGTCAAACATGCGGGTTTGATTAAATGTTTCCTCAAGGGGGAAGGTGATGACACTTGATAGATTGGTTATGGGAATATATGAGGGGAAGATGATCACACCAGAGGTTTTGATTAAGTGTTTCTCCATGGGGTAATATTATCACAACTGATAGTTTGATTAAGTGTGTCCCCATGGAGGAAGATGATCACACATGAGGATGTGATTAAGTGTGTCCCTATGTGGTAATATGATCACACTTGATGTTTTTTGTATCCCATAGGGGTGAAATATTAATTTAGTGGTGTCGAGGTGCCAGGATTTAACCTTAGATGGGTATCCATGGTTTTTTGAGATATTGAGATTGAACCTCATGGAGGTATCCAACAAACCTTGTTAAGTGACACGAATCAAAATGAACATAATTTGATTCCATGTTTTAATGTTAATTGACATTAATGATCCATTAATTTTGACATCATATGGTAAGGAAACTCATAAAATTGATAGAGTGATAATGATGAATGGTGTGGGGATTAAAGATATGAGCATTCCAGTGTAGGATTTTCGTTCCATGTTATGGGAGGAGGTGGCATCCAATAATGTTATTATAAAGGGCATGATATCTTCATTATAATGGGTAAGGATATAGTTTTCTCATTTTTTGAGGACATTATTGTGCAGCTTTAAATTGTTTAATTACAAAATTTGGGTCAACTGTTTTATATCTTATGGATTGGGTGTTTCATATGAGTGCAGATTATGAAAATGGTATATTTGGGTGTGGCTCAGAAAAAATATTGGTTTATTGGGGTTTCTAAAACTAGGATAATATGGTTTTCCTAAGGAGTACAGATGATGGGGTGGGTTCATAAATGTGAAATATTTTTAGGTGCTTATATGGAGTAGTTATGGTATGGTTGGGATATATGCGTGGAAGCTACCTGGGTGTTTCTAGAAGTAGTGATGATGTAATTTGGGATTACACATGGAAGAGAGACATGTAATTCTAGGAGCATCAATTGTGTCCGCGGGGAATATTTTTGGAAGCATACCATGAGGTTGGGTTATCATCTCCGGCATATCACACGAGGCCTCTCATGCTTGTTTCATGAGAAATATTTCACTTTTTCCCTAAAGCATCCCAGGTTCATTACATAGGTTAAGGTGATAGTTTAACATCATATACAATGATTTTGGGTTTAGGGTTTATGTAGTGGGCGTACCAAAGGCATTCATTTTGTATCGTTTAGGGAATAATAATTAGTTTCATTGGGTAAGGTTATAGTTTAACATCATGTGAAAGGAAATTATGTGTAGGGATAAGGCATTGAGAATCCCATTTTTTATTCATCATGTTAATTCATGAGGTAATCATAGACAACTGATTGGTCATAGAATATAATTGGGAATTAAGAATTTAGAGGAGGCCAATGGTTGTTGTATGGTTTTAGTATGTATATATGTGTGTAATTCAATCTATGGACACCCATTCTTCTTCCTCGTGTCAGGTCATGAGTTCATGTCAACCTGCTGATGTTTCAAGGAAAATATATTATCAATTACAGCTTTTGAGGAGGCCCATGGGGACTTTTTGATAAAATTATCTCAGGATAATTACATTAGGTATCATATGATTTATGGATAAGCAATCTAGAGTTTGTCATAGGAGCCATCCAATGCTTATAATATAGGGTATACTACAGTTTAATTTTCTTTTTAGTTAGGACTACTAGGAAGAATATTTCTAGAAATTTCTGGTGTGGGACTTATGCAATAGAACCCATTTCTAGTTCAACCTATAAAAGGATTCGGATGATGGTTTATTAAGAATTTCATGAGGAGAATCTTGATTCAATGTATTCAATGGGATAAATAGAGAATCTAAACTCATGTTATAAGAAAGGGACCTAAGGAGTATGTCGAATAATGGTATTCATGGAGTGTAAAGAAGTATCTCAAAAATTTTGTGTCATATTAGGGTATTTTTTGGATATATAGGCTAGAACCAAAAATTACCATGACCCAGATTTAAAATCTTCTAGTTGGACTATCTATTTTTCCTAGGGTAATGTAATGGTAGTGAAGGGACCAAGATGGGGGGCCAAAACTGAATCCCAACAGTGATATCAAGTCGACATGTGGGGAAACATCCCCCATAGTATGGGCTAGAGATTTCATGTTTGAATAACATAATTACATGAAATTTTTCACTGGTTTATGTAATAGAGAACTGTTTTATGCAAATTTTAAGTTGTAGGAAAATTGATTTGTGTGCTAGTTTGGACATTGTGTAACCCATTTTCTCCTATACAAGGACAATGTGTGAACCATATAACATTTTTTTCACACAACACCTAGATTCATTTGAAATATTATATTAATTGATATAACTATGTCCTTCTCAAAAACTATTATCCTTTTATGTAAATTTCATTAGGACTTATCAAACACAATCTATTCCATGTTGGGAACCATCTGAGGTCAGTCACACACATTTTCTACCTTTGAGAATCCATAGATGATAGTGGTTTCATGATGTCCCACATGTTTTAGATTTTGGGTTTACACAATCCATGTTTCCCAAATTTTCATGAATGATATCTTCAACACTCAAATCCTAGATTTCCTTCCAAAAATGTGGGGTTGATTCCATATTTGAAGGCATTTTTTCTATGTGGTGAAACATTATGGAATTTTATGAAAATACATTTATTTTTGGAGTCCATAACACATATATGTAGATATTCTTCATATGACATCACCTTTCTAATGAAACTTAGTTTAGAGACCTCGATGGTTTTTTTTACTTTTTAAAATATGTGTGTAATTTCATACTTTTTCCGAGAATATCCGCTACTAAAATTTTTCATATATCTAAATTAAAATGTCTATAAATATTAATATTAAACTATATTTTGTATTTGTGACTAGTAAAATAGATTCCGGATAAATTCAATACACTTCTGGATCAATTTCTTAATTATTTTGTCTAATATGGATTTATTTCCTTAGTTCCAATAAAACCCTTAACTCTCATTCAACATATATTGTAAAAACTTTTATCCTCATATATAATAAATTTATATTTATCAAAATTATATAACTCAACCTCATATATAATTATAATATCATATATGATCCACTTATATTAATTTAATAGCTATTTATTTATAGTATATTATAATCTTCATTGTACAGTGTCAAATTATTCATTTTTCATGTATAATTACGATTCGTAGATTCATCCCATTTATATATAACAAGGTTACATCATATCCATGATGTTAATATGATTAAAATATAAAATATATTAATTATATAGATATTTGGAGTCCTTCTTCAAAGGACGAGATAAGAAAATGAATTACACAGTGCATAGAGACGATATGTAGTATGTATGAAAGAAAGCTGTTTTTACGTTTGACAGACTAAATGAAAGAATAGTAAACAACAATAAAATTAACCAAAATAATTATAATATTGTAAATATAATATATAATCAGTAAATATAACCTTATTATCTGTTAATAATAAATTAAAAAAAACAAATCTCAATGCTTTGTGGATATGGTAGTCCACAGGTACACACCAGAGATGTTATTGTTTCCCATTAAATTGGAAGATAATAAGTTATGAATAATATCATAATTAAATAGATATAATAATTTAATAGATATAATATATACTTATTATTGTATTATTTATAATCATCCATGTAAAGTAGTGATGAAAAAATAATTACCCCACTTCATGGATACGGTAAGTCGTATGTCGGAACGAGCGATACTTTTCTCTTTTCGTAGGATGGAAAAAAGATGAAAATTCGGTTTCCCCTAATCATAATAAAATATTGTTATATTTATAAAATTGAATTTATTAGTTTTTTATGGTTACAATGGATTCCTATGAAGTATAAGTAGAAATAAATTTGAATGAGTTTAAAAAATGATTACCTCATCATGGAGAAACCTCCTTCGAACCTGTTCTTATAGACCCTCAGGTTTGAATTTTTGGTATAACAGTACCTATATAATGTGGAAAATTATTTTGAGTACATATTTTAGTAGGGTTTTGTCGTGATTTATTTACCAAGAGTTTCAATGATTTAGGGGATGGTGCCATTTTATTATTAAGTTATCTAAAACACATTAAATTATTTATAGTTTAAAATATAATTATGTAAAATTTGTTGAAACATGCCCTTAAAATTTAGAATATTATAATAAAAAATGTTTATAGTATAAATACAAATAAAAAATGAGTTTTATGAATGTTTTTTGTTTAATTTTAGCGCTTATCAGTTTAGATTAACCATCTAGTAATCAGTTTACACTTTAACCTATATAAAAAACATTCAATATTAATGGGATATTATATTACTTATAAGGTAACAATTGAATAATAAATATCCAATTTATCAAATACTATACCATTTCAAATTCTAAATTTTTTTGAATTATATTTAGGATTTTTAAATAATTTAATAATATAGTATTTTCAAAAATATCATTAATGTTAATCTTGACCCTAATTATTTAATATGAATTTTATGACTTCAAGATTGATGTGGAATTAGAATATAAACATTTAAAAAAAAATATTTTAATATCATCTATGAAATTCAGTGGGAATAATAAATCTTCATTACAATATCAATTTTAGTGTTAATAATATTTTTCTTCTACTTGTGCAAGAACTGTATTGATATTGTGAAATATTTTAATATAATTATTTGATCACTAAATATAAAAAATTATATGATATACTTAATTGTTTAATATTTCAAAAAATATATAGAATATAATATATCCCCTATTTATCCAAATATATAAATTTTTTAATTATTAAATCAAGAGAGTAAAAAATTGATATTTTCTTTAATTAATATAATTGAAATGTCGTTATCAGAGGAAAATGGAACCAAAATGACATATATCTAAATTTATGATGGATTTGGTCAATGATATACTATAAAATTACATTAATTCTCATTTTCGATTGATTTTGAGACTTTATTTTATGATTTTATACTTGTTTTACAAAATATACCCTTACGAAGATGAAAAATATTTACCATGATTACTATTTATAGTGAAAAATAAATAAAAGGGAATTATTAATATAATTTTAACCACATAATTTAAATTTTTAGTCCATTTATCAATATTAAATTCCTATATAAGCTGTTAATTTTAATATAAATATGAAAAATGGAATAAAAAACTTATAATAGAATTTTTGTTTCTATAAAAAAGAATAACATTTATCAAAATCATAAAAATTGATTGAAATATTTATTTCAAATAAAATAGATCATATATCTCATTAAGACTAAATCCAAAATATAATGGGCCTTTTAAATGTAATGTAACAAAATGAATATATTTTAAAAATCATTATTTTTTACCTATTCAGTTAATACACAATCATGTAAAAAATATCTCAAAATAGAACCCTAAATTAATTTTGATATGATTATTTCAAGAATAAAATTTATTCTGGATAATTAAATTTAATGAGTTTCAAATTTTATATTTTAATTATATTCGTGAATAAAACTATGTGTATTGTGTTATTTTTTTAGAAATAATATCATAATATAATTGAACCTTCAGCGTTATATTCTTCCCTCTAAAATAAAATTTAATCCATAATGTCTCTATAATTTCACCCAGAGAATATATTTGGGTAGTTCGTCATCATGACATCTTATGGTTCCCATGTTACCTATTATATCTTATCATTTCTTCAATGTACCTTTCCCAATTGATTTATCTGATTCCTCAACACATTCTCTAGTATTTACAATCTAAATAGAATATTGATGGTAAGATAAATAGTGTTCCAATTCTATTTTGTAATACATGATCACATGAACTTTATCTCGCTAATACTTTCTTAATAATGAGATATAGATAACAATATGTACATTTGAGAGGCTATGTGTCATTACCAAACATCAATCCACAACTCAAATTCTATTCAGATATTTGAAAGGTCCAATGTACATGTTTTGTAATTATCTATTTTACAAAAGAATTATAACACCCTTCAATGGTGATAATTTTAAGAAAACATGCTATCCCACTTGATATTATGCGTCTTTCTATTAGTTACCATCATATATATTTTTCCTTATTTGAGTTTCTTTGATATGGTTCTAAATATTATTTACCTTCTACATTGTATCCTTCACAAGGTCTAAGCCTAAAAACATCAATTCACCAACTTCTTTACAACATCTTCGACTATGAAATATATTACTAGATAATTATTCAGGTGGTTAAATTTGAATACATGAATGAAACCTATTATTATAGGAATAATCTACCAATGGTATACAATATTACTTTAATGTTAAGTGATCATTGACTTTACATTCCATATTATTTTTTAATTGTCCTCTAAAACATACCATAATCCTATGTATGATAGGTGGTTCTCAAATGAAGATCATTGTCATAATAATTATTAATATTTTTCCAATATATTGATGTAAATCATGGATCATTATTAGAAAAAATATAAATAAGTACACTATAATGTATAAAATTTTCATTCATATGGAGTATTTCATGACTCAGAAGAGGTAAATATCATTTTAAACTAAGTATATATATTTGGTGTAACAATCAACAAAAATAGATATGGTTTAATTTTTAATAGTATTTGTTAATTCAATGAAACATTCAAAAGTAATTACATCTTATTTGAATAATGCAATACATTGTGGTAGCATGAATTCTTTAGGTAATTTAATTTTATGCTTTACCTATTAAAAAACCAAGCATATATATATATAATTAGAAATTCTATGCTTCATATTAACCCACCAAAAATATTCTTTTAATTCCCTATAAATCTGGGTTCTACAAAGTTGTATAGTGAAATTTAATTTATTAGAATTATCTAATAATTCACTTTTCCTCTCATGTACATATGAAACACATAACCTCTTTCAAATTTGATCATCACTATAATCATTAATGAATTCTTCTAATATCACATGATTCATGGAATTAATTGTTATTTTAAAAATATCATTAATAAGATGGGAAATTTGTATCTTTCATAATATTGATTCCATTGATATCATTTCAAAAGGGAGTGATGGTACCTTTTTTTAAAAATTCACATGTCCATATTTCTTAAATACTTGGACATAAGATGCTTATAAATTCTCCACATTGTTAAAATATAGGATTTTCGTACCCAATGCATCAACCACCTCATTATCATTTCTAAGGTGGTATTATATCAAAAACTTATAATCCTTATGTAACTCTAACCATATATATTGCCTCATTTTTAGATCTTATTATGAGAATATTTATTTCAAAATCTAAATTTTTGTATATATCTCACATCTATTTCTAGAGAGGTATCATCTCCCTATCATCAAATTAATTTTTACCACTACAAACTGAAGATAATGGTTTGGAACTTTTTTTCATGTATCTTTAAATTCATTATTTCATAAGAAATAATTTTATCATTATACAAAAGGAAACATAGAGGTCCCTTAATTGATGTGTAACTATATATTTAAAGAAATCCCCTCCAGATGGTAGTTTAAACAATTTTAAATTGATCATCAACCTCAATTATTCATCAAAACATTCACTACATTCTACTATAAATATGAATTTAACCCCTTTACATATCAAATTTTTTAATCTGTTTGGTAATCAGACACAAAATTGATGAAAATTCTGATACTAACCTAATAATCCAAGGAAACCATGTCGTCTAGTTGTATATTTCATTGTAATAAATTATTCAACAATAATTGTCATTGATTGATAAACAGACATTACATCCCCGAAAAAAATATTTTCTAGAAAATGAACCACTTAAAGATAGAATTTACAATTTATAAATTTACCTTATATCTCATTTTCTATAAGAGTCTCATGAATGATTTGTTACATTATTGTTATATTATTAAATTTTTATTCTATACTATTATATCATTATTAAAACTATAAAAAATAAAGATATTCCATGAGCACTAGGTTCAAAAAATTAAGAAGAAAAGTGTGTGAATTATTCAATGAAAATGGAATTACTGTGAAACCATTATTTACATACCTCATATGAAATGTTATCTTCAGATTACCTTCCTTTATTACTGAAATTTTCATACCACAAATTTAGATACATTTTTAAATAATATTATTCTCCTTAAATATAATCAAATAAATAATTAATAATAGAAAGATGATATTTTTTATTCATGAAGATTTAATTGGTTTTCATATATTCAATTCATATCCTAATAGTGCCATATTTCATTTTTATAAATAGAAGAACATGTCCCCAATGAAAAACATTTTGTATTATGAATACCTTATCTAATAACATTAGTAGTTGTCACTTTAACTCATATTTATATATAATATCCATACTATAAGGAGTCCTAGATATAGTTTTTTCACTTGCTGTGATTTTAATAAAAAAAAATCAACTTCACAATCAATTTTATATACATGTAGTTCTTTTAGAAACACATCAATGTATTCTTACAAATTAAGAACATCTTCTTACCTTGGGTTACTTTTATATTCTATATGTTGTGATTATCTTCTCCCAAAATTTCAATTAGTAGTGATACTGGTATGGGATCTAGCTATATTTAGATTATGTTTTCTCCCTTTTAAAGATATGTAATTCTACATCTTCTTTAGGAATCATAATTTTCATAACATGGAAATGATTTTTTATTTTTATATTAATAAATAAAATCCATACCATAGATTAGATCATTGTCGACCATAAGTATAATAATAATGTATGATAATATTGCACATTTATATTTCATAACAGGAACTTATTGACATATCCTTGATGTGGTGATACTTAAACTTAGAGTTTTTATTGAAAACTCCATTCTTATGGTTCTAGTTAAAAATTTAAATTTATTGAGAAAAGATCTAATATATAAAAGAGAATTATATAATCAAATAATAATTAGACAAACATGATGTCATGATCAAAATATCCGCAATTCAATCACTAGGAACATAAATCTCAGTTATACTAATCACATACGATTTCCCGTTATACCTGTAAATGTTTTAGAAAAATTCCCTTAATTCTAATGATATCCATTCACATAGTGACCAATATCCTTATAATTGAACCACTAAACATTAAAAACATCATTATATACCTTTAAATTAAAATACTAATATTATATGTCTTAGAAATGATTCAAAATCCATTCCTATCAATCATGTTCCATGGTTTTTTTAAGAATTTATTACATGATTAAAATTCCACCCTTCCCTTATTACCTTTTTCCTTATATCCTTATCCTATGTTCTCATTGAAATAATTCATATTTTTCTTTCCCTCAAGGTCATAATTTTTTTATAATTCATTCTCTTTCATGATCTAATAGTATATAATTTCCTCATATAATGAGAAGTTTTTAGAGACTAGTTACCATTAATGGGTTGTCTTTTTACCATAAAATTAATTGATAATATTTATCTTTGGATTATCAAGGCAGTTTGTAGCATTAGTTTCATAACCTATAAACATGGATAATTATATTGAAACAATCTCATATTCTTCCACTTTGGCCAATGAAAATATCACTAGTTTTATTTTTTTATCATAAAGAATATATTTTTCCAATAGAAGAACCTTAAAATACATCAATTCCATGTATTTATTTCATCTAAGTCTGTAGTGTTTTGAATAAATTATATCTATTCACCTAAATACCTCGTGAAATAATAGGATACATTGAAACCGTTTTTTATTTCATTGCATCCAAAAGAATGAAATATCTTTTCTAATGAACATAGATTTTTCTCAACAAAAAAATATATTAGGAGTGCCATTGAATGTTGAAGGTTTATTATAAATTTTTTTTTCCCACATTTCTTGAAAATGTATCCTATCTATAGGATGATCTATATGATAATAGTTATTGTTCATAAACTGATTTATCTAACCCAATATAGTTATAATTTTTTCATCCCAAGCCCCGACTACAATTCTTTCTCTAGGTTCATTCTATTTCCCATGATGGAAATCCCTATATAGATTGTGTACCCTGATATGGTTTCCATTACATCCACCATGAATCATTTATAAATAGTGGGATACAAAAGATTTTATCATAACATTATGAATCCTAATTTATATTCCAGACATTTTTGAAGTATACAATATATATCATAAAACATTATTCATAGTGTCATAATCATACGATTAGTATATTTGGGAATATTCACAAATAATATAAATATATTAAAATATTTCATAATTATTTGTATTGGATATATGAATTAATAGAATCATATACCATGGGACATTAAAACCAAGTCTATAGTATGGGCATATTCAATATGCCCTTGACTGAGGGACAAGATATACTTGACCCACTCATTTTGGGCTTATTTCCCCAATGTTAACATGTTCTAAAAACAATTCCACTTGTAAAATTTGGATACAGTTGTATTTATAGGAAATATACATTATAATTACAATAAAAATAATATATAATTTTATCATATATTTAGAAATATCCTCTGAGTTTCTTCTATGGTTTTTTTCTCTAATATATGTTTTACAAAATATAGTACTCATGGTATCTACTTATCATTCTCTAATAACAACTATGATAACTTAAATACAGTAGCTCAGAGCCAATATTTATATTACTACATTAGCACTAGTACATAAGATCACATCTCAAAAGACGGTATGGTTTAATAGTATTGGGAGACTAGATACATATATGATTCTCACTTTACTTATGAAAACATGAAATAAAAAAAGCTAATTCATGTGATAAATTTAAAATTAATTCTAGTAAATCTTGTACTTCATTCAAAGATCCCTTCCTCATGTCATGGTTAAAGGAAAATAAACAATTGTGTGTTCTAAAATTCTTTATAAGGTAAGGTGTATAATATAATATCTTATAAGGTAAGTAATACAAGAATAATTGGGTCGTGATAAACAATAATAAAATGTGACATATAACTAATAACATAAAAAGGGATTACATATATATGTAACATAACACCATAAATAATCACATGGATAAATATAACTAGTTTCGTAATGATAGAATGCATACAGTCAGACATCATAATCATTCAATTAAGGACTTTCCACAAGAAAACATATATAAATAGGTATATATTACACCGAATAGCAAAACAAGTTTTTCTCATTATAACTACTGGTGTATCGAGAAAATATATCAGGCCATACCTACACTTACTATGTCTAATTCATTCGTCATATAAAATTAGTGAAACCTAATCAATTTAAACATTTATATTCAAAAACATTACTAGAAGATGTAAACGATTTTCCAATTTAGTAAGTATAATCTTAATACATCTTGAGTAACATGGTGAATGGTATTAAAGTATTACATCCTCATTAATGTATAATCTTATCCTAATAATATTTATAATGATTAAAATACTTTAAAAATATTGATGGATGATCTCTGAAAAAATACACTTTTCATTTTTAAAATCACACATTCAAAGTAGAAAATTTTCCATTGCCTTAAAAAAAAATTCATTGAAAAATACGTTGTTAGTTTTAATGAAAAATTAAAATCCTTGAGAATATATGATGGTGGGAAATTTATATAGCCCTATATAAGTTAAATAAAACTGTTCCTGTCAAACATTTTTTTTTAAAATTCTCATTCAGAAAATGAAAAGAATTTTTATTGAAAACAATTTCTTCATAGTCAGAAAATTAGTAAAAATATTTTTAGTAAATCATTTGTTAATATTAATAATTTTATTTACAACTTTTTAATGAACATATTGAATAAAAAAAATATTCCTAGCTGAGTAGAAAAACATAGTCAGTTCCCCTTAAATGGAATTTTTTCCTATATTAAGTATATAATGAGTATAAAATTAATAGAAAAAATATAATTTATAGAAAAAATCCAGTTTTTATAAAAATATATATTTTTAAGATATAAATATAAAATAATTCCACCAATAGAGAGTTAAATGTAAACAATCCATAATAATGTTGTGATTGTGAAATAAAATGTTGTCACATGTTAGAATTGTTTTATAAGTACAATTAACCTCCTATAAAGTAAATTTAATATTGTTATAGATATATGAAATAACTATATACATACATAAAATATCATATATGATCCACTTAAACATTTTAATATCTATTTTTAATAGTTCTTTATTAAACCTGTCATTTTTTGAGTTTTAATGGTTTTGTTTTTCATTTATGTTTTTTTCAGTTATTTTGATCCCTACCTCTTTCTCAAGGCCCTGTAATTTAAAAGATACTAATCATGATATTAATATAATATATATTAATTATATATATAATATTAATAATCCATTAAATGTGGATATTAACAAATGACTTACATCGTTCATTGATATTTTAGGTCATACTTGTATAATAACATTGTCTTCAATTTTCAATGGATGTAATAAAGGAAATATAAATAAAAACATGAGTTCACAAACATATTATTTTATAAGATACATCATATATATATTTATTAAATATATCCATATAATCTATCCAGTTAAAGTGGAAATGAAAAAAGAATCACATCGCTTCATTGAGGTTTTATTCCATACGTACATGTGGGCGATGTTATCATCTTCCAACAGATTTTATGTTAAGAATGTGGATATGAAATTATAATTAAAAAATAATTATAATTTCAAAAATATTATATAAATTAATTTTATTCATCTCTATAACCATCATAGTACTGTGTTGATGAAAAATGATTTACACCGCCATATAAAGATGGTAAGATATACTTACGCATTAGTAACATTTTCCCCTTTTTAGGATAGAAAATAGATTAAAAATAATTGAAAAATAAAATTAATAATATATAAGTATTTTTAATATAATTGATTTATTATTTTAGTTTCATTATAATAGATTTGGAGGTATTATAATATGAAATAAATTTGAATGATTTGTAAAAATGATTTCCTTCAATTACAAAATCTCCCTTTTGATTTATTCTTATTGAATGAAGGGTGCATCAATAGATATAAAATAACCTCTAGGACATGAATAAAGATTTTAAGGATAGATTTTGGATGATTTTGGTTGAGGTAGATGGCTTGTGATGTGTGAAGAATTTAGGTGTAGAGGTGTCCTTTTATAATTGAGGTGAGTGACATGATTTTAATTTTTCTAGTGTTTTAAAATATTATTAAGTAAAAGAAATGTAAAAGTGCCTCATATTATAATGTTATGAAGTTAGGGTACAAATAAATAAATCCTATTATTTTTATAGAAGTTTTTATTTCATTTTAATGTTTACCATTTATATATTCACACTCTGGTAACCTGTTTTGAACGTAACCACAATAACAACATTCTCAATATTAAAGGTTTAATATTTTCATTATAAATAAATAATTAGATCATAAATTGTCACATAAATAAATATTTTGTGAATTTAACATCCTTATTTTCCACCTGTATGATTTCTATTTTTTAAAACAATTTAATTAATGATTACTATTCATAAAATACAATTAATGTCGTTTTTACCCTATTCAGTTCATTTAAATTTTCAGTCCTCAGAATAGAAGTGAAATTATAATATAATTATTTAATAGATAATTAATATGTTATTATGATATATAAATTTCATTTTTATTTATATATATCCTAAAAAATAACTTTTTCAGTTTGTAAATTTTATATACTTGATTTTCCGACTACTTGCAGAAGCATTTTGTCGATGTTTTGTAAGAAGTAAAGGAAATTATTTCATCCATAAAAGTTAAAAAAATAATATGATTAAAAAATAAATTCAACACTAAATTAAAAAAAAAAGTTAAATGAAATTAACCTCTTCATATTTCTGTATAAAACTTTTACAGTGATTAAATTATAGAGAAGGATAATTTGAATTTTTTTCTTAAATAAAACAAATATCATTATCCATGTAGAATTGAACATAAAATCCATTAATCATAATTTTTGGATTGATATAGACATATTTATCTTGTCTAAAGAAATTAATGAAATAGTACAGAGAATTTGGAAACTTATTTTATGTTTTCATCATTGTTTTACACATTTTACTATATAAAGGTGGAAAATATTTACTATAGTTACTGATCAAAATAAAAAAAAGTAAAAGTCTATTATTTAAAAATTTTAAAACTGTAAATTAAAATAATGGTATCAATATTTCAGTATTAAATTCCTTTATGTTGAATATATTAATTTTAATATATATGCATAAAATGAAATTAAAAATTGTTTTTTTAAATGTTTTTATAAGAAGCAAAAACAATTATTTCAAAATTATGAATATTATTGGAATTAATTATTCAATATAAAATATATAAAAATTATAATTAATAAAATAAATTATAATGGGGATTTTATATATAATTTAATAGATTGAAAATAGTTGTAAAATAAATATTTTTTATATTATATTGAAAAATAAATTATTTCATAAATATCTCAAAGATTTTACCTAAGTAAATATGGATAATCTGATTTCAAAAATGAAACTAATTCTGGAAAATTCAATTTCTAAATTACTACAATTTATAATTTAATAAGAATATAGAATAAAAAAAATTATTGTTCTTATTGTTTCATTAGAAACAAAATACTATTATAATTGAATTCTTAGTGTTACATTTAGTACAATTTCCAAATTATGTACATGAGTTGGTTTTTTACACAATATATAAGATTATCATTGATAAATACTACCATAAACTATTAAAAGTAATATTTAAAGACTTAATTCAATAAATATATAAATATAGTGGGAAAATTATTAATATGAAATGGATCACTCTAAATTCCTATTTTCCATATCTCAAAAGGAATGTTATATTGGGTAAGGCTTCAATTTGGACCCTTAACTGATAGAATCCACATCATTGATAAATATTCATAAAATAGTTAGGTCATCATAACTGATAAAAAATTATCAATACAGGGTATAGGAAAAATATTCATGATTTTGATCTTGTTAAGTTGCAGATAGTTAACACACTATCATATTGATCCATCTTTCTTCTTAACAAAAGAAAATGTACACCATATAGTGAGACACTTGTCCAAAAGAATCCCTTTTGATGGTTCTCATATATTTTATTTTTCAATTCATGTAACTCAAATGGCGCCATTTTATATGGAATCATTAAAATATGGGTAGTGTCACATATGTGTTCTATTAAATCCATAACTTCCTTATTTTAGGGAAGACTGTGAATGTATTCTGAAAAGTCATTATAATACACTTATAAAACATGAATTACTTTTATATTGAGTTTCTCACCAACCATATGAGATAAACACCCCTTTTAAAAAGGGATCATGATCTATATTATGGATTTAATTTCCCTCGAATGTTCATATTTATGATCACATAGATATATGATCATAAGTTGGTTCAATATGTCATATGTGACTACCTTTCCCCAGAAATGGATGTGGAATTTATGTAAAGAATGATAATACATTCCAAAGAAAACATTATATTCCACTAGGGAAATTATGATAAGATATATAAGAATAAAATTCTCATAAACATCAGTTGGAGAATAATCAAAGAATTGAGATGTGGTCATCACATAAATTGGGATTATGACTATTAATTCATCATCTAATTATTTGTGGGGTATTTTGATGCACATAAAAAAATTAGATATAATAATGTGGGTAAATTTAGAGTCAAATAATACATTTTTTGCACTATTGTTGATTATAATTTTATTGTTCAGCAAATTATTATCCAACCCACTTTGGGAATACTAATTTCATAAATTTCTCCTTATCAATTGGATTATGATATTTTTTATATTTATCATCATCATTAAACATTTGATTTATGTACTGGATAAAATAATTCCAATTCTCCATGCATTTGAAAATTGTAGTGTGGGTGGCACATTTTTTGGTTCATTCTCTCCATCATTTACAGATGTTATCATCTCATTACTTCAGTATTATATTACACAATAAACTTACTTTCTAGACCAAAAAATGTATTATCCCACATAATAATATTTCCTCCATCGTTCCTTCCTCATATCGATCCTAAAGTAAATTTTATCTTCCTAAATCAATGGGTTTTTATTATAATAATTTTTTTATTACATATTTATTTTCATAAAAATACACTGATATTGTTGGGTAACAGCAATCACCTTTTCCTCCTTGATAGCACATTAAATTATTTATTCATAACTACATAATTCGCATCTAGATAACATCATTCAAAGACATTTATTTTTTCCATTGTAGAATCGATCAATCTTACTTTTAGGTTTGGTGATAATACCAAAACTATAAATCACATGTCTTGTAAAATTTTCATTTTACTTACTAATGTATTAAAAATCATTCTAATTTAGCTCCTGTTATTAATTATCTATTTTTTTATAGATAATATGATGATAGTTAAAATTATAAAATAATATCTTAAAGTAATCTCACTCAATGGTTTCGATTTCATCATTTTTCCTCATATTCATGATATGTTTTCACCAGTGATAGTATCTAGATTATAAATGGTAAATAGATAAAATAAAATTTTCATGTTCCAAACAGTGGATAATGAAAAATATTTTTTTTAGTTGTATAGATCTATTTCTCAAAAACTAATAGATTAGGGGGCTTAGTAAAATATTCTTTATTTCCATCATAGTGGTGTCAATATAGATTTTTTCCCTCATTAGGACATTTAGTTTCTTAGAATGATTCGTATCTTAAAAAATATGTATAAGAATAGTAATAATATTTTCCATTCCAGTTCACATAAAAATTTTCTTTTTTAGGAAAATATTATTCTTTTTTATCACATTTAGCTTAAACATAGTTCTTTTGGGTTCCATCTGTTAATTAGCACAAAAAAGTATTGTTTTGGAAACAATAATCATGGTTTGAAACCAAATAATCATGAAAAATAATTTATAGGATGTCTAAATTATTAAAAACTCATTTCAATCTATGAAACAATATGTTTAATCTATGCCATTAATGATCATTTTCATCCCCATTTTTTATTTTTTCCTTATTTATTTTGTGTTTAAATTTTTTACTTATCCTCACTCTTTAATTGTAGGTTTTTCGAATCAAAATTTTGAGTTTCTGGATATTTTTATTCTATTTCATGACTTAGGTGTACGATTAGGGGTAAATAGTGAGAACTTGTGATGTTGAGTCTATTTTTAGTTTTTTTTATTTAACGAGTTTGGTTTCCTGGGTAGCATATAGTTGGGGTTAATCCCTATGTCTTCTATATGTAACTATATAGGTCTTGTGTTCTCCCTGTATGAGGGTGTCTGGCTAGATCATGGTTAATTAAAATTGTGAATAATAAATGTTCATTTTTCTATAATATTTAACAGAACCAAACCAAATGGTTGATTTATGGTTTCCCAGACCATATGGCCAATATTTGCTGATTCCCTATGTTTCTAGTAAGTGATTCTTATCTGTTTCATGGTTTCCAAAACCGTATGACCAAACCGTATCCAAAAGATAGATTTATTAAAATTTGAAATTCCGTGTATACCACTCTTTGATTTAAACACCAATAGACTATTAATTCTCCTAATTTGTCTTATAAAATCATAGGGGATATATTCCTTTCTTACTTATGCTGCCACTACTCATTCCATGGAGATTATATGGGATTTCATCAAGGTTTTAGTGTGGTTTATTGAGGTATTATCCCCCGCTCTTCTTAATCTTCTTTCATCTTCTATTTTCTATCATGTTCCTTTTCATATTTTTTCTTTTTAGTCTAAGGTTCACATTTATTATTTGAAATATTTTTGGTTTTGTCTTCTTTAGGTTCTTCATAGGTGTCATTTCTTTTTTAGACCTTCGTGAGGTTGTTTAGGGTTTCTTTTTTCTAAGAATTGTGATTTTGAGGCAGGTTACCCTATGCAACGACCTTTGAATTTAAAGAATAATCCATCTATTTCTTTTCAAAAAAAATTCCCCTAATTATTGATATATAATTCTTTAAATGTTTTTCTGACATGAAATTAAGTGATTTCCACCTTGTATCTATTTTTGTGGAATTTAATTTCTAAATTTCATGCACAAAGTGTACAAAAAAATCCTAGTTTTTCTTTAAAAGTGATTTTGGTTCCAAAAGTATGGTTTTTTATTTATAAACATGTATAGTATTTCAAATGGTGACTTTTTTTGTAAAAATATATTTCTAAATTGTTTGGATTTTAAAATTGGTGTGTTCAATTCTTTTGGAAAAGTTTGGTCACCGAAATTTTATGTGAGGCATGGCTGTAACTTTTCAAATGGATTTACATTAGAAAAATCTCATTTTATTATACATATTTTCATGTTCATTTTAATGTAAATAGTAGGTTATTTCTATTGTAAGTTATGTCTTAATTAATGAGTTGAATGAAAGGGGTTTCTCCTTTGAGTGGTGATCAGGGGGTGATATCTAAGTGTGTTTCTTATGTCCTTTCATTACATATTTTTACATATTTTCTTATTTTTATTTTCTTTGATCTCCCAATATTGAGACATATAACGGGAACCTAGCATAGCTATCGAATTATCCATGAATTTTTTATACATTATTTTTTTATTTTGATTTTGATTTCTGACCTATAAGGTGGACATTCACTAATTGGAGGATGATTCACCTCTGTTAGTCTAGGTAGGGTACAACTGTGTGTTTGGGCTATTTGATTACACTAGGAATGAAGAAATGATAGACCATCAACAATATGTTCTATATTATCTCATGATCTTCTATGTATTCCCATGTTCCCCTAGAAATTATTTATCTTTTGCAGAAAAATTAGGTTCCTCATCTAATTCGGTTACACACGTGTTGTCTTCTATTTCTGTCATCATATTGTTATCACTATTTATCACTTTTTACAGTGTATCTCATTGGTAAAATAAAATAATAAATTTTTTAATTTTCCATGTAATTTTTTTTTGATATTATTATATAATCATTTCCAATTTTTAAATAAAAACATCACCTCTCATTACATCCCCTCTTTCTGAAATATTAAAGCCTCATTCCTTTATATAAGAATAATATTTTAAAAATGGAAATGGGCCATTAATTTTTTTTCAAATTAATTTTTTGAAAACCTATATTTATATATTCATTTCAAACTAGTGGTAGAAAAATATTTTTATTTAAGGTAAATCCATTGGTAATATATTTACTTTTCCATGCCTAATGAGTTTTAATACTCATACCTATACGTCATTTATTTTGTTACCCTTTGCTGTATGTTCCATCTTAGTCTTGGTCACAATTGGGAATTTTGGGTTTCTGATCTATTAGTGACCCATGGGGTCACATAGAGATTTTGTGGTCATTAGGTTCATCTTGGTTTTGTTTTTATTTTTTTATGGATTCTTGTCTATTTTTTGATTATTTATATTTGGTTTTTCTTTTATATCATTTTATCATTTTATTAATAATGGGTGATATCATTCCCATTTTCTCTCATTGATAACCTTGGTTCTCAATCACCCTAGGGTGGAGACAAGAACCAATGGTATCAATGAGATAAGATGAGAATGATTTAACCTATTATATATAAAATATTATAGATTGATATAAAATAGAAACCAAATGTAAATTAACAAAAAATAAACATTCCTCTATAAAAAAAATTTAAAACAAAACCAAGGGTTTCAATAAGAGAAAATTGTAATGATTTGATTGAAATTAGATGTACAATAATGAGTGGGTAACAATTAGTAGACCCTCCATTTGGCAAACATAAATACATACACTGTGAGTTATTTAAGATGAACAGTCTTCTAGTTTTTTGTCAAGATGATCCTTTTGAAGTAAAATAATGGAAGTGAAAAATTGAAAGGATTATTATTTTCCTTGAATTACATGAGTCTTGAAATATTATGTTTGTTGTTAGAATGTTCTATAGTATGATTTAGAAGTGGTGTAAGTCATTCATTGGGAACAATCCTCAAGAATAACCCTCTTAAATTTTATTCAAGGATTCCTTTATTTGGTTGGTTCTCTGGCCAGTATCCTAATATTGTGGGGAGCCCATCATGGCCTCCAGTGTGGACTAAGGTATGCCCATTTTTTTCTATATTTATCTATTCCTTATTTTCCATTTAAGAGTTTCTAGGTAGTGGACAATTTATTTCAATCTTTATCCCCCTTATGATAGTTTCAATTGGTTGTCCCATGTATCCACTGGTTCTATACACTTCACCCCTTTATTATATTGGAATAATTATGCTCTTAGAGAAGAACGATGATTGTGGAATAGGTAATGTGTTTAGTTTTTTACGAAGGTTTTCACTGTCATTATTTGAGGAATTGTTTGAATACATTGGATCATTATTTTTGTGGGACTTTAAGTATTTATTTAGTGGTATTTCAGGTGTTATTAGTTAAAGGAATTAAATCCTTTGAGTGTGTTTTCCATTGTCTTTAAAATAAAAAACTATAAATATTGAGTCTTTCTAGAGGTAGAATGATTTTTTTGTGTGAAAAATATTCACACCCCTATTATTATTTTTCCTCGTTTATTTTGGGTTCATATTTTTCTTTATCTTATCTCTTAGGTATTATGAGTTATGTGTCTAAATTATGTGTTTCATATTATATTTCATTCATGAAACAGTTTAGGGAAATGGATAATGAGAAATTAGGTGACCTCTTGATGTTATCTATCATTTTAGTTCTTTTCCTCTTGTAGGAATTTGGTTGCATGTGTAGTTCGTGGTTATAGTTGAACCATGAAGCTACTAGGATTAACCATGAAGCTCTTAGTGTATCCCTAGAGGAGGGCATGAGACCTGGGCAGGGTAATTATAAAATGTGTGGAAACCATGTTCATGGTTATGAATATTTCTATAAAAAACAATCATATCGTTGTTGCATGGTTTTCTAGACCATTTGTAAAAATTATGCAGGTTTTCTTTGATTACCTTAAGGGGACCACAGTTAGTTCATGGTATCCCAAACCATGCGACAGAACTATACATAGTTATTAGTTTCATTAAAAATGTGAAATTTAAATTTTACCTATCTTTTATTTTATCCCAAATCATCATTTCTCCCCCTCATTTGTTTTCTTTTCCCTAATGGCATCTCCTTCTTTTGTCAATATTCCTCTTATCCTCCTTCCATGGTAATTCAATGGGGTTTCTTTACTAATTTAGGGTGATTTTACAAGATCCTCTCCTCCCCTATTCCTCATATACCATATTCTTATATTATCTCATTAGTTCCTCTTCTTACTTGGTATCATGGGTATAGATTAAAAGTTTAATAGTTTATAAATTAGGGGTTTTTGTATTTTTAAAGATTATTTTGGGTGTCTGTGATTATTTTAACCTACTTTGTGTTTTTTTGGGTTTCCATTGTCAATGCATCCTGAGTTAGATGTAGGATCCTTTAGGCAATAGAGATTGAATTTAAAGAAAAATATATCTCTTTCCTTTAACAACATTTTATTTCTAATATATGATATATAATTCTTATAATAATTTTTCGAAATGAAACAAATCGATTTCCTCTATGTATTAAATTGTGTGAATTGGTTTTTCAATACTTATCACACTAATTGTTCAACAAAATGCTTGATTATCCTTTATATGTGATTTTTGGTTCAAAAATTTTTGTATTGGATTTGTAAATATGTTTTGGTTTTCAAATGGTGACTCAGGTTTCACATAATTTTTTATAACCTATTTAGGGTTTAAAATAGTTTGTTTGATACTTTAGAAATAGTTTTTCACCTAAAGTCTCTAATATGCCCGACTATTAGGGATTGGTTTCTTTTATAAAAACCTCCTTGGGTTAAATCTATTTCCTTTTTGTGTTATTGGAAATGGTAGATCAATAGTATAAGACCTCCCATGATAATTAATGAGTGGAAGGGTAGGGGTTTCCCCTTTGAGAGGTGATATGTGGGTCATATTTTTGTGCGTTTCTTGTGTCCTTTATTTAAATATATATATACTTGGTTTTAGGTTTTGAAATTTCTTATATCATCACCACATTATACATTACATGGGAACGTGTCATTGCAAGTAGATTATCCCAGAACATTTCGAGCACTAGATTACGATTATGTTCTAGTGAGTGGACCCTTAGTATATATACACACTATATTGGGGATAACACCCCTCAGTTAGGCCTGGTAGGGTAAAACCAAGAATTATAAATTTTTTGTTTAATTAGGTACACTAACATGATGGATCGAAGATAGTATCTTCTAGATTATCCCCTGAAAACCTAGGTATTCCAATGTTCTCTGGGGAAATCGTGAATGTACCTTGGGTATATCGCGAGCTAACTCAGGTGAGCGATTTGGGATTTTCCATAGTTGGTCTTTTACAATAATCATATTTTTAATGGCTTTATGATGTTTTTTAAATATGAGATTTATCCCAAGAATATCCACAAGGAGTTTCAAACTAGGTGTTCATTATTGTCACAGTCACCATACACTAGAATGATGGTAAATATACACTTGATCAACTCTTTTAAGGGTTATTGCCACAAGGTGAATATGTGAGGAAACCATTTACTATTGTAGTATGTACATGTGGATACATTAATAGAAAAAAGTACCATCCATTATTTATCAAAATTTAGTATTGTTATGAAGATGTAATTGGGTGGTAAAATAGTTAAATTATTTTCTTAAGACAACGTAGAGGCTAACCGAGGTAATCCTACATGAGATGATTTATAATCATACCAGTCAATAATTATTAATTCACCTAATCTATTTATTTTTGAATTTTCAAAATTTTATTAAAATAATTAAATTTTGGTTTTTTAGTTTTTGAAAAAATAATGGAAGTAAAAACTAAAACCAAAACCAAAATTCAGATCTAAAATAGAATGATTGCAGGGTAGATTTGTCTTGGCCCTAGCGTTTGGTTAAGTGGGATCCTTAACTATTAAATTGAACTTCTAAATACATCTATATGTACTTTGATTGTTATTCCCTATAATGAATAATATTTGTATCATGCCTATGAATCATCATTAACACATTAAATTCCACCTTGTCTTCATAGAAAATAGTAAATTATTCGATATTCAATTCATGGTGAATGATCACCCCACCCATGAAATTCCTTATCATTCACCATAAATTAAATTAAAAAATTAAAAAATTCGACAGTAATAATTTATGAATTTCATGAAACCTATGCTAAGGCCAATCCTTGGTTTAGTCACTTCCCATCATAAAGTGCATGTGTTGAAGGTGGAAAAAGGGAAGATAAGAGAGAGAGGGAGGAAGAATAGACAGATAATGGGGGGGAAACATGAATTAGAAATGATAATGCATTATATGGGAAAGAAAATAATAAAAAATAAAACATGAATAAAAAATTTAATCCAAAATGATGACACCCTAATTATTCATTTCAATGGAATATTACCTATATGTATCAATCCCTTCCTCAATTCTCCATGTTCATGTATTTATAGGCCTTATTGATTTTTGAGATTCCATAATTTTCATTGTTAATGGGTATATAGTGATAATCGGTCATAATAAATTATAAGAAGATCCTTCTATAAGTAAGTTTGTTAAGAACATCGTTTATGGGTCCCATATGAAGGATTCACATCATGAATAGTGAATTCTTGATGTAAAATGTGTGGGGATGATCTTTTTAGGACATTTTTCAATGTAATTAACTTTCCCTGGGTGCTGTTGTGGCATGTCAAAGTGCAATTATTTGTGTCACATTTTAAAAAAAATTCCATGCACTTAATTTCCTTTTTTAATCATATCATTCAAAACCTCACTTCTCTAAAGAATTTCACAACATGAATAGATGATTCAAGATGTAAATTGTTTGTTTAAAGTTGATTTGGATTATCCTACACCCATATTGTTAGTTTTATGCATTGATATGAGGCCATGGATTACTCTTTCTCATGGGACATCATGTGTATTTGAATTCATCTCTTTTATGTAGATTTTTTTATCAAACATTGTCTGTATCAATAAAATAATAATATAGTTGAATAAGAAATATTTTAATTATTTAATTTGATTAAAAATATTTTTTATATTAAAAAATTCATAAAAATAATATCTTATCTATTTCCCCACACTTATATCTTTCTTTTCTATAAGAAATATAATCTCATCAGTCTTATAGAGAAACATCATTCTAAAAATATTTAAATTTCAAAAAAAATAAACAGAACCAGTTTTTTTGTGGAAATTAAATTTCAGAATATCACACAAATAATTCATTCAACTACTTATTCTTCATTGAAATAAATATAGTCATGAATTTTAATTTTCTTCTTTCTAAATAACAATAACCCTCCTTCCATTCACTTTTATTTATTAATTCATCATTAATGTGAATTTCACTTTAAATTAACTTCAAATTGAAACCATTTTACAGATCTCTCAATGTATCAAATATAACTAGAATTGTGATCATAATTAATGTAAATTTAAATTACCATATTCTTACAAAGAATACAACATTTAAAAAAAATAGAAAGATAAAATTACAACATGAGGGATTTTCATTAAGGTTCAAATGTCTCCTTGGAATGAAGTTGCTCGGTTATGAATAAAACAAATATTCAAAAAAATTATTGACTATTTATCATATTTCATGATATAAAAATATATTATTAATGAAATACTCCTAAAAAATTCATCTTATGATTCTCTAAATCTCAATGTGGGGGCATGGTAAAAGAATGAATAATGAATGAATCTACCTCCCCTAATTTTATATTTTTTACAAAAAATTTTTGACTTTTATGAATATTTTTCTTATGAAAAATATCACATTAACCACCTAATACTATTGGATAAAAATATTATCGATTTAGAAATGGTTTGTTTTTATCTTCCCCTAACATAGCCCATTTTTCACCAATTTTTTTTTTCATTTTTCTTTTATGAAATTGTTTTATATAGAGAGGTGAATAATAAATTACAATGAATACATATTTGGTCCAAAAATATCACAAGAACCCCTAGTTAAAAAAGAGTATATCCACAACCACCATGGAAATCCTATCCCTTACACATTATCTATTAAATATCCTGAAACAAACATTCAGTAATGTAGGAATAGTCAAAATATGATTTTGACATGGCTCATATCCAATCAATGTCATTCATGGATTATAAAAAAATAGTAGGATTTCATATCATGGTTGGATTAATGATAAAGAGTTGAATAATAAAAATTACCCAAGCATGTTAAATTTGATTCTATATATTCATGGTATGAAAAATATTCTAAAAAGGTTCTGTTGAGCAAGTGTTGTTTTCAACAATACTCTATACTATTATTATTATGGGAGATTGTTGAGAAAATGTTGTTTTCAACAATAATCTATACTATTATGATTAGGGTAGATTTTTGAGCATGAATTTTTTCAACAATACTCTATCTTTTTATGATTATTTTGATGCTCACAAATACCCTAGTTTATTAATCTAATGATTTTTTTTGAGTATATTTTAGAAAATTTATATTCATTATATTTATATTCTAGAATAATATTAAATCATTTTAATCCACATGGAATGTTTGAAAAATGTTCGCAAATCATTTTAGTGTGTTCTGAAACAATGTCCATTCCCTGTGTTGAAGAGTGTAGCGTAAGGATTAAATCCTACGTTTACTTTATGGGAGTTCCAAAAAGTATGGTAAAAAAACCATATGTTTGGAAGGAACCTTAAATTTTTTATATTAGAAATGTACAGAAGAATAACCTTACATGAGTATGGAACCTTACATTTTCTTCACAAAATTATGGATCATCAACCTTACATTTATAATGAACCTTACGTTCTATTAAAAAGTATGGATAAAGTATCTTACATTTTGCTAAATAGGAAAGTATGGATATTATACCATACGTGTGAAATAAGAAGAGAAAACAATGGATGATTAACCTTATATTTGAGATCAACCCTATGTTTGAGATCAAACAAATGTTGGAATAATAGATCATCAACCCTACATTTAGCATCGGAGATTCAAAATACAACTTTATCGTACAATGGTATTTTTGTGGAATATCAAGCTGATTTCAAGACAGTTTCAAAGCCTGATACTAAAGCACATATTTGACTGATTTAAAGATCTTTATTTATGATTCAAATGATCAATTTAAGAGCATGATTTCATGCAGATTATTACGGGATGTTACAACTACTATGTTATTTAAACATTTGAATATCACGATTATTAAGGTGAAATTTGTGGATCTAACTTTGAAAGGAAAATGATCTTATTTATTATTTATATATATGTTTTATTTTTAATTTCATATAGAGAGATGAATCATCGTGAAAAATAGATATAAAAGTCACACAGATATGCTATTACCAAGATCTATCAGACTTTTTTTTTAAGAAAAGGAAAATCGTTAAATATTCTTATTCTACATCGATGATCTATCATGAATCAATTTTTGTTAAAGTTGCTAATTTTATTTCAAGATATAATTGAAACTAGATCAACTCAAAACTGATCTTACCTTAAGAATATATTTTCTGAAGATGGTGATCCATCTACTATCAGTTCTGTGCTATTGAAACTGTGAAAAACAACTAGAAAGTATTTTTAGACAAATACAATTTTCATTTTAAGTAAACGGCTTCTCGTACTAAGATGTGTATTCGGTTCTATGTATGAACTAGAAGGATCTATTTTAGCATTAACTTCTAAAGGTGTCAACAACCTGTACTCAGTTTTGGACAGCATGTTGATAAGAGGACCAAATAGTAAAACCACCAAGCTCGTAGAGTAGAGCATTGGCGGACTGGACTAGGGGCCTTCTGTTCCCTGAACCACTATACATTTGTGCATCCTTCAATTTGATTATTTTCCAATTCATAAACAATCTAATAAAGATAAAAGAAATATTTTTAAATCATCATGATTCTCGATGAAATTGTAAAAGAAACAATTCACCCCCCCCCCCTCTTGTGCATATTTACTATAACCCGATCCAAAAATTTCTATTAGAGGATATCATTTTGTTAAATCTATAACAAGCTAAAAGTTTCAATGGATTATACTCAGAGATCTCAATGGTTGATAAATGAGATGGAATGTCAATTGTTCGAGCTTCGTACTTCAATGGTGGAAACTATGTATGTTGGAATTCGAGGATGGTCGTCTATCTGAAAAATATTGGATACAGAGTCCACTAAAAAATTCTTACTCATTATGAAAATCTAGAGAAACCTGAAACATTGAAAGCAGGTACTGAAGTAGAGTATGAAATAAATTATAAAGCTATGAATGCTATCATTTTTTCTCTAGGACCAGATTAATACAACCGAGTACCTCAATTTCCTACAGCATATATGATGTGGAAGGCAATTGCGGTTGCCTATGAAGGAACTGACAATATCATTAAAATGAGGTATGCTACAGCAAAACTAAAATTTGATACATTTTGATTGCTTGATAGTGAAATCATCACTCATAAGAATGGAAGGATTATAGAAACATTCAACAACATCATTACCTTGGGATATCCTACCAAACAACAAGATCAATCCTTAAATGTATTGAGAGTACTTCCAACCCAATGGAATGGGATATCTGTATCCATTAGGAAATCATTACTAATCAAGGATCTAACAATGAGATAATTAATTGGAACCCTGATTATGTATGAATATTATATTCAAGATGATGCAAATGAGAATAAATACTTGATCAAGAGGGAAATTACTACTTTTAATGTAACATCCCAAAAGAAGAGAGAAAATATGAAGCAAGAGATCAAGAGAAAACCAGAAAGTTATGATTCATCTAATTCAGAAGTTGAACGGGCTCAGTTATCTAGGAAATTCAGTAAATTTTACAGAAAGAAGAACGTATTCATAAAATCCTTCAAAAGATGTGAGAAATATCTAAAGGAAGTTAGATGCTATGAATTCAAAAATAATGTTCACATAAGACCTGACTGTCCTCAATTAAAAGAAGAAAAGAAAAAGAAAATTTTCAAAATTAATGATTATGAAGAGAAAGAAAAAAAAGCAATGAAAGCTACTTGTATTGTTTTTGAAGACTCTAGCAACTCATCAAAGTCTAACTCAGAAAAGGAATAATCGAATCTAAAGGAAAATATGTAATTTATGGAAATAGCTGGTGTGGTACAATCTTATTACTCATCTAATTCTGACTCTAGTTATTGTTGCTAAAATTATTAACTTAGAACCTACTAAAATATAATTGAAGAGAAATATGATTCCTTATTTAAGAAACATAAGTTACTGAAAAATATTCACATTGTTGTTTTAGGAGAAAGAGACACTCTTATAAAACAACATCAAGAGTTAATTGAAAAATATAACTAATCAAACACAAGTAGTACAGATAATGAATCTAAAATAAAAACACTACAAATAGAAGTAAAGACATTCAAAAATGCAGCTCTTATTTTTACAAAAGGAGAAAATTATATAAATGAAAATCCTGGAATGAATGTGATTAGAAATTAAAGATATGGAATAGGCAGTAAAGGTGAGAAACCCAAACTATATAAGAACTATTTTGTTCCATGTACAAATGGTATAATTTGAATCTAATGTTGAACAAAAAGTCGCATATCTAAAAACTGCTATTTAAGGCAATCTCAAATAAGTGAGATTAAGAAATCCTTTGTTGTAAGCAGTTTATATGATTCTATAGATTATATAAAATCAAACCAAGTGTGGATTCCCATGTCTTTTCTATCTAACACTCCTAGACCCAATAGAATATGGGTACCAAAATAATATTTTGTTTGAATATATTTGCAGGAAGCAGGTCACAGAATCCAAACTAAAATATAGTATATGAACAGTGGCTAATCCAGGCATATGAGTGGGAACTCAGCAAACTTTAAAACATTAACACAAAAGGATGGAGGATTAGTCACATTTGGTGAAAATTCCAAAGGTAAAATAATTGTCATTGGAACTGTTGGAGATCTAGAAGTTGTCTCAATCAATAAATTACTCTATGTAAAAGTGTTGAAGCACAACCTGATCAGAATCTCTCAACTATGTGTTGATGGTTATTATGTTGATATTTCTAACAACTGATGTTCTATTTTTAAAGATCAATTACTTAAATTTAGACACCCATAATTGATAATGTTTATACTCTGGACATAAATTCCTTGTGTAAACAAAACGTAAATTGATTGAGTGCAATGATATATAAATCTTACGTCTGGAATCCAAGACTTGGACATTTCAATATATATGATTTATAATAATTATCTATGAAACAACTAGTTTCTTATTTACCTTGTGTTAAATTTGATAGTGAAATATTTTTTGATGCATGTCAACCTGGAAAGCTGCACAAATCATATTTCAAATCTTTCAACAAAATTGCTACATCTAAACCCCTAGAACTTATCCACATAGATTTGTTTGGACCTTCAAAAATAAAAAGTTTGTCTTATAAATTTTATGTATATGTTTTAGGTGAAGACTATTCTAGATTAACTTGGATTTATTTTCAAAAATATAAAAATGAAGATTTTACTATATTTGAAAAAAAAAATCAAAGTTTTTCAAAATAAAAAAGTTTTTAAAATAATTTTATTAAGAAGTGATCATGGTAAAGAATTTAAGAAACAGAAATTCAATTCCTCTTGCTCAAATTCAGGTATTGAAAACACCTTCTATGCACCAAGAACACCTCAATAGAATGGGATTGTTAAAAGAAGAAATAGAACTATTCAAGGAATGGCTAGGACTATACTAAATGAATACATTCTTCATACCTATTTCTGGGAACAGGCTGTAAGTGTAGCCTAATATATAATCAATAGTGTTTTAATTAGACCTCTTTTTAAATACACCATATGAGCTCTAGAATAATAGAAAACTAAAAGAAAAGAACTTTAAATTTTTGTGATGTGTGGTTTACACCTTGATACCCCAGAATAATCTTGGGAAGTTTGATCCAAAATCTGATGAATCCATTTTCTTAGGATATTCTACAACTTCTCAAACTTATAAAATTTTTAAGAAAAAGTATAGGATTGTTGAAGAATCAGTTCATGTGAAAATTTATGAATCTGATCCCTTTGAGAAAAGGAAATATCAAATTGCTAAATCTGACTCCAGTGATAACATGAGAGTTGAGAACTTGAAGGATTATTTTGAAAGAGATATAAAGAAAATTCAGTCCAGTTCAAAGAAACATGACACTAATGAAACTAATAGTTTATTAACTAGACAATATAGAACCCTAAAAAATCGACCTTTAGAAACTGTTATAGGAGACCTAGACACAAGAATAAAGACTGGAAGAAATATAGGACATCTAGTTGAGTTTTCTTCCATTATATCTTAATTAGAACCTAAGACATTAGAAGAATCCTTAGTCGATTAAATTTAGATAATAGAAATGTGAGTAGAATTAAACCAGTTCGAGAGAAATGAGGTTTGGAATTTAGTTGAAAGACCACAAAACTATCCAGTTATAGGAAATAAATGGTTATTTAGATATAAACAAGATGATCAAGGAATAATAACTAAAAATAAAGCAAGACTAGTAACCAAAGTATATAATCATGAAGAAGATATAGATTATGATGAGACCTTTCCACATGTTTCTAGATTAGAATCCATTGGAATCCTTTTAGCCTATGCATCTCAAATAAACATTAAATTATTTCAGATGGATGTTAAGACTACCTTTTTAAATGGTTATTTAATAGAGGAATTTAATGTTAAGAAACCTCCTAGTTATGAAAATTCTCAAAAACTAGATTTTATTTTTAAACATAATAAAGCTCTTTATGGCCTTAAACAATCTCCAACAGCTTTGAATGAAATATTACGTTTTTTCTTTTGAAAAACGATTTTACTATTGGAATGGAAAATCCAACATTATTTAAGAAAATTGTAAACACTAATATTTTATTGGTTCAAATTTATGTTGATGATGTACTTTTTGGATTAACAAATAAAAAACATTGTCAAGAATTTTCAAACATAATGAAAAAATGAATTTGAAATGTGTATGATGGGAGAATTAAATTTCCTCTTAGGACTTCTAATTAATTAAAAAGATCTGGGAAATTTTTTGAATCAAAGAAAATAAATTACTTATTTATTGAAGAAATTTGGATTTGAAAACACTAAGACATATACAAATATTATGTTTACTAATATAAAAATTGATTTGGATGAAACTAGAAAATCAGTTGATAACAACTTATATAGAGGCATGATTGGTAGTTGATTATATCTTACTTCTAGTAGGCCTAATATAATTTACTCAGTATGTCTTTGTGAAATAATCCAATAAAATCCTAAAGAATCTCACATAAGTGATGTCAAAAGAATTTTTAGATATTTTAATGGAACTGTTTTTCGAACTATATTCTATCAAAAAACTTATGATTTTAATTTAATTTCATATTCAGATGATGACTTTGGAAGATGTAGATTAGATTGAAAAGGAACATAAATAACTTATCACTTTTTAGGAAAATCATTAGTTTAATGGTCTAGTAAGAAACAAAACTCAGTTGCTTTATCAATAGTCAGGGCAGAATATGTGTTTGCAGGCAGTTGTAGTGCACAAGTGTTGTGGATGAAAAACACTCTTATAGACTTTGGAATAAATTTTAATATACACTTATTTTATGTGATAATACAAGTGCAATAAAATTTTAAAAAATTCAATTAATCATTATAGGAATACGTTTATTGATATCAGAAATCATTTTCTAAGAGATCATGTTCTTAAAAAGGATATATTCTTAGAATTTGTAACTACTAAAATTCAACTAGTAGATATTTTTACTAAACCACTTCCCACTGAATGGATTGATTTTATTACGGGGTTATAGGTTTATTTAATCATAAATGAAATTTTAATTTTAATTTTACTTATTTCATTATATTGATTCTTATTTTGTTTTAATCTTCACCGTTTTAAATAATTTAATTATTCATTTTTAGAATAATTTAAAATTTCATCAGTAATGCTATAATTTTTTTTTCTTTTCTTTTTTCTTTTTTCATATTTTTTGTAATGTAATGATTATCTTGTAAACCATGACATGGGAGTAAACTTTTTAGAACCCGTTTCAAATTACAATCCTGTTCATTTTCTTAGAACCTTTCGAAACACCTAAACACTTACCGCCTTCATCTATCTTTGACTGAACCATAGTAACCCTAATCCTTAGAGCCTTTATAAAATTGAGACATAAATGGCCAAGACAAATATAATCAAGGAAGGAGAATCTAGTAATTCCAAGCATCAACATTCGGTGGGAAGGAAGATCTTACAGGGCAAAGTAATTGATTTGGAATGGTTTTACCATACAAATCTAATG
Organism: Viscum album; assembly: GCA_963277665.1. Lineage (NCBI taxonomy): Eukaryota > Viridiplantae > Streptophyta > Magnoliopsida > Santalales > Viscaceae > Viscum > Viscum album. The sequence goes on from OY728128.1 coordinate 1,735,928,128, forward strand.
TTGATGCAAGGGTTGGATTTTTAGAATCTTGAATAAATATTCAGTGATGAAAAGACAGGATTTATTTTCTAGGTAGAGTTGTGAAATTTCTTTATATCTATTCAGTTCAGTCTTGGAGATACACAGGACACCATATTCTTGAAAATTGATGATCAAGATTTTTTTATTTCATCTGTGGAAATAGCTAGAATCTTAAACTGCCCTTATGAGGGAGTTTATCACTTTGATTTGAAATCCATTAGAGATATTGAACAAAAGTTAGAGGAAGTTATGTCATTTTTTTGGTTCTGTAAATATCCGAAAGATAATAGTCATGGATCTGGAGCCAGATCAGAAAATTCTTGTTAAATTTGTTCAAACAGGTATTTCTTGGAGGATGTCTAAAATAAAAAAAATTATCATGATATGAATTTTATGTGGCTTTTTCTGAGTGACATCATGTTGAATTTTCCTCATTATATGTTAAGTTATTTGAACTACTATTATCAATCTGAGGTGAGAATTAACTTCAATCCCTATGGGAGGCTAATTTCAAAAATATTGTTTAAGTCTAATGTGGTGAGATTAGTAGATGCCAGAGTGTTACGACATCGCAGTAACGTGTTTAATGTTGGAAAATTTATAAAAATAATATTTTTCTAGAGCACTATGAAATGATAGATTATGCCTGTTGGTACTGAGGATGATCAGGAGTCTTATCATAGAGAGAAAATTGGAAAAACCAAATAAGGAATAGCAGAATCAAGGACAAGTGATGCTTCCAAAACATTAAGAAGAATTAGATTTGAAGCAGTTGATACACCTGCTGATGAGGCAAGTCAAGAGGGACTTTATAGGTAAAGGCACAGAGCAGCTCAAGCTGGTGAAGAGCATGGTCAAACAAATTATGTTACAACTGGAGATATTTTAAGATATAGACTTGTAAGATAATTTGTTTCTCAGATTGAGGTGGTACCACAAATTGAAGAGGAAGTGGTACCGCAGGTAGAGGAAGATCTTGGAGTAGATGAAGTGGCTCAAACTAAATCTGTTCAAAAACAATCATCACTACCTACTAAAGTTATTCAAGATGAAAAATTTCATAAAGAACCTATTTTAATGTATGTAAATAAATATTCTCATGAGGAGAAACCACCTGATGAAAATGTATACAGAGAAAAGAGTCCATCTGAAGTTCATACTAAAGTTTTAAATAAAAAATTTTCTATGGATGAGTCAGTTCATGCCTCTAATGAAAAATCAGTTGAGCAACTAGTAGAGGAGGATATAGATTAGAAATTTCATTCTTAATGTTTACCATGTATTTTTGTAGATCTAGCTGTGAATCTAGAACAGGGTTCCTCTGATTCTATGTTAGATCTTGTTGAGGAACTGGTCAGAAAGTTTAACAGATCTAAAGTCAAGAATGCTACTTTAATAAGGAGATGTAATAAAATGTTTCAAAATTATAATCTGAAGTTGTGCTAAAATTATATTTGGAAGAGTTCAAAACATTCATGGAGCAACAGTTTGCTACTGTCACGAGAATTCAAGAATGTCTCTCAGGTAATTCACTTGATTTAATCATGATATTTCATGCCATTACAAATATAATGGGAAATATGAATGACAGGTTTCAGGACTTACAATGTAATAGCGCTCCTCTGTCTGATTTATTGGACAATAAGAAATTCCTTGTTGATCAGTTTACCTTAGGTGAACTAAGTATTAGATAGTTACTGGACTGATTCATGTAGAAGATTAATCAGTTTATTAAAAAGGATGAACAACTGTATGAATTTTTTACAGTAAACCTCATTGAATATATTCATCTGACCCAAGAAGGAAGAGATATTATAATTTAGCTAGGATATGGACTGATGAAGATGTTGAGAAGAAAGTTAGTAGAGATAAAAGAAGTTTTTCAAATTCACGGAAATACCCCTTTTCAAACCCTTTTTAGCCTAAACTTGATTCATGTATCAATTATATACTTGTACATATATATTCAATAATATATTTTTGAATCTCATTTTTATGTGTTTTTTATTTATTTTACTATTTTTTCTGTGTTATAATGATAGAATCATGAATCATTTATTGATAAATAGTTTGTGATAGTATTTACTTAAGTTTTGTGCTACATTAAATGCGTTATATTCCTTATTCTAACATTGTTTTTTATATCACAAAAGGGGGAGAAATTTGGATAAAAAAAACATTTTATTTTAAGACAATGGATCAATATTTTTCTCAAGGGGAGAAATTTGGATATAATACAACATTCTATATTTTAATTATATTTTACATTTATGGGAGAAATTTGGATAAACTCAATTTAATTTTTTTATTTTTTTAGATTATAAATGGGGGGTAAATTTCTAAAATGTTTTTTTTAATTAAAAAATATATATTTTCTTTATATATGGGAGAACTATGGATAACACATTATTTATTCCATATTCTATAATTCTGTTAAAATAAAATATTATTTTTTCATTGTAAAATTCTAAATTATATGCAATTAATTTCTTAGGTAATTTCATGGGTTTGGTGATCATTAAAATGGGGGACATTACTAACCAATTGTTGTTTTCAACAATACTCTATACTATTATGATTTGGGGAGATTGTTAAGAAAGTTTTGTTTTCAACAATACTCTATACAATTATGATTAGGGGATATTGTTGAGCATGTAGTGTTTCAATAATACTCTATATTTTTATGATGATTTTGATGCTCACAAATACCCATGTTTTTTATTCTATTGATTTTACATTGAGTATATTTTAGGAAATTATTATTCTTTATATTACTATTCTGGAATAATATAAAAGCATTTTAACTTGAATGGAATATTGGACAATGTGTTCAGAAATAATTTTAGTGGGTTTGGGAAACATTTTCCATTCCCTACATTAAAGAGCATAGTGTAAGGATTAAATCCTATGTTTACTTTACGATAGTTTAGAAAATTATGGTAAAAGAACCTTATATTTGGAAGGAACCTTATATTTGTTATATTAGAAATTTATGGATGAAGAACCCTACATAAGTATAGAACCTTATGTTTTCTTTACGAAAGTTTGGATCGTCAACCTTACTTTTATAAGGAACCTTACATTCCATTGAAAAGTATGGATCATGTAGATTACGTTTTGCTAAAGAGGAAATTATGGATATCATACCATAAGTTTGAAAGATAAAAGAGAAAAATTATGGATTATTAACCTTACATATGAGATCAATCCTACATTTTAGATCAACCTTACGTTTGAAGAATAGATCATCGACCCTACGTTTAGTATCAGAGATTAAAAATATTACTTTATCGTACAAAAAACGTTTTATAGAATATCAGGCTAATTTCAAGCCAGTTTCAATGCCCAGTATTAAGTCACATATTCAACTGATTTAATGATTTTTATTAATGATAAAACTAATGGATTTAAGAGGAGTATTTCATTCCAATTATTAAGAGAAGTTGCGACTACTCTATTATTCAAACATTAGAATAACACAATTCTTAAGGTGATATTTGTGGATCTAACTTTGAAGGAAAATTCTCATATTTATTCTTTATATATCTATGTTATTTTTAATTTTATATATAGAAATGAATAATCACAAAAAATATATATAAGTTTCACACAGATCTACTACTACCACGATCTATTAGACTCTATTTTTCTGAAGAAAAGGAAAAGCATTAAAGATTCTTATTCTACATCGAAGATATATCATGAATATATTGTTGTTAAAGTTGATAATTTTATTTCAATATATATTTTCAACTGGATCGACTCGGAAGTAATCTTACCATAAGAACATATTTTCTTAAGATGATGATCCATCTATAATAAGTTATGTGTTGTTGAAACTATGAAGAACAACTTGAAAGTATTTTAAAACAAATACTATTTTTATTTTGAGTAACTGGCTTCTCATACTAAGTTGTTTATTCGGTTCTATGCATGAACTAGAAGGATCTTTTCTATCCTTAACTTGTAAATTTTTCAACCGCATGTACTCAAATGTGGACTGTCTGTTGATAAAAGGATCAGATAGTAAAATCACCAAGCTTGTGGAGTAGAAAGTTGGTGGAGTGGACTAGGGGCCTTCTGTTCCCCAAACCACTATACATCCATCCATCCTTCAATATATTTATTTTTTTCTACATAAACATTATAATAAATAAAAAGTACATATTTATAAATCATCATGATTCTCAAAGAAATTTTAGAAGAAACAATTAACCCCCCCCCCCCTCTTGTGCATATTTATTATAACCTGGTCCAACTGGTTCTATAATAGAACATGTCCAAGTCACTCAATTAATATACTACAGAATAGAATGGCTCATAATTTTCTCAGAACAATTCTCAGAAATGAGAACATATGGTTTTCGATAATTATGCAAGGAAATGAATAAAAATAATTGATCAATCCATATCAATTTCATAAATTCAAAACATGTCAAATAAAAGAATATTAATATCTAAACATATTACCAAAATTCATGATTTGTCAAAATTTTCTTAAAAATATTAACTATAATAATTCAATTTTCGTATTACGCATATAATGATGTCAATAATGAAATTTTATAAAGTTTATAATGAATATCCTAATAAATTTTTATGCCTCCGAGTTTGATGCTAGACTTTATAAGATCAAAGGGGATTGTAATTTCTTTTAAATCACATAATTCAATTTAGCATTTCATGGGTAAAATAAATTAATTAATTAAAATCATAATCCCATTTTAAGGATTGTTTGGTTAAGTTCATGTATATTTTTTCCATTCTATTCTATTCTACAACTATTGACAATGTTAATATATTTCATGCGATGAATTCAATTTTAATGGGTCTTGATCTATAGGATGTTAAATCATCAATTTCACTTCTATGAGGAGAATCATTTTCAAGAAATAAATTCCCTTTTCCCATCATGTATTTACTATGGAGAACCTCTTTAATTGCTTCCTAATTATTTTTTTTATCATCATTATGGACAACTAAATATAAATCATCATATTTTCAATAATAGAAGTGTGTAAATTTTGTTAAAAAAGAATGAGAAATAAGGTTCTGTCAAAATTTATTCTTAATGTAATAATTTCCATTTACATTCCTTTAATGGAATATAAGGAAGAAGTGAAAAATCAAGGTTTGATCCCCCAAGTGGGATCTGGGTTTGACTACATACAGAACGGTAGTACCAACTGACATCCAAAATATAACGTTGGGTGGATTTTCTTGGAATCAAACAACCACATGTTCCCTTTTCTACTTTCACACATTATTCTTTGTTGTAGAGTAATATATGTAAATATTAAACAATATCAATCACATTTACAATGATGTACAACTTGAATAGTGGGGGTATGATTAAGTGTGGTTCCTCCTCAACAAACGTTGCTACTCATGAAACATTTTCTTAACATTCCAATGATTGCTCCAGATATATTGCATCAAAAAAACAGTTAAAGGGAAATGCATAGAGCAATTTAATTTTGAAAAAATTAAATCATGAAACATTAATATCAAATTTTCTGATTCTATATAGGAATATTCTCTCTCTATTTTTATGTGAAGAGTCACATGGATCGTATTATGGGATTCCACCATTAAATGTTCAATACCTTTTTGGATGTCCATATATTCCCCAATAGGTGATTTATATTTTTCATTGTATTCATCCCATGAAATATTAATATAACTATATTATGAAAATTCATAATAATACAGAGTGATATTGATTTTTTTTCAAAAAAATTAGATGAGATATACTTGAAGAAAATAGTATCTCTCTATAGTGTTTTATATTGATTCACTTATTTATTATAACGTAACTCTTGCAGTAGATTTATAATATGTAGATGTAGGTAGATAGGTTCCTCCTTTAATTCTCTATATCACGCCACATGGGTCGTGTCGTCTTCTTCTATATATTGATTGTGGTCTATTGGTTGTAATTATTATTCTTTGTATGGGATGGGGATATCATTTTACACTTCATACTCATTTCAGAAATTATAAAAATAATACTAAAATCCCATAACAATAATATCAATGAAGGTATTAAAAATCACACTCCTCTATAAATTTTTGAGTGAGTTTGAATGGATTTTAAGGAATGTCATCCTATAACTCTTTGGTTTCTTCTACTTTAAATATTAGTGGTGAAACAACTTCCACCATTTCCATTATATCTACCTACTCTAATTAATTATGTGTTATTTTCTCTAATTAGATCCTCATCAAATCTATTTTTATTTTAATATTTGGAATTTGAAAGATTATATAATCATTGACTAACTACTATTCATGATATTGGGCCTTTGAGTAGTCTGTCCATGAAGAGTATTAGAAGTTTGGATACATCATGAAAAATAAATTTTTTTATTTTTTTAGAAAATCACTACTAGAAAAATGAACTATTAAGATAGGTCATTATCGATGAGAACCCATTGAAAATAGCCTTTTGTGATAGGTTCTGATCGAAAATATTACTATTTGGGATTAACCGTCACAAACTTATTATTTCTGATAGGCGGTATACCCATCGAAAAAAACATTCAAAGATTTGTTTAAGAAACTATTTGCGATGGACCATCGACCTGTCACAAATAGTTTCCTGGTTTTTACTCTTTTTTGATGGACTATCGTAATTAAAAATTGTGAGGGACTATCACAATTACTCCTTGAAATATAAAAAATAATAATCCCTTTTGCAACGGACTGTCGCTATTAGCATTTTCGATGGCCCGTCGAAAATATTATATAAATTTTAAAAAAATAAATTAAAAAATAAAATAATATTAATAATAATATAAAATTTATATAAATAAAATCATAATATTAATATTAATAGAGTAAAATTATTTATAAAATAATAAATATTATATTATATTATTATATATAAACTAATATTATTAATAATCATAAAATAAAATTATTTATAAAAAAATTAATTAATAAAATATTATTATTATTAATGAAATAATAATATTTGTAATATAATAAAACCTGAGTATTTACAAAAATAAAATAATATATTTGTTAATAAAATAAGAAATACAATAAAAATTTAAATAAATAAAACAAATCTAATTTCTGAGACCATATAAAACAAACACGATTTAAAACATTAAATAGGTAATATTACAAAAATAATACATTTAAATGTTTCATCATAAAATAAAAATACATCACTGAGTGGGAGGGTTGTCTGGAGGAGATGAAGGAGATGGTGGAGAGAACTCCATCCATAAATTGTGAGTCATACATCACATGTACTCCATCTCCTGCTCCTACTACCATCGACGTGCCTCATCATGCATATGCTACTGCTGTTGCTGTTATTGTAAGAGAAACTCTTCCTGCTATTGTTTCTTCCACTTATGCATCTCCTCATGCTCCCTATGCATAGTCTCTATAATCTCACTCTAATATCGTAGCTTCTCCTGATATTGTGCATGAGATGATGATGACTCTCTGCGAGCTTCTCTCGAGATGGACACCAACATCACAGAGGTTCCATAAAACCCCCTGGGGTAACTCGAGATCTGATTCCAACAACTCATCATTTCAAAAATCCATATTGGGTCTCCTCCATCCATTTTGCCTCATCAAATATGGAGGCACTTGTCTGACCATCGGTCTCGGCTTGACTGTCAATATCTATTTGAGACATCTATGCCTCATATAACTCCTTAAATTTCAATATAAAAATAAAATAGTTAAAAAAATATTTTTAGTTAATTTTAAAACTCACAAAAAACTTATACTGACCACAATTTGATACTGGTGAACACCTCTAATCTCCCCAGGTGCTGCATCACTATACATCATCCTATAAACATCATACTCTGTAATATCAGGCTATGAGACTACCTATATGAATATAAAATAAAATATTTACATTTAATGTTATATAAAATATTTAAAAATTTACTTACCATATTCTACCTATATGTGTTGAACTTTTGACTACTAGGTGGATGCGTCACCTCTTGTCTCCCCTAATTTTTCCATCCGACTGATGATCTACTCTAAAACCAACTACTAAACTAGTTTGTACAAGATCCATCCCAAACATGAGATGAAATGTAATTAGGTTAGTAGATGTGTCATGTCTCATAAAATTCATGCACTTTCACTTTATCCATTGCTTTCTTTTCCAAATTGTGAAAAACCGAGTATAACATAGACACATATCTCCCTTCCATGTCTCCCAAATATCTCCACACATGCTCTCCTCAATGGGATACCATAACAATTCAAATAATTTATTATATCAAGTTATTAGTAAAATTAATTTCAAAATTAATTTTATTTATTTATGTTATTCCAGACACTTTCACCGGGGTGCATTCATTCGTCTCTCAACGTGCCGTAGCGGTTGCCCCGCATTCCTGCATTCCAAAGGTTGGTGGAAACCATCACCTGTTCAGGGACATTTTTTCCTTGATCGAAACAAAATGATGGGATGTCAGTTCCTCCTTCTGTGGATTCCTCCTCAGAACATGTTACCGAGTCTGGTTCTCCCTTAAAGATTAGTTCGTGGTTTGTGAATATAGTTCCTGATGCCATATCTTTGTGGATGTCGATTAATTATACTACTTCCGTCAAGACATTCCATGGGGTCTTGACAAGGTAGAAACCTTCGGTCAAAGTAGATGACAACATCAAGCATGTCGGGGCATATCTAGATGCATGGACATTGGGGAACCTATATTCTTTCTCATAAGAGGTCATCTCAAGGGTGTAGGACCCGAGGCATCCCACGTCAGTTGTGGGTATCTTATGCTGGAGGCATTTCTCTAAATTTTTCGCTAGCTTCCCATGTTTATCACGGGGTATGATTTGATTTTAATGTCTTGTAGAGACGGTTATGCAAAAGGAGCGTCTTTTGAGGTTTTCCCTAGGCATCTCATGTTTAACACGAGTTAGGCCACAAGTTTAACGTCTTTTGGAGACAGAATGTGGGTGATCAGAACGTCCCATAGAGACGGATCATATTGGTACATCCCTAGGAGGGAACACCTAGAAGGTTTACCGGGTGGATGGATCAGAACACTCAATAAGAGAAAACACAAGATGGTGTGTCCCATAAAGGGAAGATTTACTACCGTGAAGGATGATATGGACACCAATGAGGGCAGATCAGAAAGAGTGCACCCCATAATGACAAACATCAAGGTTACCATTGGATGGGATTGAACCTCATGGAGGTTTCCTACGTACCCTATGTAGACGATAGGGATCAAAACCCACGTAGTTCGAAGGGGTGATGAATTGGGGTGTACACAAAGGATAAAAACCTAGATACATGATGGGGCTTATGCATTGATAGTAACCCATTACAAGAGGGATACTCTTGGGTGGATGGTTATAGATTGAGTGGGGATTATGCATGGTCAGCTGCCCGATTACTGCTAGGAGCAGTAGGGAAGTGGGTGACACGGTCTCCCCAAGATGTGTCGGTCTGGGTAAGAATCAAGATAGACAATGGAGAGTTGAATAAATTGGATGGGGAATGAGATGGAATGAACATAAAAGTGACAGTATTGTTGGCCTTGAGCATCGAAGAGACTTCCTATGTATCCCCATGGAAGGGAATCAAATTCCATGTGGTTCGGTGAGTCGATAGGACACTTGAGGATGCGACCCATGAGAATGGATGCATGGATAGGACCCGGAGGGAGTGGATCCTCCGGGATGGGGCATTACCTTCTCTAAACACATAGGCTCGAGTTAGAGATTAGGATGAGACATGATCGGTGGGATTAAACCTCAGGGAGGATTCTGACCTATCCCCATGGCAGGGAATCAAATTCCACATAGTTCATATGAAGATGACTTACCGTCGATTGGGGACTTCAAAGGATTACCATTGATTAAGGATGACAACCGCTTATTGCTGAATGGTGTTGACAATGGCTTACCACTAGATGGTATTGAAAAGGGCTTAACGCTGGATAGGGGACATTTTAGTGTCCTATGGGATAAAAGGGGCGTAGATTTTTACATCATGGGGGATGGGGGTGGACCGATGTGGAGTGGTCGAGACTGATGTGAGTTGGGCATGAACCTTAGGGAGGCTTCCTATGTACCTTGCCTTGACAAGGATCAAAGTCTCTGTATTTCGGGTTGGTGGGAACCAAAGTGAAGGGGGTCAGAACCAATGGTTTTTGGGATTGAACCTTAGTGAGGCTTCTTTCATTCCATAACTTGTCAAGGATCAAAGATTAAAGATTTCAAAATGGTTTGGTGAACCGACATGAAGATGGTCGGGACCAATGGGTGTTGGGCATGAACCTCAGGGTGGATTCCTATGTACCTTGCCTTGGCAAGGATCAAAGTCCACATAGTTCAAGAGGATTGGGTGCCTATGTGAAGGGGTATGGAACCAATGGGTGTTGGGATGGAACCTCGGGAAGGCTTCTTACGTACCTTTCCTAGGAAAAGATCACAGTCTACGTAGTTTGAGTAGAGTTTTATTGAGCTGACGTGAAGATAGTCGGGACCAATAGTTGGTGGGCTTGAACCTCGGGGAGGATTCCTACGTACCTTTCCTTGGCAAGGATCAAAGACCGTGTAGTTCAGATGGTGAGGGGCTTACACTCTAGGATGACCATAGAGTATGTCACGGTCGATGCTTACTTTAACCCCACGTGAGTCGTGCTCGGTGTGAGAAACAAGAGGCATCAAGGACCTAATGATTATAGTGAAAAGGTGCATACATGAAGGTGGTGAATGGGGCTTACGCAAGGAAGTTGTCTGAGTGACGCTATGGAGTGGAAACTGTGAATGGGGCTTCTGCGAGGAAGCTGCTCGGGTGCCACTATGGAGTGGAAATGGCGGATGGGGCTTACGCAAGGAAGCAACTTGGGTGCTAATATAGAGTGACAATGGTGAATAGGGCTTACGCTAGGAAGCTACCTGAGTGCCACTATGGAGCGGAAATGGTGAATAGGGCTTACGCACGGAAGCTGTCGGGTGCCGTTATGGAGTGGCAATGGTGAATGGGGCTTACACAAGGAAGCTGCCCCGGTGCCTCTATGGAGCGGCAAAGGAGAATGGGGATTACGTAAGGAAGCAGCTCGGGTGCTGCTATGGAGTAGCAATAGTGAATAGGGCTTATGCAAGGAAGCTGCTTGGGTGCCACTATGGGGTGGCAATGGTGAATGGGGCATACTCAAGGTAGCTACCCGGGTGCCGGAATGGATATCCAACAGTGCATGGGGCTTATGCAAGAAAGTTGACCAGGTTCCACTATGGAGTGGAAATGGTGAGGGTGGCGTGAAGATTGAGGATAAATGTTGACCTTTTTCGAAACACAACATTCATATCATTTTAGCCTAAAATGGGGAAAAACAAATGAGGATTGACTGCAGACTGTGTTCGAAACACAGGACCTGACTCGAAGTGTCGTCCAAAGTCTCATGGGGCATTGGCCCAGAAAAATATGTGAGCCAAGGTGGCATAGGACCAAGATGTTAGGGGTCCCTTTAGACATGAAAGAGGTTGAAGATCCGAATAAAGGACACCCAAAGCATGAGGTGGTGTGATGGAATGTTTGAACATCTTCCAATTATCTCCATGTTGTGCCACTATGATCATGGCATAATGCATGTTATGCGTGGCACATAAGGCATCTCTTATTTGGAACAAGAGGCATCCTATTATTGAATGATTGGTCATTCTACAGTTTAAAGTCATGTAGAGAGGACTATTGGCTTCTTACGCTTGGCGCATAAAGCATCTCTTATTTACAGCAAGAGGCATCCTATAATTGAATAAAAGGGTGCTCTATAGTTTATAGTCATGTAGAGAGGACTGTTGGCATCTTATTCTTAGAGAATAAGGAATCTCTTGTTTGGAGCAAGAGGCATCCTATATTTGTCACATAAGGAATACTACAATTAATATTCATGTAGATAGGACAGTTGGCATCTTTTTCTTGGCACATAAAGAATCTCTTATATTGAGTTTGAGGAATCCTATATTTGTCACCTAGGGAATAATATAATTTCAAGTCATGTAGATAGGACTATTGGAATCTTATTCTTGGAGCACAAATCATATCTTATATTGAGTAAGAGGCATCTTATGTTTTTCATATTGTGATTACTATAGTTTAAAGTCATGTAGAAAGGACAATTGGCATCTTATACTTGGTGGACAAGGCATCTCTTATATTGAGTAAGAGGCATCATATGTTTATCATATAGGGATTACTGCAATTTAAATTCTCGTAGATATAACTATTGGTATCTTCTTATTGGGACACAAGGAATCTCTTATGTTGTGTAAGAGGCATCCTATGTTTATCATATAGGGGTTACTGTAGTTTATAGTCATGTAGAGAGGACTGCTGGCATCTTATTCTTCGAGAATAAGGCATCTCTTGTCTGGAGCAAGTGGCATCCTATATTTCTCACATAGGGAATACTACAATTTATAGTCTTATAGAGAGGACTATTGGCATCTTATACTTAGTGCACAAGGAATCTCTTATATTGAGTAAGAGGTATCCTATGTTTATCACATAGGGATTGCTACAAATTAAAGTCATGTAGATAAGACTATTGGAATCATATGCTTAGCGCACAAGGAATCTCTTGTATTTAGTAAGAGGCATCCTTTGTTTGTCATATAGGGATTACTACAGTTTAAATTCAGGTAAATAGGAATACTGGTATATTTTTCTTGGCACACAAGGCATCTCTTATATTGAGTAAGAGGCATCCTATGTTATTTATATAGGGATTTCTATAGTTTATATTCATGTATAGAGGACTGTTGAAATCTTATTCTTGGAGCACAATGCATCTATTATATTGAGTAAGAGGAATCATATGTTTTTCATATAGGGAATACTATAGTTTATAATCATATAGAGATGATTTTTGACATCTTATGCTCAGCGTACAGGGCATCTTTTATATTGAGTAAGAGGTATCCTCTGTTTGTCACATAGGAATTACTATATTTTAAATTCATGTAGATAGAATTGTTTCCATCTTATGCTTAGCGCAGAGGGAATTTCTTATATTGATCAAGAGGCATCCTTTGTTTGTCAGATAGGGATTACTACAGTTTTAATCCATGTAGATTGGACTGTTGGCATATTATGTTAGGCGCACGAGGCATCTCTTATATTGAGTAAGAGGCATCCTATGCTTGTCACATAAGGATTACTACAGTATAAATTTATGTAGATAGGAATCTTGGCATCTTATGCGTAGTGCACAAGGAATCCCTTATATTGAGTAAGAGCATCCTATGTTGGTCATATATTGATTACTACAGTTTAAAGTCGTGTAGATACGACTGTTGGAATCTTATGCTTGGCGCACAAGGCATCTCTTCTATTGAGTTAGAGGCATCCTATGTTTTTCATATAGCAATTACTACAGTTTAAAGTCATGTAGACATGACTCTTGAAATCATATGCTTGGTGCACAAGGAATCTCTTATATTTAGTAAGTGGCATCCTATGTTTGTCATATATGGATTACTAAAGTTTAAAGTCATTTAGATAGGACTACTGACATCATATGCTTGGCGCACAAGGCATCTCTTATATTGAGTAAGATGCATCTTATGTTTGTCATATAGGGATTACGATAATTTAATGTCATGTAGATAAGACTATTGACATCTTATGCTTGTCACACAAGGCATATCTTATATTTAGAAAGTGGTATCCTATGTTTGTAATATTGGGAATAATAAAGTTTAAATTCATGTATATAAGACTATTGGCATCTTATGCTTGGTGCACAAGGAATCTCTTTTATTGAGTAAGAGGCATCCTATGTTTGTCATATAGGGATTACTATAGTTTAAAGTCATGTAGATAGGACTCTTGGCATCTTATGCATGGTACACAAGGCATCTCTTATATTGAGTAAGAGGTATCCTATGTTTTTCATATAGGGACTGTTATAGTTTAATGTCATGTAGATAGGACTATTGGCATATTATGCTTGGCACACAAGGCATCTCTTATATTGAGTAAGAGGTATCCTAAGTTTTTCATATTGGGATTACTATAGTTTAATGTTAGGTAGATAAGACTGTTGGTATCTTATACTTGGCGCATAAGAAATCTCTTATATTGAGTTAGAGGCTTCCTATGTTTGTCACATAGGGATTAATACAGTTTAATGTAATGTAGATTTGACTATTGGAATCTTATTCTTGGCGCACAAGGAATCTCTTATATTGAGTAAGAGGAATACAATGTTTGTCACATAAGGATTACTACATTTTATAGTCATGTTGATAGGACTATTGGAATATTATGCTTGGCGCACAAGGAATTTATTATATTGAGTAAGAGGCATCCTATGTTTTTCATATAGGGATTACTACAATTTAAAGTCACGTAGATAAGACTATTTCAATCTTATGCTTGGCACACAAGGCATATCTTATACTGAGTAAGAGGCATCCTATATTTTTAGATAGGTATTTCTACAGTTTAAAGTCATGTAGATTGGACTTTTGACATCTTATGCTTGGCGCCCAAGGCAGCTCTTATATTGAGTAAGATTAATAATATGTTTTTCATATAGGGATAACTATAGTTTATAGTCATATAGAGGGGACTGTTGGAAGCTTATGATGGGCACACAAGGCATCTCTTATATTGAGTTAGAGGCATCCTATATTTTTCACATAGGGAATACTATAGTTTATAGACATGAAGAGATGACTGTTTACATTTTATGATTGGCGCATAAGGCATCTCTTCTATTGAGTAAGAGGAATCCTATGTTTGACACATATGGATTACTACAGTTTAAGGTCATGTAGATAGGACTATTGGCATCTTATGCTTGGCTCACAAGGAATCTCTTTTGTTGAGTAAGAGGCATCCCATGTTTTTCATATAGGGGTTACTATAGTTTAAAGTCATGTTGATAGGACTATTGTTATCTTATGTTTGGCACACAAGGAATATCTTATTTTGAGTAAGAGGAATCCTATGTTTGTCACATAGGGATTACTATAGTTTAAAGTCATGTAGATAAAACTATTGGCATCTTATGATTGGTGAAAAAGGCATCTCTTATATTGAGTAAGAGGCATCATATGCTTTTCGTGTAGGGGTTATTACATTTTGAAGTCATGTATATTGGACTATTGGCATCTTATTCTTGGCGCACAAGGCATCTCTTATATTGAGTAAGAGGCATCCTATATTTGTCACATAGGGAATACTACAATTTAAAGTCATGTAGATAAGACTATTGGCATCTTATGCTTGGTGCACAAGGCATCTCTTATATTGAGTAAAAGGAATCCTATGTTTGTCACATTGAGGTTACTACAGTTTAAAGTCATGTAGATGGGTCTCTTGGCATCTTATGCTTGGCGCACAAGGAATCTCTTATATTGAGTAAGTGGAATCATATGTTTATCATATAGGGGTTACTACAGTTTAAAGTCATGCTCATAGGACTGTTGGCATCTTATGCTTGGTGCACATGGAATTTATTATATAGAGTTACAGGCATCCTATGTTTGTCATATAGGGGTCACTACAGTTTAATGTCATGTAGAAAGAACAGTTGGAATCCTATGCTTGGCACGCAAGGTATCTCTTACATTGAGTAAGAGGCATCCTATCTTTTTCACAAAGGGATTACTATAGTTTAAAATTCATGCAAATAGGACTATTGGAATATTATACTTGGCGCCCGAGGAATATCTTATATTGAGTAAGCGGTATCCTATGTTTGTCATATAGGGATTGCTGCAGTTTAATGTAATGTATATAGAACTATTGGAATCATATAATTGGCGCACAAGGCATATCTTATATTGTGTAAGAGGCATCCTATGTTTATCATATACGGATTACTATAGTTTAAATTCATGTAGATAGGACTATTGGAATCTTATGCTTGGCGCACAAGGCATCTCTTATATTTAGTAAGAGGTATCCTATGTTTGTCATATAGGGATTACTATGGTTTAATGTCATGTAGATAGGACTATTGGAATATTATTCTTGGAGCACAAGGAATCTCTTATATTGAGTAAGAGGCATCCTATGTTTTTCATTTAGGGATTACTAGAATTTGAAGTCATGTAGATAGGACTATTGGCATCTTATGCTTGGCGCACAAGGCATCTCTTATATTGAGTAAGAGGCATCCTATGTTTTATATATAGGTATTACTACAGTTTATTGTCATTTAGAGCGTACTTTTGGAATCTTATGTTGGGCAAACAAGGAATCTCTTATATTGAGTAAGAGGCATCCTATATTTGTCACATAGGGAATACTACAGTTTATAGTCATGTAGAGAAGACTGTTGACATCTTATGTTTGGCGCACAGGGACTCTCTTATATTGAGTAAGAGGCATCCTATGTTTGTCACATAGGGATTACTATAGTTTAAAGTCCTGTAGATAAGACTATTGGCATCTTATTCTTGGAACACAAGGCATCTCTAATATTGAGTAAGAGGTATCATATGTTTGTCATGTAGGGATTACTACTGTTTAAAATCATGTAGAGAGGAATGTTGGCATCTTTTTCTTGGAACACAAGGCATCTCTTATATTGAGTAAGAGACATCTTATGTTTGACATATAGGGATTACTACAGTTTAAATTTATGTGGATAGGACTTTTGGAATCTCATGCTTGGAGAACTAGGCATTTCTTATATTGAATAAGAGGCTTCTTTTGTTTGTCACATAGAGATTACTACAGTTTAACGTCATGTAGATAGGACTATTGGAATCTTATGCTTTCCGCACAAGGAAACTCTTATATTGAGTAAGAGGTATCCTATGTTGGTCATATAGTGATTAATATAGTTTAAAGTTATGTAGATAGGTCTATTTTCATCTTATGCTTGGCGCACAAGGCATCTGTTATATTGAGTAAGAGGAATCCTATATTTTTCACATAGGGAATACTAAAGTTTAAAGTCATGTAGATAAATCTATTGGAATATTATACTTGGACCACAAGGAATAACTTATATTGAGTAAGAGGCATCCTATATTTTTCACATAAAGATTACTATAGTTTAAAGTAATGTAGATAGGATTGTTGGAATCTTATGCTTGGCGCACAAGGCATCTCTTATATTGAGTAAGAGGCATACTATGTTTGTCATATAGAGATTACTACAGTTTAAAGTAATGTAGAGAGGATTGTTGGCATCGTATGCTTGGAGCACATGAAATCTCTTATATTGTATAAGTGGTATCATATGATTTTCATATAGGGATTGGTACAGTTTAAAGTTATATAGACAAGACTGTTGGAATCTTATGCTTGGTGAACAAGTAATCTCTTATATTGAGTAAGAGACTTCCTATGTCTGTCACGTAGGTATTACTAAAGCTTAAATTCTTGTATATAGGACTATTATAATCTTATACTTGGCACACAAGGCATCTCTTATATTGAGTAAGAGGCATCCTATGTTTTTCATATAGCGATTACTATAGTTTAAATTAATGTAGGTAGGACTATTGGCATCTTATTCTTGGCACACAAGGCATCTCTTATGTTGAGTAAGAGGCATCCTATATTTGTCATATTGGGATTAATACAATTTAAATTCATGTAGATATGACTATTGGAATCTTATTCTTGTCGCACAAGGCATCTCTTATATTGAGTTGGAGGCATCCTATGATTGTCACATAGGGATTACTACAGTTTAAAGTCATATAGATATGACTATTGTCATTTTATGCTTGGCGCAGAAGGAATCTCTTATATTGAGTAAGAGGAATCCTCTATTTTTTATATAGGGATTACTACAGTTTAAAGTGATGTAGATAGGATTGTTGGCATATTAGTCTTGGCGCACAAGGAATATCTTATATTGAGTAAGAGGAATCTTATATTTGTCACATACGGATTACTACAGTTTAAATTAGTGTAGATAAGACTGTTGGAATCTTATACTTGGCCCACAAGGCATATCTTATATTGAGTAAGAGGCATACTATGTTTGTAATATAGGTATTAATCCACCTAAAATTCAGGTAAAGAGGACTGTTGGCATATTTTGCATGGCACACAAGGCATCTCTTTTATTGAGTAAGAGGCATTATGTGTTTGTCATATAGGGATTGGTGCAGTTTAAATTCATGTAGATAGGACTGTTGGAATCTTATGCTTGGTGCACAAGGGAACTATTATATTGAGTAAGAGTCTTCCTATGTTTTTCACATAGGAATAACTATAGTTTAAATTAATGTAGATAGGACTATTGGCATCTTATGCTTGGAGCACAAGGAATATCTTATATTGAGTAAGAGGCATCCTATGTTTGTCATATTGGGATTACTACAGTTTAAAGTCATGTAGATAGGACTGTTGTCATTTTATGTTTGGTGCACAATGCATCTCTTTTATTGAGTAAGAGGCATCCTAAGTTTTTCATATAAGGATTACTACAATTTAATGTCATGTAGATAGGACTATTGGCTTCTTATTCTTGGTTCCCAAGGCATCTATTATATTGAGTAAGAGGTATCCTATGTTTGTTAAATAGGGATTAGTACAGTTTAATGTAATGTAGATAGGACTATTGGAATCTTATGCTTGGAACACAAGGAATCTCTTATATTGAGTAAGAGACATCCTATGTTTGTCGTATATGGATTACTATAGTTTCAATTCATGTAGATAGAACTATCGGAATCATATGCTTGGAGCACAAGGAATCTCTTATATTGAGTAAGAGGCATCCTATGTTTGTCATATAGGGATTACTACAGTTTAAAGTCATGTAGATAGGATTGTTGGCATATTAGTCTTGGTGCACAAGGCATCTCTTATATTGAGTAAGAGTCATCCTATGTTTTTTATATATGGATTACTACAATTTACAGTCATGTAGATAGGACTCTTGGCATATTATGCTTGGCGCACAAGGCATCTCTTATATTGAGTAAGAGGCATCCTATGTTAGTCATATAGGGATTACTATAGTTTAAATTCAAGTAGGTAGAACAATTGGAATCATATGCTTGGCGCACAAGGCATCTCATATATTTTGTAAGAGGTATCCCATATTGGTCACATAGGGAATACTACAGTTTAAATTCATGTAGATAGGACTGTGGGCATCTTATTATTGGTGCACTAGGCATATCTTATATATAGTAAGAAGCATCTTATGTTTTTCACATAGATATTTCTATAGTTTAAAGTCATGTAGATAAGACTCGTGGAATCTTATGCCTGGCACCCAAGGCATCTCTTCTATTGAGTCAGAGGCATCCTATGTTTTTCATATATGGATTACTACATTTTAAAGTCATGTAGATAGTACTATTGGCATCTTATGCTTGGTGCACAAGGAATCTCAAATATTAAGTAAGAGGCATCCTATGTTTTTCATATAGGGATTACTACTGTTTAATGCCATGTGGATAGGACTGCTGGCATCTTATTCTTTTCCCCCAAGGAATCTCTTATTCTGAGTAAGAGGCATCCTATGTTTGTCATATAGGGATTTATACATTTTAAAGTCTTGTAGATAGGACTCTTGGAGTCTTATTTCATAGTGCACAAGGAATATCTTATATTAGTAATAGGAATCATGTGTTTGTTAGATAAGAATTACTACTGTTTATAGTCATATAGATAGGAATATTGGAATCTTATTCTTGGTGCACAAGGTATCTCTTATATTGAGTAAGAGGCATCCTATATTTTTCATATAGGGAATACTGCAGTTTAATGTATGGTAGATAGGACTGATGGAATCTTATGATTGGCGCACAAGGCATCTCTTATATGGAGTAAGAGGTGCCCTAGGTTTTTCACATAGGGATTAATATAGTTTAAAGTCATCTAGATAGGAATATTGGAATCTTATGCTTAGCACACAAGACATCTCTTATATTGAGTAAGAGGCATCCTATGTTTTTTCATATAGGTATTACTACAGTTTAAAGTCATGGAGATAGGACTATTGGCATCTTATGCTTTTCGCACAAGGAATCTATTATATTTAGTAAGAGGCATCCTATGTTTGTCATATAGGAATTACTATAGTTTAATGTCATGTAGATAGGACTATTGGAATATTATTCTTGGCACACAAGGAATCACTTATATTGAGTAAGAGGAATCCTATGTTTTTCATATAGGGATTACTACAGTTTAAAGTCATGTGGATAGAACTATTGGCATCGTATGCTTGGTGAATAATGAATCTCTTATATTGAGTAAGAGGCATCCTATGTTTGTCATATAGGGATTACTATAGTTTAATGTCATGTAGATAGGACTATTGGCATCTTATGCTTGGCAGACAAGGCATATTATATATTGAGTAAGAGGAATCTTGTGTTTTTCATATAGGGATTACAATTATTTTAGGAACAAACAACCTCTAAGTGGCGGGTCACTACGCCGCTTTACGTCAAGGGTTTATCCTCGAGAAACGTTTTTATTCCCTCCTCTGTCAAATCTCGGTGACTCGGTTGGGTCTCATTTTGGAGGCAGTGTGGCTTAGATCTCCAGTTTTCCTCGACGGTGTGAGTCTGGTGCGACATGGAGGTTTCGGCATGGTTCCTCGTCCTCAGTGTAGCGGAGTGCCACCGGTTTATCCAGTGTTTATGGCCTCTGCTGGATTGATGTCCTAGGCATGGTGGAGTGGATCTTGTTGTCTCCATCATGCCTCAGCGGATATGGCATGGATCGACGACTTCGGTGTGGTTCTGGTGTAGATCAAGTTTTTCCGGCCTTCTATGCTTTACGATGGCTCGATCTACAACGACTCCAGCATGGTCTTCTAGTGTGGCTTGCCATCGTCTCTTGAGTGGTCCGGATTTGAGGGATCTCTTTGATTCTGGTGTTTGGAAGCTCCTTGAATGTTTGATGTTTGGTGATTTTCGATGGTCATGAATTTGGAATTTTTGGGTGTGTTTGTGTCGCATTGTTTTTAGTGGAGGCGATGTAGCTTGTAAAGGCTTCTTCATGAATGGTATGTGAAATTCTTGTTGGTTTTGATTGAATGGTGCGAGTTGTTTGCTTGGATGGTTTGTTTTTGAAGGTGGGAATTCTATGGAACCAGACTTGACTTCATGGAACTTTCTTCAGAGGAGTATCTAGAGCTGGAGATCTATCTTTGAAGAGTTTTTTTGGATATGGTTGTTTCAGAGGGTATGGCGTCATCTATCGGATCAGGCATGTGCTTCGACACAGGATACTTGTTTTCTGAATAACCTTATAATGGTGGAGAGCTACATCATGATCAAATGCTAGGGAGAAGCGGTCTCATGTTGTCATTATGGTTTTATTATTTATACCCTTTGACTGTAATTTTTCCTATATCTTTTAATTATACATGGGATTCACCCCCTTCATCCATTAAAAATGGGTTTTCTCTTATAATAATAATAATAATTGAAGGCCTTTAGGCTGTTGGATAGATGAGATTACTACAGTTTAAAGTAATTTAGATTTGACTATTGGCATCTTATGCTTGGCGCACAAGGCATCACTTATATTGAGTAAGAGGCATCCTATGTTTGTCATATAGGGATTACAATAGTTTATAGACATATAGAAAGGACTATTGGAATCTTATTATTAGCGCATAAGGCATCTCTTATATTGAGTAAGAGGCATCCAATATTTTTCACATATGGAATACTAACGTTTATAGTCATGTAGATAGGACTGTTGACATCTTATGCTTGGCGCACAAGGCATCTCTTATATTGAGTAAGAGGCATCCTATGCTTGTCACATAGGGATTAATACAGTTTAAAGTCAAGTAGATAGGACTTTTGTCATCTTATTCTTTGCACAAAAGGTATCTCTTATATTGTGTAAGAGGCATCCTATGTTTGTCTGATAGGGATTAATACAATTTAAAGTCATGTAGATTGGTTCGTTGGCATCTTATGCTTAGAGCACAAGGAATATATTATATTGAGTAAGAGTCATCTTATGTTTTTCATATAGGTATTACTATAGTTTAATATCTTGTAGATAAGACTATTGGAATATTATACATGGCGCACAAGGCATCAATTATATTGAGTAAGAGGCATCCTTTGTTTTTCATATAGAGATTACTATAGTTTAAAGTCGTGTAGATAGGACTATTGGCATCTTATGCTTGGTGAACAAGGCATCTCTAATATTGAGTAAGATGCATCTTATGTTTTTCATATATAGATTACTATAGTTTAATGTCATGTAGATAGGACTATTGGCATCATATGCTTGGCACACAAGGAGTCTCTCATATTGAGTCATAGACATCCTATGTTTTTCATATAGGGATTACTACAATTTAAAGTCATGTAGGTAAAAACTATTAGTATCTAATTCATGGCACACAAGGAATCTCTTATATTGAGTAAGAGGAATCCTATGTTAGTCGCATAGGGATTATTGTAGTTTAAAGTGGTGTAGATGGGACTGTTGGAATCATATGCTTGGTTCACAAAGCATCTCTTATATTGAGTACAAGGAACCCTATGTTGGTCATATAGGGATTTCTACAATTTAATGTCACGTAGATAGGATAGTTGGAATCTTATTCTTGGTGCACAAGGCATATCTTATATTGTGTAAGAGGAATCCTATGTTTGTCACATATGGATTACTACAGTTTAAAGCCCTGTAGATAGGAATATTGGCATCTTAAGATTGGTGAACAAGGCATCTCTTATATTGAGTAAGAGGCATCCTATATTTGTCATATAGGGATTAAAACAGTTTAAAGTCATTTAGATATGACTATTGTCATCTTATGCATGGCGCCCACGGCATCTATTTTATTGATTTAGAGATATCCTATTTTTTTCATATAAGGATTACTACAGTTTATATTCATGTATATAGGACTGTTGGAATCTTATTCTTGGCACACAAGGAATATCTTATATTGAGTAAGAGGCATCCTATATTTTTTACATAGGGAATACTATAGTTTATATTCATGTAGAGTGGACTGTTGACATATTATGCTTGGCATAGAAGGCATCTCTTTTATTGAGTAAAAGGAATCCTATGTTTGTCACATAGGGATTACTACAGTTTAAATTCATGTAGATAAGAATTTTGGAATCTTATGCTTGGCGCACAAGGCATCCCTTATATTGAGTAAGAGGCATCCTATGTTTTTCATATAGTAATTACTACAGTTTAAAGTCATGTAGATAGGACTGTTGGTATCTTATGCTTTGTGCACAAGTCATCTCTTGTATTGAGTAAGTGGCATCTTATGTTTGTCACATAGGGATTACTACAGTGTAATGTTCTGTAGATAGAACTATTGGCATCTTATGATTGGAGGAAAATCAATCTCTTATATTATGTAAGAGGCATCCTATGGTTGTCATATAGGGATTACTACAGTTTAAAGTCATGTAGATAAGACTATTGGCATCTTAATCTTGGTGCACAAGGCATCTTTTATATTGAGTAAGATGCATTCTTTGTTTGTCATATAGGGATTACTATAGTTTAAAGTCATGTAGATAGGAATGTTGGAAGCTTATGCTTTGAGCACAAGGAATCTCTTATATTTAGTAAGGGTTATCCTATGTTTGTCAGATATAGATTACTACAGTTTAATTTCATGTAGATAGGACTTGTGGCATCATATGCTTGTAGTACAAGGCATAGCTTATATTGAGTAAGAGGCATCCTATGTTTGTTAGATAGGGATTACTACAGTTTAAAATCATGTAGATAGGACTGTTGTAATCTTATGCTTGGTGCACAAGGAATCTCTTATATTGAGTAAGAGGCATCCAATATTTGTCACATAGAGAATACTACAATTTAATGTTGTTTACAAAGGATTATTGGCATCTTATGCTTGACGCACAAGGAATCTCTTATATTGAGTAAGATGTATCATTTGTTTGTCATATAGGGATTACTAGAGTTTAAATTCATGTAGATAGTACTCTTGGCATCTTATTCTTGGTGCATAAGGAATATCTTATATTGAGTAAGAGGAATCCTATATTTTTCATATAGGGATTACAACAGTTTAATGTCATGTAGATTGGACTATTGGAATCATATGCTTGGCGCTCAAGGAATTTCTTATATTGAGTAAGTGTCATCCTATGTTTGTCATATTGGGATTATGATGTTATTAATATTTTCACAACTTATTATATTCCCCCTTTACTTATTTTATATGAAATGTGCATAATTTGTGTGAAATATTAATGTTTTAATATTAAGTATAATATTTGAGCATTTTTAGAAGTAGTCAAATTGAGTCAGTTTAATGTTTTAATTATAACTATCACTATAATGATCCAAATTGTGTGGTTCTTGTTTTGTAGGATTCTACGTTCAATATACAACATTTCATTAGAAGGAACCATGATCCAATTCTTCCATTTGAAGGGTCATATGGTCCTCACAAACAAGACCAAAGAATCTGTGAACAAACTGGACCATCCTTGAAGTTTGATTTACTGGGTTCAATCGAGAAGTCCAAAGACCTTAAATATCCACCATAATTCGGGGGACACTACATTTCATCTTGGATAAAAATTTCATGGCCCAAATCCAAGTACAAGGGGCCCAAATAAACCTTTGAAGTCCAGCCCACCATTCTGGACGAGAATTAAAATCAGTATAGTATGCATGATATATCTCCTGATGTAAGAATCCAATCGAGCTGAGATTTTGCAGTGTGAAAGAGGAGATATAGGCGGCCGACTTTGTTGAAGAAGTCATTCAAATTTGAAGGCCTCTTCCTGTTCAAAAATCCATTCACATTTTGGCCATCGAAAAAGAATGGATAGAAATGGACAGTTTACCTTTGTTTAATCAACCGGCCATAACATTGGCTCCAATTGTCCAAATGCCTCCAAATTTTGAGAGTAGTCGGCCAACATTATTGTATACAACTTTGAAGAAGGATTTACTTGAAGATTCGGCTGTCTGTATAGCTCAATTGGCGAAGCAAGTGGAGGGACAGATTGGGAATGCAAACAGTCCACTCCTTGGGCTATAAATACTCTCCCCTTCTCTCCTTGAGAGGGGTTGGCATTTCAGAAGAGAGGAGATCACATTGGCACGACCAAAGCTTTTCCAAAGGCTTGGGAGGACCTACCATACTCAAGTTCTCACTTGAGAGACCTTTCCTCCTCTCTTTCTTTTCACTTACTTTTGAGTTCTTCATTTTTGTAATCTTGTAATTCTCTTTCTTTGTAATTCTGTTTTAATGCAAGTTACTTCTTCAATATCTCTTATTATCTTCCACCTTCTGTATTTTAATATTAATGTTCTTAAAATAGTTTAAATTCAGTTCAATCCCCTTCCCTTCTTAAGCTTCCTCATTCAATCGAAATTCCATTTTTGATTCTTAAATTATTTCGTGTGTGTGTTCGGCACACTACTCTTATCTTGTCCCTTTCTTTTTCTTCTCTTTATAATTCATCACCATAAACATATATTACCAGATTATTAAACATCCAAATGGCTGAGTAAATCTCTCATTGGGGTGAGTTATAATT
Source organism: Viscum album (assembly GCA_963277665.1). Taxonomy (NCBI): domain Eukaryota; kingdom Viridiplantae; phylum Streptophyta; class Magnoliopsida; order Santalales; family Viscaceae; genus Viscum; species Viscum album. The sequence goes on from OY728128.1 coordinate 1,735,953,628, forward strand.
TGGGGATGTTAATTGATTGAGAGTTTTGCTCGATGAGTATTCTTTAAATTAATATTGTGTATGTTAAACTTAATATGTCATGGATTAATGATATGTTTTGTTTAACAAGTGGTTTCCATGGATTATTGGAACCATAAATACACTACCATAAATAAGTTTTGATTGAGATTAGAACCCTAAGTTAAGTTAAGGCTTGGATTAAAGCCTTCACACTTAGGAATTCCAATCAACGTCAACTTATGACATGGGTGTTAATTTAATGCAATACAAAGTAAGGCTCAAGGATATCACATGCTTAACTCCCCAATGATGAACTCACCCCAATCTTTATCAATTTGGTAAATCAAACATCATCCATAAATCATTTCAATTAAGCTCTGCAAACAAACCCCCCTAATCAAAATACAATCAACTAAAAACAATCGACTATTACGAAGTACCATCACCGAGGATTCGACCCGAGTGCTGCTATACACATTAGCAGAGCACCAGAACTTTGAACGGTCGATAGGCGACAATCGGCCGCACTTTCAAATGGCGCCGTTGCTGGGGATGGTGCTTTAAGTAGTCATTAGTTTCTGGTTATTGTAAAAAAACCCCAAAAAAATACAAAAGTTTAAAAAAATTGAAAAAAAACACAAAGAAAAACCCGTCTTCCTCTTAAAAATCATAAATTGAAAAAAATACAAAGAAAAACCCGTCTTCCTCTTTCTTCCAAAATCTCTCTGAATGCCCCGTAGCCTTCCAAACAATCCCTCGGATTTGTTTGACCCTGAAATTGATAGAACTCTTCGTCGAATTAGGAGGACCATTAGGGATAACCAAATCACCCAAGAACCAATCATTGCCCTACCAATTGAATTAGATATGGCCAATCCTAGGGAACAAACATTGAAAGAACTTGCTGCCCCTGATATGAATTACCAACCTCTTGGTATTCAATATCCAAACATAGAGGCTGACTTCGAACTCAAGTCGGGTTTGATTCATCTTCTCCCTCATTTTCACGGGCTAGCCGGTGAGGATCCTCATCTTCACCTCAAAGAGTTCCAAGTGGTCTGCTCAACCATGAAACCTCAAGGGGTTTCTGAAGAACAAATCAAGCTTAGAGCTTTCCCCTTTTCCCTAGCAGATTCTGCCAAGTCTTGGCTCTACTACCTCCCACCTGGTTCCATAAACTCATGGGTTGACATGAAGAGACTTTTCCTTGATAAGTTCTTTCCCACTTCCCGAACAGCTTCTATCCGAAAGGAAATAAGCGGCATCCGTCAATTCCCTAATGAATCACTCCATGAGTATTGGGAGAGGTTCAAAAAGCTTGTGGCAACTTGTCCACACCATCAAATCCCTGACCAACTCCTGATCCAATACTTCTATGAGGGGTTATTGGCTATGGAGCGAACTCTCATTGATGCCGCAAGTGGCGGTGCTCTTGTTGACAAAACTCCTGCAGCTGCAAGAGATCTCATAAGTAACATGGCTGCAAACACGCAGCAATTCCATACTCGAGCACATGCTCAAGTGAAACAAGCCCAAGATAATCAATCCATAGAGCCCAACAAGATGACTGAGTGGATGAGTGAACTTACAGGTCTTGTGCGTCAACTAGCGGTGGCTACCAAAGCCCCAACCTCATCTTCTCCACAGTCACTATTCCCTGGACCTATCAAGAATTGTGGAATCTGCAACTCTCCATCTCATCCGACTGACACATGTCCACAACTTCAAGATGATCCATCTGATTCATCTAGTCCAATGGAGCTCAATGCGGCATATGTTCAGCGAAACTTCAACCCTCAACAATCAGGTCAGTTTATTAGAAACTTCAACCAACCCCACTCTGAGCCCTTCTCTTCTACCTTTAACCCACCTCTGAGGTATGGTAATCCCATTTCTCATCCTCCGCAGTTCCCTCCTCAAAACCCAAACCAGTTTCAATACAGTCAAGGTATTGGTAACTTCCAACAACCTTATCCTTTTGTTCCTCAACCCCAAAGGAACAATCCTCCTCCTGGATTCCACTATCCTAACGAGCCTTCCCAATTCCCCACCCAATACAATCGCTTTCCCAAGAACCAAAATCAAGGCCAACCCAATTTGGGACATGCCTCTTCTTCTAAACAACCATGGGAAAGTGCTGTAGAGGATCTTGCTTCCTTCACCCGTTCTAGCCTAAAGAACATTGAAACCCAAATAGGTCAACTTGCATCCCACCTTAGCCAGCAACAACCATCCAATTCATCCCAACTCCCAGCTCAACCATTACCCAACCCCAAGGGTAATGTAAGTGCAATTGCACTTAGATCAGGAAAGCAACTTGCTATGCCTCAACATAAATCCTCAAACCCCCCTTTCGATGTTGATCTAGAAAATGAAAAGAACAAAAAGCTGGAAAAGGAACTTGAATCCACTCCTTCACCTTCTTCCATTCCACTTAGGAACCCAATTCCTTTTCCTCAAGCCATCTCCAAGCCTAAGAAGTCCTTTGAACCTGATCCTGAAATGCTTGACATGTTTAGACGTGTTGAAGTGAACATCCCCCTCTAAGATGCCATCAAACAAATCCCTAAGTATGCCAAGTTTCTTAAGGAATTGTGCACCCATAAGAGGCAACTTAGGAACATTGAAAATGTTTCAACTCAACAGTCCATTCCCATGAAGTGCAAAGATCCAGGGACCTTCACGGTTCCATGTCAAATAGGGAGTTCCAACTTTGATGATGCACTCATAGACCTTGGAGCCTCAATAAATGTCATGCCCAAATCCATTTTCTCCAACCTTGGTCTAGGTCCCTTGCACCCAACAGGTATTGTCATTCAATTAGCCAATCGAAGCACTGCCAGTCCTGAGGGGATAATTGAGGATGTTCTTGTTCGGGTCAATGATCTTATCTTCCCAGCTGATTTCTATGTCCTTGACATGGAAGGTGAGACGACCTCTTCTCGATCTCCCCTAATTCTAGGAAGACCATTCCTCATGACTGCGAGAACCAAGATTGATGTCCACTCAGGCATCTTATCCATGGAATTCGGTGACCAACTGGTCAAGTTCAACATTTTCCAAGCCATGCGATATCCATCTGAGGATCACTCTGCATTCTCAATCCATGCTTTTGAGGACACTTCTAAGATTCAATCGAACCCCAATCCACCATGTTCTTCATGTTCTAATGATAAAGGATCTTGTGAAATCTGCACCATTATTAACAAAGTCATAAATGGTGAAGTTGATGTGGACCTCTCATTCATAGACTCCATCAATCTAGAGGAACTTGAAAACTCTCTTGAATCCCACATCAACTCTGATCTCTACTGCTCCACCTTGGACAGTGTTGAGGAAAATGACCCAAACCCATCTAGAATCCCTTCTCCTACTCCTAACTTGTCTAGCTCTCCAATCAAGGCTGAAACTGATCTAAAACCACTTCCTTCACACCTCAAGTATGCATTCCTTTTCCATGATCCCTCCTACCCTGTCATTATCTCTGCTGCACTTTCTGAAACTGAGGAGTCCCAACTTGTTCAAGTGTTAGAGGAAAACAAAAATGCCTTAGGTTGGACCCTAGATGATATTCCAGGAATCAACCCTGCCCTTTGCATGCATCACATCCATCTAGAGGAATCATCCAAACCAATTAGGCAACCTCAAAGAAGACTCAATCCACTCATACTTGAGGTAGTTAGGGAAGAGATTACCAAGCTTCTTAAAGATGGTATTATCTACCCAATTTCTGATAGTGAATGGGTTAGTCCAATTCAAGTCGTTCCTAAGAAGGGCGGGATAACAGTTGTCACAAATGAACATGGAGAAGTGGTCACAACTCGGGTGAAAAACAAATGGCGTGTGTGCATCGATTATCGCAAATTGAATGCTGAAACACGAAAAGATCACTACCCACTTCCTTTCCTTGACCAAATGCTTGAGAGATTGGCCGGAAAGTCACACTATTGCTTTCTTGATGGTTACACCGGCTACTTCCAAATTCCAATCGCACCTCAAGACCAAGAAAAGACCACATTCACTTGCCCCTTTGGAACCTATGCCTATAGGCGAATGCCTTTTGGCCTTTGTAATGCTCCTGCAACATTCCAGCGGTGTATGATGAGTATTTTTTCTGAATTCATTGAGAATTTCATGGAGGTATTCATGGATGACTTTACCATTTATGGTGAGTCATTTGAATCTTGCTTACATTCACTCTCTTTGGTCCTTCAAAAGTGTGTCAAGTGCAACCTTGTGCTGAATTTTGAAAAATGTCACTTCATGGTTTCAAATGGGATTGTTCTAGGGCACATCATTTCTCAAGAGGGTATCCAAGTTGATCCAGCCAAAATTGAGGTGATCCAATCACTTCCTGAACCCAAATCAGTTCGAGAGATTCGGTCCTTCCTTGGTCATGCTGGTTTCTATCGGCGATTCATTCAGAACTTCAGCAAGATTTCCCTCCCACTCACTCGTTTACTTCAAAATGATGTCACATTCAATTTTGATGAGGCTTGCAAGAGAGCCTTCATTGAACTCAAATCTGCTCTCACATCTGCTCCAATAATCCAACCCCCAGATTGGTCCTTACCATTTGAATTGATGTGTGATGCTTCTGATAGGGCCATTGGGGCTGTTCTTGGTCAAAGAAGAGAAAACATTCCTCATGTCATCTTTTATGCCTCAAAAACATTGGATGAAACTCAATCACACTACACTGTGACTGAAAAAGAACTTTTAGCTGTGGTTTTTGCCTTGGATAAATTCCGGCCCTATCTCTTAGGTGCCAAAATCATCATCTTCACGGACCACTCAACATTAAAGTTCTTACTTAAGAAAAGTGATTCCAAACCAAGGCTAATAAGATGGATTTTAATGCTCCAAGAGTTTGACCTTGTGATAAAAGATAAACCTGGAAAAGAAAACCCTGTGGCTGACCACCTGAGTAGAATTTCTAATTCTTCTCATTCTGAAATAATTGATCCTGAATTTCCAACTGAACACCTCTCATTTCTTACTCCAAAGTTACCATGGTATGCCCCAATTGTCAATTACTTGGTTTCTGGTGTTTTCCCTGAATATTTTTCAAAAGAACAAAAAGAAAAGATGAAAAGTGATTCAAAGAATTATTTTTGGGAAGATAATAAACTTTGGAAAACTGGGGCTGACATGGTAATTAGGAGATGTGTTGATGAAACTGAACAATCCTCCATCTTGGAATTCTGCCACTCAATGCCTGGAGGTGGCCACTTTGGACCACAAAGGACTTCTCGAAAGGTCCTAGATTCTGGATTCTTTTGGCCTTCACTCTTCAAGGACTCACACGAGTTCTGTCAATCATGTCCCACTTGCCAAAAGTTTGGCACAATTTCTAAAAGAAACGAAATGCCTCAAAAGCCATTAATCTTCTGTGAGATTTTTGATGTTTGGGGCATCGATTTCATGGGACCTTTTCCCCCTTCCAATGGATTATCCTACATTCTCCTTGCTGTCGACTATGTTTCTAGGTGGGTCGAGGCCAAACCCACTAGGAAAGACGATGCTCAGACTGTGAGTGAGTTCCTCAAAACCCATATCTTCCATCGATTCGGAACACCACGTGCTTTGATAAGTGACTTAGGAACTCATTTCTGTAATAGAACCATGGAGTCACTTTTGAAAAAGAATGGGGTTGTACATAAAACATCCACTGCATATCACCCTCAAACAAATGGAATGGCTGAACTTTCTAATAGAGAAGTGAAAAGAGTGCTTGAAAGAATTGTTAAGCCCACAAGAAAAGACTGGCCCGATAGACTTGGTGAAGCACTTTGGGCCTATCGAACAGCCTATAAGACACCCATTGGGATGTCTCCATTTAGGCTAGTCTTTGGTAAAGCCTGTCATTTACCAGTTGAAATCCAACATAAGTCATTTTGGGCTGTCAAAACATGTAATTTTGATTGTGAAAAATCTGGTGAAGAAAGATTGTTGCAGTTGACTGAATTGGAGGAGCTTCGACTCGATTCGTATGAGAACTCCATTCTCTACAAAGAAAAGGCAAAGTCACTCCATGACAAGTACATTCTTCGAAAGGTATTTCATGAAGGTGAAAAGGTAATGCTCTTCAATTCTCGATTTCGACTTCACCCAGGTAAGCTCAATTCTCGTTGGGATGGACCTTTTATTATTACTAATGTTTACCCATTTGGTGCAGTGCAAGTCGAAGACCCTTCTTCAAAAAGAACATTCACGGTAAATGGACACCGGTTAAAGCATCACCATGAGAGGCCATTCACTTCAGGTTCCACATCGACTTCCATTGACCCACCACTAGATGGAAATGGCGACCCACCAAATCCAAACCAGGGGGCACCTCTTTCCCTTTAACTCTCTCTCTATCTCTTCCTCTCTCTACCTCTTTCTTCTTCTTCCTCTCTCTTTCATTTTGTTACCACTTTATTCATCAAACCCTTTCTTTTTATCTTTCTTGTGTGGGTGTGTATTTTAAAAAAAAACCTTAAAAACTAAAAAAAACAAAAAAACACAATTACTTAAAAAAATTACAAAAAAAGAGTCATGCTTACTCACCATCTAGTTTTGAAATTTTGTCCAACCATTTTGGGGAGTCAAAAGGCTTGTTTTAAACTCAAATATATTGAATTTTTATCTCAAACTTGGGTAAACAATTTTGTGTCAATAACAAACATTTTGAATGAACAATTTTTGGTGGAAAATGATTCTCCCCTACCGTGAGGAATAACATTAGCCTTCATGCCAAGGTCATCTATGGCCATCTTTTTCATTGTGTGTCTTCACCACTGATTGTGAGTCTTGCGTTTGTGGACCTTCGAGCTGAATTTCCATCTTTTGTGTGCATTAATATGATAGAGGCATTTTCTAAGCCACATGAGAATCAGAATAGCCAAATAGCCTCCTGTTACCCTTACATTGATCCTACTTTTGAAAGCCCCTTTGAGCCTATGAAACCCTTTCTTTTGATAGCCACATTACAAGCCTAATACCTTGTCCCACCCAACATCTTCATGGATTTTCATTGTACAATTTATTGAAATTTAAGTGTGGGGGGAATGGACTTCATTTTTGGGCGTACTTTCATTGATTTCCAATGTGTCATCATATGCTTGAGGGCAAGCTTCCATTCAAGTGTGGGGGAGAGGTTGTAGTTCTGTGAGCTTTGGGTTGTATATGTGTAATTGTCATTTGTACAAAAGTCATTGAAAAGTGTTCAATAAAAAAAAGAAAAAAAATTATAAAAAAAATGAAAAAAAAGAAAAAAAAGAAATGGGTTGTGTCTTGGGTGGGTCAAAAATCATTCATCATCAACCTTTGATCATGTTATAACTACTAAAATTAGTTCCATGAGGAGATCAAGCATGGTTTGGGAGATGACTGTGAGACTTGTTTCAAGCACAACTTTCGAAAGAAAAAAAAAGAGCAAAAAGAAAAAGAAAAAAAAGAACACTTGACTCATCTTGTATTGTGTCATTATTGGAAGTCTTCCATGTTGTACATATTCCATCATCTCAACCTATTCCATTTTCTATCTCCCTCACTTTTCATTCATCACACATTCATTACCTTGTAAATATGTGTTTCTATTTCCTTTCAAATCAAATTTCAAAAAAAATGTGCATTGATTTTTCCATGTTGGTGTTTTTAACCCCTCTTTTCCTTTGGACATTATATACCTACCGTCCCATAGCCACTGAAAAACCCCTTAAAAGACCTCTTGATTATTGTACACATTAGATTTGGGAATGGAAGCTGAGAGCTCTTACAAACTCTTGATTTTCACTTTTTGTTGGTGAATGAGTGAACCTCCTAAAATACATTTTTATCATCTTGAGAGGAGTAAGTTTGGAGTGCCTACATTTTCCAATTCAAACCTTGAACATGAAAAAATGAATTGTTTATGATGCATTATTGTGAACCAAATTTGTGATGTAATTCAATATGGATGAGTGAAATAGTCTAAACCTCCCCTGACTGGAGAAAACAAAATTTTAATATTTGTTGGTGAGTGAAAATGATTTTGTCATGTTTTTATATTTGTTGCACATGAGGACACGCGCAAATCTAAGTGTGGGGGAGTTGATGTTATTAATATTTTCACAACTTATTATATTCCCCCTTTACTTATTTTATATGAAATGTGCATAATTTGTGTGAAATATTAATGTTTTAATATTAAGTATAATATTTGAGCATTTTTAGAAGTAGTCAAATTGAGTCAGTTTAATGTTTTAATTATAACTATCACTATACTGATCCAAATTGTGTGGTTCTTTTTTGTAGGATTCTAAGTTCAATATACAACATTTCATTAGAAGGAACCATGATCCAATTCTTCCATTTGAAGGGTCATATGGTCCTCACAAACAAGACCAAAGAATCTGTGAACAAACTGGACCATCCTTGAAGTTTGATTTACTGGGTTCAATCGAGAAGTCCAAAGACCTTCAATCTCCACCATAATTCGGGGGACACTACATTTCATCTTGGATAAAAATTGCATGGCCCAAATCCAAGTACAAGGGGCCCAAATAAACCTTTGAAGTCCAGCCCACCATTCTGGCCGAGAATTAAAATCAGTATAGTATGCATGACATATCTCCTGATGTAAGCATCCAATCGAGCTGAGATTTTGCAGTGTGAAAGAGGAGATATAGGCGGCCGACTTTGTTGAAGAAGTCATTCAAATTTGAAGGCATCTTCCTGTTCAAAAATCCATTCACATTTTGGCCATCGAAAAAGAATGGATAGAAATGGACAGTTTACCTTTGTTTAATCAACCGGCCATAACTTTGGCTCCAATTGTCCAAATGCCTCCAAATGTTTAGAGTAGTCGGCCAACATTATTGTCTACAACTTTGAAGAAGGATTTATTTGAAGATTCGGCTGTCTGTATAGCTCAATTGGCGAAGCAAGTGGAGGGACAGATTGGGAATGCAAACAGTCCACTCCTTGGGCTATAAATACTCTCCCCTTCTCTCCTTGAGAGGGGTTGGCATTTCAGAAGAGAGGAGATCACATTGGCACGACCAAAGCTTTGCCAAAGGCTTGGGAGGACCTGCCATACTCAAGTTTTCACTTGAGAGACCTTTCCTCCTCTCTTTCTTTTCACTTACTTTTGAGTTCTTCATTTTTGTAATCTTGTAATTCTCTTTCTTTGTAATTCTGTTTTAATGCAAGTTACTTCTTCAATATCTCTTATTCTCTTCCACCTTCTGTATTTTAATATTAATGTTCTTAAAATAGTTTAAATTCAGTTCAATCCCCTTCCCTTCTTAAGCTTCCTCATTCAATCGAAATTCCATTTTTGATTCTTAAATTATTTCGTGTGTGTGTTCGGCACACTACTCTTATCTTGTCCCTTTCTTTTTCTTCTCTTTATAATTCATCACCATAAACATATATTACCAGATTATTAAACATCCAAATGGCTGAGTAAATCTCTCATTGGGGTGAGTTATAATTTGGGGATGTTAATTGATTGAGAGTTTTGCTCGATGAGTATTCTTTAAATTAATATTGTGTATGTTAAACTTAATATGTCATGGATTAATGATATGTTTTGTTTAACAAGTGGTTTCCATGGATTATTGGAACCATAAATACACTACCATAAATAAGTTTTGATTGAGATTAGAACCCTAAGTTAAGTTAAGGCTTGGATTAAAGCCTTCACACTTAGGAATTCCAATCAACGTCAACTTATGACATGGGTGTTAATTTAATGCAATACAAAGTAAGGCTCAAGGATATCACATGCTTAACTCCCCAATGATGAACTCACCCCAATCTTTATCAATTTGGTAAATCAAACATCATCCATAAATCATTTCAATTAAGCTCTGCAAACAAACCCCCCTAATCAAAATACAATCAACTAAAAACAATCGACTATTACGAAGTACCATCACCGAGGATTCGACCCGAGTGCTGCTATACACATTAGCAGAGCACCAGAACTTTGAACGGTCGATAGGCGACAATCGGCCGCACTTTCAGATTACTATAGTTTAATGTCATGTAGATAGGAATATTGGAAGCTTATGCTTCGTTCACAAGGAATATCATATAATGAGTAAGATGAATCCTATGTTTGTAATATAGAGATCGCTATAGTTTAAGGTCATGTAGATAGGGATATTGACATCTTATTCATGGTACACAGGGCATCTCTTATACTGAGTAAGAGGCATCATATGTTTGTCATATAGGGATTACTACTGTTTAAAGCCAAGTAGATATGACTGTTGGCGTCTTATTCTTGGCTCACAAGGCATCTCTTATATTGAGTAACAGGCATCCTATGTTTTTCACATAGGGATTACTAATGTTTAATGTCATGTAGATATGACTATTGGCATCTTATGCTTGGCGCACAAGGAATCTCTTATATTGAGTAAGAGACATCCAATGTTTGTCATATAGGGATTACTGTAGTTTAAATTCATGTATATAGGATTGTTGGCATCATTTGGTTGGCTCACAAGGCATCTCTTATAGTGAGTAAGAGGCATCCTCGGTTTATCATATAAGGATTACTACATTTTATATTCATGTAGAGAGTACTATTGGAATCTTATTCATGAAATACTACAGCTTACAGTCATGTAGAGAGGACTATTGACATCTTATGCTTAGCACACAAGGCATATATTATATTGAGTAAGAGGCATCCTATGTTTGTCAAATAGGGATTACAACAGTTTTAATTCATGTAGATAAGACAGTTGGCATCATATGCTTGGTACATAAGGAATATCTTATATTGAGTAAGAGGCATCCTATGTTTTTCATATAGGGAGTACTATAGTTTAAAGTCATGTACATAGGACTGTGGGAATCTTATGTTTGGTGCACAAGGATTCTCTTATAATGAGTAAGAGGAATTCTATTTTTGTTACATAGGGATTACTACAATTTAAAGTCTTGTAGATAGGACTGTTGGAATCTTATGCTTGGTGCACAAGGCATATCTTATATTGAGTAAGAGGCATCCTATGTTTCTCACATAGGGATTACTACAGTTTAAAGTCATATAGATAGGACAGTTGGCATCATATGCCCGACGCACAATGGATCTCTTATATTGGGTAAGAGGCATCTTATGTTTGTCACATAGGGATTACTATAGTTTATAGTCATGTAGGGATGACTATTGGCATCTTAATCTTAGCGCACAACGGACCTCTTATATTGAGTAAGAGGCATCATATGTTTGTCACATATGGATTACTATGGTTTAAAGTCATTTAGATAGGACTGTTGGCATATTATGCTTGGCTCAAATGGAATCTCTTATATTGAGTAATTGGCATCCTATGTTTGTCACATAGGGATTACTATAGTTTAACGTCATGTAGATAGGACTCATTACATCTTATTCATGTCACACAAGGCATCTCTTATATTGAGTAAGAGGAATCCTATGTTTGTCAAATAGATATTACTACAGCTTAAATTCATGTAGATGGGACTATTAGCATCTTATACATGGAGCACCAGGCATCTCTTATATTGAGTAAGAGGCATCCTATGTTTTTCATATAGGGGTTACCATAGTGTGATGTCATGTGGATAGGACAATTGGAATCTTATTCTTGGTACATAAGGCATCTCTTATATTGAGTAAGAGGCTTCCTATGTTTTTCATATAGGGGATACTATAGGTTAATGTCATCTAGATATGACTATTGGAATTTTTTTCTTGGCGCACAAGGCATCTCATATATTGAGTATAAGGCATCCTATGTTTTTCATATAGGGATTACTATAGTTTTAAGTCATGTAGATAGGACTATTGGCATATTAATCTTGGCACACAAGGCATCACTTATATTGAGTAAGAGGCATCCTATGTTTTTCATATAGGGGTTACTACAGTTTAAAGTCATGTAGATAGGACTATTCGCATCTTATGCTTGGTGCACAAGGCATCTCTTATATTGAGTAAGAGGCATCCTATGTTTTTCATAGAGGTATTACTACAGTTTAAAGTCATGTAGATAGTACTGTTTGCATCTTATACTTGGCACACAAGGCATCTCTTATATTGAGTAAGAGGCATCCTATGTTTGTCTATAGGGATTACTACTGTTTAAAGTCATTTAGATAGCACTATTGGCATCTAATGCTTGGCACACATGGATTCTCTTATATTGAGTAAGAGGCATCCTATGTTTATCATAAAAAGATTACTACAGTTTAATGTCATGTAGATAGAACTATTGGCATCTCATACATGGAGCACAAGGAATCCCTTATATTGAGTAAGAGTCATCCTATGTTTGTCATATATAGATTGTTAAAGTTTATAGCCATGTAGAGAGGACTGTTGGAATATTATGTTGGGAGCACAAGGCATATCTTATATTGTGTAAGAAGTATCATATATTTTTCACATAGGGAATACTAGATTTTATAGTCATGTAGAGAGGATTGCAAACATCTTATGATTAGCACACAAGGAATCTCTTATACTGAGTAAGAGGTATCCTTTGTTAGTCACATAGGGATTTATATAGTTTAATATCACTTCGATAGGACTATTATCATCTAATGATTAGCATAAAAGGCATATCATATATTGATTAAAAGTCATCCTATTTTTGTCATGTTGGGATTACTATTGTTTAAATTCATGTAGATAGGACTATTGCCATGATATTCTTGGCACACAAGGCATCTCTTATATTGAGTAAGAGGCATCCTATATTTGTCACATAAGGAATAATATAGTTTAAATTCATGTAGATAGGATTGTTGGCATCTTATGCTTGGCGCACAAGGAATCTCCTATATTGAGTAAGAGGCATCCTATGTTTGTCACATAGGGATTACTACAGATTAAAGTCATGTAGATAGGACTCTCGACAACATATGCTTAGCACACCAGGAATCTCTTATATTGAGTAAGAGGCATCCTTTGTTTGTCATATAGAGTTTTCTACAATTTAAAGTCATGTAGATAGGATTATTGGAATCTTATTCATTGTGCACAAGGAATCTCATATATTGTGTAAGAGGCATCCTTTGTTTTTCATATAGGAGTTACTATAGTTTAATTAATGTATTATAGATAGGACTATTGTAATCATATGCATGGTGACCAAGGCATATCTTATATTGAGTAGCAGGCATCCTATGTTTTTCATATAAGGATTACTACAGTTTAAGGCCATGTAGATAGCACTATTGGAATCTTATGCTTAGCGCACAAGGCATCTCTTATATTGAGTAAGAGGGATCCCATTTTTGTCATGTAGGGATTACAACAGTTTAAAGTCATGAAGATAGGACTATTGGCATCTTATTCTTGGCGCACAAGGCATCTCTTTTATTGAGTAATAGGCATCCTATATTTTTCACATAGGGAATACTACAGTTTAAAGTCATGTAGATAGGATTGTTGGAATCTTATACTTGGCACACACGGCATCTATTATATTCAGTAAGTGGCATCATATGTTTGTCACATAGGGATTAACATAGTTTAAAGTCATGTAGATAGGACTCTTTCCATCTTATGCTTGGCACACGAGGAATTACTTATATTGAGTAAGAGTGGTCCTATGTTTTCTATATAGGGATTACTACACATTAAAGTCATGTAGATAGGACTATTGGGATCTTAGGCTTGGCGCACAAGGCATCTCTTATATTGAGTAAGAGGCATACTATGTTTGTCATATAGGGGTTACTACAGTAAATAGTCTTGTAGAGAGGTCTATTGGAATCTTATGTTGGGCACACAAGGCATCTCTTATATTGAGTAAGAGGCATCCTATATTTATCACATAGGGAATACTACAGTTTATAGTCATGTATAGAGGACTGTTGGCACCTTATACTTGGTGTACAAGGCGTATCTTATATTGAGTAAGAGGCATCCTATGTCTGTAACATATGTATTTCTACGATTTAAAGTCATGTCGATAAGACTATTAGAATCTTATGCTTGGCGCAAAAGGCATCTCTTATATTGAGTAAGAGGCATCCTATGTTTTTAATCTAAGGATTAAAATAGTTTAATGTCATGTAGATATGACTATTGGAATCTTATGCTTGACGCAAAAGGTGTCTCATATATTGAGTAAGAGGCATCCTATGTTTGTCATTTAAGGATTAATATAGTTTAAAATTCATGTAGATATGACTGTTGGCATCTTATGCTTGGTGCACAAGGAATCTATTATATTGATTAAGAGGCTTCCTATGTATATCAAATAGGGATTACTATAGCTTAAATTCATGTAGATAGTAGTATTGGAATCTTTTTCTTGGTGCACAGGGCATCACTTATATTGAGTAAGAGGCATCCTATGTTTTTCCTATAAATATTACTACAGTTTAAAGTCAGGTAGATAGAACTATTGGCATCTTATGCTTAGCACACAAGGCATCTCTTATATTGAGTAAGAGGAATCATATAGTTTTCACATAGGGAATACTACAATTTAAATAAATATAGATAGGACTGTTGGCATATTATGCTTGGCGCACAAGGAATATCTTATATTGAGAAAGCGGTATCCAATGTTTGTCGCATAGGGTTTATTACTGTTTAAAGTTAAGTAGATAGAACTCTTGGAATCTTATGCTTGGAGCACAAGGCATCTCTTCTATTGAGTATGAGGCATCCTATGTTTGTAATATAGGTATTACTACAGTTTAAAGTCATGTAGATAGAATAATTGGCATCTTATTCTTAGCGAACAAGGCATCTCATATATTGAGTAAGAGGCATCCTATGTTTTTCATATAGGGATTACTACAGTTTAATGTCATGTAGATAAGACTATTGGCATTTTATTCATGGCGCACAAGGCATCTCTTATATTGAGTAAGAGGCATCCTATGTAAGTTATATAGGGATTACTATACTTTAAAGTCAGGCAGATAGGATTATTGGCATCTTATGATTTGTGCACAAGGCATCTCTTATATTGAGTAGGAGGAATCCTATGTTTGTCATATATGGATTACTACAATTTAAAGTCATGTAGATAAGACTATTTCCATCTTATGCTTGATGCACAAGTAACCTCTTATATGGAGTAACAGGTGTCCTATGTTTTTCATATAGGAATTACTACAGTTTAAAGTCATGTAGATAGGACTATTGGCATATTATGCTTGAAGCACATCACATCTCTTATATTGATTAGGAGGCATCCTATGTTTTTCATATAGGGATTACTACAGTTAAATTCATGTAGATATGACTATTGGCATCTTATTCTTGGCGCACAATGCATCTCTTATATTGAGTATGATGCATCCTATGTTTTTCATATAGGGATTACTAAAGTTTGTAGTCATGTAGAGATGACTATTGGCATCTTATACTTGGGGCACAAGGAATATCTTATATTGAGTAAGTGGAATCCTATATTTTTTACATAGGGAATACTACAATTTGTAGTCATGTAGAGGGGACTTGGGATATCTAATGTTTGGTGCAGAAGGCATATCTTATATTGAGTAAGAGGCATTCTATGTTTGTTACATAGGGATTACTACAGTTTAAAATCATTTAGATAGGGTAGTTTCCATCTTATTCTTGGAGTACAAGGAATCTTTTGTTTTTCATATAGGGATTACTATAGTTTAAAGTCAAGTAGATAGGACTGTTGTCATATTATGCTTGGAGCACAAGGCATCTCTTATATTGAGTAGGTGGAAACCTATGATTGTCACATAGGGATTACTATAGTTTAATGTAAAGTAGATATGGCTATTGGCTTCTTATGCTCGGCACACAAGGAATCTCTTATATTGAGTAAGAGGAAACCTATGTTTGTCATATAGGGATTACTATAGGTTAAAGTCATGTAGATATGACTATTGTCATCTTATTCTTGGCACATAAGGAATCTCTTATATTGACTAAGAGGCATCCTATGTTTTACATATAGGGATTTATACAGTTTATAGTCATTTAGAGAGGACTGTTGGCATCTTTTTCTTGGCACACAAGGTATCTATTATATTGAGTAATAGGAATCCTATATTTTTCACATAGGGAATACTACAGTTTATAGTCATTTAGAGAGGACTATTGACATCTTATGCTATGTGCACAAGGAATCTCTTATATTGAGTAAGAGGCATCCTATGATTATCACATAGAGATTACCACAGTTTATAGTCATGTTGAAAGGACTATTGGCATATTATGCTTGGCGCACAGGGCATGTATTATATTGAGTAAGAGGTATCCTAATCTTTTTAATATATGGATTACTATATTTTAAAGTCATGAAGATAGGACTATTGGCATATTATGACTGGCGCATGAGGCATCTCCTAAATTGAGTAAGAGCCATCCCATGTTTGTCACATAGGGGTTACTACAGTTTAAAGTCATGTAGATATGACTCCTGGCATATTATGCTTGGTGCACAAGTCATCTCTTATATTGAGTAATAGGCATCCTATGTTTGTCATATATGGGTTTCTAAAGTTTAAGGTCATGTAGATAGGACTGTTGGCATCTTATGCTTGGTGCACAAGTCATCTCCTATGCTGAGTAAGAGGCATCCTATGATTTTTAGATAGGGATTATTACAGTTTAAAGTCATGTAGATAGGACTATTGGCATCTTATTCTTGGTGCACAAGGCATCTCTTACATTGAGTAAGAGGAATCCTATGTTTGTAAAATAGGGACTACTACAGCTTAAAGTCATGTAGGTATGACTCTTGGCATCTTATGCTTGGTGCACAAGGAATCTCTTATATTGAGTAAGAGGCATCCGATGTTTTTCATATAAGGATTGTTATAGTTTAAAGTCATGTAGATAAGACTGTTGGCATCATATGCTTTGTGTAGATGGAATCTCTTATATTGAGTAAGAGGCATCCTATTTTTGTCATATGGGGATAAGAACAGTTTATAGTCATGTAGAGAGGACTATTGGAATATTATGATGGGCACACAAGGCATCACTTATATTGAGTAAGAGGAATCCTATATTTGTCACATAGGGAATACTATAGTTTATAGTCATGTAGATATGACTATTGACAACGTATGCTTGGCGTACAATTCATCTCTTATAATGAGTAAGAGGCATCCTATGTTTGTCACATAGAGATTACTACAGTTTAAAGTCATGTATATAAGATTGTTAGCATCTTATGCTTGGAGCATAAGGCATCTCTTATTTTGAATAAGAGGCATCATATATTTTTCATATATGGATTACTACATTTTAAAGTCATGTAGATAAGACTATTGTCATCTTATGCTTGGCCCACAAGGCAACTCTTATATTGATTAAGAGGCATCCTATGTTTGTCACAAAGGGATTACTACAGTTTAAGTCATTTAGATAGAACTATTAGGTTCTTATGATTGGCCCAAAAGGCATCTCTTATATTGAGTAAGAGGCATCCTATGTTTTGCATGAAGGGATTACTACAGTTTAAAGTCATTTAGATAGGACTATTGGCATCTTATGCTTGGTGCACAAGGCATATCTTATATTGAGTAAGATGAATCCTATATTTGTCACATATAGAATACAACAGTTTAAAGTCATGTAGATAGGAATGTTTGAATCTTATGCTTGGAGCACAAGGCATCTCTTATATTGAGTAAGTGGCATCCTATGTTTGTCACATAGGGATTAATACTGTTTAAAGACATGTAGATAGGACTCTTCGAATCTTATTCTTAGCACAGAAGGAATCTATTATATTGAGTAAGAGGAATCCTTTGTTTGTTATATAGGGATTACTATTGTTTAAAGTCATGTAGATAGTACTATTGGCATCTTAGGCTTGGTGCACAAGGTATCTCTTATATTGAGTAAGATGCATCCTATGTTTTTCATATAGGGGTTACTAGAGTTAATAGTCATGTAGAGAGGAGTGTTTGAATCTTATGTTGGGCACACAGGGCATCACTTATATTGAGTAAGAGGCATCCTATATTTGTCACATAAGGAATACTAAATTTTATAGTCATGTATAGAGGACTGTTGGCATCTTATGTATGGCATACAAGACATCTATTATATTGAGTATGATGCATCATATGTTTGTCACATATGGATTACTATAGTTTAAAGTTATGTTGATATGAATATTTGAATCTTATGCTTGGTTCAGAAGGCATCTCTTTTATTGAGTAAGAGGCATACTATGTTTGTCACATAGGGATTACTATAGTTTAAATTCATGTAGATAGGACTATGGGAATATTATACTTGGTGCACAATCATCTCTTATATTGAGTAAGAGGCATCCAATGTTTGTTACATAGGGATTACTACAGTTTAAAGTCATGTAGATAGGACTGTGGGAAACTTATGCTTGGTGAAAAAGTCATATCTCATATTGAGTAAAAGGCATCCTATGTTTGTCACATATGGATTACTATAGTATAATGTCATGTAGATATGACTATTGGAATCTTATGCTTGGTGCACAAGGCATCTGTTATATTGAGTAAGAGGCATCCTATGTTTTTCATATAGGGATTACTATAGTTTAAAGTCACGAAGATAGGACTATTGGCATCTTATTCTTGGTGCACAAGGCATCTCTTATATTGAAAAATAGACATCCTATGTTTGTCATACAGGGACTACTATATTATGTAGTCATGTAGAGAGGACTGTTGGAATCTTATGTAGGGCACACAAGGCATCTCTTACATTGAGAAAGAGGCATCCTATATTTGTCACATAGAAAATACTACAGTTTATAGTCATGTAGAGAGGATTATTGACATCTTATGCTTGGTGCACAAGGAATCCCTTATATTGAGTAAGAGCCATCCTATGTTTGTCACATAGGGATTTCTATAGTTTAAAGCCATATAGATAGGACTATGGGCATCTTATGCTTGGCGCACAAGGCATATCTTATATTAATTAAGAGGAATCCTATGTTGGTCATATAGATATTACTATAGTTTAATGTCATGTAGATAAGATTGTTGGCATCTTATGCTTGGTGCACAAGGCATCTCTTATATTGAGTAAGAGGCATCATATGGTTGTAAAATTTGGATTACTACAATTTATAGTCATGTAGAGAGGACTGTTGGCATCTTATGCTTGGCGCACAAGGCATCGCTTATATTTAGTAGGAGGCATCCTATATTTGTCTCATTGGGAATACTATAGTATATAGTTATGTAGAGAGTACTATTGACATCTTATTCTGGGTGCACAAGGGATCTCTTATATTGAGTAAGAGGCATCCTATGTTTTTCAGATAGGGAATATTATAGTTTAAATTCATTTAGATAATATTATTGGCATCTTATGCTTGGCGCACAACGCATATCTTATATTGAGTAAGAGGCATCCTATGTTTTTTATATAGAGATTACTACAGTTTAAATTCATGTATATGGAACTCTTGGAATCTTATGATTGGCAGACAAGGCATCACTTATATTGAGTAAGAGGCATCCTATGTTTTTCACATATGGAATACTATAGTTTATAGTAATGTAGAGAAGACTATTGAAATATTATGCTTGGCGCACATGGAATCTCTTATATTGAGTAAGAGGCATCCTATGTTTATCATATAGGGATTACTACAGTTTAAAGTCATGTAGAAAGGATTATTGTCATCTAATGCTTGGCACACAAGGCGTATCATATATTGAGCAAGGGGCATCCTATGTTTGTCATATAGGGATTACTACAGTTTATAGTCATGTAGAGAGGACTGTTGACATCTTATGCTTGGCACACAAGGCATCTCAAATATTGAGTATGACTCATCCAATATTTGTCACATAGGAAATACTAGAGTTTATAGTCATGTATAGAGGACTGTTGAAATCTTATGCTTGGTGCAGAAGGCATCTCTTATGTTGATTAAGAGGCATCCTATGATTTTCACATTGGTATTACTATTGTATAAAGTGGTGTAGATAAAACTATTGGCATCTTATTCTTGGCACAGAAGGCGTCTCTTATATTGAGTAAGAGGCATCCTATTTTTTCATATAGGGATTACTGGAGTTTAATGTTGTGTAGATAGGACTGTTGGAATCTTATGATGAGTGCACAAGGAATCTCTTATTTTGAGGAAGAGGCATCCTATGTTTCTCACAGAAAGATTACTACAGTTTAAAGTCATGTAGATAGGACTATTGGAATCTTATGCTTGGCGCACAAGGAATCTCTTATATTGATTAAGAGTCATCTTATGTTTTTCATATAGGGATTACTAGATTTTAATGTCAGGTAGATAAGACTATTGGAATATTACGCTAGTTTTACAAGGAATCTCTTATATTGAGTTAGAGGCATCCTATGTTTGTCATATAGGGATTGCTACAGTTTATAGTCATGTAGAGAGGATGGTTGGCATCTTATGGTTGGTGTACAAGGCATCTCTTATAATGAGTAAGAGGCGCCCTTTATTTGTCACATTTGGAATACTATAGTATATAGTCATGTGGAGAAGACTGTTGACATCTTATTCTTGGTTCACAAGGAATCTCTTATATTGAGTAAGAGGCATTCTATGTTTATCACATATGGATTAATACTGTTTAAAGTCATGTAGACAGGGCTGTTGGAATCTTATGCTTGGTGCACAAAGCATTTCTTTTATTGAGTAAGAGGTATCCTATGTTTTTCATATAGGGATTACTATAGTTTAAAGTCTTATAGATAGGACTCTTGTAATTTTATGGTTGGCACAAAAGGCATCTCTTATATTGAGTAAGAGGCATCCTATGTTTGTCATATATGGATTACTATAGTTTAAATTCATATAGATACGACTATTGGAATCTTATGCTTGGCGCACAAGGCTTATCTTATATTGAGTAAGAGGCATCATATGTGTAACATCCCGGACCTGGGTGCCACTCAACGGGTTCCCCGAACCCGGTTCTCCATGTGACCTCAAGCACATTTCCCCAAATTCCAGAGACTGCCGACTAGCAGCGAGGGCCCAGGTCTGATAGTGGGGAACCTATGCCCTCATTTGTCAAAGTGTAGCACGAAGGAATTCAAATAAAACATACAACAACAGTGGAAGCAGTAAACCATGCACAACTAAAATAAACAACTACAGTGGATATAACCAACAGGGGGAAAATAATGATGCTACATGTTCCAAGTTCTAAGAAAACAGCCAGAAAATGTTATACATCAATACAGTACAATAATAAAAATAGAGTACAACAAAACAAGAAAAACAACTGGCAGCGGCATCACGAGCCTAGGCTCGGTCCCATTCCCTTCTACTCCTCAACAACAGTCAAGTACCTGTATAGGGACTATTTCCCCTATCTACACATGCAGCACCGTAATCTGTTTGGGCCGAAAAGTGTGACCCAAACAGGGTGTGAGAAATATATCTCAGTAGGCACCCACCAAAGGCCCGTGCCCAACTGCGTGTAAGCATGAAACAATAGTGTGCAATAGTAAAATGAAATAAATTAAGCAGTACTAAAAAGTAACTAACTTAACAATTAAATTGCCATTTTATTATTCATATAATTTATTTAATTTAGTAGCATTCTTGTGCTCAACAGCACCAAGCCCTCAGGCCAATCAGAACCATGCCCTCAGGCCAAAATAGTAACCATGCCCTCAGGCTTGCCCTCAGGCCATACAGAATCCAACCCACATGTATTTCCCTCAGGCATAACATAAATTTCCCTCAGGAGTAGGAAGTGTCTCCCTCAGACACATAATTCAATCCCTCAGGCACGAAAGGTTTCCCTTAGGCTAAATACTACATCCCTCGGGCTAAATAGTGCAGTGCCATCAGGATAATCACAACAACGCCCTCAGGACAAACACAACAACGCCCTCAGGCTAAACAGGTAACCGGGCCATGTCCAACAGGTAAACAAGCAGTAACAATCAATTCCTCTCAAGGTAATTCTATAATTACTACTTTGAAGGCATACCCTCGGGTATCCTGGCCAAACAGCTAAATAGTGGAACACACCCCCGGGGTTGTTCCGGATCCAAGAAACGATCCCAACCAGCATTTTATGATCACAATTAAGTACCTAATAAATTCTAGGTATTAAATATAGCAACAGCCTCAGCCACACGACACACCAACATGGGTTTGTGGCACAAAAATGCACAAACACGCACGATAGTTGGAAAATAAACACTAATCCACCTACCTTATACACCAGCGAACGTTATACCCGAACGCCGACTCCAGAAACGCCCAAGAACGACGTAGATCTAACAAAGAACAAAACCATTTAAACGTAAATAACTTATGTTAGGAGAAGAATTGGTAAGAACGGTACCAGGAGAGGAGAGGTCTTACCCGTGCGCTTCCAATGAGATCGTCTGAAGACGATTCGGATTTGAGACAAACACCCAGTAGATCTTCAAAGGGTCGGTCGTCCTCCTTGGCTCCAAAACGGCTCAAATGTCTCCTCTGCCAAATGAGGAGGCTACTGCCTTTTTTAATCCGAAAAAACAAATTACACGGCGTGTACTTCTTAGTACACGGAGGGTACTTCTTTTATTTAATTGTTCCTCTGGCAGCACCGCCACACTATTCATCCGTCGACATGAGTACACGACATGTACTCTCGAGTACACGGTGTGTACTGCCTCCCAGTTGGCGGAAACTCCACCGCCTTACTCTTTAGGCATGCCGACTGACTACACGGCATGTAAGTACCACTACACGGCATGTAGTCTGTTCCTACACCCTTCGTCGTCGGCATGACTACACGCCCCGTGTACCAATCCCACACGACCAAGAGTACACGGCATGTGGAAAAGTACACAGCGTGTAGTTCAAAAATTTAGTATTTTTCCCCATTTTCCATATTTTCTGAAAAACACTTAAGGAAAAGGAAAAGGAAGAAGCCCGTACCTCAAAAATAAGAACCGGGTTCTTACAAACTTCCACCCTTATAGCAATTCCTCCCAGAATTTCCCTTCCAAGGGTGGCGAAGATAAAGCTCAGAACTGCTCTGGCCACTGAGCACGTACATTGGCCTCCTACTCCCAGGTCCCGTCCTACACTCGGCCATGCTGCCATAGCACCCATACGAGAGGAACTGACCGGCCTCGGAGAACCTTCGTTCTCCTGTCAATGATATGGATCAGATGCTCCTCAAAGGACGCATCCTACTGAAGCTCAACCTCCTCTGGCCGAAAGGTGTGAGACAGGTCTGAATGGTAGCGAATCAACTGAGACATGTGGATGATGTTGTGCATGGCTCGGTACCGTTGTGGTAACTACAACCGATAGGCAACCAGCCCGAATATCTCCAGAATATCGAATGGCCCCACATACCTCGGTGAAAGCTTACCCTATCTCCTGATCCGATTGTGTCCCAGCCTCGGCGAAACACGTAGAAAAACCTGATCCCCGACCACAAACTCCAAAGGTCATCTGCGGCGATCAACATAAGACTTTTGATGAGACTGCGCGGTAGCCATCCACTTCCGAATCAACTGGACCTGGTCAGATGTCTCCTATACGAGCTGTGGCCCTAGTAAAGCTACCTCACCTACCTCTAACCAACACAAAGGTGATCATCATTGCCTACCATATAAAGCCTCGTATGGTGCCATCTCAATAGTTTCCTGAAAACTATTGTTATAGGAAAACTCCACTATGGGTATATTCTTCTCCCAAGAGCCCCCAAAGTCTAGGACACATGCACGCAGAATGTCCTCTAGCACCTGTATCGTCCGCTCTAACTGGTCATCCGTCTGAGGGTGGTATGCTGTGCTCAGAAGCACTTGTGTACCCAGTGCCCTCTGAAAACTCTGCCAGAAATGATACGTAAAGTGGGCGTCCCTATCTGAAATGATAGAACGAGGGACCCCATGAAGACGTACGATCTATCAGATGTACCACCTTCGGAGCTTGTCAACACCGAAGGTCTCCTTGATCTGTAAAAGGTGAGCTACATTCGTGAGTCTATCCACAACAACCCACATGGTGTCATTTCCTCGAGGTGACCTCGGCAATCTCGTAACGAAATCCATCGCGACATCATCCCATTTCCACTATGGAATGGGTAACTGCTGTAACAACCCAGCTGGCCTCTAGTGTTATGCCTTCACCTACTGACAGATGGAACACCTCGTAACAAAACCAGCTATCTCTCTCTTCATACCCGGCCACCAGTACTGGAACCTAAATTCACGGTACATCTTGGTAACCCCAGGATGAACTGCCCAAGCTAAAGCATGAAACTCCAGCATCATCTCCTCGCATATATCCCCTGGAACCCATACTCGTCCTTGGAAACATAAAACCTCGTCATCGCCTATCGTCCAACCGGGAGGAGGGTCCCCACTTGCCACCAAATCCCGTAGAACTATGCCTTCTGAATCAGATAGTTGTATCATCCTCACTCTATCTAGGAGGGTAGACGTCACAGCTAAAGAGGAATGATAAGTCTGCCCTTGACTGTCATGCACCTGCAGACGCATCTCAGAGAACAAATCCATGAGCTCCCACTCACCACTGGCCTCCTACACTACCTGTATCTGAGTCTTCCTGCTCAGTGCATCATCTACTACATTACCTTTACCAGGTGTATAGGAAAGCACAAAATCGAAGGACTGTAGGTACTCAACCCACCTTCGCTGCCTCAGATTTAGGTCACATTGAGTAAAGATATAACTGAGGCTTTTTTGGTCGGTGAAAACCAAAAAATGATCTCCCAACTGATAATTTCTCCAACAGCGCAACGCATGCACAACTGCAGCCAACTCGAGATCATGCGTCGGGTAATTCCTCTCATGTGGCCTCAACTGCCGAGACCTGTAAGCAACAACTCGGTTTCCCTTCATCAAAACAGCTCCCAGCCCAATCCCTGATGCATCACAGTAAACTATATAGATCTTCCCCTTCTCTGGGAGTATCAGGATCAGTGCTGATGTCAACCGTCCCGTCAGGTCTTGAAAAGATATCTCGCAAGCTTCTGACCAAACGAACTTCACACACTTTTTAGTCAGACCCATCAACGGTGTTGCTAATCGGGAGAAGTCTTGTATAAAGTGTCTGTAGTAACCAGCCATCCATAAGAAACTCTGTATCTCAAACATGTTCTTAGGATGCTCCCCAGAAACTACTGCTCTCACCTTCTCTGGGTCTACTAAAACTCCTGCCTCTAAGATGATGTGACCCAGGAAGTGAATCCTGTCCATCCAAAAGTGGTACTTTGAGAGCTTAGCATATAGCTGATGTTCTCTCAGTGTACTCAATACGATCTCAAGATGGGTGGCATGTTCGTTTAGAGTGTGAGAGTACACAAAAATTCCATCCAAGAATACTACCACAAATGAATCAAGATACGGATGAAACACATGATTTATTAGAGGCATGAAAACTGCTGGAACGTTTGTGAGTCCGAACGGCATAACTAAGTACTCGTAAAAACCATATCTGCTCCGAAAAGTTGTAAGCGGTATATCCGATGGTCTCACGCGCAGCTGATAATATCCGGATCTCAAGTAAATCTTCGAGAACACTTGTGCTGCATGAAGCTGATCAAACAGATCATTTATCCTAGTCAAGGGATATCGGTTCTTAACCGTCAACTGGTTCAGCTTCCGATAATCCACGCAAAGTCTGAGGGTACCGTCCGCCTTTTTTGAAAAAAGGACAAGAGAACCCCAAGGAGAAGTACAGGGTGGGATAAATCCCTTTGCCTGTAACTCCTCTAACTGCCTCTTGAGCTCCTGCAACTCAGGCGTGGCCATCCTATAAAGAGGAATGGACACCGGTGCTGCGCCTGGAACGAGCTCAATAGAGAAATCCACCTCACACACCAGAGGTAGACCTGAAAAGTTGTCTCGGAAGACATCCCTGAAAAGATCAACAACTAGAGGGAAATCTGTCTGAAAAGTCCCCTGATCATCCAGATATGAGATCACTATCTGGGTTGTGACTCCACCTCACCCATGATGCTCTGGTCATAATCTACTCGCCTGAACATCCCATTCCCCCTTGTATAGAAACTCTCTGCCCTCGGGTAACGTGAAACTCACCCTGCGACAATAGCAGTCTACAAAAAGGCTCGAAAGGGAACCAACTAGTCCATCCCCAGAATGATGTCATAGCTCATCATCTCTAATACATAGAGGTCCCAAAGGAAGTGACACACACAAACCTCAAGGGCGCACTCCTTGCACTGACGCACACCAGTCGTTCTAGTCCCCAACGGAGTGTCTAGCATCAAGATATCCGAAGAAGAAGAAACACTGATCCCAAGGCTCTCCACAATGGGTACAGATATGAAACTATGTGTAGCACCCGTATCAAAAAGTACTGAAGACAAGATAGAAGCTACTAGAATAGTACCTCTGACTGTAGAAGGTTCGGGATCCTGCTCCTGCTGGGTCTGTTGCACTGCATATGCATGCCCAGTGTCGCGGCCCTGTGACACAGCCTAGCTACCTTGAGCTGTCCTGCCCTGTTGCCTCTGCGATCCTGGTGTCTGGCTACCACAGCCACGACCACCATCTCATCCTGCACACCCTAACGTATTCCAGTTCCCTAACTGGTAATAATCCACTGGTCCTGCTTCTGCACCTGGAGTCTGCACAGAACCCCTCACCAATAGCCACTGGTAGAAATGCCTTGCAAAAGCACTGCAGATAACCCATCTTGCTATAAGCTCAGCACTCCACTGGGTCTCGTGGACACTGCGACCTCTTGTGCCCCTCTCTGCCACACTGGTAGCACCTGATCGGCCCACCTGAAGAAGCTTCCTGGCTGGTACTGCCGCCCTGAGAGAAGTCCACCTGTCTCTTCCTCTTGCCAACAGAAATAGTACCAGTAACCGGTACTGAACTTCCCTGGCCCACATCGCTCGATTCCTGCAGGTTCCTCTGTGTAATCAACGCATGATTCACAATCGCGTGTACAGTAGGAAACCTAAAAACATTCACCAGTTCTCGGATATCATATCGAAGACCATCCTCAAAATTTATCTCAATGTCTCATCACCCACCAGCACGTGTGCAAAATGCTGAAGCTCCATAAAACAAGAAGAATAGTCCATCACCTACATAGCTCCCTACTGCAGATTCATGAACTCTTGAGCTCTATCTGCCCTCAGCGTCTCGGAAAAGAATAAGTCATAGAATACTGCCTGAAAATCTTCCCACGCCATGTCTCTGTGATGCTATGACTGGGTGGTAACATCCCACCACCTCTTGGAGGAATCACGCAGCATGTAATTCGCGAGCTTGACCCTCTGCCCTGGAGGCGTCTCAAGATGCTCAAAAATATTCTTCATCGGCCCCAACCAAGACTCCATAGCTTGCGGTCCTCCATCCCCTAAAAACGTAGACGGATGCTGCTGCTGAAAGATACGCGTCAGCTCGGGCATAGATATAGCAGCCTGCGGTGCTCCCTGAAAGGTCTGCATGAACCGCATAAAGCCTTCACGAAACTGCGCCTCTGCGCCTGTGTCCGGTATAGCAGTTGGTGCAGCATCTGTCTCTACTAGAGGATCAATTGGTAGCCCATGGCCAACCATCTCCCGAGTATAATCGTCGCCGCTCTACTGGCGAACAACTCGCGGTCGTCTTTGCGGAATGACACAACAAGGTCAAAATCACACCTCAGATTCAATATTATTAAGACTAAAATAGAAGAAAACACAAAGGAACAAGAGGAAGAAGGCATTTAAAAATTTTCAAAACAAGACTACACAGCGTGTACATTGACTACACAGCGTGAACTTGACTTCCCTTCCCCTGCCCGAGTCCTTCTACACGGCTAATACACACGGCTTCCGTTGAACAAAACTATATGGCATGTATAATATCTACACGGTGTGTATGGTGTTATTTTCCAACTGCCCGTGTCGTCTGTGACACGCCCGACTACTCGGCTTACAACTACACGGCGTGTTACACTCATACATGGCGTGTACAACACCCCGTTTCCCAGCCACACGGCTAACTCCACATGGTCTGTCCCCTGACAAGACTACACGACATGTCCCATAGTTACATGGTGTGTTCAAGGTGAGGTGACATCGGCCTGTGTTGTTAGTTACACGGTCGAGTCCCCATGTCATACTACACGTTGTGTCCATAATTGACATGGCGTGTTCTGTCAAGGAGTTCACCGACCCGTGTTGTTAGTTACACGGCCGGACTCCGGGTCACACTGCACGGCGTGTCCATTCGGTACACGGTGTGTTTTACCCAAGACTTTCCCTACCCCGTGTCGCCACCCACACGGTTTGTGACACAGAAAGAGACTACACAACATGTACTCAGGGTGCACGGTGTGTACTGAAAAAGTTCATTTTTCTTCCCGAATAGAAGATTATACACGGCGTGTATCAAAATATTACATGATGTGTATACTAGGTTTCTAGACAGTATGCCTCAGAAACTTCCCTGGAACCCAGAAAATACTAAAACCTACACCTCAGTGTCAATTTCCTACCCGTGGGGGGCCATACTCCCCATGAATCAAAGTTTGAAATCTTATATGTGTTATAACAAATAAACAAACAATGATCCACCAAATTCCGGTCAATGGAGGCCCATACTTCACAAAAACCAAAGTTTGGCGTTCATTATATAAACAATCTCAAACAAAAACACCATATCACAAGGTATGTATTTATTAAGCAGTTATCACAATAGCCTACTTTTCTAGCACAACAACTTTCAAAACAACATGCAAAGTCTAATGAACCTACGTGGCATGGAAAATATGCATGGAATGTGATATCTAGAATGTGCCTGTATGATGCATGAGATGGCATACCCTAATCTCATCGGGTTGAAACTAAATAGAACCCATAGATAAAATATAAACTGCACAATCTCAAAGTGCGTCACCCAACGGTGAAAACATATCAACCGTAAAATTTGCAAAATCAAAAGAATGCAAAATAAGAGGTAGACTGGATTTTACATGTACACGGGTTAGCTATGCCCAGGCACAGCTTATTACCAACTACCATTTCGTCCTATCCCTGACTACGGCTCCAAATAGTAAGTCAAAGAAAAGAAACGCCTTTGATACCACTTTGTAACGTCCCGGACCCGGGTGCCACTCAACGGGTGCCCCGAACCCGGTTCGCCACGTGACATCAAGCGCATTTCCCCAAATGCCAGAGGCTACCGACTAGCATCGAGGGCCCATGTCTGATAGTGGGGAAACTATGCCCTCATTTGTCAAAGTGTAGCGTGGTTGAATTTAAATAAAACATACAACAACAGTGGAAGCAGTAAACCATGCACAACTGAAATAAACACCTGCAGTGGATATAACCAACAAGATGTAAATAATAATGCTACATGTTCCACGTTCTAAGAAAATAGCCAAAACATGTTATACATCAATAAAATACAACAATAAAAAACAGAGTACAACAAAACAAGCAAAACAGCTAGCAGCGGCATCGCGAGCCTAGGCTCGGTCCCATGCCCTCCTACTCCTCAGCAACAGTCAAGTACCTATATAGGGACTCTTGCCCCTATCTACACCTGCAGAAATGTAATCTGTTTGGGCTGAAAAGCATGACCCAAACTGGGTGTGAGAAATATATCTCAGCAGGCACCCACCAGAGGACCGTGCCCAACTGCGTGTAAGCATGCAACAATAGTGTGCAATAACAAAATGCAATAAAGTAAGCAGTACTAAAAAGTAACTCACTTAAAAATTAAATTTCCATTTTATTATTCATGTAATTTATTTAATTTAGTAACATTCTTGTGCTCAACAGACCCAAGCCCTCAGGCTAATCAGAACAGTGCCCTCAAGCTAAAATAGTAACCACGCCCTCAGGCTTGCCCTCAGGCCATACAGAATCCCACCCGCAGGTATTTCCCTCAGGCGTAACATAAATTTCCCTCAGGCGTAGGAAGTGTTTCCCTCAGGCACAGAAGTCAATCCCTTAGGCACGAAAGGTTTCCCTTAGGCGAAATACTACATCCCCCAGGCTAAATAGTGTAGTGCCCTCAGGCCAAACACAATAATGCCCTAAGGCTAAACAGGTAACCGGGCCATGCCCAATAGGTAAACAAGCATTAACAAGCAATTCCTCTCAAGGAAATTTAACAATTACTACTTTGAAGGCATACCCTCAAGTATCCTGGCCAAACGGCTAAACAGTGGAACACACCCACGGGGTGGTTCCGAATCCAAGCAATGATACCAACCAACATTTTATGATCACAATTAACTACCTAATCAATTCTAGGAATTAAATATTGGAACGAACTCAACCACATGACACCCCAACATGGGTTCATGGCACAAAAACGCACAAAAACACACGACAGTTGGAAAATAAACACTAAGCCTCCTACCTTATACGCCAATGAATGTTATACCCGAAAGCCGACTCCAGAAACGCCCAAGAACGACGTAGATCTTATGAAGAAAAAACCCATTCAAACGTAAATAACTTACGTTAGGATAAGAATTGGTAAGAAAGGTACCAGGATAGGAGAGGGCTTACCCATGCGGTTCCAACGAGAACGTCCGAAGCCGATTCGGATTCCAGACGAACACCCAGCGGATCTTCAAAGGGTTGGACGTCCTCCTTGGCTACAAAACGGCTCAAATGTCTCCTCTTACAAATGAGGAGGCTACTACCTATTTTAAGCCAAAAAAACAAAGTACACGGCATGTACTTCTGAGTACACGGCATGTACTTCTTTCATTTAACTGTTCCTCTGGTGGCACTGCCACACTGTTCATTCGTCGACATGAGTACACATCATGTACTCCCGAGTACACGGCGTGCACTGCCACCCAGCTGGCGGCGACTCCACCACCTTATTGTTTAGGCCTGCCGACTAACTGCACTGCATGTAAGTACCAGTACACATCATGTAGTCGGTTCCTACACCCTTCGTGGCTGGCATGAATACACGCCCCATGTACCCATCCCACATGGCCAAGAGTACACGACGTGTGGAAAAGTACACGGCGTGTGGAAAAGTACATGGCATGTAGTTCCACAATTTAGGATTTTTCCCCATTTTCCATATTTTCTCAAAAACACTTAAGGAAAAGGGAAAGGAAGAAGCACATACCTCAAAAATAAGAACCAGGTTCTTACAATATGTTTTTCATATAGGGATTACTACAGTTTATAGTTAAGTATAGAGGACTGTCGGAATCTTATGTTGGGTGCACAAGGAATCTCTTATATTGAGTTAGAGGCATCCTATATTTGTCACAGAAGGAATACTACAGTTTATAGTCATGTAGAGAGGATTGTAGACATCTTATGCTTGGTGCACAAGGCATATCTTATATTGAGTAAGAGGCATCTTATGTTTGTCACATAAGGATTACTATAGTTTAAAGTCATGTAGATAAGACTATTGGAATCTTATGCTTGGAAAACAAGGCATCTCTTATATTGAGTAAGATAAATCCTATGTTGGTCATATAGGGATTACTACAATTTAAATTCATGTAGATAGAACGGTTGTCCCCTTATGCTTGGCACACAAGGCATCTCTTATATTGAGTAAGATACATCCTATTATTGTCACAGAGGGATTACTACAGTTTAAATTCATGTAGATAGAACTTTTGTCATCTTATGCTTGGTGCACAAGGAATCTCTTATATTTAGTATCTGGCATCCTATGTTTTTCATGTAGGGATTACTATAGTTTAATGTCATATAGATAGGACTATTGGAATCTTATGCTTAGTGCACAAGGCATCTCTTATATTGAGTAAGGGGAATCCAATATTTGTCCCTTAGGGAATACTATAGTTTAAAGTCAAGAAAATAGAAATGTTGTAATCTTATTCTTCATGCATAAGGCATCTCTTATATTGAGTAAAAGGCATCCTATGTTATCCATATAGGGATTACTACAGTTAAATTTCATGTATATAGGACTATTGGAATCTTATTCTTAGCACACAAGGCATATATTATATTGAGTAAGAGGCATCCTATGTTTGTCATATAGGGATTAATACAGTTTAAAGTCATGTATGTGGGACTATTAGCATCTCATGCTTAATTCACAAGGCATCTCTTATATTGAGTAAGAGGTGTCCTATTTTTTTCATATAGGAATTGCTATAGTTTAAATTCATGTAGATAGGACTATTGAAATCTTATAGTTGGTGCAAAATATATCTATTGTATTGATTAAGAGGCATCCTATGTTTGTCCCATAGGAATTACTACAGTTTAAAGTCATGTAGATAGGACTGTTGGCATCTTATTCTTGGCGCACAAGGAATATCTTATATTGAGTAAGAGGCATCCTATGTTTTTCATATAGGATTTACTATGACTATTGGCATCTTATGCTTGGCGCACAAGGAATATCTTATATTGAGCAAGAGGCATCCTATGTTTTTCATATAGGGATTACTACAGTTTATAGTCATGTAGAGATTAATATTGACATCTTATGCTTGGCACACAAGGCATCTCTTATATTGAGTAAGATAAATACAATATTGGTCACATAGGGAATACTACAGTTTATAGTCACGTAGAGAGGAGTGTTGACATCTTATGCTGGTCACACAAGGGATATCTTATATTGAGTAAGTGGTATCCTATGTTTGTCACATAGGGATTAATATAGTTTAATGATATATAGACAAGGCCATTGGAATCTTATGATTGGCGCACAAGGCATCTCTTATATTGAGTCAGAGGCATCTTATGTTTGTTATATAGGGATTACTACAGTTTCAAGTCATGTAGATAGAACTGTTGCGAAATTATGCTTGGCTCAAAAGGCATCTCTTATATTGAGTAAGAGACGTCATGTGTTTCTCACATAGGGATTACTACAGTTTAATGTCATGTAGATAGGACTATTGGCTTCTTATGTTGGGTGCACAAGGAATCTCTTATATTTTGTAAGAGGCATCCTATGTTTGTCATATATGGATTACTACAATTTAATTTCATGTATATATGATTGTTGGCATCTTATTATTGGTGCACAAGGCATATATTATATTGAGTAAGAGGCATACTATGTTTTTCATATAGGGATTACCATAGTTTATAGTCATATAGAGAGTACTGTTGGCATCTTATGCTAGGCGCGCAAGGCATCTCTTATACTGAGTAAGAGGCATCCTATATTTGTCACATAGGGAATAATAATAAACTATGTAGTCATGTAGAGAGGACTGTTGACATCTAATTCTTAGTTCACAAGGAATCTCTTATGTTGAGTAAGAGGCATCCTATGTTTGTCACACATGGATTACTAGAGTTTAAAGTCATATAGATAGGACAGTTGGTATCTTATGCTTGGCACACAAGGCATCTATTATATTGAGTAAGAGGCATCCTGTGTTTTTCATATAGGGATTACTACAATTTAAATTCTTATATATAGGACTCTGGGCATCTTATTCTTGGTGCACAAGGCTTCTCTTATATTGAGTAAGAGGCATCCTTTGTTTGTCACATAGGGAATACTATAGTATATAGTCTTGTAGAGAGGACTATTGACATATTATGCTTGGTGCACAAGGAATATCTTATATTGAGTAAGAGGCATCCTATGTTTGTCATATAAGGATTACTATAGTTTAAATTCATGTAGGTTGGACTATTGGCATCTTATGCTTGGCACACATGGAATTTCTTATATTGAGTAAGAGGAATCCTATGTTTGTCATATAGGGATTACTATAGTTTTAAGTAATGTAGATATGACTGTTGGCATCTTATGCTTTGCATACAAGGAATCTATTATATTGAGTAAGAGGCATCCTATGTTGGTAATATAGTGATTACTATAGTTTAAAGTATTGTAGATATGACTCTTGGCATCTTATGTTGGGCACACAAGGAATCTCCTATATTGAGTAAGAGGCATCCAATGTTTTTCAGATAGGGATTACTATAGTTTATAGTCATGCAGATAGTAATTTTGTCATCTTATGCTTGGAGGACAAGGAATCTCTTATATTGAGTAAGATTCATCCTATGTTTTTCATATATGGATTACCATAGTTTAAAGTCATGTAGATAGGACTATTGGTATCTTATGCTTGGCGCACAAGGCATCTCTCATATTGATTAAGAGGAATCCTATGTTTTTCATATATAGGTTACTATAGTTTAATGTCATGTAGATAGGACTATTGGAATTTTATGCTTGGTGCACAAGGCATCTCTTAAAATGAGTAAGAGGAATCCTATGTTTTTTCACATAGGGATTACTATAGTTTAAATTCATGTAGATAGGACTATTGGAATCTTATTCTTGGCACACAAGGAATCTCTAATATTGATTAAGAGGCATCGTATGTTTTTCATATAGGGGTTACAAAATTTTAATGTCATATAGACAAGACAATTGGAATCTTATGCTTGGCACACAAGGCATCTCTTATATTGAGTAGGAGGCATCCTATGTTTTTCACATAGGGATTACTATAGTTTAAAGTCATGTAGATAAGGTTCTTGGCATCGTGTTCTTGGCACACAAGGCATCTCTTATATTGAGTAAGATGAATCTGATGATTGTCATATAGGGATTACTACATTTTAAAGTCATATAG
Source organism: Viscum album (assembly GCA_963277665.1). Lineage (NCBI taxonomy): Eukaryota > Viridiplantae > Streptophyta > Magnoliopsida > Santalales > Viscaceae > Viscum > Viscum album. Next base: position 1,735,988,112 of record OY728128.1, read on the forward strand.
ATAGGACTATTGGAATCTTATGCATGGCGCACAAGGCAACTCTTATATTGAGTAAGAGGCATACTATGTTTGTCATGTAAGGGTAACTACAGTTTAATGTCACATAGATAGGACTATTGGAATCTTATGATTTAGGCACAAGGCATATGTTATATTCTATAAGAGGCATCCTATGTTTTTCACATAAGGATTACTACATTTTATTTTCATGTAGATAAGACTATTGGCATCTTATGCTTGGCGCCCAAGGTATCTCTTATATTGAGTAAGAGGCATCTTATGTTTGTCATATAGGGGTTACTAAAGATTAATGTCATGTAGATAGAACTGTTGAAATCTTATGTTTGGCGTACAAGGCATCTCTTTTATTGAGTAAGAGGAATCCTATGTTTTCTACATAGGGATTACAACACTTTAAAGTCATAGATAGGACTATTGGCATCTTATGCTTGGCGCACAAGGCATCTCTTATATTGGGTAAGAGGCATCCTATGTTTGTCATATATGGGTAACTGCAGTTTAATGTCTCATAGATAAGACTATTGGAATATTATTCTTTGTGCATAAGGCATATATTATATTGAGTAAGAGGCATCCTGTGTTTTTCATATAGGGATTACTACAGTTCGATGTCATGTAGATAAGAGTCTTGGAATCTTATGCTTGGTGCACAAGGCATCTCTTATATTGAGTACGAGGCATCCTATGTTTGTCATATAGGGGTTACTATAGTTTAATGTCATGTAGATAGGACCTTTGGAATCTTATGCTTGGCACACAAGCCATCTCTTATATTGAGTAAGAGGCATCCTATGTCATTCACATAGGGATTACTATAGTTTAAAGTCATGTAGATAGGACTCTTGGCATCTTATTCTTGGCGCACAAGGCATTTCTTATATTGATTAAGAGGCATCCTATGTTTGTCATATAGTGATTACTACAGTTTAAATTCATGTAGATAGGACTATTGGAATGTTATGTTTGGCGCAAAAGGGATCTCTTTCAAATAAGTTTTTGCAATTGAGTCTTCAACTGATACTTTGTTACGTATTTTTTTCCACTTCTTAATTCATCTCACAAATGGGTACATACATCTAAACTATAATAGACCTCCAAATTTTGTTTCATGAGTCAAATATAATATTAAATTTTCCCTTGTTTCAAATAAACCTCGTGGGAATACTTTTTCTGGTTTCTATAAAATTAAAATGACATCTTCTGGAAGTTTTCTTATGGAATCGTAGTCTGTTGTGGATGCACAAATTTCTTGAAAAATATATGATATCTTTGTAAGCTCATACAAAATAAAATGATTTAAAAACCCCCTTAATACAATTGGTATAAGACATTCCATTTATATAAGTCCATCCTGACTTTTCAATCCAGTAATATGACCATTTCTGACACATCTGCCCAAATTGAAAGCATAACCATCTCAAAGTCTCAAATCTACAATTCATTAAAAAAATAATAAACATGTCTCTTTGGAAATTGTATAATATTCTTTTGGATTCATTAATTTCTGTGATATAATATTTTCAAATATTTTTAATTTTGGTTTCATTCAAATTTGGGCATGATCTAATATAGCCTTTACATTATCTTTGGTCTTTCCTGGAGTATCCAAAACAATATGAAATAAATTATCAAAATAGTTCTTCCCAATATGCATCACATCTAAATATGAAAGGGTAAGAAATCATTCCAATATGGAAAATCTCAAATGTTGATTCATTTTATCCAATTTTCTCTTTTCTATACCCATTAATTTTTTTAGTTTATTGTCGGTCCAAATGTTAAAGGAGGTAATGAAGATACAATTGATTTCAACTCTATACACTATATCATTGTTTGAGGAACATCTTTTTCAAGTGTTCCTTTTTTGAAATGATATTTTTTTTTCTTTGAAAATGATGATTGGTTTGAGGAAATTTGCGATGACCATTGAAAAAACAATATTTTTTTCCATTGACGAGCATAAATGCTTTGTTGTCTCTTATACATTACAGACATGATTTTGGGAAATGTGTGCCTGAGCTAAATAACATGAAATATGATGTAAGTCTCTAATTTTCCACATCAATACAACTTTCAGTATTACGTTTTTTTTGCAGCAACATCATATATATTGACACAATTACTCCACAGTGAATTCAACTCATCAATCAATGGATTCAAATAGACATTGATATTCTTTTTCGGATTACCTAGAATTAATAAAGTAAATAATATATATGGATCCTTCATCAAAATCTAGGGATGTAAATTATACAGAGTTCCAAAGATAGACCAACATGAATACTTCCTACCATAAGAACCAAATGGATAGAAATAATTTGTAGAAATATCCAATTGCATGTTTCGGGCTTCTAAAGAATACAACGCATGCACTTGGTCAAAATGTTTCCATGATTCTCCATCAGAGGAATGATTTAGTCTTTTACTATTTGAAATGTTCGTTCTATGCCATACCATCAATTATACTGTGTTTTGAGACATAAATAAATGCTGCAATCAGGGTGTGTGAGGGAAAAATCTCAATTGTTTTTTAGGAACAAATCCATACTTACCTGGTTAAACATATTTATACCTTGATTTTTTATATATAAGACAACTATCCAACATCTCATTTTCACTATAATATATGGTGTTGTCATTATAACATTCACGAATCTTCTGATAACCAAGACCTAGATTATGAACCAGCCTCTTGCCCTCATAAAAATTTACAGGCATCACATTTCTTTCAGGTAGAAGTGTTTTTAACAAAGAGAATATCTGATCAAAACAACTATTTGAAATTCCATTATCCGATTTAATGGACATAAATTTAGAAACATCTTCAAACCTACTTATTATACATCTAGTAGATAAGACATCCTCATCAAAAAGTGACAACTCATATAAATGAGATTGTTCCAGCTTAAGAGCTAAATCATCATCATCTTGAGTTTCAGTTTTTTGAAAAGATAGACCTACCACATCATTTACTAAACATTGATACTATGATGGATCACAAACCAAATTATTAATATCTTATCAGGAACTGTGTTCATAATTTTGATACCAAAAAACATAATATGGTTGAAAACCAAAATGTAATAAATGACCACCAACATTGTCAAATGTGTCATACATCCTCATAGAACATTTTTTACAAGGACACTTAATTGTACCTTCTGAAATAAATTTTGGATTCGATGATGAAAATGATAAGAAATCACTGACACCCTCAATATATATAGGATTTAAACCAGAACCATTTAGTTTCATGTGCTGAGTTATCCAAGAATGATCATCTAATAATGACTGTTGTTGACTTCCTCATTCCATATTTTTCTAAAAAAATATGAAATAATTAGTTTTTTATATAATTATATATAAGATAAACACTATACAAAATATAAAAGACAATTAAATTCTTTTTTTTTCAGAAATTTATAATAATTTATTTTATTTTATACATATGTATACTATTCTTTTGCTTTTATACTAATCTACACTCATTTATAAAACTTTATACTAATTACCACTAATTATTATTAATTTAAGGTATTTTTTACTAATTATTCTTAATTATCAATGGCACAATTTCCAACGGATTGGAGAAAGCTCTTTTTCCCAACGACTCATCCCCTTACAACTTTCTAATTCTAAAATCACTATGTAAGTATTCTCTAACATAAGAATATCCATTTTCGTATTCATGAGGATGGAGGGTAGGGAGGTCTCGCCACGCTACTCTCCATGCTCTCGTGCATACGAAAATTAATATCTTTACGTCAGAAAAGACTATTCATTGTGATTTCAGTCATAGAAAGTTGCAAGGGGATGAGTCATCAGGCAAAATAGCCTCTTTATTCTGATGGCTAATGTGAAAAATGGCTCCAGGGGCGTTTTCGTAATTTAGCGGCTTCGGACGTTAAATTTTATAACTTTTGAACGGGGTCTCGGATTAAAATTCTGAGACCGCCTTTGTGCTCAGGAGATGGTGTTTACCCTAGGGGAGGCTTAACCTTGACCCTGATAGGGGTTCAGGTTCGGACCGATGGGCGGGCGGTTAAGCGTTTTCTATTTAAACGCTTAACTCATCCCCTTCCTCCCCTCTTCTCCCCATGGTTCCAGTAGCTCCCCACAGCGAAGGAGGAATCTCCCCTCCATCACCTCCTCCTCTCCGGCAAGGAGCGGCTCTGAAGGATCATGGAAAAGCTTCGGGCGAAGCCCATCGAGGTAGGATTTGTTGTTTGCATTTTCCTTTCACCGCACCTACTTTGAGCTCAAATATTTGTATTGAAACTCTGTCGGATTATCAAACAAAGCCCATGAATGCAAATTCGATTTTATACTCTTTCTGATGCATCTTTTGGATTTCAATTCTGAGTCCTGAGCTGCTCACAGTTGTTCGCCGAAGTTTGCGGGAATTTGGGTTGAGCAGCAGGGCGGCGTCTGGAGGTGGCCGGGGCTCAGGCGGAGTGCCCGGCGAGGCGGCGGTCGCGGCGCGCGACCCCCGTGCAGCGACAAAGACCCGCACCACGTGGGTCTTCATGCGGCTGCCACGACTGGCCCTCGGGGCCGGTCTGCGTGCGGACCGTGAGTCCGTGGCCGGCATGGCTAAGCCGCGGGGCGGCCCAGGCCGGGCGGACCGGCCGGTCCAGGCCGGTCCAGCCCCAGTGGCCTTGCCCCCTTGGTATTCGGACACCCAAATTTTCTTTTATGGTTGTCTGTTTTGAGTGTTGTCTGTGGCAGTGGAACCGTATCGACGAGGCGTACTTTTTGAGATGGTTTTGGGAATTTTTAATTCCCGAAACGAGGGGCCTCGGGGACACGACACATACGTCGAGGGGTTAGTCGTTTCTTCGGCGGATCTTGTTTTGGACGGCGCGGACGTGTCCGACTTCTGTTTTGAGTGCCGTCAGTGGCGTTGGGACCCTGGAATCAAGACGGAGCTTTCCAGGGTGGTTTCTGGCGTTGAGGCCAAAGTTGAAGAGGGGCCCCATGATCCGTCTTTTGAGTTGCGTGCAGCTTGTAGCGAATTTTTCCTCAGATGTCCGTTCGGGGCGTGTGAGCAGTCGGTGTTGGGTGTTTTTCCGGGGGCATTGGGTTGGCGTAGTCTGCCCACTGTAATTCCGCATGATGGTGCGGGGCCCACAAGGGTCGTTTGGGCGTCGACGATGATTTTCCATCTTTATCACTAGGCTGTCGTTTTGGACAACTGAATAGTCCAACTTGTGTACTTTTTCGAGAGGATCGCAACAGTGCGATCCGTTCGTTGAGTTTTGGGATCGGGATGCGGGTCCCGCGTGGTACCGCTTGTGCGCAGGGTGCCGGAACGTATTATTTTCTCCAGATATCTGTTCCACTGAAGTGAGTAGTGATTTTGAGGCGTTTTCCCGAGGGGATCGCAATGGGGCGTTGCGCCCGACTGTTTTCGGGGCCGAGGCTCGGGATCACGGGACGTCGTTCGGGCGTGAGGTGGTGTTGGTGACTTTTCCATCAGATATCCATTTGAGGCGTGTATGTAGTCGATCTCATGTGTTTTTCCGCAAGGATTACAACATTGTAATCTGTTTGGTTGTGCAGAGCCTCTTGCACGATCTTATTGAAAGTGGAAGCATGAGAGGTGCTCTGGTGGCGGTTCATCCTACCTTGTTTTTAGCGGACCCTTGGCGTGTGATCGCACACTCTTGGGAGAGTGATATAATTGGTCCACGAGATGTGGTTGGTCGTGCCTGGGCCTTTGAGGTGGAGTTGTTACATAACGCTTACGGGTTGAAGCTGGGTGTCGTGTGCATGATATCCTTTGGGCTAGAACGAGGTATACTCTGGGAGTATACGGGAGCGCTTGGAGGTACATGTGGTTGTTGTACCTGAGGATGTTTGTGCGCTCAGTTCGGGTTGACTTGGGCCACACGTCGTGTGGACCCCATGTGCGTGCCATGTTCTGATTTACGTACTTTGACCTCTCGTGACGTAGAGGGTCCCTCTGTGCTCGTTTGTTTGACCAGCAGGGTGGAGTTTTCCCCTGGCTCTGTGCTATTTTGTCTGACCAATAGGGTTGAGTTGTCTCCCCCTTGTCTTGATCTCGTTGGTTTGGCTTGCAGAGATGGTTTGGTTCCTCTTCTTCTTTGGCTGTGAGGGGTTTCAGTACCGTGCCCTTTCACCGGACTGCGACAGCGTCTGCGACTATGGGTTTCTGTGCAGCGTGGTTGTTTTCCCCACATTTTGGGGTGAGTGTACTTGGTCCGCTTCAATAGTGACTCAATAGATTGGAGTGTGATCACCTTGTGAGGCCTGGGGAGTTTCTCCCGTTGCTCCGTGTTCCCTGGTAGAGCTTGTGGTTTCGGTGTGACCAACACTTTACGTGGGCACCGACCCTCTACCCAGGAGGTTGTTACCAGCAGGGATGAGGTTGTTATCAGCAGGGCTGAGGTTGTTTCCAGCATGGCTGAGGTTGTTTCCAGTAGGGCTGAGGTTGTTTACAGCAGGGCTGAGGTTGTTCCAGCAGGGCTGAGGTTGTTCCAGCAGGGCTGAGGTTGTTCCAGCAGGGCTGAGGTTGTTTCTAGCAGGGCTGAGGTTGTATCGAGCAGGGCTCTTCAGTGGGTTACCATATAGCAGGGATGGCCAGTACATTGGTGTTCACCGAGCAGTACCATCTAGCAGGGATGGCTAGAGCAGTGTCAGGCTTACCTCCAGCGGGGCTGGGCAGTGGTCATCGATGCCGGGCTTACCTCCAGCTAGGCTGGGCAGTGGTCCCCGATGCCGGGCTTACCTCCAAATGGGCTGGGCAGTGGTCCCCGATCCCGGGCTTACCTCTAGCTGGGCTGGGCAGTGGTCCCCGATGCCCGGTTACCTCCAGCTGGGCTGTGCAGTGGTCCTGTCGCTGACTTTAGTCGGGTCTTCCTCCAGTGGATTACCCTATTACGGGACTGGGCAGTGTGGCACCCGTCGACTTTCCGGGTCTCCCTGTAGTGGGAACCCGTTGACTTCCAGGGACCCTCCAACGGAGCTGGGTAAGGGGTAGCCTGTCGACATTGAGATCTCTCGACTGCGGGGCAGTGACGAGTTGTGGTTTGACGTTCCCCCAGACTCACAAGTACGAGGAGCATTTTCCCCCACTGAGACGCGTCCTTGTGACGCGACCTAAAACCGTGGGGGTGAGTCAGTGTTTCCCAAAGCAGATAGTGTTGAGGTGTGGTGATTGAGCCCTTGGCTTGCGGTTCGGGTCACACGTGCGGGATGCTGGGCATCAATGTTGTTACTTCTGGGAATGTTAGCTACTCTTTCTTGGGCTGAGCTACGGGATGGATATCCCCTTACGAAATTGTTCGAGATTATTGAAAGAGAATATGGATATGTATATACCTTGTTCTAGTACCCACTTCTTGGTTTTGGTTACTCTCCTTCCAGGAGAGGCGAAGACGTGCGGGGTATGCCACGTGCGTTCCGTGTCTAGCTTCTCATGGTTGGACGAGTCTACTCTCCTACTATAGGTAGCAAAGACTCAACGGGAGGTTCATCTTCTCACTGTTTCCAGCTCCTTGTGTTTAGACGAGTCTACCTTCTTTCCTCTAGTTGGGTTGAGCTGGACTCTTTATTGTACTCCTTACTGCCCTCTCTGTTGTGCTCCTTTACTTTTCCCTGTTCGCTCTACTGCTCACCCTTCGGTACCTCCTTTGTTGCTCCATCGAGCCTTCGGGGTATCCTACTGAGTATTTTTATAATCACCCCTACTTGGGCTTTGCCTGCACTTGGTGTGCCCTAGCAGACGATGGACAAGTTGGTCGTGACTTTAGTGGAGCATATGAGTTCGGGATCTTGGACCGCGTGCGGTGGTTGTAGCCGGGTTCTAGGTGGGAGACCTGTTAGTTGTCTTTTGTTTACCTGTTGCTGGGTTGTGGCACTTTTCTGGTTGGGCGCATGTTTTTCCCCTTTTTCCTTTTCCGTACATTACTTGTACTGTTTAGGGGTCGATGCACATTTGTGGTATTTATATACCAGTTGCCCTTTTCTTTACTTGTCTCTTCTTTTACTCTGCACTATTGCATTGAGTGTGTTTTGTGTGTGTGTACAGGTACTTAGGCAAAGGCCTCCCCGATTTGTTGTGCCTTTGGCGCTAGTTGCCTGCCCCTGGCCTATGGAGGTGGGCTTGGGGTAGTTGCGGCTCGAGCCCGGGTAGGGTCGGGTCATGACAGGTAACCTCCTTGAAACTTTCTCTGACTTAAATCACTATGAAAATTATGCTCCAATGTTTGTCTGAGAAGATTTATCATATTGATTTCAGTGGAAAAAGGTTACAGGGAGCTGAAATGTGGATCAAAAGGAATTCCATCAATTCGTAATAAATTGGTCCAGATTTTCAATGTACTCGAATTTATTATGTTTTATTATTATTTACTGCTAATTATTTCTAATTATTGTTAATTAATGATAATTATTTCTAATTATTGCTAATTATTTCTAATCATTCCTATTTATTCCTAATTATTAATAATTATTCCTAATTGTTCCTAATTATTCCTAATTATTCCTAATTATTCTTAATTATTTCTAATTATTCGTAATTATTCCTTATTATTCTTAATTATTTCTAATTATTTCCAATTATTTCTATTTATTTCTAATTATTACAAAATATTACAATTTTTTTAATTATTACTAATTATTACTATTTATGGCTATTTATTACTATTTATCACTATTTATTACTATTTATTACTATTTATTACTATTTATTACTATTTATTACTAATTATTACTAATTATTACTAATTATTACTAATTTTATTAATTTTTATTAATTATTACTAATTATTACTAATTATTACAAATTATTACTATTTATTACTAATTATTGAGAATTATTACTAATTATTGCCAATTATTAGTAATTATTAGTAATTATTGCTAATTATTACTAATTATTGCTAATTATTACTAATTATTCATAATTATTACTAATTATTGCTCATTATTACTAATTATTTCTCATTATTACTAATTATTTCTAATTATTACTAATTATTACTAATTATTACTAACTATTACTAATTAATACTGATTAATACTAATTAATACTAATTAATACAAATTAATACTTACTATTACTAATTATTACTAATTATTACTAATTATTACTAATTAATACTAATTAATACTAATTAATACTATTAATTACTATTTATTACTCTTTATTACTATTCATTGTTATTTATTACTATTTATAACTAATTATTACTAATTATTTACTAATTAATCCTAATTATTACTAATTACTCATAATTATTACTAATTATTATAATTCTTACAATTTATTACTAATTATTCATAATTATTTATAATTATTACTAATTATTTCTAAATGTTTCTAATTATTACAAACTTTTTCTAATTTTTTCTAATTATTACTAATTATTACTAATTAATACAATTTATTACTAGTTAATAGAATTTATTACTAGTTATTACAAATTAATACTAGCTATTACTAATTATTACATATTATTACAAATTACTTAAAAAATTTACTAATTATTGCAATTTATTGCGAGTTAACACTAAGATATAACTATTCATAAAAATAAATACTAAAAAAAATATCTAATTATAATTTAATTAATTTAGATCTAATTACCAAAATTATAAATAATTTAAAAGAAAATAAAATGACTAAATAATAAAATAAATAGATAAATGCTGTGAAAATGAAGATTTCGGGGTATTAAAGCCGTAAATAATGCTCAAATTTAGATGTTTAAACTATAAAAAAATTTAGAAGAAAAATTTTCAGTAGAGATAGAGAGAGAAGTTGAGTAAAAAGTAAAATGAGAGAAAAAATGGATGTGGGCTTATATAGGTCAGATTATTTATGAGGGGGGTATTTTTGACAAGTAGCCCGTCGCAAATAGTGGCATTTGTGAGAGGCCCCGTTGTAAATAACTCAGCCCGCATTAAAAACGATGGGCTGTTAAAAAGTTATTTGTGATGAGCCCCATCAAAAATATTACATGCGACAAAACATTTTCAACAGGGCAAGTATCCCATCAAAAATAATAAAAACTGTCGCCCGTTATTTGAGTCGCAAATAGGAACTCGTCGCAAATACCTTTACTCGTAGTTTAGCACGTCTTTTGCGCCAAGCCTTTTGCGACTGGGTATTCTACCCATCGCAAATAACCCCTTTCAATGGGTTATTTGTGACAGTCCCCTGACTTGTAACAAATAGCAATTTTTCCCACAGTGAATAATGAAATTATTTTCACAATTTGAAATAAGAATTTTCATAAGGATAAACTGCTTAGCTCCAGGGAAACAACACCAATTATGAAAGGCATGTCCTTGATCAGTATAAAAGCTAATTTATTTTCTTAATGTATTTAAGTGGCTGACTAGGGTCATCTCACATGGAGAGATTTTCAGTCAGTTCAATCAGTAATTCAAAATTCACCAAATGTACACATTTATGTGTTTTTATTAGTTTATTAATACAATGAAACTTTGGGTTTAAGAATGATAATGAAATGGAAAGCTGCAACCAAAATATAGATGAAAAATAGAATGAATGTAGGGTAGAAAGATAATGGTGTTAGTTTTTAGTTACATTGGTTCCATCATAGTTAAACTCAATATGAAAATTCATCCGCCCATAAATGGAATATTATTCCCTACCATGATCAGGATTTTTATTGGACATAATCTTTCAGCTACTATTAGTAGAAGGTGGGATTGAATTCGAGATTCATGTGGTGGTGGGTGGTATCCACACCCATGCTCTTCCCTATGATAAAAAAAACAAATTAAATCATTTAAATAAATAATTCTCAATAATTTTATAATTCCATAAATAGTTCCCAAAGAACAAACCTCGGGTTAGTCACTTTAAATCGCAGTGTGCAAGAGATTATGGAAGAATGAGAGTAGATATAGATAGATAGATGGATGAATAATAAAAGTAAAAATTGTAAACAATTTAATTAAAATATGATTATGCATTACTTGTGAAAGGAAAAAATTGAATTTTTTTTGAAAACTTTAATGGTTGCACCCCACATCCTTAGTGTAATGGATAATTCCTTAGCTGCAATGATCACTTACTAAACACCCCTTAACCATCTATTTTTATGAATTATTGATTCACATAATATACAAATGGACATATTAATGGTTCTATAGAGATATTTATCCATACTAGTTTATAAGAAATGACGCCTATAATTAATTTCTCGAAGAACATCATTTCTAGATCCCGTTTAAAGGTTTCACACTATGAATAGCGATTTCATGATGTGAGATGCCCCGAGCCAAAATTTTCAAGGATTTTATTCACATTCTAAACATTATTTTGGTTATTTTTTGGTGTGTCATGATGTGACTAGATGTGTTGCACCATGAAACATGTGGTTGTCTTACAAATTCACTTTTTCATCCTATATTCCTCCTCACTTCTCTAAAATGTTTCATATATAGAATGATTGACTCATGACATTAATTGTACATTTTTAGTATATTTTGCTTAATTTCCACTTGATATTCATTTTTGAGCTCTTTTTTTTGAATTGACTAATACTTTTTCATAGTACACCATTTTTATGTTGAATTCATCACATTTATACTCATTTTATATAAGACCTAGTATCCTTAGTAGAAAATAATATCTGAAATTTTAATCATTTATCATGAAAAATTATAATTTTTGTTAAAATATTCTTGAAAAATATTACGTGTTCATATATTCTGCGATATGTATGATTGTCGTAAGGGTTCTCACTAAATTGTTCTTATATATATTACAAATGTAACTAAACCTTTCTCTAATACCAATAATAGAGACTAATACTTTTCATAAAAAAAAATTACATCTTATTATATGAATATACATTGAATAAAATTAATATTCTTTCCATAATCATATACCTTTACAATATAAGGAATGATGGATATATAAAAAAATCATAACAAATTTACATATTCTCCCACTAAGTTCCTTATTACTGGAACTATTTATAGGAATTTCTTAATTAAAATGTTTCTTCACACTATATACCATTTATTATTATTTCATGAGATATCTATAATTACCCCATGAATTTGAGGGATATATTGTTCCCAGACCTTGTGTTGTGTAATCACAATTCATTTATATTTGTTCAATGTTATCTAAAATCCTGCATCCTATATAATTATATGTGGTAAAAGAAATGGAATTCAAAAACATTTTTACAATTCTTGATAACATAACCCATGTGAAAAAATGGGTTTCGTAAATATGTCATCATCATAATTGTAAACCGTCCAAAGAATGACAAGGATGTTATTCTGGTATCATATCCCCATTAAAACATAATCTATATCAAGAGATATTATCACAAATAAAAATTTCATTAATAGAAGTATTAGAGTATTTACCAAAGAAAATGATCTTTTCATTTTTGGATGGATCTGCTGCTTTCCCCTGAGAACGTGGCTCACATGTCGTCGCTATTTCACAATCTTTTGACTGATACGCCTTCTCCTCTAGGGGCGTCGGTTTCCTCAGCCCCTTCCTTCTTCGATCCCGGTTCTGCTCCTCCCTTCCCGGCCCCCTTTTCCCACTCGGCCCTCCTAGTCTCCATGGGTCGTCCACTTAGCCTCTCGTGGCTCCCCTCCCATCTTCTGCCTTGGGGATGCTTCTCGCTCCCGCTGGTCCCGCAGCTCCATCTTTCAAGGACGCTATTTGTGGTTCGCTCCGTGCTCCACCCTGTCCCGCTTTCCCAGAGGTGCGCTTCCCTTCACAGGTGTCCATGGAGGGCGCCCAGGTTTCTCTAGATATCCCCGAGGCGGCCTTTGCAGAGGCGTCCGCTTTCCTGAAGTGTGCCCTTATCTCTAGCTTTGGGGTTGCGAAACCTCAACTCCCGGTCTTCCAACGCTTCTTCGCATCCGGGGGAATCCGGATCTCAGTGCAAACCTCCACGGTCCATATTGTTGGGGCACATTGGACCTCAAACACACAAAACAGGAGCAAGAACGGAGCAACACACGATTTTTACGTGGTTCGGCGAGTTGCCTACATCCATGGGAGAAACAGGGGAACTTCCTCTATTCACGTCTCTCCGGTTCTCAACGGAGGATTACAGCACACAGAATTTCTTCCCTTACAAACAATGGGATTTTCACCCCATTTTATAGAGGAACCAAGTCCATCCCTCTCCCCCGGTTGTTGGAGGGTAGCTCATCTACCCTTGAGAAGTCCCCCCGTCGCCTGTTGTCAACCTTGACGCCCACCAAAGGAGAGAATCCGCACCCTCCTAATTAGGTGTTTCCATCAAAGGAGACTCCCAAAATGGGAGTGGCCCCCACAAATCTCCCCCTCACGACCAATTTTGGGTATAAGTTTGACCTTCAGTCTCCTTGCAGGTGTCGAAAACTTCTTCAGCAAAACGAACACGCTTCTTCATGCCAGATGACATGGCACTTCCACCATCTTCACTCTATCTCGAGATGATGATGGTCCCCATCAAAAGATACAACCCTTGGGACTCCTTCCCAGTAAACTTCGTTGCATCCACACGTGAGACTTCCACCACTCCACCTGCTATGGAAATCTTGAACCCTCTCGCATCGAGCCTACTAAATGATATCAAGTTTCGCCTCATCCTCGGAATGAATTTCACGTCATCCAGTTTACGAACTCCTCCATCGGGCATCTTCAATTTCACTGTCCTGACTCCTCGAACCTTGCATGTTGACCCATCACCAAGTATCACAGAGTCTCTAACCTCCTGAAAAGTATCAAATGTATGTCTTGTCGTACATATGTGTGTCGAGCTCCCCGAATCCAGAGCACATCCATCTTCTTTTAGATTTTGAGCTCGCTCGTTCTTCCTCTTTAGAAATCGGCATTCCCGCTTCATATGCCCATATCGTTTTCAGTAATGAAACTTCCATTCTTCCCATTCAACTCGCTCATTTGATTGCACGCTTCCCGTTGTCACGCAGATTTCATCATTTGAATATAATCCTGTGATGTTCACAACCTCCTCTTCAACTTTCTTCTTCCCAGCAACGTACCGATTGCGCTCTCCACAATCACATTTATAGTGACCTTTCTTCTCACACCATAAACACATGATATCTCTAGGATCACATCCTTTGGATTTTGGCCGCCATTCTTTACCTCCTGACTGTTGATGTCGGCTCCTCCCACACTGATCATCTCGCATCGCCATGATTTGATCACCTGAATGCGTCGTGGGTCTTCGAAATTCTTCCGAATCTTGAAGTGATTCCATCACATCATCCAACTTCAATGTCTCCTTCCCCATGAGCAATGTAGTCACAAGCCCATCAAATGAGCTTGGTAGGGATGATAAAAGCAAAAGAGCTTTATCTTTCTCTCCAACCTTCACATCGAGCCCCAATAACTGTGTTAGGATCTTTTTGAATTCATTGGTATGATCCAACAAATTAGCTCCCTCGTCCATGCACAATTGGTATAGTTTCTTCTTCAGGAACAACTTGTTGGTGAGCGACTTCTCCATATATCGCTGCTCCAACTTCTTCCAGATCTCCTTCGGTGATGTCTCATCAAATACCAAGTACTTTACCTCATTCGCCAAACACAGTCGAATTGTGCTGACGACCCACATCTCAAGCTCTTCCCAATCATCGGCACCGGTTGTCTCGGGCTTTTCTCCGATCAACGGTCTGATCATGCCCTGCTGCACCAAAAGATCCTTCACCGTGCTTTGCCACAAGCCGAAATTATTTTGACCATCGAACTTCTCAATATCCAATCTTGGTAGTGCTCCGCCACCAGTCATCGTCATCGTCGCAAAATGCGATCAAAACCATCGATGTCACACCTCTTAATCACCACCTGATGGAGTGTGAATTTTCCAAAACTAACCATACAGATGTGTCCGGAATGGTCGAAATAGTCGGAATCGACTCCTGAATCACCGAAATCAGACACCAATTGACCGAGATATGGTCAAAACGCGTTCAACGGTCCAGATCACCCGCTGACATGCCGGTGACGTGGCTGCCGGAATTCCCGCCGGAATAATGCCGGAATTTTTTCCGGTGATGTGAACAGTACCGTCTTCTCCGGCACGGGGTTACTATTCACCCGTGGGTTTGACCGAACTTTGACTGGCCATATCTCCTTCATTTTAGCTCTGTTTTCAACGCCGATTGCGCCGTCAGAATCATCTCGCCGCCCTCTTCTCAGATCTGGCCTCAGAAAAATATTCCAAACACTTTCAATTTTCTGGCCACCGGAAAATTTGATGTCGCCTCGCCGATTCACCTCGGTTCGCTCCCCCTCGCCTCTAATACCATTTATTGGAGCGCAACGGACCTCAAACACACAAAACGGGAGCAAGAACGGAGCAACACATGATTTTTACGTGGTTCGGCGAGTTTCCTACATCCACGGGAGAAACAGGGGCTCTTCCTCTATTCGAATCTCTCCGGTTCTCAAGGGAGGATTACAACACACAAAATTTCTTCCCTTACAAAAAAGGAGATTTTCATCCCGTTTTATAGAGGAACCAAGTCCATCCCTCTCCTCCGGTTGTTGGAGGGTAGCTCATCTACCCTTGAGAAGTCCTCCCATTGTCTGCTGTCACCCTTGACGCCCACCAAAGGAGAGAATCTGCAGCTGCCTGAGTAGGTGTTGCCGTCAAAGGAGACTCCCAAAATGGGAGTGGGCCCCACACATAAAAACTCGTTTTTCCTAGTTCTCGGTTTAGAAGCGTAATTTGTCCTTATGTGGTGCCAGGACAACTGTTCCTTTAATCTCTGGAGCTTCAGCCCGTATAGGTGGTCCCTTGACGTCCACAAGGGTAATGAAATCTCGATAGCCTAGGTCTGGATCTCTCTCCTCGGGCTCCCACTCCCATTCCAGAATGGTGTCTTCCTTAAGGCAACCAGAAACTCTCTCAGTGGATTCCGCTGTGCTAATGACAAGACCAGGTGGTGCTCGGACGTGTCGATAGCTCGCATATGTGGGGAGATAAATATGGTCATCCCCCCACCGGAGAAGATCTAAATCCATGTACAAAATGACATCATCTAGACACAGGATATCAGCTACCCCGTCTTTCCCAGGTTCTGCTCTCACTGCCTTTTATAGGGCCACTCTGTGCAGGATTGCAGAAGTCATCTCCAAGGTGAGAGGCGGCCCCCTCCCGGGAGTCCATCATTTAGGGCCCGCCAGCTAACCTCCCCACCCTCATCTTCTAATGCTATTCCCTAGGCACCCCCCCCCCCCAGTGCCCTGAGGTTAGCATGGTGGTGCCCCGGTACTTGCCTTCGGTGGAACCTGCATTGTCACTGGATCTCTCGGCCGGGGGAAGTATGACAGATATCTTGTACCTTCCATCGTTACCAAGGTGCATGCCTAGTATTCTGATCAGTTTTTTTACATCGTCTCCTCTCCCCCTACTCTTACAAGGGTCCGGCCCAGAGGAGTGATTTCAGAGCTTTTGGTCCAGTCCTCCAGCTCGACTAGCCCTGCCCCTTCCCCCCAGGTTCTTTTCCGCAGTCCTTCAGAGGCTCCGAAAGGGAGCTCAGGCTCGATAAAACCTTTTTTCTCCATGGTCTTGGGTTTGAGCGAAGGGTCTCCTATCCCAAGTCTACCTGTTTCAGAAGCTTCCGAGTCGTCCTGGAGGGTTATCCATGAACCACCCACCCACTCTACAAGTTTGGGGGATGCTTTCTCAACCCAAGGCCCCAAAGCTATCGGGTGAGCTCCTACCCCATTCCCCAAATCCCGTCATCGTCACTCAGTTAGCTCCTAGGCGGCCATCACTTCTCCTCATAGGCTGTCCCACTCCACTGGAGTGTACACATGATCAAGATCCAAGAACTCAATGGAGCGCTCGTCCTCCCATTTCTCCAAGGCATACAGTTCTGGAGCCAACCCCAGAACCATGTTCGATCAATGCATCCCATCATCATAAGGAATGCTCGCGGACTTGGTGCCCAGGATAAAGAGGAATTCCTCATGGGTGAAGTCAGGAAACACAATGCCAAAGTGTTTTTTGTCCTCAATCCCAAGCAGAACCTGGCCAGACTCAGTGAATTCTGTAGGAAACTCCGTTTGCACGACTAATTGCACACTGACCCCAAAAACCGAAACGTCTGGATCTTCTGGCACAGGGACATCAAAGTTGATTTTGTTTGGGCTGGAGACCGATTCATCACCTCGAATGTGACTCAAGGCATCATCTCCTATTACATGTCTTTCATCTATGTGAGCTGTGATCCCCAGGTGCGGGTTATGGAAGGATCTTAGCTACTTCGACCTAGGTGGCCATCCCTGGTTTGTCAGGAGGGGGGGGGGTTAATGTTGTTTTCTATCCAGATGAGAAGGAAGGCAGAGGAATTTCCCAATGGAAATCCATTAAGGACATCACCCAATTCATGGCTGGGAACAGACTCTCCTACCTTGGCTTCTCAGGTAATCATTTTGTTGAATTTGGTGGTCTAGAACCAACTACCTTGTACTTTATTCATTTAAATAAAAGCCTTATCACATCTTGAATGTTCTTCTGTGTGACATGTCATGTGATAATGTCCTAAGGATAGTTGTTGTATTAAAGGGTCGTAGCGGATCCCTGCTATGATGATAACCTGGAAGTGTCATAACACTGTTCTTGAATGTATGTTCTATGAACAGATGATATTATTTGTGGGACACAAATAATACAGGTCATTATTGGTGAGGACTCATAAAACTTTGAGACACCTTCTCATGGTGTGTGCCATTGGTAATATCCAGGAGGATATTATGAGAACGAGACCCGCCCATAGGAAATCCACATTTAATAGTGTCATTGGATGTTCCAATCTGCGGACGTGTGTATTGGTCCTTAGGCTTTAAGATTATTATTAATGGGTATTACAACTCGCGCACTTAGATGTGTTGACAAAAAATGTGATGACACATTGTTCGCAACAAGGTAGGATACGTTCGGTGCGTCAAGAGTAATACCACATTAATAGATAATGCGAGAAAGGATTTGTCCCTTCCGTTCCATAACAGAAGTTGATATCTCAGGCCCTTTGATGGAATTTATATAGCCTAAATAAATCCATGGCCATGGTAAGGTATGGGAAAGTTTAATTCTGGGAAGTCAAAGAAAGAATAATCAAGCACATGGGTTGATGGAACTACCATACAACCCGCTTGATTGGAGATATCGAGACAAAGGGACTATATTACACGGTAAGCATTTGTAGGAGGTGACACGTCATTGCGGCGTTAACTTCGTTCTCTATGGGTGCCTTGGCGTGTTGCTAGACGCTAACCTTGGAATTTAGGCATTCTCAGCCTAATGTCACTGAGAAAGAGGCCTAGATGGTCACACACTAAGTGTGTCCATGTATCTCAGTTAAATATTAATTTAACAAGTTAAATAAATATTATTCCCGACTGTGGTTTAATAATTATTTAAGGATGTCTGATTGCATTTATTTTGACACTAATTATTCGAGAGAATATATATTGGGGACGAAATAATATATTTATTAGCGAGTAATGCAGTTACCATTATTTAAGAAATAAATAGTTATTGCTCAAGGTCTAATAAATGTGGTGGAGAAAATCGAAAATAAAAGTTCATTCCGTGTATATTAAATATACACGCTTTGTAGTTTTATGGAAAACAAGTACATGCCATGTATTAATTATTACACGTCGTGTTGTTTTTCCAGTTTGAATTTTGAGGATTTAATATTGTTTTATTAAATGATATTTATTATAATCAGCGTGGGTGCATGTCAAGGAATTAATAATTTGACATGGGGGTTTTCAATAAGTGTTAATGATAAAAATAAAACGCGTAATGCGTTTATTTATTTTCATAAATCTATTAACCTCAATCCCGATTATAAATATCCTCGCAACCCCAACATTTTGAAGAGCCATTGTTCTGCACAACGGATTTGGAAATACTCTCAAGCCAAGAGAGAATTCCCTTTCCACCAAGAACGCCCTCAAGTTATGACAGCAAGAACCTCCATCGGATCAAGGCGGTCGAAGGCGGACATCGCAAGCGAAGGTTCATCCGTGCTACCACCCGGAGATCCCTTCGGCGAAGTCCGGAGATACGTGACACACATCTGGATCACCGCTAGAGGAATCCAACACTTGGATTCTACGACGCAACGATGGTTCACCTAATCGTGACCGGACACATCAAAGAAGAAATAATTCCATCGATGTAATTATTATTAATTAATTAAATTAATTATAACCAACATATGAAGATCATATCTCAAGGGTTTCGGGACTCCTATTTTTTTCGTTCTTCGTTCTATTCCAAAGATCTAGTGTTTTATATCATGACGGATCTCGGATTGAACGTCATTTAACGCTAAAATAAAAGTTGGGAAAACCCACTAACGTGCTTCCGCTACGCCCGGATCCTTCAAGTGGTATCAGAGCGGGGTCATATCATTGATTATAATTATTTAGTTTTTTGTTGGTAATTGACGCATTTAATAATTTAGTTATTTCAATTCAAGTTTAATCGTTCTCGAAATATGAATATCGAGATCTATTCCTCCTCCCTCATTTCTTGTTCACCTCACCGAAATGATTTTTTCTTTTAATTTTGATTAAAATAAAATAGAGGAACTCATCCAGAGGAGCCAAACGTTTCTGGCCGTATAACAACAGAATACACGGCATGTATTCGGAAGTACACGTCGTGTAGTCTAGGTTCAATGCATTGACTGATCAGCCAAAATCCGGTCGTGTATTGGATTCTTTCTAAGAATTTAAGACACCGTGTGTTGACCAGAAACAGGTGGCACACAGTTTCCGAAATACACGCAGTGTGGTCCAATGAACACGGCATGTAGTCCCTTCGGGTTAGGGTTGGGTCGTGTACTCCGTACACGGCCTGCCCGGCTGGAAACCGTGTAACGCGGAAACTACACGACGTGTGTCCCACTGTACACACCGTTTACTCCGAAAATTTACGAAGTACATTAACACGCCCTGTCCCTGGGCGTGTACTTCGTATGGACGGTGAAGAAAAGTACACACTGTGTAGTCAGAACTACACGCCGTGTACTCACCCAAATTAGGCAGATTTATTAAAAATTACTATTACATTATTCAAACCCTTGAGACGTGTACCATGGTGCAGGCGTAAAGCTAAGGCAAAACACGTGATAAGTGTTTTATATATACGTGTTTAATTTAACATCTGCGTAATAAATGGGAATTCACCGGGTTGCCTCCAAGGTACAAGTTACGTACAAGGATAATTTTAAATGAATTTAATTGTTTAGAATTATGATGGTTGAGAATCTCAAGGAAATTCAGAGAAAGGGATTTAAGATAAAAGTATTGATTAATTAAAGATAATTAATTGATTCGAGCATGATTTATCTTAAACAAGAATGATTAAAGAATTGAATGCTAGTTTTATTTATGCGTAAATATCATTGCATGTATGGATGATCATGAGCTAGACCGAGACCTTTGTATGTGAATGGTTTCTTTTAATTTATTTATTTAAATTAAATTTGTTGGCCTACGAGCCATCTCCTCATTAATATGTAGGGCCATCACATCCAAGGAATATTTTATGTAAAAACCCCTTTTACCCCACACCTGCATGTGAGATAAATGCATATGTAATGGATGGAGATCCCAAGCTAGTGGAGGCGGATCAAGTCAGGAGCCAAGGTGAAACCAATCCAAGGAGATACAAAGGTGGATAGGTGGAAAGCTGTAAACACGAACCCGAAAGGTTCAAGGTGTTTCTCCCCTAGGTCATGGGTTAGTTTATCAACCGCTAGATAAACTAACCAATAGAAAAGCTCATGATCATACCATTTATTTTATTTCTTTCAGTTACATGGTTTATTTATTGTGGGTGTGTTGTAACGATCACACAATTAATGAATTAAACGAGCATTCAAGATGGAACTAAAATAAAACCGGCTTATACTTAAATATTATCTTAGACATGGTTAATCACTTAAGTATATCCCACTTAATATTAACAAGCCTGTAATCAAAGATAATAAAATGGAAATTTACGTATAAGGATAAAATCCCTCAAAATAAATATTAAGTCGGCCTAGCCTTCTATAATCTTGGTTAGAATCGAACCATAGTTCAAAGTGCTTGAACAACCCTAGTTGGGGTGCTTTCAATTATCAGGGAATTCTAATTTAAGGTTTTGGGTTGACTTAACTTGGTTCTCATCAAGGGTTGACTGCCACAACAGGACTTGGTGTGAGCAAGAGGCAAAGGTTGAGGAAATCCAAAAAGGATTTCGGGATTGGGGAGTCCACTCAGCAGATCAAGGAGCTGCGAGTTAATGCAGTTGTCATTTGGAATTCCTACCTAAAACCCTTTATGTTGCATGACTAACCCTAGTTGGGGTAATGTAAAGGGAAATATGGATCCTTACCACTAGAATATTCATGCAACAAAATATTCCAAAGTCAATGGTGAATGCTATTGGATTTCGATATAATAGTGGGAGACTAATAAGTATTAATTTATTTATTTTTCTCAAATTTTGTAATAAAGTACAAAACAGTTGCTCATCTTAATTTGTAGAAACGGAAAGAAAGTGACTTCATACATATCATTGCGTACCATACTCGAAAAAGAAAACCTTCTCACCGGCACCAATTTCCAAGAGTGGTAGAGGCGTTTACGTGTCATCCTTTGCCATGAAAGAAAATTATATGTGCTGGAAGAGCCTATTATAGTTGCTCCTGGGAAAGAGGATAGTGATGAGGAATTATCTCTCTACATGAAACACATGGATGATGCCACAAATGTCCAATGTTTCATGCTATCGTCCATGTCTACTGAGCTCTTGAAGCAACATGAAAACATAGATGCGTATAGCATGCTGTCTCACCTTAAAGATCTCTACAAAGAGAAGGCGAGACAGGAGATGTATGAGATCTCCAATGCTTTGTTTACCACGAAGCTTGGAGAGTCTGTGCCAGCTAGGCCTCATGTAGTCAAGCTTATTGGCTATATTGAATGCTTGGACATCTTAGGGATTAAATTCCCGGATGAGTTGCGTATAGATCTCATCCTATCATCACTGCCCAAGACCTTCTATAGCTTTATTGTCAATTATAACATGAGCGTCAATTAGAAGAGTCTATTGGAGCTTCTAACCTTGATTCGCCAGGTAGATAAGGACATGGGGCATGACAAACTCGCGGTCCTTATGGTGAACAAGAAAAGGAAGGAAAAGGAAAAGGGGCCAAAGTCTTATAAACGGTCTGAAGCCCCCAAGCACCGTCCCTCCAAGAAGGGGAAGATCCAGAGGCAGGGAAAGGAATGGGAGGCAGTGTGTTTTTCATGTGACAAGCAGGGCCACTGGAAGAGGAACTTCACCCAGAAGCGTGGGGACGCTAAAGGTGTGTTTGCTATCGAGTGAAATCTTTCTATTTCTACACATTGGGTATTATATACAGCTTGTAGGGCTCACATCTGTATTTAAATGTAGGAACCAAGTAGATATAGAAAGATCTCTAGAGGAGAGGTGGATCTTCGAGCTGCCAATGGCGCAAGGCTGGATGCGTTTTCTATTGGCGACCATCACCTCTCATTGCCGACTGGGATGATTTTGGTTTTACATAACTGTTATTATGTGCCTAGTGTTACCAAGAACATAATTTCTGTATCTTGTTTGGATATGGATGGATCTGTTTTCAAATTTTTAAATAAGGGTTGTCTCTTTTATAAGAACAACGTATGTTATGGTATGGAACATTTAATTAATTCTTTTTATGTATTGAATTAAAAAAACCAAGTGTTGGAAATCGATAACGAAACAAACTCACATGACTCATACATCACCCAGTTATGGCATCACCGCCTTGGTCATGTGAATGAGAAGTGTTTGAAAAAGCTCTGCCAAGATGGCTATTTAGACTCTACTGAGCTAAAACCACTTGATAGATGTCATGCTTGATTACAAGGAAAAATGATCAAGACGCCTTTTGGTGGACAAGGTGAAAGGGCCACAGAGCTTCTAGGATTGGTACACATGGATGTGTGTGGACCATTTCCAATAGAAGCTAGTGGTGGATATTCTTACTTCATTACTTTTATTGATGATTTGAGTAGATATGGATTTGTCTACTTAATGAGGTATAAGTCAGAGTCCATAGAGAAATTTAAGGAATTCAAGAATGAAGTAGAGAATCATATTGGTAAGAAGATAATGAAGCTTCGATTGGATCGAGGTGGAGAATATCTGAACCAAGAGTTCATCGATCTTCTACGGGAGTCTGGGATTTTATCTCAGCTCACTCATCCTTATACACCATAGTGGAATGGTGTTAGTGAAAGGAGGAACCGCACCTTGTTGGACATGGTGAGGTCGATGATGAGTCATGCGGATCTTCCATTATCCTTCTGGGGATATGCATTACAAACTGCAGTATACACATTAAACCGAGTACCAACAAAGGTGGTAAATGGAATTCCATCCGAGTTATGGAATGGATGGAAAGACACTTTGTCGCACACACATGTATGGGGATGTGATGCATTTGTTAAGTCCTTATCAGGAAACAAACTAGCACCCCGGGGCACGAAGTGTATCTTTATAGGATATCCTAAGGAAACGAAAGGATATTACCTAAATAACCCTCATGACAAGAAAGTGACTGTCGCCAGACAATCCGTCTTTCTTTAGAGGGAGCACATCCTCAAGAGGGATAGTGGGATCAAGATTGACTTCGATGAAGTTGATGCTCAAGATACACAGGAGTTGGTACAGGAACAAGTTCCACATGTCCCCGTGGAAGAGGTTCCAGAAACACAAGTACTGCGTAGGAGCTCAAGAGAGGTAAGGGAATCAGAGAGATTTGGTTTCCTAGTCACCGAGGATGGTGAATCATTATTGTTATACAATGATGAACCTATCCCCTACAAGGAAGAAGTAGAAAGCTCAGAAGCTGCAAGATGGCTAGAAGCTATGAATTTTGAGATGGATTCCATGTATCAGAACCATGATTGTGTTCTGGTCGATGAGCCAGTTGATGTAAAGCATGTTGAATGCAAATGGGAATTCAAAAGAAAGCTGGACATGGAAGGTCAAGTTAGAACCTATAAAGCAAGGCTAGTGGCTAAAGGATTCAGACAACATCAAGGAATTGACTATGATGAAACTTTCTCACCAGTTTCCATGTTTAAATCCATAAAAATCATACTTTCCATAGTAGCTTACCATGACTACAAGGTTTGACAGATGGATGTCAAAACAACATTCCTTAATGGGAACCTTCAGGGAGATGTCTATATGACACAAATAGAAGGGTTTTGACTCCAGGTGAAGCCAAACGGGTTTCCAAGTTGCATAAATCCATTTATGGATTGAAGTAAGCATCCAGGTCATGGAACATTCGATTTGATGAAGCCATAAAGGAATTTGGTTTCATTAAGAATGAATGTGAGCCATGTGTTTATAAGCGGTTTAATGGGAATGTGTTCATCATCCTAGTGGTATATGTTGATGACATATTGCTTATTAGAAATGATGTACCAGCCATACAGTCTGTTGAGGACTGGTTGAACAAGTGTTTCTCCATGATGGACTTAGGAGAAGAAGCCTACATTCTAGGGGTCATGATCATTCGTGACAGATCCAAGAGGCTGCTTGGACTAAGTCAGGGTACATACATTGACCAAATACTGAATAGATTTAGTATGGAAAAATCCAATAGGGGGTTGGTTCTAGTGTCACATTGCATACATCTTTCTAAGAA
Source organism: Viscum album (assembly GCA_963277665.1). Lineage (NCBI taxonomy): Eukaryota > Viridiplantae > Streptophyta > Magnoliopsida > Santalales > Viscaceae > Viscum > Viscum album. The sequence goes on from OY728128.1 coordinate 1,736,012,865, forward strand.
AATGTGTCCCTAGACACAGCAGGAGAAAGATAGGATGAGAAAGATCACATACTCTTCGGCTATAGGATCCATCATGTATGACATGTTATATACCAGGCTTGATGTTGCCTATGCACTGAGCATGGTAGGTAGATATCAAGCAGATCCAGGAGAACAGCATTGTACTGGTGTTAAGACTATCCTTAAGTATCTGAGAAGAACTAACGATATGTTCCTGGTGTATGGAGGAGACGAGGAGATTTTCATCAGAGGGTATGCTGATACTGGTTTTCAAACAGATCAGAATGATTTGAAGTCACAATCTGGATATGTTTTCTATCCCAATGGAGGAGCTGTGAGCTGGAAGAGTTCAAAGCATCCAGTTGACGTCGATTCTACAGCAGAGTCCGAGTATATAGCGGCTTCTGATGCAGCCAAGAAATCCATATGGATTCAGAACATTGTCCAAGAGCTTATTGTGGTGCTTAGCAGTAAAGATCCCATTACATTGTATTGTGATAATACTGCAGCGGTGGCTCTTTCAAAAGAACCAAGGTCACATCAACAGACAAAACACATACTCCAGAAATATCACCTCTTGAGGGATTTCTATCAAAGGGGTGAAGTTGCAGTGATTAGAGTATCCACGGAAGAGAACGTGACAGACCCCATGACTAAAGGCCCATCTCAGTAGAAGCATGGATATCATGTGAGATCTAGCAGGTTAAAGGCAGATAGTAGTTGGCTCTAGTCCAAGTGGGAGTCTGTTGGAGTTGGTGGTCTAGAACCAACTAATTTTTACTTTATTCATTTAAATAAAAGACTTATCACATCTTCATTGTTCTTCTGCGTGACATGTCATGTGATAATGTCATAAGGACAGTTGTTGCATTAAAGGTTCGTATCAGATCCCTGCTATGATGAGAACCCGGAAGATCCATAACACTGTTCTTGAATGTATGTTATATGACCAGATGATATTATTTGAGAGACACAAATAATACAGGTCAATAGGTGTGAGGACTCATAAAACTTTGAGGCACCTTCTCATGGTGTGCGCCCTTGGTAATATCCAGGAGGATATTATGAGAACGAGACCCGCTAGTAGGAAATCCAAATTTCATAGTGTCATTGGATGTTCCTATCTGTAGACGTGTGTATTGGTCCTTAGACTTTAAGATTATTATTAATGGGTATTACAACTCACGCACTTAGATGTATTGACGAAAACTGTGATGACACACTGTTCGCAGCGAGGTAGGATACGTTGGGTGCGTCACGAGTAATACCGCATTAATAGATAATGCAAGAAAGGATTTGTCCCTTCCATTCCATAACGAAAATAGATATCACAGGCCCTTTGATGGAATTGATATAGCCTAAATAAATCCATGTCCATGGTAAGGTATGGGAAAGTTAAATTCTGAGAAGTCAAAGAAAGAATAATCAACCACATGGGTTGATGGCACTAGCATGCAACCCGCTTGATTGGAGATATCGAGACAAAGGGATTATATTACACGGTATGCATTCGTAGGAGGTGACACATCATTGCAGCGTTAACTTCTTTCTCTATGGGTGCCTTGGCGTGTTTCTAGATTCTAACCTTTGACATTAGGCAGACTCATCCTAATGCCACTGAGAAAGAGGCCTAGAGGGTCACACACTAAGTGTGTCCATGTATCTCAGTTAAATCTTTTTTTACCAAGTTAATTAAATATTATTCCCGACTGTGGCTTAATAATTATTTAAGGATGTCTGATCGCATTTATTTTGAGACTAGTTATTCGATAGATTATATTGTGGATGAAATAATATATTTATTAGCGAGTAATGCATTTACATTTATTTATGAAATAAATAGTCATTGCTCAAGGTCTAATAAATGTGGTGGGGAAAATGGAAAATAAAAGTACACGCCGTGTATATTAAATATACATGCCGTGTAGTTTTATGGAAAACAAGTACACGCCATGTATTAATTATTACACGCCGTGTAGTTTTTCCTGTTGGGATTTTGAGGATTTAATATTGTTTTATTAAATGATATTTATTATAATCAGCGTGGACGCATGTCAAGGAATTAATAATTCGACATGGGGGTTATCAATAAGAGTTAATGAAATAAATAAAACACGTAACACGTTTATTTATTGTCATAACTCTATTAACCTCAAACCCGATTATAAATATCCTCGGAACCCCAACATTTTGAAGAGCCATTGTTATGAACAACATATTTGGAAATACTCTCAAGCCAAGAGATAATTCCATTTCCACCAAGAACACCCTCAATTTACGAGAGAAAGATCCTCCACCAGATCAAGGCGGTCGAAGGCGGACATCGCAAGTGAAGGTTCTTCCGCACTAGCGCCTGGAGATCCCTTTAGCGATGTCCGGAGATACGTGACACACGTGTGGATCACCGCTAGAGGAATCCTACACTCGGATTCTATGATGCAATGCCGTTTCACCGAATCGTGACCGGACACATCAACGAAGAAAGAATTCCATCGAGGTAATTCTTATGAATTAATTAAATTAATTATAACCAACATATGAAGATCCTATCTCAATGGTTCTAGGACTCTTCTTTTCTTTTTCATTCGTTGTTCTATTCCGAAGATCCGGCATTTTATATCATGACAGATCTCGGATTGAGCATCATTTAACGCTAAAATAAAAGTTGGGCAAACCCACCAACATGCTTCCGTTGTGCCCGGAACTTTCACGTTTCACTTGGTGCAACAACAGAAAGGTTCCTCACTGCTCATGGGGCTGTTTGGACCGTTTCATGACTAATATGCAGCTCATTTATAAGTTCTCTAATGAAAAGGTTTGGCACCTCGTCCGGGGACTTTTCAACCACTCCCTATTCTGGTCTCCTTGGCTCAGGGGAAGCTTTCCCATGATTGTTTTCCACTTATACCATCACCGGGCTGCCACTCTAGGGTATCATGATCTAGTGAGTTCCATCTGGGCAGAGCCTACTCATGGGAATACTTGGGTTGGTTTACATAATAAGCTGAGACAACTCATGGTCAGGATGTTGGCATGGGCCAAAGAGCTTCCACACCAGACTATGAGTCTGATGCGGCCATGCAGGAGGTGGAGAATCTTGATAATAGCCTGGAAGAAGTATGGGATGACAAGATTTTTGAGGAGCTTTCTAGCCAAAAAGATGCCCTATCCATTATGCTGATGAAACAGGAAAAAGGGGAACATGACCAAGCCAGAGTAAAATGTCTCTACAAGGGAGATAGGAACACCGTATTTTTTCATGCATGTATCCAAGAGAGGAAACGCCTAGTTAAACCTAACATTATATTGGATGATTGTTCTTATTTGGATGAGAGAGACCTGGTGGGTGGCTTGGCTAACTCTTTGTTTAGGGACCTCTTAGTTGGCCCCTACCCCTGCATGGCAGATGAGTACCCGAGAGGGGTCTTGGATCTCGATGTTCCTCCTATCTGAATCTCCATCCTAGAAGAAGAGGGGCTCAGTGCTATCCTAGATTAAAAGGAAGTCCATGAGGCCATGCAAAACCCCTTTCCCAATAGTACCCTTGGACCAGATAGTTTTCCAGGTTCCTTATATAGGGCCTCAAAGGAGGTGGAGAAAGATGATGTTGTCTCGTCTATCGAAGAATTCTTTCAGGGTGGTAGCTTACCAAGAGTAGTGAGTGAAACTACCATTGTGCTCCTCCTGAAATCTAGGAACCCCACCTCTATCACACACTATAGGTCGGTGAGTATGTGCAATTTCTCATACAAAATCCTGGCAGGTATCATCAACTCTAGGCTGGCCATCCTCTTCCCTCGGTTGCTCTCTCCAGAGCATCACGACTTTGTGAAAGGATGATCCATCCAAGGAGCCATTTCACAGGCGTAGGATATGATCAGAGACATTAATTTCAAATATTGTGGTTCCAATTTGGCCATCAATCTAGACATGAGAAAGGCCTATGACCATGTTGAGTGGGGATTAACCAAAAAGGTAATAGAAAGCATTGTCCATTCACCTTGGAATACTGACATGCTTTTTAGGTGTTTCAGTTCCTTGTGGTTGGCGGTCACCTTCAGTGGGAATTCCTTCAGCTTCTTCAAGGCCACTTGTGATCTCTGGTAGGCTGACCCTATCTCACCGAGCATCTTCATCCTCTACCTAGACATCCTCAGCCGTCTCATTCACAGGAGTGTGGCTAGAGGAGATTTCCTTTCCTCCCATAGAAGGTTGAGGTCCACCAACATTTCCCACTTGATGTACGTGGATGACACCATAATCTTCTTGAATGATAGAAAAAAGTTGATCAAAGGTATCTGCAAGGTGCTAGATAAATATTGCCACTCGAGTATCCAAATGATCAACAAGGCAAAGAGTAACATCTACATCTCGGATAGATTCTCCTCCTCTCAGTTAGCAGAGGTTCAGCACAGATTTTCCATGAAAAGGGGCAACTTCCCCCTGGAATACCATGGTATGCAAATCTCCTCCAGTACCATCCGCATTCGGTATTTTGATTTCCTCATCTCCATGATTACAGACTGGATTCATAACTGGAAAAGAAGATTTTTTTTGTTTGGAGGGGGGATTGCTCTGATCAACAGTGTTCTCTTAGGCACTCCGGTCCATGCCCTATCCGCTATCAGAGTCTCGAAAGGCGTCATCCCCAAAATCAACAAGTTACTGGCCTACTTCATTTGGGACCTTATGTCTGAGGGGAAACTCCATTGGGCCTCCTGGTGCAGGGTGGAAAGGTCTTCCCGTGAAGAAGGCATCAATGTTCAGAGTCTTGAAGCCACTCTTCTCTACAGGCACGCCTTGCTGGCATGGGAGGTCCTAGAGAAACGCACTCATTGGGGCTTAACAATGCAAGACTACCACTCTGGAACCCTGGCATTGGCGAATGCTCATGCCTATCCTTTCATGTTGGTCATTTCTCCTCTAATTTCATTCCTTCTTCCTCACTCGCGATGGATCATCAAGAAGGGTGACCTCCTCTTATAGCATCAGGACTGGGTCAGGGTTGCTCTCGACTTTTTGGACTGTCCCTCTGCCTTGATCTCTTTTAGGGATGCTAGCTCGTATCCGGTCTTCATCAAGGCAGTGCTGAATGAGAGCCAATGCGAAATTTCTAACCTCATTGATCTGAGAATGGATCTTAATTGTTGTGTTTTCATCCCTCTTCCTTAGGGGCCTTCTCCTTAAGAGACTTATAGCGCTTTCTTGAGGCGCATATCCATACCGATAGCTGGGACGACATCCTCTAGTCCTAGTGCATTCCCTTGAAATACAATTTTCTTATATGGAAGATAAGGAATAGAGATATTCCCATGGACGACCATATCAAGAGGTGTGGCATCCTGCTCGTTTCCAGATGCTCCTGTTGTAGCAACCATCATTAAGAAAGTGCCGGAAACCTCTTCTTTGAGGGGGAATGGGAAAGGGCGGTATGGGGATACTTATGGGAGTTCACTGCACTACATGATACCAATATGGAAGATCAGAATTTCCTGGACCAGTGGTTCCATTGAATGAGAGAGCGGGGGCCCAAGAAGATTGCTTGATCTTTTTTCCTACATGCAGGTTGCTGGAATATTTGGCAGGCCCACAACAATGCCAGACAGGAAGTGGCTCCTTCTACAGGTAGTTCCCCCACATTGAGAATGACGAACATGCTCATTGATCTGGTTAGGCTCCTCACCAACTGGAGAGAGGCTACCACTCTCCACCGGCTCAAGAAGTACGTCCTTGATGGCCTTCTCGGTTCGCGCATCGCCAGTGGGAATTGGGTCCACTGGAACCCCCCATTAATGGGCCTTAAACTTGCAATATGGGGACCCTTTGCGGGGGCGGAGTTGTCCATGACCACTCTGGCTCTTTCATCTTGTTGTTCTCGTCCTGCCATGGCCATGGTTCCTCTCTTCAGGGAGTGGAAAAATCTTTTCTATCAGGCCTGACCTTGTACCACCAATGAAAGGTTGTTCTCACAGAGGCTAAAACAGACTCAATGATCCTTCAAAATTCCCAGAATGGTAGGGCCCCCTTCCCATGGTCCATTAACAACATCACTAGGAAGTGAAAAGGATTGATCAACAATAACACTAACATCGTTAACACTTGGCAGGAGGGGAACCAAGTTGCGGATCGTCTTGCATCACTTTATGTCTCGAGCTCGGAGAGCGTCTAAGTCCATAATTGGCATACCTTGAAACCTGAGTGGGTTAATTCGATTAGAGGGGATTCCCTCGGCCTACACTATTTCAGGCCCCCATAGGTCTCATGATTGAATGCTCCATGGCCCCCATGACATATTGTTTTTAATAAAATAAATAAATGATGATGATGATGATTTTGGACTCACTTATTTAAAATCTAAAAAATCCAAAAAATTTATTGTAAAACTTTACATTGAAATAAATCTTGTAAACATTTAAATGATACCTCAATCCTGTGAGCAACAATGGCTCAATTAAATTACATTCATGTTGTGTACATTTAAAAAAATATTCCTTTCATATTTTCTGTAAAATTTCAAAATTACATGATTCAAAAAATGAAAAGTAGATTCCATTTAAAAAACTTTGTAAAAACCAATTCATGGAAAAAAACTAACATTAAAAATCAACTAATATTATATAAAACATTATTTATATCATTTTTTGGAAGCATGGATATGGAAAGAAAACAAATTTTTGATCGAATAGAGAAATATTATAGGTTACACTTAAAAATACTATTTTAGTACCTCATGTTATAAAATAGATGAAAATGAAATTAACAATATGCAATATCCTAAAATAAGCATAATAGATGAAAATTTATGGGATTATTCAGGAATAGGTCATAAAATTATATATTCATACACTTATGCATAAACAATCCTAATAAAAAATGATATTGTAACATAAATCTCATACTACATTGGTAATATTCAAGTAAAAACCTCATGAAAGAGAGAACCATAATATGATATATAAATCCACATATTTTTTGTTATATTAATCATAAAATACATTCATGGGAATTATATATTATACATAAATTTATCATGTGGTAAATATGACATATGTCTCACAAAAATATAAGTGATATTATTTTTTTACATCTAGTTCAATTTTCATGGAAAGAAGTATAACCTCTTGTACATTACATTTATATTTATTATACTTCAATAAAAAATATGTACATATTTATAATATCATATATTTTATATTTATAACATTTCAATTCCAATTTATTAAAAATTCCTTGTTAAAATCATCTTTTTTGGGTGTTAATTGTTTCTCTTTTTTATGAGAGTTTCATTTCAGATGTTCATGTCCATGAACTTTGATCATGTTTAAATCACTAACATAATATTAATCTTAATACAAGTTTATACATATTCATTATATATATATATATATATATTTATATTTATCCATAAAATTTATATGTTATAAATTTAATTAGAATAAGTATAGAGACGGTAGGCCACACGTATGCATAAATGTTGTTTTCAATTACCAATGAATGAAAAAAGGGTAAATTTTAATTTAATTTTCTAGAATCATTATTCTATCATATATATAACATATATTAATTAAATAAATCCCCATTAAAATCCATGTAAATAATAAATGATTTTTTTTCATTTATTCAAGGTGGTAGTACACTTGTATATACGTGTGGCATTATCATTTTCCAACTGATAAGAAGGTAATAAGGTATATATGATATTAAAACTATATAAGAATAATTACATCATTAATATAACATATAGCCATTATACCAACCATAATATTCATCCTTGAATGATTCCTATATAAATGAATAGTATGACTACGTGGAGGTTGTAGTCCACATGTATGCACGAGTGATGCATTCACTTTCCAATTGGTGGACGGTATGGTGAATACGTGTGGATCAATAATCATGATAACATTTAAGTATATATAAGATAAGAAAATTATTTTTTATTAATACCTTATATTTATAAAAGTAATAAGAATATATAAATTGAATGATGTGAGTTTGGATGATTACCACTTCTTTGGAAAGACTCCTTTAGATCCCATATTATGGCCCTTTTGAATGGGATTTTAAGAATTAGAAAGCTACAAATAATGAGTTGGAAAATTTATAATAGAATTGGGAATGTTTTGGTAGATATATATGTCTAAAATTTGGGTAAATAGGTGAAAGGAATCTTGTCATTTTATACGTGGGGAGAGGATACATGTGGAATTTCTTAAAATATTTAAATATAATAATTTCATACTCTATCATAATTTATCCAAATGATCAATGATAATATGGTCAAATAGTATGAGTTTAAATTATGGTTAGAAAATAGTATTCATATTTTTTTAATTTACAAACATTCCCTTATCAGTGGGTTTAACCCCCAGGTAAACTCGTTTAACCATAACCGCGACAATTGTTTATTATTTTTACTATTCATTTGAAAATAAATTAAATTTGAATCATTATAAAAATCTGAAATTATTAATAAAAATATGTAATCCATTTTATCAAATACAATTCACATAAGTGGTATAATTGTTTTAAAAATTAAACCCACAAAATGCAATGAAAAGCAGTTTTCCTTAAAAATAGTTTTATTAAGTATATTTTTTTTTCATTTACCACAATCTATACGAAAATTTATTACATTATCATTAATTTAATTAATAATATCGTCAATTATATAATTTAACTTTGAAATAATTTTGAAACAAACTTAATCTATTTAAATTCTTGAAAGGAAAAGTTAGTTTTCAATTAAAATTAATATTTTCAACTATTTATTGAAAAATCTATCATTTCATAAAATTATAAATAATAAATCTACGAAAAAAATTAAAATTAAGAGTTGAAAAATGAATTTAATTATTTCATATAATTGTTTTAAATGTTTTATAGTTTTAATATTTAATTTTATCATCACAATAAAAAACCATTCTTGGTGAAAAATCTATTTTGAATAATAAAAGGTATTTTCAAAAAAATTGAGTAATCATAAATAAATTTTCATTATCTAAAAATATTATATATTTATTTAAAATAAAATAATTTTCTTATTAGAAATTCTAATTTAAAGACCATGTTATAGTGGTACACTATATTATAGTTTATTTAGACTTGGGGTTTTATGTATCACATCCTATCAAGTAAAATAAATTTATTCGAATAGAAATATATCTTAAAATCTAATTGTTTGACTTATATGAGTTATTTACAATTGTTTATTCAATTTATAATAAAAGATAAAACATTCTAATTAGTAATAAAAAAACCTATTAAAATCTGGGGTGATACATTCACCACATCCGAACTGAAAAAAAATGTGTAATCCCAATTTTAATTCATCTCAATGATGAAAAACAACGACAGTTTTAATAGCATAATAATGACTCAATATATAATTTATAATTATAAATATATCCTATTATCTTGTGTGATATTGAAATACTCATTTTTATCCTCATAGTAGGTTTTTTATGATTATAATTTGTTATATCCATTTTTTTGAGAGTATGCATTCTTTTCTTGATATAAGACATAAGAGTTTTAAAAACATTAAGAGATAGAGAGTTGTCCTCATTGTCTCAATCATGAACTCAGGATATGGTTTAACCTTCAACATGGGGTAGAGCTAATGGAATTGGAATATTAAAGCCTTTCTATTGATGATTATCTTTTGGTTTTGGATTTCATTACCTTCATGATTTAAGACAACCGTTGAACAAGACCCAACCTCGATTTAAATTATTTTTCCTATAAATTCATTCATGTCCCCTAGGGATCATAACTCGAAGTTGTTTTGGGGGATTTCTTCTCTGTGTTATGATTCTCATAAATTTTATGATTTTTTTGTGGGTGTTCAAACTTAACACTTAAAATTTATTTTTTAAAATTAAAAAATAGATTTTGTGGGTGGAGAAAAATGATATCCTAGAGACTAACATTTCACAGGTTCATTTTGATGATCATTTTTTCAACAAGATAAAAATAGAAAATAATTTATTGAGAATCATGAAAATATTGCCTAAAAAATATTAAACAAAAAAATTAATATGAGATATGAATCATAAGATGTCTTATCATATGACACATTAATTTTAGCTTGTGATAGTTTTTTCAAAATAGGTTTCCTTGAGTTTCATTAAATAATATTACATAACCAATTCCAAATATATAACTAAACTGTACTCTAATATCAACTAAGAAGTCTCCATAATAACATCCATATATTAGATAAAATTTCAATAATTAAAATATTACATCTAGAAAATGAAATATGTGACCCTAGAAACTAAATATATAATTTAATTTTATATTATTTATATAAATTCTTTATTTCATTTAATATTTTCAATGTATCCCATTTAATATTTCATGAATGGGTTCCTTTAAAACATATTTGAAGATGTAATTCCTTATAGTGTGGGAAACATAATAACAAGTTATCTCAAATAATGAATAAGAGAAAAACATATTAATGATTCAACATGGTAATATCATACTCATGTGAGAATAAACGAACATAGGAGAAATATCATATTAAAAAATAGATTCATATGTTTTATCCAAGAGGAATGATATAAGGCCATATAACCACAAATGGATCTTCAATAAAGCATAACATATGAAATTTAATAATAATGTGGAAACATGGAATGATAAATATGGTCCATGTATTATATCCATGTAATGTGGTGTATATATAATCTTGGGAAATCATCAAATTGTTAACATGTCTATCCACAATCATTTCAATGCACACAGTTGTAAATATAAAAAACAACAATCAAGTCCATGCATCTAGTTGTGAAAAAATCCAACTATAATCATTTTCATGAATAGAGTTTTTAATATATCTATTACCAAAAATTTATACACAAAAATATATAAATATAGGTAATTATAATGATTTACATTCACATATATCTAATCATAGACGACCCTTATAATGTCCATAAATAGATTTGTGAAAAAGTCACCATAGACAAGACTATATGAAGGGTTGTTTTAATAGTTAACCATAATCATGTTTGTTCACAATAATATGAACATAGACAAAACATAATCATTTTCATGCTCAAGGGTGAACCATTCATATATGTGTCACATAAATATGGTCATATTCCTAATTCCATCGTATAATAATTCTATAATGATAAAGAAATAGGGTTCATGAATATAAATATAGGGTGCAATAAAAATACATATATTGGAAAAAAGTGGTTAGTATCATTAGAATATATTCTTAAAAATTCAAAAAAACATTAAATTACACTAACATACCTGGAAAACAGATTATATAAGAATTATAAAATATTCTTTTAAAAATAATGAGAAATATAATTTAAATTTTTCTAAAAAATTATATAGAAATATTAATTAAATAATATTTTTTAAAAATAATTTTATTGTCAATAAAAATTTCCTTGGAAAATAATAAAATAATAGACTTAAATATTTGTAATGAAATCTAAATACAAAACAATAAGAAATAAACTGCGTGGAAAGAATAAAAATATTATATTCTTTAGTAATTTGTAATGAAAGTCAATTTCAATTTAAATTAATCTTATAAATTAATTTAAGTAGTGATAATTATATTCATAAAATAATATAAAATTCAAGGACATAGAAGAGAATGATTCTTGGGTGTAAATAAAAAATATGATTAGGCACCCTTAAGAACATCCTTTTGGTTACATTGTGAACCAAAGGGTAGGGTAATTGTAAGAAGAAACTAAATAACATGAATTAACTAGAAAAGAACAATATATACAGTTTTTATAGAGAAATAACATACAAATTCCACTGATAACAATTTATTCCTAATAATTCATTATTTAAAATAGAAATATGAAAGGAAACACTCACAACTTTGGTATCATTTGAATAAATAAATCCTTAAATAGAAGATGGGAGTCAGTATTAAGAATAAAATTAATTTCATGAAAATTAATCTATGGAATATCAATTGGTAGTATTTTCACAAAAAAACAATTAACTATTGTGTACGAAATATATCTCAAAGAATGAAAATTGAAATGAGAATTCCTTACCTCTATCTTTTACTAGGTGAGACATATTCAATAACCATATATATATTTTTTGAGTTAATATTTACCAGAACCTTATTTACATTTTTTTACATAGTACCATTCAATTATAATTGTGTACTAACCAAAATTAAATTTTTTATTATTATAATTAATATTTACGTGATAATTGTTTTGTTTCTCCATGCATGATTCTGTTTTTCAGTATTGGTGCTCAATCATTAATTATGGTTTTCTCACCTACATGATGTTAATGAAGAACTATTATCTTTGATTTATATATTTCTATAATATCATGGCTATTTGATGGATCTTATGGTGACGGTTCCCATGGAACACTTGACAATCAGTTTATCATCAAAAAATTAAAATAAATTATCTAATTATTTAATAAATATTGGAATATTACCAATAAAAAATTATAAAAATATTTTTAATAAATAATAAATAAATAATAATAAATATTTTTATGTTCTATTATATATTTATGATGTAAACTTTATGACAACATTCATGTAGTTTGTAAAATTGACCCCAAAATACTAATTATAGTAACTAAATGAGTAATATCGTGTAATTTTATAATAATAATATCACTTTTATAAAATAATAATAATCCTAAATACATGTTATTACTCTTTTAAATGATAATTTATAATATTTTCATAAATAAGATGAATAGGAAGGATTAGGGACACGATAAATATTGTACAAAATACTTGGATCTTCTCTTAGAGAACCTCTTTGAAAAAATGGATTGTGGACACCTTATTTGAAAAGGATCATGAAAATGGAAGAGAATTATAATAAGATAAAATTGGTAGGTATTCAAGATTATAAGTCAATACTTATGATGGGAAAATGATATTTCTATTTATAGGGGACCTATAGTGGTATTTTCAAATATACCCATTGCTAAATTATTAAGGAATGTAATTTGTCATGGAAGTTTGATTGAATGAATACAAATAATTGAAACAGAAAAGGGTGAGTCAATCATTACCATATGAACAAATTTATAGATAATTATTTGTCATATTTAATGGATTTACCATTCATTTTAACCCTTTTACCTCATTTTTTTCTATTACCAAGGTAACAAATTTTTACATAAGTGGCATTTTTAATGCCTCAAATTGAAATTAAACATATTTCTTGAATGATAAATCATAAATTTAAATATAAAATACTTTTTTTCGGATTCAATCTCTATAGTTGGAAAAAAATATAATAACAAATAACACATCAAAATATTATTAATAACAATGTTTTAAAAAGAAAAATGCATTCTTTATTGCATCAAATCTTATATTATTAAAATTAATAATAACCTATATATATTTTATGCTTCATTAAAATTGTTCTTCAGTATAAATAAATATATATTTTTTATAATAAAATTACAAAACATATAGAAAACTAATTCCATGGGTTAAAATCCTTTTTAACAATGAATGATTTTATCATTTATATTAACCATTTTATATTCCATGTTTAAATATTTATTAATTTTTTAGTACATATAAAATATAAATTTCATTAAACTTCATACTCGAAATAATATAATTTAACACCTAAATAAAAAAATTGTAATAACTATAATGTCTTTAAATAGTAATTTATGTTTACCCATATTTAATTAAATGACTATTCATTATTAATAACTAATTATTTTTAGATTTTATTAATTTATTTTAATGATAATTTATTTAATTTTATAAATAAATTTTATTGGTACCATTCTATAAAAGTATTAATGTAAATGAAAATATGAGATTTAAACAATGGTTCATTTAAAATTGATGAAAATTTCATTAGTGGATTAGTATTTTTAATTATAGTTCAAAATAATATTCTTTCATTCAATTAAATTATTCCTAATGAAAATTCATATTTTTTACATTTAGAAAATCCTTATGTATACAAACTATATAATGATAATTTCAAACTACTAACATGTTTACCAATATTATACACAATAACTATATTTCATTTTCAAAATGTCAAATTATTGATATATAAAAACCAATACACTTTGTAAATCCATTCCATTTTAATTAATAAAATCACACTTCTAATTACATTAATTTCAATTTAGATTTATATAATTTTTTTCTATTCAATATTATTTTTCTCATGGAATATTTTTCTACTATCAATGGTTTTCAAGAATAAAGATGGTCTAAGGTATTTCCATGTTGCAAAAATATATTCATATTCTATTAATTTTTCAATTTTAGTTTATGGACATTTAAATAATGTAATTATCCATTCTATATAATAATCCATTTTAGTTAACACATGTTATCTTCCAAAATTTATATAATGTTCTATTATGAATGAATAAATTTCTATTTATTTAAATCATTTCTTATGTGGTTTATTTCATACATATATATTAATTAATTGTAAATTAGAGAACATTTAAATTATAGATATAAAATAAATTCTTAAATCAATGATTTTACATGATCATTAAAAAAATTATGATTTCTTTGACTATATATATCTGCATCCATTCTACCCTCTACAGGTAAAATGTGTATTACTCCCATCCTTTGTTACATGTGATTGTATCTAATTTAGTGCATAAGTATAATGTAAATAACCCATATTTAATGTAATGGGACACATAAAAGATGAACTTGGAAAAAGATAATAGTGATGAATCAGTGTTTGTAATAAATTATCCACTATATTCTTTGTATCCCATTATCCTTTTTATGTTTTTCTCTTATTAAGGTGATTGGTTCTCTATTTATCTCCTCTTACATTCATTTTTTCTTGACTCCAATCCAAAATATACACTCATATTGGGAATAATGATTTATGAGTTTCACCACTCAATATTTTATGGATAATCCTTGATGTGATGTGGATTCTTCTAAAGACACATCACCCACTAGTAAAATCCTATGAGATACAAATTAGAAAATATTGTAACTTGAAATCATGTTTCAAAATCTCCCAACTATAATTTTATGTATACTACACATAGTTACATCTCACACTTTACAATCTTAATAGTTTATGTGAAAACAAAAAATTATATCACCAATTTAGACTATGTATGTAAAGACCCATAAATTATGTGGAAATTATTTACTTAAATACATGGGAATTTTATGAGCCCGCAGTTTCTGACGGCACCCGAATCCGCAGCCTGGTGTGCCCGGAATAATTTTTTGAAGTTCTGTTCGGGTATGTTTAGTAGACGTACAAGAGGAATTTTATATCTTTTGAACCAGTTCTTGGAATTAAAATCCGAGGACACCGATGAACTCACAACACCAGTATTTACTTACGGAGACGTTTACCGTAGTTGCCTTTTATATAGGTTGGAAGTTATTTTAGGGGTTTTTTTAATTTAAATAAATAAAAATATGATTCACATATTTTTATGTGGGTGGTGGTAAAATACAACAAAGGGAAGTTGGAAGTGGGGCACACCCCCCACATAACCTCCCATGGGAGGATATTGTGTGGTGGGGCCCACATAAACACAAACCCCTCAACTTACCCTTGAAACTTATGAACCCCCCCATTGATGTGGGTTAAACCCTCCACTTTCCACCTCCTTTTCTTAATTTTGAAAACTCTCCCCCTCCCAATTTCTCTCATTAATTAGACAACACCATTAATTAATTAATTGAGCTCCACAATTAATTAATTAATTTGAGTGTTTGAATTTTGAAAACATTATGCCAACTTTAAATACATGAAGCTATTATTTTATTTGGGGTTGGCATAATCGTTAGAGAGCTTAGGACTATTGGTGGAGCCTAGGAGAAATAGGAAGATCTTTCTTCCAACGAAGAATGTCATCTCCACCGAAGAACGACGTCGCGTCTCCTTCCTTTCCAATCAGGGAAAGCAAGGGAAGATGCTGCCCGCGAAAAACGTCACCAATGATAGCGACTCTACCTCCAACGTTGACGGAACGACGTCCATCTTCCGCGATACTTTCTTTCGCGACTTCGTCAACATTCTTGAATCGAGGTAGGGGGTTGTTTTGAGTTGTTTATAATTCTGAACTTCGTTGCTCTAATTATGAAATGTGAATTGCAAACTGTTAACGTCATAATGAGGAGGGTTCGGGATGCACAAACACGACCCAAACCTCCCCCATATTTGTTTATCTTAATGATGATGGAGGCGGTGCCGATAGGGCGCGGTGTCGTCGCACCGCACCGGAGAAAAACCGCGGTGGATGAAAAGGTGTGGTGATGTCGGGCCGCGCTATGGAACCGAAGGCCGCGGCCAGGCCGGGCCATGGTGGTGGTGGACAGGTGCCGTCGTGCCAGCCGTGTGGAGGAAAACTGTGGCCCACATCCACGGGCCTTTGGGCTGGAAGAATCGGTCGACAACTGCCGGCCAGGCTGGAAGACCGCGACACCTGCAGGTGCCGCGCAGAGGAGACGTGGCCCGCAACCGTGGGCTGCTCGGTGGGCGAACCGTCCGGCCGCTTCCTGGCCGGGCTAAAGGATAGCGGCGTTGCGCAGAAGAGAACCGCGGCCCGCTTTGTGGGACGTGCATGCCAGGGAGAACCGGCTCGCAGCGCGGGCCGGGTCTGCGGGTGGGCCGCGCCCCACCGGGCCGGGCAGAACCCCCAGCCGGGTCGGACCTGCCAAACTGGGCTGGGCCACCACCCCAGCAGGGTCAGACCCACCAAACCAGGCTGGGCCGACCCCCCCCAGCCGGGTCGGACCCGCCGAGCCAGGTCGGACGACCCGCCAGCCCACTCGGCTTGACGGGCTGGGCCCAACTTCGCTTAAATACGAATATCTTTAAGAAAACGTTTTTGAATGATGTGATGTCTGTGACACTGGGATCCTCTCAATGAGGAAGTCCTTTTACGAGACTCTAAGTGAGTTTTGGAATACTTTGTAAAACGGCCGGGTTTGGAACGAGCGTAACTTCAGCTGGGCCCCTGAAACGGAAATGCCAATAACTCTCAGACTGGGCGTCTGATTGACGCACCGTCTGTCATGTTCGGTTCCTTATGATGAGACAGAACTAAGAGATATATAAACTCCGGACTTCATGATAGTTGATGTATCGACACTTGACTCGAGGTGCGGACCCTCTCGGAATCGAGCGTGCTGTGTGCGGGAACCCTAGAACTGGTTGTGGTAACTTTTGTACCGGAATCCTCCATGGGTTCGACAATGACGACTTCTTTACTAGAATCCTCCTTGGGTTCGATAGTGATGGCTTCTATACCGGAATCCTCTATGGGTTCGACAGTGATGACTTCTGTACTGGAATCCTCTGTGGGTTCAACAGTTATGACTTCTATTCCTGTATCCTGCATGGGTCCGACAGAGTAGCTGGTCCTGTATCCTTTGTGGGTCCGACAACTTAGCTGGTCCTGTATCCTGTGTGGGTCTGATAGATTAGATGAATCAGTGACTATATCTGATCATCTCTATCGCTCTACCTGTATTCCTGTGTGAGCCGAGTCTTGAATTTCAATCATCTAACTTCGAGGTGATTGACTTACTTCCTGTGTGGACTGGGTTGAGCTTGACCTCGAGAGTTGGAGCCGAACCATGATTGATAACTTAGGTATATGTATGGGCGTATACCTAAGTAGGGTTGGTTGATACTTCGTGATTGTATCTTTCTTCTATGGTTTATCCTTTTTGGATTCTGGGAGACCTTCTGGGGTCTCGGGATCCCTACTGAGTATCGTTATACCCACCCCTACACGGGCTATGCCCGCACTTCATTGTGTTGGTTGCAAACGACGGGAAGCACTGATTGAGGTAGAGACTTCTGGAGATAAATGGTACCTAGGGGTGTACCACTTGGTGAGACGTATACAGAGCGGATAGACGGACCTGGGGTGCTGAGGAGGCCACCTGTACCCACCCTTGAGGTGGGATTCCTGGAGGACGACACAATAGTTGTTGTTTACCATTCTACAGTTGTACTAGCTTTTTAGTTGTTTGTACTTTACTGTTGGAATTGTATTTTCGGCCCCTTTCCTTTCATCACTTTTTTTTATATAGTTTTACTTAGTATTTACTTCCAGTTGCGTACTCTGCTACATGTGTTATGACTGTGTGGGTGATACAAGTTAAACGGAAATGCCTTCCCTTTTTATAGGGATTATGCCTTTGGTGCTAGTCTCCAGCCCCTGGCCTAGGAAAGGAAGGCTTGGGGTATTCACGACACGTAGCTGCCACGCAGAGGAGATGCAGTCCGCAACCACAGGCCGCTCGGCGGGCGAATCGGCCGGGCTGAAGGACCGCGATGCCACGCGGAAGAGAACTGCAGCCCGCTGTGCGGGGCGCGCGTGCCAGGAAGAACCGACCGGCTACGGCCAACTGGGTAAGAGGGGTGTCACTGCCGGGTAAACCAAACCGGCCCGCAGCGCGGGCCGGGTTTGCGAGTGGGCCGCACCCCACCAGGCCGGCCGGTCGCCTGCCGAGCCAGGTTGGGCTGCCCCGCCAGCCCATTGGGATTGACGTGCTAGTCCCGAGTTCGCTTAAATATGAATATTTTAATGACCGCGTGTCCGAACGACATGCTGTCTATGACACTGGGATTCTCGCGATGAGGAGGTCCTTTTAAGATACTCTAAGTGAGTTTTGGACAACTTTGGAAAACATCCGGGTCTGGAATGAGCGTAAATCTAACCGGGCCCCAGGAACGGAAATGACAATAACTCTCAGATCGGGCGTCCGATTGACACGCCGTTTGTCGCATTGGTTTCCTTATGATGAGACAGAACTACAGGATACATCAACTTAGGAATTCGTGATAGTTGATGTATCAACACTTGAATCAAGGAGCAGACCCTCCCAGAATGGAGCGTGTTGTGTGCGGGAACCCTAGAGCTTGCTATGACGACTTCTGTACCAGAATCCTCTGTGGGTTCGACGGTGACGACTTCTATACTGGAATCCTTCGTGGGTTCGACAGTGATGACTTCTGTACCGAAATCCTCTGTCAGTTTGACATTGATGACCTCTGTACCGGAATCCTCCATGGGTTTGACAGTTCTGACTTCTTTTCCTATATCCGGTGTGGGCCCGACAGAGTAGCTGGTCCTGTATCTTATGTGGGTCTGACAGCTTAGCTGGTCTTGTATCCTGTGTGGGTCTGATAGCTTAGATGAATTAGTGACTACATCTGATCATCTCTATCACTCTATGAAAGATGTTTATCTGTGTGAGTTGAGTCTTGAATTTCAATCATCTAACTTCGAGGTGATTGGCTTACTTCCTGTGTGGACTAAATTGAGCTTGGGCTCGAGAGTTGGAGATGAACCATGATTGAGAACTAAGGTATATGTATGGGTATATACCTAAGTAGGGTTGGTTGATACTTCATGATCGTATCTTTCTTCTGTGGTATATCCTTCTGGGATTCTAGGAGATCTTTGGGGGACTCGGGGTCCCTACTGAGTATCGTTATACTAACCCCTACGCGGGCTATGCCCACACTTCGTTGTGTTGGTTGCAGATGACGAGCATCATTGATCGAGGTAGAGACTTATGGAGCTGAATGGTACCCTGTGGTGGAACACTTGGAGATATGTTCACGGAGAGGAAAGATGGACCTGGGATGCTGAGGAGGCCATCTGTACCCCCCCTTTCGGTGGGATTCCCGGAGGATGACACAGTAGTTGTTGTTTACCTTTCTGCAGTTGTACTAGCTTTTCAGTTGCTTGTACTTTACTGTTGGTCTTGTATTTTCAGCCCCATTCCTTTCATCACTTTCTTTTGTATACATTTTTAATAAGTGTTTACTTTCAATTGCGTACTTTGCTGCTTGTGTTTTGACTATGTGGGTGATACAGGTTAAAAGGCAATGCCTTCCCTTTTATAGGGATTACGCCTTTGCTGTTAGTCACCAGCCTCTGGCCTATGGAAGGCGGGCCTGGGGTAGTCACAAAACGGGCACCGATGATGGGTCGTGACAATGTATGTTGTTGAAGTGATTATTTGGATTTTGTTTCTTCATCAATTTCATGAAAACAACACTCAATAATATATTTAACAATTATTCAGAACTATGATGAACACAACTCATTCATATTCTCTTTATAGTAGATAATATATGTTCTATACTTATTGCACTGGATGTAAGAATTTTTTTATTTTTTCACAAATATAATGAATAACATCATATACATCTTATTGTCTCTTCTTTTTGTTGTCCTGTACTACAAAAATGGTTGCGCTAAATCATAATTCTTCATTTTTTTCATCAATGCACAAATATCATTCTTCCTATCATGATAATAATTTAAAATCTATATTTATTTGATACTGAAATATCTTATCTTTCAATGAAATATTGGTTCTCTAATTTGAAAAAATATATTTAAATTTTTGATTCTTGGTATCAAGATTAATATTTTTTTCTACTTCCTCAATATATATATAATGTACCCTTGTTAGTTTTTTATTACCCATTATTCATTATCTGTATTCATAGGGACCACATGAATTTTTATTTTTATTTACCATGATTTAATATAATTAAAATATATTTATTTTTTCTCCTTGTCTTCACTATATCCACAGATATAAGCAACTCAATGTTATTGAATTTTCATCTGAATACATAGTATTCCTAAATTATTTATATATAGAAAGATTCTATTGATATCTTTATAAAATCAATATAAATACATGATAAATATTCAGGGATTATTATTCATTCTATCAAGAATAAATATTCAATTTCTATCACTGAAATTATAATGAATTTAAAAACGTTTAGTAAATTTATTCATTACCCATGAATAAGAAAACATCAATCACGAGTTTCATCTTATTTGTTATAGGGTGATCCAAAATTAATTATTTATTCAAAACCTACATTAATAATAGAAAAAAATATCAAGAAATTAATTTCATTAAATAACATCTTACATGGAATCATCTATATTAATTATTAGTGATGTGAAACTATCAATAAATCATTTTTCCTTATCCATCATCAAACTCTACTAGAATCATTGTGTTACATAAAATGATATTTTAATCCATGAATAACATGTAACTATACATCATCTAATTTAATTTTATAATAATTATAACAATATTTAATCAAAAATGAATCAATTAAGAAAACCATTAATTTTTTCTTGCATTTTAATTTACATTCGATAAATTTTTTGATTCCATTAAAAACTATAATGTCTGTAGAATGAGTATATTTTGAGATATGGATCTCTACATTGTAAACCTAGAGTAAATTTTATCTCTATTTGAGAAATTCAATTTTGAAAAATGCTCTAGAGAACACTACACTATCGATTATGTGTATATATAAACTCAATGGGGGCCCTTAATTGGACAAATATGAGATATGATGGCCAATTTATAGTTCATGTGAACTCTATATAAAATATGAAAACACTATGTTAGTCATTTTTAATGTCATAATTCTATTTTTTACTCAACATTATCTTTGATTAAATTCTATAAAATCTATAACTAACTCTACATTTTTCATTATTCAATTTTTTACTTTGACCGCCAAAAGACATCATTATCCCAAATGATCCTAAATATATTCCCATCATTTATGAGCTAATTTAATTCACTTCAAAACACCCACAGAGCCTTCATCATACATGGGAACTATAATTCCATGAATTTTTTTGTTTGATTGAAGTCTTGATAATAAGAGATGAAAAAATAATATTATACCCACTTCAAAATCACTATTCATATCTCGTAACATTATCCTAGTAATTTTATTAATTATTTAATAATTGATGGTGTGACATCCTCTAAATCCCTATATTATTTAAATTTATTAAATTTTTGGCTACCTAGATTTTTCTTGGATTTTTCTGTCTTTATGAGTGATTTGGTTGGTCCTGAGGAGTTACAAGACCATGTTGGAGTAGGCCACATCGTAGCCTTGGCAGTCCATACCATAGTTGTTGGACTATATGCCTCTGGTTATAATCTATCAATGTTATTTGTATTGAAAAGTTTTTTGCTAAACTATATATTGTGTCTAGTATAGAAATACATTTCAAAGCATAAGGGTTTGAACCATAATGGCGTGAGGGAATGAGAGCCTTACTCTTCCGATTTTAGGTGTTCTATACCACTGCCTATAAGATATACCTCATGGGAATTTTTAGATGGAATGGAAGAAATCCATTTTGAGGTCCCAATATTATAGTCTAAAGGAAACACAATATAATGAACTTGTGGGTGTTCTTTGTGACATAGTAATGGTGACCATTCTAAATCCCTCTTATGATTGTTTCAAATTTTCCATTAGTTTTCTTTTTCCCCTCCCATTATTTTTATTGTATTTTCCCTTTTTATAAGAATTCATTATGAATTAAACTAATGATTACACTAAAAAATCTCTACCCCCATTTTTTTTTATTTTGAGCCTCCCCTTATAGTATTTAGTTATTCTCTCCAAGGTTAGACTTACTTCTTTTGTTTCACCTCTCCATTTACCTTTTTCCACTATATTTTCCTTCTCTTGAAATCCATAATCTTTTGTGGGATGGTTATATGGATTCGGTTAGGTCTTATAATGGGGATTTATAATTATAGGGTATGTTGAGGTCATTATAATTCACATTTTTTTATTCATCATTAAAGGAGATGCATTTTAACATGATTTCTCTTGAATGTATTTGATGTTTCTTTCAAATTTCTATTATATAACATGAAATTGAATACTTACAGATTTTAATTTCAATCATATAAATTATTAATATATGTGGTTCCCATAATGGTATTGAAAATGGTATTGGAATAGTATTTTTCATTTAATGGAAATTGATCTTTAGGTATTTCTAATAATGATTTCCAAGTTAGATATATTTATTTTAAAAGTGTTTTTTTAGTAAGAAAAAATTTCATATAAAATGGAAAATTTTGATATTAAAATGGTTTTCATGACTGGTTTATTTTTAAAGAATATTTTTATATTTTTAACGGGTTTGGATAAAATAGTTCATATGTTTCCCATATTAAATAGTTTTATGGATTAATTATCATATAGTGCTTTCAAAGTTATTTCTAAATAAAAGTTTTTATTTTAAATTAGCTTTTAAATCATGTTTTGATATTTTGGTTTCATGGGATGTTTGGATGTAAGATTATAAATAATGTGAAATCATTTTCCATCCTATTCTTATATTAAAAATAATTCCAGATAATTTATAAATATTTTTGAATTATTGTTATGACCTATTTAATAACCTTTATGGTTTCCATTTTATATATTTTATCCTCGAGGGGATGTTTTCCATAATGTGATTTATTGGTATGGATGGATGTAAATTGGTTTTTCTATGTAAGGATATGGGAGTTATGTCATGAGATTTGTTTTCTACGTGCTATTTTTTATCATGAAATGATTTTCTGTATTGTTTTCCTAATAATATATATTTTATTTCATCATGTAAATCGTAGGATTTAGTAAATAACCCAGATAAGTACACCACACGGATTTGTTTACATTATGATTAGGGGATTGTTGCCCATGTTTTTAAATATCCCCAAATAAGTATTTTGGGATGGGGATTCTTAGAAATCCTAGGATGAATCATATAGCATAGTTAAATCTTCAAGACTACCAATACATTGATGAATTCTTTTGAATTGGACTCGGGTTATAGTTTCCAGATTATTTTGGTGTTAATTCATTCCTTGGATGATTCCCATGACATGTTTCTTTTATGAATGATTATTTTAGTTGATCCCATTCCTTGAACATATAGTATTTCTTAGTACTAATTTCATCAAATTGGAACAAATTCACATTATGGATATATTTTTATAGGTGGGATCTGGCTTTGTGGTAAGCACCCTATAATCCTACATGAAAAACGAGGGTTCAAACCCCATTGTGCATAGGTACTGTAGTAGTACGATATCTGTGGAGAAATTGTAGCAATGATGGTCACTGTAGTAGCAGCATGGCACTGTAGCGGTGGCAGGACATTGTTGTAGTAGTGGGTATTATAGAAGGAGGGTACTGCATTATTACTATTCAAATAATGGGCCTTAGGCCAAAAAATTAGGGCCTACAAGCTATGTAATGGGCTACATGCCCACTCGGCCATCGGGCTCTATAATGGGTCTCCCTATACCATTTTAAAAGAGGTCTTTTATTTTATCTAATAATAAATAAACTTATGGATATTTTATTATACCTCAATGACATCAATGTGCATGTGATACTTATATTAAATTCATAACTTGTTTTAATTATCATTTAAATTGTTTCAAAAATTATTTGATAGCATACATTATAAAAAGATATAATAATTGTTCTCCAAATCCAATTTAGAAGTGAGCTTTTAGAAAACATGGTAAATGGGGTTGTATTAATTTATATATTTCAAAAACTAATTTTTTAGTTTTAATGAAAAATTTAAAAAATAATTATCTTCAATAATTTTATTTAGTGAAAATGTATTTTAATCTTACAATTCCCCATTTTTTATAAATTCTCATTTTTATGTTTTAAAATGAATAGTGATAAAAATATTTCATTGTTTATTTTTTGAAATATTATTGAAAAGTGAAAATATCATTTCACTATGATGATAAAACTAATAATTAGTAATTTTTTTATAATTTTAAATTTCTATACACTTTGATGTGATACTTTTATGATTTTCTTTCACATACTATTTGTACATCATTGTGTGCATGTGTATAAAAAATCTTGTTTTCCCATAGGTTCATTGGTTTTTATCCCATTCTTTGGATTTTTGGAATATTCAATTAATGGATGTGTCATTATGATGAGACATTGGAGTTCATGTGATGTTTCTAATGGATGTTTACATATTATGTTTCATTTTTAGGAGCTTGTATTTACCACTATTCCCCATCATTATATATTTTTTGGATTTGTTTAATTTGACCCTTTAATTCTGTTATTTTTGTTGTATTTATTTCATATGAATGTTTTTTATTAATATTTTGAAATGTTTGGATTTATTATTATTTATAAATTCTTATTTTCATATGCATAAATTTCTAATTTTTATATAGTTCATATTGGAAATCAAAGAGCATGATTTGACATTTTTATTTGCAGTATTATGGTGAAATAACTTCGATGTCTATATTAATGAAATTTATGCACTAGTTTTCAACCTATTGGGATTAGGAATTACTTTTAGGACTAGTAATGTATTATTATTTTTGACATGTCTAGTTAAACCAGGATGGTATATTACAAAAGATACTAGAGTCTAGGTTCTAAATAGGTGCATGGGTTAGGTAAGAACACCTTTTTTATTATGGAATTCAAGTAATATTGATATAATATCATCAAGACAAGAGAGGTATTGCCGGAAGAGAAAATCTAGACTTTTCTCTTCTAGATCTTTGAATTTCTATGGGAAGTTGGGTTTCAGTTTCAGTTTTGATTGTTAATCTTGGAATAAGGTTTTATATAGTGGTATTTTGATCATTATTTTCACTTTATGATTTTTTATGGATTTTATTTTTAATTTTTGAAAGAAAAATTGGATGTAATATGGGACATATTGTTATTTTGTATGGCCTGAAAAAACCATATAATTACCATCCACATGACTAAAAAATGATTGAGGATGTTTTTGTGATTTTCATATGGTCTGTCTTACTATGAAACCATATCAATAATATCCATTCATCCCATTTGGTTTTTATGTCATTTGGTTCAACGATTTATATAATTTCTCTTGTTAATGGTAAAATAATAATAGATGATCATATAATTTGTTGATATGGTTTGATTGAATTTTTATTATGGTTTTTTTGTGATTTTCTTTTATAATTATGGTGAGACTTAATTTATGTTTTTAAATTTGATTTCATGTGATAAAATTATAAAGAATGAATCCTTATATATTATTTGAAAAAAAATGTAAACATTCAAAATTATTTGTTTATATTAAAACTACAAATAATTTTTTTACATAACCAATTAGTGATGTATCTCTAATGTATTTTAACCGTCTTGAAATTATATTTTTGAGTGGTCAATTTTAAATTTGAAACATGGAAGTGTCCTAATTTGTTTTGGAGGAATTGTGTTTTAAAGTAAAATGGATCATTAAAATGGTCATTTAGGTTTATAATTTTGAAACAATTTGTTGGTTTAAATTTTTTTTGTTCGGTCCTCAATATATAATGGGTTTGTGAATGATGGATGTTTTCAAAATAATTTTGATGTGTGAAATAAAAAGAGATGTAATGATCGTATAAAATGAATATTTTGAATTCCAAATTTTGAGATTTTAACTACTATGTGAATTTTTTGTAATAGATTTCTTTTGTTTTTCTAAAAAAATGAAAATGAATGGAATGGTTGGTTTATTTTAAATGATTAAGTGATTTAAAATTGATTGTTTTTAAATTGTTATTATTATCTTGGGGAGATTATTATTTGTATTATCCCACAATTTTTTATGATTATATGACATGTTTCAATAGACATGAATATGATAGGTCTATGTCTTGTGTTGTTAGTAGTATGAATATGAAATGGTAATTGGGTAAAGGTAGAGTGTTTATCTTTAGGGGTAATCCCTATATTATTTCATGTTTATACCCATACTATGAATTGAGTTGTAGTTTTTATTTAATTTCATATTAATGTTTTGATGGTTCAGCTAATAATTTCCATAATGGTGTTTTATTTATTTGATTAATTAGGATCCATGTAGGTTGTTATACATAGTTTATAGTTGAGAGCCTTGGTTGAGTACTGAACTTCTTAGGATTATGAGTGTAGGTTTTGATTTGGGGTGATAGTTTTCTATGGGATTCATGACAAATGTGGTTAGAGTATTGGTGATTTTTAGACGGATTAATATTTTTTGGTTCTTTGGGTGACTTTATGATTTATATATTATGAGTGGTGATTTATTGAGGATGTACATTCCTATTGATTTTGTTGTGCCTTATGTCATTTTGTTAGAGATTATAGCTATGTGGTGAGAGGAATGCATGAGTTTTGGTTATATTAATTCAACATTTTGAGGCCTTAGGAATAAGAATGGGTAAATATAATGGCTTGATTTACCAATTAGACTGTGGGAGCCTCCAATTATAGTTTTTCTATTTATATATATCCTTAAGTCAGTCCATAAAGAAAGAAACAATGTTATCTAGTAGTGTAGACTAGGGAACCATGGTTAAGACCATCTTGTTTCTTTTTTAGGAAATTATTTGGTTGAGTTTTTCATTAATATTATTGTGATGTTATGGTTTTTGTGAACTCCCCCCATAATCTTTAGGTGTTATATTGTTTCGAGGCCTTCTTAACATAATTTAGTTTAAAAATATTGCATTGAATTTGATATGATTTATTAGTTATTTGTTATGTTTAGTGATATTTTTTCAATTATATTTTATGGTAATCAAGTTTATTTGGGATATCACCCTTCCTGTATGTTATGTTTTCTATTGAACATAATTTTCGAGAAATTATAACTTGTGGGTAGACCAATAGAATGTATATTTCCACCTAGATCATTTTATGTAATGGTTATGGAATTAGGTTATCTTTATTTTTTTAGTGATTTAGGATTTATTTCATTGACATTAAGTATTTTTTGGATGAGTGGTGTTCCATTTCATAGGATTATTCTTTAGTTTTTTCATTCCCTCTCAGCACTTCTCTGTGTGTTTAGGGAATATATTTTCTTGGTTATTTTTTAATGACTTTATCATTGTTAAAAGTCAGTTGGTGGGGATAATTGTGACATCTTAATGTTAATATGTCAATTATTAGCTTTAAATTATATGTTATCAGGATATTTCTATGTGTTTTAGTGTCTTTTATTGTGGTTAATGAGGTATTGGGGACATAAATGAATGTGAAGAAAAATGTCATCCCATATCATAGAGAGGGTCCATTTCAAAAACTAGCATAATGTTCCTTATATTTTTTCCATTGGGGTGATCGATGGAGTAATCTGAGGGATACACTATGATGGGTGTTTAGTATTGGAATATATAAAAAAGAAAGGTGTATTAAATCATAGATTCTTATGGGCTTAGTATCTTACCTCGGAATTTTGGAGCTCCTCTACGCTATAACCAAAAGAAAACACCACATGGGTATTTATCATGGGAATGTATCACTATCATATTGAGGGATATGTGTCAATAGATTTGGGATAATGTTTTAGAATAAACATTCAAGGGTGATTTTCAAAACAATAGTGATAACCATGTTGTATCCCTCTAAGACATATTTTATCATTCTTATGAGTTTCCCTTTTTCCCACATCAATGTTATTAGTGTTTTCATACTAATTTATCTAATAAATTGTTCTTTTTTACTAGGGTAGAGAAAAAATAATATCTCCTTACTTTTTCCATTGATTTGGAGACTCATATTCTAAGACATCAAGTGGATCTTTACGGTAGGGCCTTATACCTTTTTCTATACTGTCATTCCCATTTTTCATTTATTATCCTTCTATGAGAAACCCTAATCACTATGTATGATTTTTTTAGGGATTATATTCTATTTAATCAAATCAGTATTGGTTGGAATCAGTTTATATATGTAATTTCCACACTTATTTTTTTATTCACTTCTGAAGGCAATGCACCCATGATCAATTCCTCTTAAAAGATATATAAATCCCAAATATATTAATAAATTTTCTATTTGAATAATTTTAATTTTTCATCAGCTTATGTTGCACAGAACAATGAGTTTAAATTAATAGTGTAATAGTATATGTTTCTTATAACCTAAAAGTTAAATTATCATGAATAAATATGAATATAAATATATGAATTAAATATAAAGGTTCATCTCAATATGAACATATTGGTATGTTCTTATAAAATGATTACTCCATTTTTTAAGATTTCATTTTATTTTTTTAATACATTTTCTTCAAAAAATAAAATTATTCTATTTTAGAATTAATATTAACATTAATAAGTTATATAAAATCAATTTGAAAAAATGAATTTCATTTTTTAATTCATCATGTCTAAATTATTTTACATTTTTAAGTAATAGTAAAAAATACTAATTTTGATTGAAAACTAATTTTTTATGTTTTTAAAAGGTCAAATTATGTTTTAGATTATATTTTAATTTTAATTAGTTATTTGAATTTAAAAATTTAGTTATGGTTTTTTAAAAGGATTTTTATGAGAATTTATTATAAACGTATTTTATGTTTTAAAAAGACATAGTTCTAAAAAACCCATTTTCATAGCATTTTATAGTTTTTTTAATTAAAATTTATATCTTCCTTGTTTTGAATTTTGAAAATTATATATAAAAATTATATTCATAAGTTTTAAATTTAGTGAATATTTCCTTTTTATTTTTTCCAATATGACTGGTATCCTTTATAAATAAATTTACTAAGACAATGTCTAAATAAGGTAATTAAGGTTAAAAATAAAATTATAAAAACTATTACATGACTCGAACACATGCCCCAATTTAATTGGATGAATAAAATATGACCCTTAAAACCTATGTATATAAATTATTTTTTGGTGGAAACTTTTCTATGATATTATTAGAAATAATATTTAAATAAATGAAAGTCACAAAATGTTCATTTCTTTATCTTAAATATACCTTATGTTCCCACATGGGGAAAAGGTATGTTTTTTATAAATATAAATATAAAATTTTAACTTAATGAACCTATATTCATGATATATCTTTAATTTTTACTTTTTGGGCCACTTAAGAGTGATTATGTTATTTAAAATATTTTATTTAATATGAATTCAAGGATGTAACATTCTTGTTTTAAATGCTATATTATTTTAAATATAGGGTTGCCTATATGATATATTAAACAATAAATATAATAATTAACTATATGTGATTTATATTTGTACTAGAATATTATTTTAAATTTTTAGTGAAAAATAACTATAATAAGTAATTACACAATACTGATGCTGTAATTATTTTATTAATGGCAATATGGAATAAATATTAATAATAATATTATAATAAAATATATGAAATAATTTAAAAAATAAACGAATTTTATGAATGAACATGACCTATTTTGGATATAATAAAATAATGGGATTGATGATAACTGGTTATATTGATATTTTTATAAGTCCAAGTGATGAATAGTAACAAAATTGACACTAATGGTATTTTATCAAAATAATATTTTATTAAATTATTTAAATACCATAAGAAATATTTAAAAAATAGTAATATGATCTGAAATTTTATAAATTATTAATTTCTTTTCCTATTCACATTATATAATTAAAATTTACAACCATTTGATATTTAAAATTATGTTACCTTAATAAAAATTAAAATAGGTTAACTAAGGGTTAATCAAAATGATAAGGTTTAAAATAATACCAATGCTTGTTTAAAATCTATTGGTTGATAAAATTGAAACCTTATATAATATTATATTCTAATCCATGTAGTTTTGGATGTATTTTTATTGCTATTGAATTTATTATAAATTAATATTTTGAGAAATTCCATAATTTCCAGTCACCTCAATTATAAAAGGAGCCTCTTCCCTCACCTCTTTACCTCACTTGGAGCCATCAAGCTCAACCATACCATACATATTTATCTTTTAAAATTCCTAGACACATTATCAGGGTTCTGGTCTCCTCAATTGAACAACCCTTGTGTACCTGAAAGGATATCTAGTGGATGTTTTCCGAATATGAGGTAATATTATTTACCGACTCTTTCATGTTTATTTGTTAATATAATTACTATTAATGTGTTGTTCCCATTATAAAGTAAATGATATAGTATCAATTATATAATGAAATATTATTAGTTTTTTTTGACAACCGTATTCCACTTTTTATCCATCCTATAATAAACATAATCATATTGTGGGCGCATGTATGACTTATCATCTCTACATAGTGTTGTAAATTGTTTTTTATCACCACTATTTTTGGAATGGTGTAATAAAGGAATTAATATGTATATATATTATAATTATAATATTATATTATTATGGTAAAATAATAAATATTATATCCACTTCATTACCATTTCACCATTAAAGGAATGATACAATCGTTTTTGTGCAAGTACAACCTACAGTCTCCACGACATGATGAAATCCATTTTCCATATTCACCATTAAAGAATGTCTATAGAAATTTATTATATTTATAAATTTGATTATATTACCTTAATATCATTCTATATTTGTCATATCTTTATATTATGAAAAATAATAGGGAAAAATATAACAAAACATGAAACAGAATGATAAACTGTTAACACCCGAAAGAATGGTAATAATCAAATATTTTTAATAAAAGGGTGATAAGATGAAATAATATGATCATATATGTTATCTTAAAAATTAATATTTTTCTTGTATAGATTATTAAAATTATTCAAACCATTATACATGAGATTCAGATACATTTGATGAAAATAATACCTAAGGTAAGGGTTAATTTCACAATATCATTATTATTCAAAATTATTTATATGTAAGTATCTTTTAGGGAATATTTATCTCACAGGTCCCTGTTTCATAAAAATATTTACCAAAATATTTTTACTATTCATCTATATATTTTTAATTTCATTTTTAACATTTTTGAATTTCAACTGAATGGGTTGAAAAGAATATTAGTGACATCTTCCAAATAAGGTTCATTGTGAATTTTCTATAAAATTATAACAGGAATGTTCTTTTTATATTATACGGAATGAATGGATTTTTTGAACATTCATTAGGCTATAATGAATTAAAATTTCCTTTAAATTCTTAAAAATTTATTTTAAAAAATCTCATTCAATTGATAATTGCATGGTTCTTAATAAAAAATCAAAATAGATATGATATTCTCCTCAAAAATCATTTTGAATTTATCTTAAAAAATAATTTTCCAACTACAAGAAAATTATTTTATATTACTTATTTTTTAATAGGGATATGATCCAATGATATCATTCTTATTCATTATCATAATTGTTAATTTTTTTGATGGAATGATCTTTATGTGTTCCATTTATTTTCATTATGTTTTTTATGATGAAATTTTTATGAAAAAGATTTCATTTTATAGGTTCTGATATGATGTGGTAATTATTATCTTGGGGCACACATATGTATAGTTTTCATTATTTGATGGATTGGGCCTATATATACTTCCAATTCATTTATTATTGATTTATATATCATGATATAAACATTACTATAATGATGAGTGAACCCAATTTATATATAAATTGCTTGAACAAGAAGTAAACCTAGTTCAATAATACAAGTATGGAATGATTAATGAACACAGTTCCATAATGAAATTGGTCTGCTATGAGGGTTTTTTAGATAGACTTAAATAATATGAAAATTATTTTTTATTCATATATTTATGTCACAATTTAATGTATTAAGTTATGATCCCATGAATCATGTTATTTATAATTAATTTCATATGAACATCGATGATTTATTCCGTAACTAAATACCATGATCCTTAATATGCATGACATAAATTTAAAAAGTTAGTTTCGTGCTATTATTCCCTTATGATTATGTTACCTAACTTGATTTAAAATAATGTGTATCTGATCTAACTTGATTCTAATGATTCTCTTCCCCATAATATAAAGAAATGTTTTAAGAAAGATGTTTTCAAAAGGGTTCCTGTTCTGATAGAATAAGTGCAGATGATGTTGATGTCTTATTAATCAGTTATCTATATATACAACTTTCCAAATAAAATAACCCTTTATGGTTATGGTGTGGTTTTGTTTGGTTATGAAATTAAAATTCATCTATTTATATGTAATATATTTGTATGAAATGTTTAAGTTGTTATAGTTGGTATCAGAGAAAAGATTAGTTTACCATTGGAAACTTTAATGATAAAACCTTAGTAGGAACCCTGAGGATATTTTTATGTATAGAATAAAATCTTATATTTTTAGTCACACTCATAAAGAACATAGTATAAAATCAAAAGTGTACAAAATTGAAATTTTATAAGTAATTTCCCTTGATTTTTTTCCCATAATGTATACTGATTTTCACACTACGATTTTAGGATTTAGTCAACTATTCAGACCTGAAGGAACCACATTAATGTAGACAGTTATGAGGAATTGAATAATTCTCATCTTGAGAAATCAATTGTAATGGGAACTGCAATGAAAAATATTTTTTTAGGCTAAATCATATTTCTAATGCTATCAATCAATCTATACATCCAAATAAGATAAATAGAGAACAATATTCTATTGATACCTTTATAAGGAAGTTTTCACCTTCTTTCAATGGGTCCTCTGATCCACTAGTGCCTAAAAAATGGATTATAACCACTAAGAATATATTTTTTGTTAACCATTGTTCATAACATGAGAATGTAATCATTACAGTCTATCATTTGGAAGGTGAAGGAGATCACTGCTGTAATCTCATCAATAATTTGAGGCAATGAGATGAAGTTTAATCAATTGAATATGACGAGTTCAAGAATAAATTTTTTCAACATGTTCATTTCTTTTATGAAGCTAGAGAAGCACTTTCATGATATTAATAAAAATTATAATGAATCAACTATTATCTATGATAAATTTTTAACAAAACATGCTAGGTACACTTCTATAATTATCATCCATCCTGAAAGTAGAATTTACCAATTCTTAAGTTTCTTAAAACAATGTCTCAAATGGGTGTTATCCATAATGGCACTCGGTAGATATGACGATATCATATTATGTACACTCATGGTTGAGATTGATATTGGATTTACCTCTATATCTTATGGATTATTTAAAATGTAAAAAAATTTAAATTTTAGTGAAAATCATTAATCCATAGTGAAATGAAAATAAGATTTTTCTGATGCTCAAAGTGTGGAAGGAAACATGGAGTAATGTGTCTTAAGGAGACTAGTAAATCATTTATGTGTGGAAAATAAGGACATTGGGAAATTGAATGCTGATGTGATGGGAAAATTTATATCTAATAATGAAAATAGAGAAAAGTCTAAACATAATGCTCCTCCCACACTTCAATTCATTATGTAAAATAATAATTGGAATTATTCTAACAAAATCCCAAATAGAAGGGTTATCAATGATTATCATCATCAAAAACATATTATGGGAAAAGAAAATGGAAATGAAGTTGTCACTATTAGATATGTGTAGTATGATAATGATGTTGTTAAAGGTACACCAACCATTAATTTTTAAAAAGATAATGTTTTACTTGATTCTGGATCCGCCAACACTTTTATTTCAAAATAATATTCTAGGGTTACCAAATTTTTTCCCCAACAATTATATGTTTAGTTATCTATTAAAAATATTAATGTCAAACTGGCCTGATCACAAGTTTATAACTCTTCTCTAGTTGATGTTTGAGGGAAAGAGCATCCAGAAAATATTATGATCCATCCCTTAGTTGAATTTGATTTGATTCTTATCATGGATTTGATTTTACTATATCTATATGATATTAACCATTAAGGAAAGTCAAATTTTTTTCGAATGATTTAATAATAATCTATCAATGCAAGGATTAATATGATAATCTAAGAAAAATTGCTTCAATATTTAGGGATTTAATTCATATAAATGAAAGTTCTCTATCTAAAATGGTTTGGGATAAACTCACCATTACAGATAAAGATACTGTACAAGAGTTTTCTTATGTTTTTCATTAATAATTTATTAGTTCACTGATGAATCATGATGTTGAATTTTCTATAGAACTCCTATCAATTTCAAAGACAATTTAAAATACTCTTTATACAATGTCCCCAATTGAGTTTCAATAATTTTTTAAGAGACTTCACAACATATCTTGATAGGGCATTCATACACCCTAGGGAATCACCTTGGGGTGCACATGTTATGTTCGTTAAGAAGAAATATAGATCAATGGGACTATAAATTGATTATCTATAACATTACATGATCACTGTCGACAAATGAATATCCTCTCTCCCATATAGATGACATATTTAATCAACAATATGGAGATCAATACTTTTATAAGATTAATCACCCTTCTTGATATCATCATTTGATGGTCAAGAAAGAAGATATACCCCATAGGGAATTCCATACATGGTTTGGACACTATAAATTTATAATGATGACATTTAGTCTTCAAATTCTCCATCTATCTTTAAGGATTTAATGAACAGATTCTTTAGAGATTGTCTTGATCAGTTTGTGGTGATATTTATTGATGATATTTTTGAATATTAAAAAAATAAATGAATAATAGGGGGATTAATTAAGGATTTCCCAAAAGACCCTAATAAAGGGTAATCCTTATGAAAACTTTAACAAATGTGAATTTTGGCATAAAAAAGTTACATTTTTTGGTCACATCGTCTCAAGGATGGGGATATCTTTTCATCCAACAAGAAAAAAAGTTATTTAAAATTATCCTAGACCAACAAAGGTAACTGATATCAGAATTTTTATTTTTTTTGGATTGATATTATCAAAGTTTTGTGAAATATTTCTCATGATTATCTAATACACTCACCAATTTGAATAAAAAAGGAGTTATGTTCTTATAGATAGTAGAATATGTACATAATTTCAAGGATATGAAAAATTATAGTTATTGTAACTTAGATCACACTACCCTAAAGTAGAGAAGAGTTTGGGATAAATTGAAGTGTCGAAGAAGGGGTTAGAATTAATTCTCATTAAAATGATATGGTGATAGATGTTTCCTCATAAAAATTGAAAATCTATGATTAAAATTACCTAACTCATGATTTGGAGTTAGATAAGATAACTTTTTCATTATAGATTTTAAGGCATTATATTTATGGAGATTGGTGTGACATATATATTGATCATTAAATATTAAAGTATATTTTAACTTAAAATTATCTGAATATAAGCCAAAGAAGATGGTTAGAGTTTATAGATGATTATTAATTACAAATACAATACCACCATGGTAATGAAAAAAAGGTGGAAGATGATTTCAGTCAAAAAGACCATGTTACCTTTAATATTATCTTGATCACAAAATATCCAATATTAATGGATGTTAAAAGGATGAATCTATAAATCATAAAGTAATTGGAGAATTCTTATCTTCCAAAATTAATGGTAAACCACATATACATAGTAAGAGTGAATAGGAAAAGAAAGAATATGTAGAGCTAAAAATAAGTTGATAAATTTTAAATAGTTCATCTTTGACTGTGATAGAATAATAAGGTTCATGAACTATGTTTGTGTCCCACCCAAAAAAATATTTAAAGGTTCTATTGTATGTGATTCATTATGCATCATTCAATATTCATTCTCGAATCAGTAAAATTTTTATTGGCTTGAAGGAGTATTATATGTGGGATATAATTAAAAGAGATATTGGAGAGTATATTTCAAGGTTCATGGTTTTAAAAAAAGTTATTGTTGAGAGACAGATGTCTAAAGGGATAGTACAACCATAACCCATACAAAAAAATAAATTAAAATATATACTGTGGATTTCATCATCATCCTTTTAAAAATATTAAAAAACCATATTCCTAAATTTTATATAGTTTTCCACCTTATGAATTTGACACACTTCATTATTATCATATAATATTTTTCACTTGACGAACATTCCATAATATATATTATGTTGTGATATAGTATGGAATACCACATTCCATTATATCTAATCAGGACCTAACATTTACCTTGATGTTTTAGGCTAGTATTCAATAGGCTCTTCATATAGAGATTTTGTAAATCACATATTATCATCCATAGATATATGGTTAGTCCGAAGGAATTATTCAACTTCGAAAATGAATTGTGTGAGATTTCACTATGGATTTCAAAGGAGGTTGGATCAATATATACATTCGGTATAATTTTCATACAATAATAGCTTCAAATATATATTCAGATGAGACCTTATGAATCCCTATATGGTAGGAAATGATGAACTAAAACTTGTTGGATTGAAGTTAGGGAAAAATTATATTTGTACTTGATCTATTTGAGGAAATTGAAAGATAAGGTTTGATATATTCAAGTGAACAAAATAAAATATCACAATCAAAAAATTATTTTTACAATCAATGAAAAGACCAAGATTTTGAAGTGGGTGAGAATATATTTCTAAAAATATCTCCATATAAGAGTGTTAATAGATTTGGAAATAAGGGAAAGCTAAGAACTAGTTATAAAGGCCCATTTGAAATTTTTTATCATGTTGGGGAGGTATTTTATATACTGGTGCTTTCACATAATAATTCTCAAGTCAATGATGTATTCTATGTATCTCTCCAGAGAAATTCCATACATGAGTATCCATAAGCAATATTGTTGGAATTCATACCACTGGAGAATGACCGTTCTTATTAATAATAATTAATAGAGATTCTAGATCATTGAAAATGTTTTATGAAATATTACCTCTCTCTTCATTTTTCAAAAGAAAAATAAAATTTATTTAAAAATGATTATTTAACCATTATATGAATCAATATTAATTTTTATTGGTTCTAGAAATTGTATTTTAAAATTTTAATTTCATTTTTTAATTCAACATTTCAAATTTTTCTATTTTTCATTTTTGTAAAAAATAGTGGAAATATATGTTTTTGTTGAAAATGTATTTTCTTTTAATGTATTTAAAAGGTAAAATTATGTTTTGAATTAGTTTTAAAATATATTTAGTTAATTTATATTTAAATTAGTCCAATTATTTTTTTTAAACATTGTATTCTTGATTTTTTTGTAAAAATATTTTATTTTGTAAAAGGTCAAGTTTTCAAAAAACAATGTTTATGATGTTTTAATAATTTTATTTTAAATTGAATTATATAACTTATTTTTTTGAATTTTAAAAAATGGATTTAAAATTTATATTCATTAGATGAAGATTATATAATATGACCTTTTATTTTTTCAAATATGAGTAGTATCCTTGGTAAATTTTGTTAACACAATAAAGGATAAATTGGGTGCTTTGGTTAAAAATAAAATGATAAATACTATAAAATGAATCTAACACATTAATAAATTTCATTTTATGAGGGAAATTAGACCCTTAACACCTAAGGAAACAAATTATATTTTTTAATGGACAATTTTCAATGAAAATGATTTATATAATATTTAAATCAAATAAATTCACAAAATATTACATTCTGTATCTTGATTATCCCTTATGTGTCCGAAAGGAGAAAATGTATGTTATAAATGAATATAAATTTAAAAAATTAAATTTAATTAATATATTTTCAGGATATTTTTTTTCATTTTGGGCCAATTATATGAGATTATTATATTTATAATATTTTATTTAATATAAATTCAAATATTTCACATTCATATTTTAAATATTATATAATTTTTAATATAGGTTTTCACAAAAGATAAATTCTAGTATAATAATTATTATGAAATATAGAAGATCTAAATTTATTATCTTGTTTTAATATTAATTTTTAGTAAAGATGTTAGTATACTAAATAACTCCACAACACAGATGCGGTAATAATTTTCTTTACAGAAATATCAAATAAGTTTTTTAAAAATATTAAAATGAATATAATTTTTGATAATTAATTTTAGAAAATA
This sequence comes from Viscum album, assembly GCA_963277665.1. Lineage (NCBI taxonomy): Eukaryota > Viridiplantae > Streptophyta > Magnoliopsida > Santalales > Viscaceae > Viscum > Viscum album. The sequence goes on from OY728128.1 coordinate 1,736,051,438, forward strand.
ATTTTATAGATTAACATGACCTCATAAAGATATATTAACTATTTGGTTCAATGTTAACTAGATACTGTGATACTTTTAAAATTACATGTAATGAATAATTTCAAAAATGACACTATTGATATTTTATCAAATTTATATTTTATTAAATTATTTAAAAATAATAAAACATATTTAAAAATATAAAATAATTATAATATGATATAAAATATAATATTTTTTTCATTTATGGTACAATTCACATCACATAAGTTATAAGTTTAACCATTTAATATTGATAAATTGGATACCATAGTTAATATTAATATATATTAACTAAGGATTAATCAAAATAAAATGGTTTAAAATAATAAAAAACATTTCTAAAATCAATAGGTTAATTATATTACAATCTTATCTCATATTATATTCAGATCCATGGAATTGTAGAGGTATTTTTATTTATATTGAATTTATAATAAATTAATTGATTGAGAAATTTCAGAAGTACCCCTTACCTCAACTATAAAAGGGTACCTCTTACCTCACTTCTTTACATAACATTGATTATTCAAGCTCAATAATAACAAAAAATTAATATTATAAAATTCCTTATACACATTCTAGATGTTATTTTCTCCCCAAACAACAAACCCTAGAGTCCCTAATAGGAGATCTGATGAATGTTTTCTGAAGAAGAGGCAATCCTTTTTTTTGACTATTTCAAGTTTATTTTTTTCTATATAAACTTCATGTGTTGATTCCATTATAGAGTAATAAATATATAATTATTTTTATACTGATTTGTTATTTTGATTATTTAACAACCAATTCCAACTTTTATTTATCATATGGAAAACAAAAACATTATGTGTGCATACGTACGACTTACCATCTCTACAGCGTGGTGTAATCTATTTTTAATCACCAATTTATTTATAAGGGTATAAAAATGGATATAATATATATACATATATATGATATATATTAAATTGTATTTATTCCCTAAAAAATTAATATATCACCAAATTTCATACCATTTCACCGTTAGGGGAATGATACCATCACTTATGCATACATGCGTCCTATAGTCTCCATGATGGGATGTGATTCATTTTCCATGTTCACCATAAAATAATGACTATATTAATATATATAATGAATAAATATGATATTTATAAACATAATATCATTTTAGAGATTCCATAACTACAAAATATGCAAATTAACTGGGACTTTTATGACAAAACATGCATAGGAAAATGAAACAGTTATCAACTGAAAGAAGGGTAATAATTAAATATTATTAATTAATGGGGGATAAAAAGATATAATATGATCATATATGACATCATAATGAATAATATGATTCTGTGATAAATTAATAACATTATTTTAACAACTACAAATGATTTTTATATATGCCAAATGGAAATTAAAACTATGGTATTGGTTAATTTCAGAATCATTTTATTATTAGGGATTGTTTATACATAAGAATATTCTAGGGAAAATTTATCATCCATTTATATATTTCTTAAAAATGTTTTCAAATATATATTATTATTCCTATACATTTTTTAAAATTAATTTTTATACTTTTTTTTATTTTTACTAAAAGGGTTGAAAGGATGTTTTTTCATTTTCTAAATGGGGTTCATTATGAATTTTACGAAAAATGTATGAAATGAATATTTTTTAACTTATATAGAATGAATAGATTTTTCCTACTTCAAGATTCATTATTGTATTGAATAATACTTTAAAATATTAACAAATTTCTTCTAAAATAAAAGGATTTCAATTATAAATTTAATAATATTAAAATAATAAAAACAGAAAAGTTATTTTCGTCAAGAATTTGTTACAAGTAATCATTCAAAATAATTTTCTATCTATGACTATGTAATTTGATATTACATAGGTTTTACTATGGGTATGATCCCATTTTACAATTAATATCATTTCTTTGAATTGTATAAGTTTATAATGGAATGACGTTTATGAATTACACTTATTTTACATAAGTAATGTTATGATGAAATATTTATGAAACCCATTTCATTTTATGAGTTTTTATATGATGATATGAGTTATATTATTTTATAATACATATCTTTTTTTATTATGTTGTGGGTGGTACCTAATATACCTCTAATGAGTTTGTTAAATATTAATATCTCATTAGATATATAGAACTAGAATTATAAGTGAACTTGGTTCAGTAATACAAGGATGGAATGGGAAGTAACCCTAGTTTAGAAATACATGGATAGAAGGAGAAGTGAATAAGTTTAGTAAATGATTTTTTCAAAAATAATGTTCATTCCAATTATTATTGACTGTTATGAACATGATTTTATATGCTGATGTGTTTTCCATAATTTTATGTCTTATGTTATACTCCCATGAATCATGTTCATTATAATTCATTTCCTTGAACTTCGGCTTTTTATTCCATAATCAATATCCCGATCCTTGATTTGTCGCATAAAATTGTCAAAAGATATTTTCATGTTCTTATTTCCATATGTTTATTTAATCTCCCTTATTTTCCTTAAATATCATATGAGATCTCCCTTTTATATTGTCTATATTACCCACGATAAGAATAAAGGATTTAATTAAAATGTGTAAAAAAGGGTTCCAGTTTTGAAGGAATAAGTGGTAGACAGTGTTGATGGTTTATAAATTAGTTTTCTATCTTTATAAGTTCCCATATACACTAACACTATATAGTTTTTATATTGTTTTGTTATGTTACATAATAAATATTCTTATATATATATATATGTAATATCTTAGTATAAAATTTTTGGCACACTATAAGAGAAATGTGTATACCTTAAATTTTAATTATATTACATGACATGGAAATACATTCTCTTTAAATTACTTTCTTGTAATGTATAAATGTATGAGGTAACCATAATGGTATTGCAAATTATTTTACAGTGGGCTTTTTATTGGAATGAAAAGGTATATATATTAAGATCCTAAGATGAATTCCAAATTCAAAATTTATGATGTTTAAGTGTATTCTTAAAGGAGTATATGGAATTTAAATAGGAAAATTGGGTCTCTAAAATTGGAGTTTTGTGTCTAATAGTATTAAATAAATGTTTTTATGATTTTTAAAGGGGTGTTAAAAAGAAAAGAGTGTCTGTGTCCAACATTATATGGATCTAATACTGAATGGTTTTGTGGGGGGTTGATTGATATTTCTAATTAAAATAAATTATATTGAAATGTGTTTCAAATAGTTTCATGACATTTGGGTTTAAATGACTATTTTTAAATGAGTATTAAAATAATGGAAACTAGATTTTAATTCCAATTTTGTTTTCAGTGTCCCATTTTTTATTTATTAAAAAAAATATTTTATAATTATAGGGCCCTATTTAGGGACCCATAATATTCTTGTGTGACTTATATTGTGGAATCAAGGGGGGATATTTCACATTATTTAATTATTTGGATTCCATAATACTAAATAATTTGTTTCTTGTGAGGGCATTTTATGTGTGCTTTTATACATTCTATAGTGTTTTAGTATTTATAACATGTAGATTCATTACCTTGTTTTATTGGTCAACATAATTTTATTTCATTATATAATTCCTAGGAGTTAGGAGATGACTTGGATGAGTTAACCCCACCATTGTATAGATTTATCTATGGATATGGGATTGGGGCCCATAGATTTTGAACACTTCTAGAAAGGATTGTTGCCTGTCAATTAGAGAACTCATATAGTGGATTATATTTCCTGATGAGTTTCGCAGGAATGATGACTTATTTACTCTCAGACCAGGGTATCATTCACTAATTTTTCAGTATTAATATAATCATTATATGCTTCCCATGATGATTTAATTTTATCAAGGATTATTTTAGGGGATCCCATTCTAATACTTATTAGAATCCCCTATTCTTTATTTTCCCATATGGAACCATCATTGTCTTATTTCAAATTCATTATGAATCATTAAATTATTTCATAATGTGATGCTTGTATTCAATTATAATCCATGTTTGGTTGACATTCAAATTGGTTCAAAAGATATTTCAGAAGGGCGGCTTATAAATAAATTTGATATTTATTTTCTAAATGAAACTAGAAAATGAGTTTAATTAATGGAGTGGGAAAGGAATGATTTTTTAGTAATTTTAAATCCCAATTTTTTGAAAAAAATTTAGAATAAAATATTTTATTCAAAATATATGTTTCAATATTATCATTTCAAATGAAGAAAATCCTTGATTTCAGAAATGAATCATTTTGGATTTTATAAAAGGAAAGTGATAAACTATGTTTCTTGTATAAATAATTCATACTTATTGAAAATTGAATACCTATTTTTAGTGTGATGTTAAAATAGGAATTGATTAAATTTTTATAAGATGTATTTCATAGAATATTTTGGTAGATCCTTTTTGGAATGTTTCACAAACACTGTTCATTTAAACCATTTTGTGGGTTTATATACTGCTTTCTTGTTTTCTTTAAGGTTCCTGGTTTTTGATCTAGTTAGTGGGATGTTAGGTATGGTCTAATGATGGATGTGTGGTTATATTGAGTGGTTGTGATTCTTATGGAAGATTAGATGGATATATTCAGGATCTATTTAACTTTTGGGAGGTTATATTGGACACTTAAACAAGCTATTGTATTTATATTTTTTCAATTATTATTTGAGCCATTTATTTTATGTTTGGTTGAGTATTTATTTACTGAGTTGATTGTTTATTTTCATTCTTCAAGGTATGGATGGTTTTTTATTTTTTACTATATATTTTTTATGAATTTATTCTTATTATATAGATAGTTCATTCTAGACTTCATAGAGGAATCATTGGTGTGTGTTTTTATTAATGGGGTAAAATTATTCCCACGTGCATATTGTTGAAACCCATAAACTTGTTTCAAACCCATAGGTATTGGGATCATCCATAATGACATGAAACATATTGTGTGAGGTGATGTGTTGTTTCATCCTATGTTAGTTCATTATACATGGATATTATCAATAATATTAATCATAGAGATATTGAATCTGTTTTTATAATACCCCCATGAAAATAAATATTTTTACAAAAAGAATTATTGGATAAATGAATCTTTTAATATCCAATTGCACTGACTCTTTCATTTGATAAATATGATATGAAAATAATCATCAATCCAATCTTCCATGATTTTCTTTTTCAATTTACATATACTTAATCAAAGTTATAAAAGACTTGGGAACTTATTCAACAACAATCTTTGAATACAATTTAATAACCTCGAAGATACAATATTCATACCCCTAATTATTCATAAACATATTTATATCAGTATCCATAAGTCTGTAATCATCATTGGAAACAATTACAACACACATAAAGAAGTCTCAATAATATCATTTTTAATGTAACACCCTGATATTTTAAATTATATTTTCCATTGAAACCTAATGTGTTCAATAGCATGTGATACAAGAATCACTAAACTATGTAGATTAGAAACATATATGTTGAATATTATAAATAATATTATAATAATAATAATAAAATTAGTAAATAAAAAAATTATTAATGATTTAAATTTTCTTACAATTAAAAGATAAATAATTAATAATATTTGATACTAAAAATTATTTTTTTTATCATATATATATATTTTAGTATGTATATATTTTCCTAATAAATTAAGATGAATAATTTCAAAATATTATTATATATGAACTAATATATTAATATTACATAAATTACATATTAATGTGAAATAATGTTATGAAAACTTATCATTAAAAAAACACTATTCACCATTATATTTTTTATTTTAAAATGAAAATTGACTTTATATATTGATGAATTTTAATTTTATAAAATGAACTAATTTTTTTATTTAGTTTAAAATTTTAACCATAAGATGAATTTAGTATTTCATTTAAAAATATTGAATTTTCAGTGAATTGTAAAACAATGATTTTGTAAACCCTGTCAGATTTTTAAAATTTTCATAATTAAAGAATTGTTTGAATTCTGATGAGACCTTTTTTATATAAATAATTATAGTTTTAAATCAAATAAAATTTTAAAATATAATTATAATTTTAAAAATCCCATTTTTATCATATTGGAAACATAAGTTATGTGTTACTCTAATTAAAAATATTGTTGTCATATTTCTTTTAACTGTGTTTACACAATGCAGAATTCAATTTTGGATTATTTTTAAATACACTTGACATATATTTTTATAATAAATATCTAATTAATTTTATATAAATCAACAACATCAATAATTTTATTGTAAATGTAATTTTTATTCAAAAAAATACATTTTTTCTTAAAATTGGGTTTTAAGTTCTATATAAAATAATATTAAAGATACTTTTCATAAATATTGAAATTTTATATTATATAATGGATTAAAATTATAATATTTATGTGAAAATTATGTAATATTTTAAATGTTTTATAAATTAAATGTAAATTAATTAGGTAAAAATTAACTACAATAGTAAAACAAAACAATGATAAAAGTTAAATATAAACGGGTAACATAATTAATTTTTTTTGAAAATTTATTAAGATAACTAGTTAAGGATTGATAGACCTAAAAACATAAAATAATCCATTATTTTATACATTTTATCTATATAAATTATAAAAAAAATATCCCTTTATATTAAGAAGTTTTATTTACAATTAAATCATTCATCTCTTATATAATGGGATCTCACATCCCTACCTTTTGGCACTAATAATAAATAATTCAAATGACCAAAAATATATTTCAATCTATCCCCTATTATATAATCATGTATAATATAGAATGGTATTTCCATTATACAATGCTATAGAGCTTTAAGTGGTTGCCTAAGATAGAATAACAAATGTGATAGGAAATATTCTAATATGAGCTATTCAAATTCTCCTCTTCTTATACCCTCTAAAATCAATTAAATCAACGAATGAATGAAAACATAAATATTAAAAATAGACTTAAATAATATAATACCATTGTAATATCCACTTCATACCATCCTCCTAAACTATTTGAAAAATGAATTTGTTTTTATGCGTATATGTAGAATACCACTCCATGAATAACGTTCTTCATTTTATATAAATTCCTTAAATAATTGGATTAAATAGTTTATTTTAATAATTTGAATTATATTTATAAACTTTTTCATATTATATAATAATAAACCATTCCCAATCGTCACTTTATTCTATAGAAACAAGTGTCTCGGCCGTGTGTATGTGTGGGATATTGCATCCATGAAGGTGTTTTATTTCATTTTTCATATAGCATTTTATTATTTATAATTATCTCTTAAAATATGATTAAAAACCATAAAAAAATAAATTATATCCTTATTATTCAATGGTAATTATATTATACAAATATAATCACATCTTTAACCATACACAACGATTGATTATAATTTGTTCTTCTTTGTGTCAGTTTAGACTAGAACATAAAGAATTATATAAATTTATATCATGGATTATTATAATAACACAACTAAGAGTATTATTATAAATTAATAAAAAAATATGGTTTTTTATATTGAATTGTTATATTTTCATTTAACTTTTTCATATTGGTCTAACCTTTTTGTTAAAATTACCAAAACAAGACTGTTACCAACTTTATCATTAGAAATCGTATAAAATTTAATTATGAAATAATAAAAAAATTATAAATAATTTTAATAATAATATTTAAATAGAAATAATTATTTTAAAATGATGAAACATGAATCGATAAACACGAATCTTCCTCACAGATATAAAATAGGCACTATAAAACAAATAAAATAACATTGATTGGTGAAAATAAAACATAACGGACTAGTATATTAAGAATAACTGAATAAAAATGGAGTTTATAAAAGGTTATATGATTTAAATAGATTCTAAAATATTTAATTAAGATATAAATTCTATGTTTATAGTAGGTTATATACTTTTTGAATTAGCAAGATGAAATTTAATGGATTTTGTTTTGATCATTGAGTTAGGATTATTGTTTTTGAACATCATTCTTATATAATGGGTACATTTTTCCCAATTATTTAATTATTATTTATTTACTATTTTTATATTTTTGAACTTGATTCTAAATTATTTGATTAATATTGAAATTATTGTTATATATAAGGTTAGTTCCTTTTTGTATTAGCATGATAAATTGTAATGGTTTTTTTCAACTACATTTTTCATCATTCAGTTTGGATTGTGGTTTTGGGATATAATTATTATATAATGGGTACCATTATCCATATCATTTAATTATGTTTTATTTCTTATTTTTCAAATTATTTTAATTTATTTCTTATAAAATACTTTTAAAATGAGTCTTCCTTCAAAATATGACATTTATAAGGGTTTTCCTTAGCTCAACATCCTTTTATTGAGTGAGAAGGTTCTTTCAGAATCCTGTTTCTTTTATTCATTGATTATTCAAGTATAATATTTTATACTATTTTATATTTATCTCTTTATAAAATTAATCTTTTTATTCAAATAATTCTCCAAGAAAAATTCATGCTCATAAAAGTATGATGTTGTCAATAATATTAACAATTCTTTTTAAAGAAACCTTTAATTCCATGTCCATATTTTCCATTCAATCCAATGATCTCCTTCGTATTCAGAATCTTAATTATGTGTTAGCTCATGTGAAATTAATATTTACCTTGCCCATTTTTGAATGGAATTCAAATTATCCCTTTTCTATGTGTGATTCTAGTAGAGGAATTTTTTTATATTAAAATGATTTCCATTCAATTATTATTTGTTTCATTTTCCTCTATACATTTCTATTGAATACCCTTTATATAATTTTCTGGGATATATTATATTTATTCAATTTAAATTTATTTTTTAATGTTTTTTCATGTCACTAACATTAACATAACTTTTGAAAGTCACTTTTAACTTCTTCCTTTTATGAAAATTTTAAAAATGTTAAATAAAAACACTTTTAGGATATTACATCCATTTTCAGCAATATTTTATAACAAATTTACCTCAGTAGGACTTATATAACATAGATTATATTATAAATAACAGCATAATATTTGGGGGGGGGGGGGGTAAACCAATAAAAATTTATTACTACATTTATTTTTCCTTATCATATACTATGTATAGACATGGTTTTTTTATATTTCCTTTCCTCACTAAATACCCTATAACATTATCTAATGTTTTGTTAATTATCTAGGGATATTATATCATACAATTTATTGTTTCTCTAAAATTAATAACCCTATAATATTAATATATTGAATTTTGTGGTCAATCCCGAAAAATAAATAGGGAATAGAAAATATAATATTTTACTAAATTATCATCTTTGTGTAATAGTTTCACTATATTAATAATTAAATTAACAGAATAAATTTATAAACTCAAACTAATTAAAATAATTTTTCAACAAAATTTAAAATATTTTATGAATTTTGAAGATAATATAATTGGTTTATTGGGATGTTTTTAATTAATATGAAATCTATTGACATCACTTGTGAATTTCATATAATAAACAGTCATAAAACCTCATAAAGTATCCATTCAAAAATTCCCAATACAACACAAAGCTACCTATGCCCCCTAACCCCACTCCCAATGTGATTTATAACTATCCAAAGTTTGATGAGATATATCATTAAAGTGGGAGAAAAATTTGATTCATGTCTCACTCCACTCCCCTCCCCATTATCATACTAGATTTGTTTACCTTATACTACCATCACTCTCAAAAGATTATTATAGAATACAATAATAATTATTGTCATTATGTAATGAACCTAACTTTTTTGACTTGACACATCACCTAACATGGATATGAAAATTCTTGAATCTCGTTCCCAATTACTTAAGGCCACTGAAATGCACCAAGGTAAAAAAGTTGGAAATAACCTAAATAAATTAATATGGAACATCACAAATACATGTGTCATGTATCCCAGCAAATACATAAATGTATAAAACACAAACAATGTAAAAATTAGATGTCATAAAAAACACGAGACATAACTTTAAATAATCCCAATTGTCCAAAACACATGAAAAAACACAAGAAAATATACAACTCTGTATGACCATTGTCAACACCATCTGAGACTATATGATGACCAAATCGACTAGGATGCCCCACCATGCTATATGATTTCATTCACTTTACCAGACTCCTACAAAACCAAGTGTACATATAACCAATAAATAATTTGTAGTGTTAGGAATCACTAATAAGGTTACAAACACTAATCTATACAATATATTTCATCATAAAACTATTAGTTGTATCTTAAAATCAAAACCAATTTCATACTACAAAAAATATGAAAACACATTTTAATATGAAAATAATTTTTGATTACATTTAAAAAAATCAAAATCCCAAGAATTAAGAACTTGTTTTTAAATAATATTTTATTAAAAAAATGGAAATTAGAAATAAATTTGTTCATAATAAATAGAGTGGGATATAATGAAAAATTATCCAAGTAATATCTACTAACAATGTATATGTTTCCTACAAGACAAAGTTGACAATATAAGGGAATATAGGGACCTCAAGCCATTATAGTCATTAATAGGTCACTTCCAACACACATAACCTAAGTATTCCCCATATACCAATGTTTATCATTTAAGGATAGAGAATCAAAGAACCAAAATTTTAAAATATATTTTTGTAATTTCATCAAACACTTAATGTATATAAAAACAATATTAAATGAAAAACCATTTAAAATATTTACCATCACCATATCATATAAAGTAAAAATATTAGATATCAATTTCACCCATAAAACATCAATTCAATAATTTTCATATGCCAAAATCAATGTATTTATTAAAAAAATTGTGTTTTCCATGGGGAAGAATCATTTAGATGTAGATGGTTAACTCGCCAATGAAAAAAACATCAATGAATTCAAATTCCGTTATCATAAACAAAGAGATCCTATCCTCACATAAATATATCCACAAATAACATAATCCATTACCCCCACAAACTTTTGATCTGGTTAGTACATCCCATTTTTTTTAATAGATCACGAGAAATAGAGATTTAGGATATATCTATAGGAATAGGGGAAATCAAGTTCATATCCAAATAAAACTCAAAGTGATCTAACTAAATCAATTGTGTATCACCATGAAATTGATGGGAGTGTACCATAAGGAATCGAGGAGTTGTATATTAGATATATTGATGGATTAAGAGGGGACTAGAGTGAAATATTACAAAGCGTATCAGTGTAATTTTCAATTTTTTAATACCAATATCAGGTGAATGGTTAATGTATATAGTTATAAAAACCCTATAATAACAATGTGGTATCTACTATCCATTAAAAAATAATTTTCATGGTTACCTATAAATTACTACATGGTTAGAAAAGAAATTTAAAAGTAATGTGATATCCTCTACATCCATGATCAGTCATCTACATAGTTTTACTAGTATTTAAAATAGTTAGAAAAATCCTTCTCAATACCTAAAATTCAATAATTTAACCAATATTTATTGGATTCATGGTTACCATATAGTTATCATTGACATTTTTCCTAAACTATGCGAATTGCCAGACTACCCCCATTCTCATTATTTTGAACCTTGACTCCCAAAAACTCATCAAACCGAATGCAAGATAATTAAAAGATCTATAATAATACATATATATAACCTCTATGTAATCACAATTCTCCCAACGGTGGAACATTATGTCCTTACAAGTAACTCAAAAATTAGGACTCAGGAATAGGTAAGGCCATTTTTTCCTCTTAAATCCTTCATACTCCCACATCTCATAACTATATCATCTTATCTATTAAAAAAAGAGACTACAAGGATTGTTTTATCATGATGAATTGTATCATGGTGATCCCTAATATTAATTGTTTGGTCATCCACTGATGTATCATGTTCAATATCGACACCCCCTATTCAATCACATTAGAAGAATCCCATTTATACTACTTCAACTTGGAAACATAGAGAATATTATTATTCAATGTCAATAGTGATGAAAATTTCAACTGATAGGGAACCATTATTAGTCACCTACCAACATTTAAAGGAAAAATAAACTATTTAATAATCTTACTGATCTTTTTGAAGTTAAAATTTAAGTTTATGGGAAACTATAAAAAAAATTATCACCTACTTTAAATTCCAATAGTTGATGATGTTGAAAAACACATGATTTTTGTTGACTCTAGGATGTCAATTATAAATTGTGGATTAAATACAACATTTCCATATTTCTAGATAAGTAATCAGTCCTATGAGAGACCTCCTACCATGATCTTCCAAAATCAAATCATATCTATATGGAGTATTATACAACTATTCAATAGTTATTGATCAAATTAAGTCATCATATATAGTTTTATAGGAAATTTTAATCAATGGACGATGATTCTTTCATAACCCACCAAAGATAGGAACATATTATTGATGAATATTTTCAAGAATCTAGATAAATTTATCAGTTTAATTATCTATATGAGTACATAGAGTATACTAAACTTCAATTGTGTACCCTTATCCTCTTACAATCTCCTCCCAAATTAGGATGTAAATAGAAATTATCAATATTGTACAACTAAAGAAGAAACTCTATGGAGATTCATGGTCTCTCAGATATACATTAACCTATAATCTTCTTCCATCAATGGATATTAAATTTGAAGAGAATAAGATGATTTAATTATTTGATCGATGAAAACCCAAATAACATCACCAACACTAGGTGTTTAAGGTAGTATAATGGTAATGTACATTGATATTCCGTCCCATTTACAAACACCATTTGTTCAGGACTATAAAAAAAATTATGTATCTGGTGCTCTGCCTTATTCTTTTGTAATGTATGGAATTATGAACCAAAGTTTTAAATCAAACACGTCATCCCCAACGGCCAATATCAACAACTCATGTTATGATAAATTTTTCTAGGATCTATATGAATGAAAAAACTCAATCTATATCCAACAATCATGAAACAAATTCATCCTAACTATCATAATGACCAATCTTTCTCAAAAAAGAAACACTCCATTGGGAGATTATGGATAATCACCTAAGGTCTCCCCGGTATATATTGTAACGCCCTGACCCCAGTTACCCAGAGTCGGTGCATTATTACATAACATTGGCATGATCACAATAAAGATCAAATCTCGAAACACCTATTAGTTTAGTAGCCTTGGAAACACTAGATATATTTTTAAGTTTTACATTACATCATAAAAATGAAAATTAAAACAACATAGTCTCTATAGTCCACACTCTTATCCCCTCATACTATCCCTGCATGTCATTCATAATTTACTTCTTCACATCCTGGGAAAAATAAAACATAGAAAAGGGGTGACCTCAAATTCCTAGTAAGGATAACAATATAGCGGAAGCCTTCATAAATAAGAATAAACATTAAAGGCAATGTATAACTAAAACAAAATACTTTTTAATCTTTAACTTAAACATAGTATGGCAAAAATAAAAATTAAATAATTCTATTTACTTATTCATATGGATATTCTACTAATCGAATAATTACATGCAATATTAATAACCACTTTCATAATGATGGAATGCATAACGCCAGACTATCATAACCACATAGCGAAGGCCTCGTGCCAAGACTACAAATAATATTTTGGCAAGGCATTGTGCCAAGACACAATTTTGTCTCATGAGACCTACTGATGCATTGAGAAGCTATAGCGGGCTCCACCCGTCACATATTAAGTCCAATGCATTCCCATATGAAAAGGTTTAAACATAACTTAAACATTCATATTAAAACTAGCATACAAAATGTAAATACTTCATCCATAAACCATGAATTGTATAAATACAACACATCCACAGTAAAACATATCACAAAACCTTCAATAAAATATAGAAGTTTTGTATCATAATAAATCAACTTCAAATAAGCGTAAAATCCATCAAAAGATGTTGACATAGATGAAATCAAAACTCTTTTTAGAGAAATATCTCTTTTTATTTTGAAATAATTTAAGAGTCATATATTTATAAAATAAAACATTTTCTTTGAAAATATTCTTATAATCTTGTAAGGGAAGCTTCGACAATTTTATAATGGTAGAAAATATCTGCACCTGCCGTATAAGTTAAAAAACATTCTTACCATAATTCTGTCGAAAAGGTTAAAAAGGACCTTGTTGGGAAAACAGTGGAAAGATTCTTTTATAAACCACTTATAAAATTCAACAACGGTATACATGACTTTAACCCATATTTTAGTAAATATTAAAAATGTTTTGAAATACATTTTTAAGAAACATGGATGTGGATGATAAAGAAGTCCCAGTAGATTAGTACGTATAAACAACCTCAGATAATGAAGAGATTGCGAAATAAACCCTTACCTTGTACTTTTCCTTGGGTGGGGTAGGTTAACCTTCTGTATAATGGTGAAATAATTGTTATTAAATTATACAATAATCATATATATTAATATGATATCATATATGATCTTTTAACATTTCTTTGTTAATAATATTTTAGAATTATCGTTGTTTCTGGTGTTAACTTACTCGTTTTATTTTATATGTTTTGTTACGTAAGCTGTGTTTTTCATGGATAGGTTGTATCTTATTTATATCCAGAATTATATCAAGTACTTAGATACTATTATTAATCATCAAATGATAATTATACTTGGATGGGTATGATGGATAATGAATCTCATCGCGTTCGTGGAGACGGTTGTCCGTACGTAAGCACGAGCGACAATATCACTCTTTTGATATTAAAATGATATTTAATTGGATGGTATATAATATATACAGAATAATTATCATATTATGTTTATTATTTACATGAATTACACATCATTATTATACCCATCCAAATAATAATGTTTTGAATAACAATTACACCACGACATGGAGACGGTAAGTCGTACGTACGCACGTATGGTGACATGTCATTCAAAGGATGGATAGAATACTGAAATATGGTTGTACCATGTTTATAATAACATCAATGTATATATATGAAATACTGGATTTATTATTTTATAATGGTAATAACAAAGAAATAAGAAGTGGAAGAAGAAAGGAACTTGAAAAAGGGTGGTGACATGATTACCTCTTCTTCGGGTTCTTCCTTTTGATTTGATCAAAAGGGATCCTTGGGTTGGATTTATGACTAAAATAAGGACTCCAGGATGAATTGAGGGAAGTTTAGAGAGTATTTGGGCAGATTTTGGCCGAAACAAAAGGCTTTGAAGGTGTGAATTAATGAGAAGGGGGAGTACCCTTTTATAAGAGGGGTGAGGGGTACCTTTGGAAAATCTAGAAATATTATTTTATAATAAATTCATATTCAGTTTATAATGGATTAAAAGTGGATTATTTAAAGGTTAAGGTGGTAATAGGTTTAAAACCACTCAACCAATAGGATTTAGACCGGTTTGTGTCCTTATATTAACCTTGTCTTTTAGATTTAAATCATAGTTAATTAGTTTGACACTTACCATGTCACTTCGTATTTTTATATTATATAGTTAATAAACTTATGATATACCTCCAATTGACCCCAAAGTGGTCCATTAATGATACACCTATCATGATATAAGTCTCTTGGTCGAACCTTAGATTTTTATGAATTTAATATCAATTAATAATATAATATTTGTTTTAAAAACTCTTTTATATCAATTTTAACACTATTTGGAAAATTGATTTTTGTGAAAATCATAACAGAATTATTACTTCGAACAAAGTTAATTAAATCATTCCTAGAACGAAATATTAACCTATAAAATTATTGTAATTAATAAATAGTCTCAAATTATATTTATTTGGGTATTTATAATATCAATTATTTTAATTGTTTACTATTATGGTAATTACGGTATCATTATTGTGTCATAAATAAATTAAATTAGTTAATGTCTAAAAATTATAAATAAAATATCATTATGTTGGAAATATTTTTAGCTTTCTAATGAATATTTATAATCGAATTTATCTTATGTGTAACCCTATATTAAAAATGTTTTAGTAAATAAACTTTGATTTTAACTCTTTTAACTATTATTTGAATTAAATAATAATAAATGTCCTAATCTAATCCAAGTGGACCTAAATGATAATATTTTATTCCTAAGGATGTTTTTGGTCGAGATACACTTGTCCAATAGAATTAGGACATGTGTTAGGGTAATATTATTATCATTTTTACCCTTAATTACCCTATTTACTTTTAACCGTGGTAAATAAAATTAAAATGTTACTATTCACCAAAAATTATTTTTATCTCATTGAACGACATTTTACTCCTTGATATTATCCATGTCTCTCAGATTTTTGAAATTCCACTCACGGAAGCGGTAAAATTAAGTTTTCTGAAAAATTCCGTTTTTTAACTACCACTTAGTGGTTTCACTATTCATCAAAAAATGATGTTTTTCAGAAAATACCAAAAATTCACCCTAGGATAATTTCGATATTCCGAATCCAAAAATGAAGTCCATTTTGAAAAATAAAATTTATAAATTTCAAAAAGTGGGTATTACTATTCATGACTGCTAGTTTGATTGGTTGTGGTGTGTTAGAACTCGATGTTGCGTACAACACATGCTATTACATTATTTAAAGAGAAGCATACCGTAGAAGCTTGGGGTGTTACATTCTCTTCTCCTTCAAATAATTTCATCCTCAGAATTTCTAGAATACTACCGAATGAAAAGACTCGGGTGGTTCTTCATCATAAGTTCCTCGGGTTCCCACGTTGCCTCTTCCATCTTATGGTTTCTCCACAAGACTTTTACCAGACGAGTCGTCTAGTTTCTCAGTACTTGTTCTCTCGTATCAAGAATCTTGACGGGATATTTGCAATAAGACATATCGGGTTCCAGTTCTAATTCCTCACAGGTGAGTACATGCGTTGGGCCAGGTATGTATTTCCTAAATAGTGATACATGGAACACATTGTGAACTTTGGAGAGATTTGGCGGCATTGCCAAACAGTAAGCTACCACCCCAATTCGTTCTAGAATTTCGAAAGGTCCGATATACCTGGGACTCAATTTAACTTTCTTACCAAAATGTATGACTCCCTTCCATGGAGATACCTTCAGGAAAACATGATCACTGACTAGAAATTCCAAATCCTTCCTTCGATTATCGGCATAGTTCTTTTGACTACTTTGAGATGCTTTGGTATGGTTTTGGATTACCTTCACCTTTTCTATCGTTTCCTCCACCTGTTCTGGGCCTACATGTTTTCTTTCACCAACGTCATTCCAACAGGTTGGTGTGCGACATCTCTTTCTGTATAACGCTTCATATGGTGCCATCTGAATATTCAAATGGAAGCTATTGTTATAAGAAAATTCTAGCAGAGGTAAATATTGATCCCACATACCTTGAAAGTCAAGTGAGAAGGATCTCAACATGTATTCTATGGTTTGAATAGTTTGTTCTGATTGTCCATCTGTTTGAGGGTGGTAGGCAGTGCTCAAATGAAGTTCAGTATCCAAGTCTTTCTGAAGACTTTTCCAGAATCTTGAAGTAAAATGGGGATCATGATCAGAAAAAATTGATAGGGGTACTCCATGAAGTCTCACAAATTCATCAATATATAATCTTGCTAGACGTTCCAGTGGTAGATCTTCTCTTATATCAAGAAAATGTGCTGACATGGTAAGACGATCAACAATAACCCATATTGCATCGTTCCTTATAGGAGTCTTTGGTAGTCCCATGACAAAGTCCATCGTGATATTATCCCATTTTCACTCAAGTATGGGAAGAGGTTACAATTCTCCACCAGGCTGTTGCCTTCCATCTTTCACTTGTTGAAAAACCATACATCTTGACACAAAATCGGCAATCTTCCTCTTTATGTTGTCACATAAAAAAATGTTCCTTCAAATCTCTATACATTTTGGTGCTCCTAGGGTGTATAGAGAAATTGGAACTATGAGCATCATCCCACAATTCCCTTTTTAAATCAGGTATATTGAGAACACAAAGCCTCTTCCCGAATTTCAAAATTCCTTCTTCATACACAAAGTCTCTCAATCTCCCATCATTCATAGCTTTAATCTTCTTTTGAAATTCTTCATCATCGGTCTGAGAACTCTTAATCCTTTCTAGTAAAGATGGTTTGGAAACCATTTGAAAAATCATTGATGTTTCACCTTCCCTGGTTATTCCCATGTCTATATTCACTAGATCCATGAAAATTGGATCCCTTTCAATTCTCATATTGTTCAAAACTCCATGATATTTTCTACTCAAAGCATATGCCACCTTGTTTTCTTTCCCCGGGTGGTAGTGTATCATACAATCATAATCCTTGAGTAATTCAAGCCATCTCTTTTACCTCATGTTGAGTTCTTTTTGTGAGAAAATATACTTCAAACTCTTGTGATCAGTATAAATATCACATTTTTCACCATAGAGGTAGTTCCTCCATATCTTCAAAGAAAAGATCACAACTGCTAACTCAAGAACATGTGTAGGATAGTTTTGTTCATGAATTTTCAACTGTCATGATGGATAGGAAATAACCCTATCATTCTGCATAAGGACACAACCATGTCCTTTCTTCGATGCATCACTATAAATAACGAACCCATCATTCCCCAATGGTAGAGTCAATATAAGAGCATTGACTAATCTTCTCTTCATTTATTCAAAATATTCTTCACACACTTTTGTCCAAACAAATTTAACCCCTATACGTGTGAGATTTGATAATGGGTAATCCAACTGGGCAAAATTCTGGATGAAACGTCGATAATAACTTGCTAAACCAATAAAACTACGTCCCTCAGTTATACTCGTCGGTGCAGGCCATTCTGGGATTGTCTTGGTCTTATAAGGATCAACAGAGATTCCATCTTTAGGGACAATGTGGCCAAGAAACGAAATCTCTTGAAGCCAGAATTCATACTTGCTAAACTTCCCATATAATTCATGTCTTCTCAGAGTCTTCAGGATAATGCACAAGTGATTTTCATTATCTTCGTAGATAATGGAGTATACCAAAATATCATCAATAAATACCACCACAAATTCATCGAGATATTCCTTGAATACTCTATTCATCAGATCCATGAATACATAGGGTGCATTAGTCAATCCAAAAGGCATTACTATAAACTTGTAATGCCCGTACCTCGTTCGAAATATTGTCTTCAGAATGTCTTCCTTATACACACACAACTGATGGTATCCAGATCGAAGGTCATTCTTCGAAAAGTATTGTGATCCATGGAGTTTGTCAAATAAATCATCAATGCGAGGTAGGGGATACTTGTTCTTTATTGTTATAGAATTGATCTCCCTGTAGTCGATACATAACCTCATAGATCCATATTTATTTTTAACAAAAAGAACAGGGGCTCCCCATGGATAAACACTAGGCCGAATAAATCCCAAATTACTCAATTCCTCTATTTGTTTCTTTAGTTCAACTAATTCTACAATGGACATTCTATAAGGGGTCTTCGATATAGGCCTTGATCCCGGAATTAAATCAATGGAAAACTCAACTTCTCGTTCTGGAGGATGTCCAGGTAAATCTTCCAGAAACACATCTACATATTCTTTCACAATAGGTACATCCTCTGTTTGAACATTTCTTTCCTCACCCACTGTTATATCATCCTCTTCCTCCCCAATAAATGAATTTAGTTGAGCTACGGGGGGTGGATCTAGATAAGAATTAGGTGATGATGATTCTTCTCTAAAGATAAGGTGTTCCTTATCATCATCATCAAAAACCGTAACCTCCTTCTTCTTACAATAAATATTCACATCATGGTCCAAAAGCCAATCCATATAGAGAATTATATCAAACTAAATCATATGTATGACGATGATATTAGTGGATAAAGAACATTTATGTGCTCTAATGGGGACTTATTCCCAACACTTTGTTGCAATGATACATCACTTAGAAGTTTTAACTGACAACTCCCTTGTTAAATCAAATTGGAAATATATAATTTTCTTAGAAAACTCTAAAGATATGAAATAATGTGATGATCCAGAATCAAATAATGCATTTTCTAAACTTGAGGAAACCATTAAATTACCTGCCACCACGTATTTCAGAGCTTCTACCTTAGCAGTAGTGATAGCCTAAGCTTGTCCTTGATCCCTTGGCCTTTTCTGAGGTATGTTCCCCTGACGCTTAGGAAATTCATTTTTATAATCTCCCATATCCCTGCAATTGTATCATTGGACATTGGTAGCTTCCTTCTTCCCCTTGCAATCATGATCTTGGTGGCCTTTTTCACCACACTTGTAATAGAATCTCGTTCCTTTTAAGTAAGTACCGGGGTTTTTCTTCCCACATTTACTGTAGGATGGATATTCAACATTTTCCCTTCTTCCCTTTATTTCCATTCCCAGATTGATCAGCAGATCTATTCTTCTCTTGATTTTCTTTAAAGTCATAAGACTTAGAGAATTCCTTTTCTGTCTTGATAGCACATGAGACAATGTCTTCATACGATGAGAAAAATTGTGAGACTAATGCTCGATGGAGAAATGGTTTTAACCCATCAAAGAAACGATAAATATTACTTCTCGGGTTATGTATATAATCTCCAGAATACCTTGTTAACCTTGTAAAGTTATCCTCATACTTTGTGACATTCTCATCCTCCTTTTGTCTCAGACTCAAAAATTGCCTTTCCATATCTGCTCGATGGTCACGAGGAAAGTATTTTTCTAAAAACAGATATTTGAACTCCCTCCATTCCATATTTGATACTTCATCATCTTCCATCGTGTTTTGAATCAATGACCCCCATTGATTAGAATCTTCGGTGAGGTGGTAAACTACCATGATAACTTTTTCCCTTTCACTACTCCCCAAAGCCTGAAATATGTTCTCTAGGGAATTTATCCATTTCTCATCTACTAAGGGATTTGTACTCCCATTGAATATTGGTGGTTGTTGCCTCATGAAGTGATCTAACATTGATCCTCCACGATGTGGATCAGGGTGCTCCATACGGGTAAGGTTATTATTCATTACCTGAGTGAGTTGTCCCAGTATGGTGATTAGCTGATCGACACTAGTTGCATCACCAGCTCCACTATAATTATCTTGAGCAGGAGGGAAATCCCTACATGGAGTGTGTGCATTGATACGGTTTCTATTTCTTCCACTAGGCACCATTTCTAAACAATGTCATAAACTAGATCAGTTTATGAATCAAAATACATAATTTCATACTTATAAAACACTTAACATAAATTGAAATATTTATGGATATAATCCATAATCATAAAAATGTTTTCTTTGAGGAAGTATATAATCATAAAACATTCATAATTATTTTTAAATAAAATGAGAGTTATCCTAAGCATATCCCATGGGAGTGTCATAACCAAGAGTGCAACAAGGCCCGTTGTCGTGTACCAGTTCCCATTCGAGTCCACCTCAAAGTGGTGTTTTCGGGTTTTACCCCTAGGTACATCTGTGCCAGAGCCGCCTCTACCTGCTCATATCCAGACATGGATGTATTCCTCAGAAAACTCACAAAATATCTACAATACCAAAATTCTAGGAAGTTCTTCTATACTAATCCTCAAAGTCTATCTTAGGTCTATGTGCTCTAATCAGAGTTTATCTAAATCTAACTTCCATGTTTTGTACTAAACTTCCTCTGATACCAATTGTACTGCCCCGACCCCAGTTACCCAGAGTCGGTGCATTATTATATAACATTGGCATGATCCCAAGGAAGATCAAATCTCGAAAGACTGATTATTTTAGTAGCCTTGGAAACACTAGATATATTCATAATGTTTTATATTACATCATAAAAATGAAAACTATAACAACATAGTCTACATAGTCCACACTCTTATCCCCTCATACTATCCCTGCAGGTCATTCATAATTTACTTCTTCAAATCAAGGGAAAAATAAAACATATAAAAGGGGTGAGCTCAAATTCCCAATAAGGATAACAATATCGCAGAAACTTTCATAAATAAGAATAAACATTTAAGGCAATGTATAACTAAAAAAATCCTTTTTAAACTTGAACATCAACATTTTATGGAAAAAGTAAAATGAAATAATGCCATTTACTTATTCACATGGATATTATACTAATCTAATAATCACATGCAATATCAATAACCACTTTCTTAATGATGAAATTCATAATGCAAGCCTATCATAACACTACTAGAAATATTGGAATTTGAGCCCTGTTACCTATAGAGACTGCCAATGGCGGTCGCTAAGTCACCTTAAAAAAATAATGGGCTTCCCCCCCCCCCCCTCTCCACTCTCGTGATCCCCCCCACCTCCCCGAACCCTTCCCCCCCGTCGCCCCCCCCCCCCCCCCGTCGCGCGCCCTCCCCACCGACCCACCGTCGCGCGCCCTCCCCGGCGCCCCGCACTCCGCCGCCCCACACTCCGCCGCCCCGCCCTCCGCCGGCCCGCCCTCCACCGGCCCGCCCTCCGGCCGCCCGCCCTCGGTCGGCCCCCCTCCGCCCTCCGGCCGCCCTCCGGCTGCCCTCCGACTGCCCTCCGCCGGCCCCGCCATCCTCCGGCCGCCCTCCAGCCACCCTCCTCCCTCCGGCTCCGGCATCCCTCTGCCCTGCGGCCTCCCTCTGCCCTCGAGCCTCCCGCCACCCGCCTCTGGCTGCCCGGAAGCCCTCCGGATGCCCTCCGCTGGCCACGTCCTCCCCGGCCGCCCTCCGCCCTCCGGCCGCCCTACGGCCTCCCGCCACCCGCCTCCGGCAGCCCGAAAGCCCTCGGGAGCCCTCCGGCAGCCCTCCGGACGCCCTCTGGCCTTCGGCCTCTAGCCCCTCCAGCCTTCGACATCCGCCCTCGGCCCTCTGCCCCCTCGTCCCTCCCCCCAGCACCCCGAACACCCCCCCCCCCCCGCACCCCGCCAACCCCCGTCCCATTCATCTTCGTCCCCTCCCTCGCCGCACCACCGCCACCTCGTCCCCTCCTCAACTGTCCCCTCCCTCGCCGCACCACCGCCACCTGTCCCCTCCTTCACCGTCCCCTTACTCTTTCAGGAGAGGCCCTGGTCGTGGCATATTATCATTGAATTCCGACACAACTTTTGATGTTTCATTTGATGAGGTATTTCATCCTGTGGGATGGAATGCCCCTAAATTTATTCTTCAGTTGGGTCATATCATACGTGATCCACATCGATTTCCATTGACCACGCGTGACTGGGATTCTATCCCTCATGACACATTAGATCGTCTTTGGAGGGAGGTTCAGGTAAGAAGACCATTTTACTTTATTCCCTATGTATAAAAAATAATAACATATGTGATTTTTTTCTTTAATAGCAAAATTTGAAAAAATGTCCCGATGAGTTTCAGCCGGTGTGTATGAGTAAATGCCATAAGATGTGGAAAGACTATAAAGGAAAAGTCAAGAGGGACCATTGGAAACCAAATGTGGGTGCCCCAGACATTCTAGAAAAAGTCTCGAGAGGTGTCCTCCCAGCTCAGTGGCATGATTTATTTTCATATTGGTCCACTGAGGGTGTTGCGGTTTGTATATTTATTTTGGTATATATATTTTCAAGAATGTGTGATTTGTTTGATATTTTAATGAATTGAATGTAGGCAGTGTCTACACACCATTCTGAGAATCGATCATTACAGGGACCACCTCACAGGCTCGGGACTCGTTATGTGTCTCAGATCCGACATGAGGTATTTATTTTAAGTTTTTTAATTTTTTTAATTAATACGGTTTTCTGTTTATATTTTATTCATATATAGTTGCGGGAGCAAGGTGCACCAACTGATAAAATGTTGGTGTGGATGAGGACTCGTGATTGCAATGATCCAGAGGCTGCAACATTGATATTAAGTGCTTGTACTCATTACCAATACTTACATAAAATCTTTATATTAATATATGTATATATATTTAAATATTTCACAGGATCAATTTGATGTTGAATTAGAACATCTGTCAGAGGACCAGTGACAACTTCCCTTGCGAAGGGATGAGATATTTCATCGCATCATTGGTCGGGACAGACATGGATATAGTTTGACCTATGGAATAGAGATTCCTCGTTCTGTAGTGTCACGCGTTGTGGTTTTTGGTCCTACTGTTGCTCAGAAGTAACAGCAGCTGTCGGATTTCGAGGCACGGCTGCGGGCTTCCGAGGAGGCAAATGCGCAATTGGCTACTGAGGTTAGAGAACTTCGGGAATATGTGTGTCCGGGTGATGGTGTAGGGGATGACACGACGCAGGTTTATACTGTATTTATTTATTTAATTTAAATTATTTTTGTTATGAAAATATTCATAATGTTTATTTGTTTTAGGACCTTGGCCCACCGGATGGAGTTCAGTGATGAATACGCATGACGCATCACGAGTTGTGTTTCATATTTTAATGGTAGGGTTGTTATTGATATTTATGTTGGGTTTCTAGTTAGTTTTTTTTTGTGATTTTGATAGCTTTTTTCATTTAATTTTCAATGTTTAGAATTGTATGTTCTGTAATATTTTTTAAAAAAATACGTGATTTCTAATATAAATCATTAAACTTGATTATGCCGAATGAGCTGAGTTCACTATCTGTAGTCCCCTTCCTACCCCGGGCAGCCCTCACCGCACTCCAGACAGCCCTCCCGGCACCCCGGACAAGCCCCCCCACCCCGGACTGCTCTCCTGCACCCCGGACAGCCCTCCTCGCACTCCAGACAGCCCTCCCCGAGCTCCGGACAGCCCTCTCTGCTCCCCGGAGAGGCCTCCCCCACCCCGAACAGCCCCCCCACCCCAAACAGCCCCCCCCCCCCCGCACCCCGCACAGCCCTCCGCACTCCGAACAGCCCTCCCCGCACCCCGGACATGCCCCCCCCCCCCCCCCCCCCCGCACCACGGAAAACCTTCCCCGCACTCCGGACAGCCCTCCCCACACCCCAGACAGCCCTCCCTGCACCCCGAACAGCCCTCCCCTCACTCCGGACAGCCCTCCCCGCACCCCGGACAGCCCCCCCGCACCCCGGACAGCCCTCCCCGCACTCCGGACAGCCCTCCCCACACCCAGGAGAGGACTCACGCACTCCGGACAGCCCTATCCACACCCCGGACATGCCCTCCAGCCCGGGTGAGTGAATTGTGACGTGGTCGAGTAGACATCACGTCAATCGGAGGTGTCGTGTGCCCGCGGTGACCGGGAACGCCGTTCGGGTGTCATAAACGGCCAAAACGGGCGCCTCACGCTCAAAGTCATAGTGGACGACATCGGATTGACCTGAAATCATAGGAAAAAATTATAATTATTATTCGTGACGTGTACGCGCAGACGGCACGTCAATTGGACGTGCGGTCTGCGCGGTAGGGATCATTATGCGTTCTTTAAGTGTTGTGCGCGCTTGATAAACGCACGTGGGGGGTCCAAATGGGCCGAACGATGTCCGAATGGCCTGAAATCAGACGACATCAAAGGGTGAGTGAATTTTGACGTGGTCGAGAAGACGTCACGTCAATCGGCCGCACCGTGTGCCCGCGGTGACCGGGAACGCCGTTCCGGTGTCATAAACGGCAAAAACGGGCGTCTCACGCTCACAGTCATAGAGAACGTAATCGGATTGACCTGAAATAACAGAGAAACAATCTAATTATTATTCGTGAGGTGTACGCGCAGACGGAACGTCAATCGGACGTGCGGTCTGCGCGGTAGGGCTCATTATGCGTTCTGTAAGTGTTGCGCGCGCTTGATAAACACGCGTGGGGGAGTCCAAATAGGCCAAATGAGGTCTGAATGGCCTGAAATCAGATGACATCAAAGGGTGAGTGAATGGTGATGTGTTAGAGTAGACGGCACGTCAATCGGACGTGCCGTGTGCCCGCAGTGACCGAGAACGCCGTTCCGGTGTAATAAACGGCCAAAACGGGCGTCTAACGGTCAAAGTCATACCGGACGACATTGGATTGACCTGAAATCACAGGGAAACAATGTAATTATTATTCATGAGGTGTACGCATAGACGTCACGTCAATCGGATGTGCAGTCTGCGCAGTATGGCTCATTAAGCGTTCTTTAAGTGTTGCGCGCGCTTGATAAACGCGCGTGGTGGGGTCCAAATGGGCCGAACGAGATCCGAATGGCCTGAAATCAGACGGAATCAAAGGGTGAGTGAATTGTGACGTGGTCCAGCAGACGACACGTCAATCGGCCGCACCGTGTGCCCGCGGTGACTGGGAACGCCGTTCTGGTGTCATAAACGGCCAAAACGGGCGCCTCACGCTCAAAGTCATAGAGGACCACATCAGATTGACCTGAAATCACAGGAAAACAATCTAATTATTATTCGTGACGTGTGCGCGTAGAAGGCACATCAATCAGACTTGTGGTCTGCGCGGTAGGGCTCATTATGCATTCATTAAGTGTCGTGTGCGCTTGATAAAAGCGCGTGGGGGGTCCAAATGGGCCGAACGAGGTCCGAATGGCCTGAAACCAGACGATGTCAAAGGGTGAGTGAATTGTGACGTGGTCGAGCAAACGGAATGTCAATCGGATGTGGCGTTTGACCGTGGTGACCGGAAACGCATTTTCGGTGTAATAAACGGCCAAAACGGGCGTCTGACGGACAAAGTCATAGCGGACGACATCGGATTGACCTGAAATCATAGGGAAACACTCTAATTATTATTCGTGACGTGTATGCGCAGAGGTCACATCAATCGGATGTGCGGTATGTGCGGTAGGGCTCATTATGCGTTCTTTAAGTGTTACACGCACTTGATAAACGCGCATGGGGGGTCCAAACGGGACGAACGAGGTACGAATGGCCTAAAATCAGACGACGTCAAAGGGTGAGTGAATTGTGACGTGGTCGAGTAGACAACACAACAATCGGACGTGCTGTGTGCCCGCGGTGACCGGGAACGCCGTTCCGGTGTCATAAACGGTCAAAACGGGCGTCTGACGGTCAAAGTCATAGCGGCCCACATCGTAATGACCTAAAATCATAGGGAAACAGTATAATAATTATTTGTGACGTGTACACGCAGACGACACATCAATCAGACGTGCGGTCTGCGCGGTAGGGCTCATTATGCGTTCTTTAAGTGTTGCGCGCACTTGATAAACGCGCGTGGGGGGGGGGGGGTCAAATGGGCCGAATGAGGTCCGAATGGCCAGAAATCAGACGAAATCAAAGGGTGAATTAATTGTGACGTGTTCGAGCAGACGACACATCAATCGGATGTGTCGGTTGACCGTGGTGACCGGGAATGCGTTTCCGGTGTCATAAACGGCCAAAACGGGCGTCTGACGGTCAACGTCATAGCGGACGACATCGGATTGACCTGAAATCATAGGGAAACAATCTAATTTTTATTCGTGATGTTTACGAGCAGACGACACGTCAATCGGACGTGCGGTCTGCGCGGTAGGGCTCATTATGCGTTCTTTAAGTGTTGTGTGCGCTTGATAAACGCGCGTGGGGGGGGGGGTCCAAACGGGCCGAACAAGGTGTGAATGGCCTGAAATCAGACGAAATCAAAGGGTGAGTGAATTGTGACGTGGCCGAGCAGACGACATGTCAATCAGACGTGTCGTGTGCCCGCGGTGACTGGGAACGCCATTCCGGTGCCATAAACGGCTAAAACGGGCGTCTGACGGTCAAAGTCATAGCAGACGACATCAGATTGACCTGAAATCACAGGGAAACAATCTAATTATTATCCGTGACATGTAAACGTAGACGGTACGTCAATCGGACATGCGGTCTGTGCGGTAGGGCTCATTATGCGTTCTTTAAGTGTTGCACGCGCTTGATAAACGCGCGTGGGGGTCCAAATGGGCCGAATGAGGTGAAAATGGCCTGAAATCAGACGAAATAAAAGGGTGAGTGAATTGTGACGTGGTCGAGCAGACAAAACGTCAATCGGATGTGCCGTGTGCCCGCGGTGACCAGGAACGCCGTTCCGGTGTCAAAAACGGCCAAAACGGGCGTCTTGCGGTCAAAGTCATAGCGGACGACATCATATTGTCCTGAAATCACAGGGAAACAATCTAATTACTATTCGTAAGGTGTACGCGCAGAGGGCACATCAATTGGACGTGCGGTTTGCACGGTAGGGCTCATTATGCGTTCTTTAAGTGTTGCACGTGCTTGATAAACGCACGTGGGGGGGTCCAAACGGGCCAAACGATGTCCGAATGGCCTGAAATCAGACGACGTCAAAGGGTGAGTGAATTTTGACGTGGTCGAGTAGACGGCACATCAATCGGATGTGCCGTTTGACCGTGGTGACCAGGAACGCGTTTCTATTGTCATAAACGGCCAAAACGGGCGTTTGACGGTCAAAGTCATAGAGGACGACATCAGATTGACCTGACATCACAGGGAAACAATCTAATTATTATTCATGACGTATACGCGTAGACGACACATCAATCGTACGTGCGGTCTGCGCGGTAGGGCTCATTATGTGTTCTTTAAGTGTTGCGTGCGCTTGATAAACGTGCGTGAGGGGGTCCAAACGGGCCGAACGAGGTGCGAATGGCCTGAAATCAGACGAAATAAAAGGGTGAGTGAATTGTGATGTGGTCGAGTAGATGGCACGTCAATCAGACATGCCGTGTGCCCGCGGTGACCGGGAATGCCGTTCTGGTGTCAGAAACGGCCAAAACGGGCGTCTGACAGTCAAAGTCATAGCGGACGACATCGGAGTGACCTGAAATCACAGGGAAACAATCTAATTATTATTCGTGAGGTGTACGCGTAGACGGTACGTCAATTGGACGTGCGGTTTGCGCGGTAGGGCTCATTATGCGTTCTTTAAGTGTTGTGCGCGCTTGATAAACGGGCGTGGGGGGTCCAAACGGGCCGAACGAGGTCCGAATGGAATGAAATCAGACGACATCAAAGGGTGAGAGAATTGTGACGTGTTCGAGCAGACGGCGCGTCAATTGGACCCACCATGTGCCCGCGGTGACTGGGAACGCCGTTCTAGTGTCATAAACAGCCAAAACAGGCGTCTCACGCTCAAAATCATAGCAGACCACATCTGATTGACCTGAAATCATAGGGAACAATCTAATTGTTATTCGTGACGTGTACGCATAGACGGAACATCAATCGGACATGCGGTCTCTGCGGTAGGGCTCATTATGCGTTCTTTAAGTGTTGCGCGCGCTTGATAAACGCGCGTGGGGGGGGGGGGGGGGGTCCAAACGGGCCGAACGAGGTCCGAATGGCCTGAAATCAGACGATATCAAAGGGTGAGTGAATTGTGACGTGGTCGAGCAGACTTCACGTCAATAAGATGTGTTGTTTGACCGCGGTGACCGGAAATGCGTTTCCGGTGTCATAAACGGCCAAAACGGGCGTCTGACGGTCAAAGTCATAGCGGATGACATCTGATTGACCTGAAATCATAGAGAAACAATCTTATTATTATTCTTGACATGTACGCGCAAACGGAACATCAATCGGACGTGCGGTCAGCGCGGTAGGGCTCATTATGCGTTCTTTAAGTGTTGTGCGCGCTTGATAAACGCGCGTGGGGGGGTCCAAACAGGCCGAACGAGGTGAGAATGGCCTGAAATAATACGAAATCAAAGTGTGAGTGAATTGTGACGTGGTCGAGAAGACAACATGTCAATCGGACGTGCCGTGTGCCCGCGGTGACCGGGAATGCCGTTCCTGTGTCATAAACGGCCAGAACGGGCGTCTGACGGTCAAAGTCATAGAGGCCCACATCGGAATGACCTGAAATCACAGGGAAACAATATAATTATTATTCGTGACATGTAAGCATAGACGGAACATCAATTGGACGTGTGGTCTGCGTGGTAGGGCTCATTATGCGTTCTTTAAGTGTTGTGTGCGCTTGATAAACGCGCGTGGGGGGGTCCAAACGGGCCGAACGAGGTTCGAATGGCCTGAAATCAGACGACATCAAAGGGTAAGTTAATTGTGACGTGGTCAAGCAGACGACACGTCAATCGGGTGTGTTGGTTGATCGTGGTGACCGAGAACGCGTTTCTGGTGTCATAAACGGCCAAAACGGGCGTCTGACGGTCAAAGTCATAGTGGACGACATCGGATTGACCTAAAATCACAAGGAAACAATATAATTATTATTCGTGACATGTACGTGCAGACGACACGTCAATCGGACATGCGGTCTGCGCGGTTGGGCTCATTATGCGTTCTTTAAGTGTTGCGTGCGCTTGATAAACGCGCGTGGGGGGGTCCAAACGGGCCGAACGAGGTGCGAATGGCCTGAAATAAGACGACATCAAAGGGTGAGTTAATTGTGACATGATTGAGCAGACGGTATGTCAATCGGATGTGTCGTGTGCCCGCGGTGACCGGGAACGCCGTTCTAGTGTCACAAACGGCCAAAATGGGCATTTGACGGTCAAATTCAAAGAGGAGGACATCAGATTGACCTGAAATCACAGGGAAACAATAGAATTATTATTTGTGACGTGTACGCATAGACGGCACATCAATCGTATGTGTGGTCTGCGTGGTAGGGCTCATTATGTGTTCTTTAAGTGTTGCACGCGCTTGATAAACGTGCATGGGGGGTCCAAACGGGCCGAACGTTGTGCGAATGGCCTGAAATCAGACGAAATCAAAGGGTGAGTGAATTGTGACGTGGTCAAGCATACGACACGTCAATAGGACGTGTCGTGTGCCCGCGGTGACCGGGAACGTCGTTTCGGTGTCATAAACGGCCAAAACGGGTGTCTAACGGTCAAAGTCATAGCGGACGACATCGGATTGACCTGAAATCATAGGAAAACAATCTAATTATTATTCGTGAGGTGTAAGCGCAGACGGAACGTCAATCGGACATGCGGTTTGCGCTGTAGGGCTCATTATGCGTTCTTTAAGTGTTGCACGCGCTTGATAAACGCGCGTGGGGGGGGGGGTCCAAACGGGCCGAACAAGGTCCGAATGACCTGAAATCAGACGACGTAAAAGGGTGAGTTAATTGTGACGTGGTAGAGTAGACATCACGTCAATCAGATGTGTTTTTTGACCGTGGTGGCCAGGAACGCGTTTCTGGTGTCATAAACGGCCAAAACGGGCGTCTGACGGTCAAAGTCATAACAGACGACATCAGATTGACCTGAAATCACAGGGAAACAATCTAATTATTATTCGTGACTTGTACGCATAGACTTCACGTCAATCAGACATGCGGTCTGCGCGGTAGGGCTCATTATGCGTTCTTTAAGTGTTGTGCGCGCTTGATAAACGCGCGTGGGGGGTCCAAACGGACCAAACGAGGTGCGAATGGCCTGAAATCAGACGACATCAAAGGGTGAGTGAATTTTGACGTGGTCGAGTAGATGGAACGTCAATCGGACGTGTCGTGTGCCCGCGGTGACCGGGAACGCAGTTCCGGTGTCATAAACGGCCAAAACGGGCGTCTGACGGTCAAAGTCATAGCGGACGACATCAGATTGACCTGAAATCACTGGGAAACAATGTAATTATTATTCTTGAGGTGTATGCATAGACGTCACGTCAATTAGACGTTCGGTTTGCGTGGTAGGGCTAATTAGGCGTTCTTTAAGTGTTGCGTGCGCTTGATAAACGTGCGTGGGGGGGTCCAAACGGCCCGAACGAGGTCCGAATGGCCTGAAATCATACAACATCAAAGGGTGAGTGAATTTTGACATGGTCGAGCCGACAGAACATCAATCGGCCGCACCGTGTGCCCGCGGTGACCGGGAACGCCGTTCAGGTGTCATAAACGGCCAAAACAGGCGTTTCATGCTCAAAGTCATAGAGGACCACATCGGATTGACCTAAAATAATAGGGAAACAATCTAACTATTATTCTTGACGTGTATGCGCAGACGGCACGTCAATCAGACATGTGTTCTGCGTGGTAGGGCTCATTATGCGTTCTTTAAGTGTTGCGCGCGCTTGATAAACGCGCGTGGGGGGGGTCCAAACTGGCCGAACGAGGTCCAAATGGACTTAAATCAGACGATGTCAAAGGGTGAGTGAATTGTGACGTGTTAGAGAAGACGACACGTCAATAGGATGTGTCGTTTGACCGTGGTGACCGAAAACGCGTTTCCGGTGTCATAAACAGCCAAAACGGGCGTCTGACGGTCAAAGTCATATAGGACGACATCGGATTGACTTGAAATCACAGGGAAACAATCAAATTATTATTCGTGACGTGTAAGCATAGACGGCATGTCAATCGGACGTGTGGTCTGTGCGGTAGGGCTCATTATGCGTTCTTTAAGTGTTGCGCGCGCTTGATAAACGCGCGTGGGGGGGGGGGGGTCGAAACGGGCCGAACGAGGTGTGAATGGCATGAAATCAGACGACATCAAAGGGTGAGAGAATTGTGACGTGGTCGAGTAGACGGCACGTCAATCGGACGTGCCGTGTGCCCGCGGTGACCGGGAACGCCGTTCTGGTGTCATAAACGGCCAAAACGGGCGTCTGACGGTCAAAGTCATAGTGGCCCATATCTGAATGACCTAAAATCACAGGGAAACAATATAATTATTATTCTTGACATGTACATGTAGACGGAACATCAATCGGACGTGCGGTCTACGCGATAGGGCTCATTATCCGTTCTTTAAGTGTTGCGCGGGCTTGATAAATGCGCGTGGTGGGGTCCAAACGGGCCGAACGAGGTCCGAATGGCCTGAAATCAGACGACATCAAAGGGTGAGTTAATTGTGACGTTTTCGAGCAGACGACACATAAATCGGCCCCACCGTGTGCCCACGGTGACCACGAATGTCGTTCCGGTGTCATAAACGGCCAAAACGGGCGTCTCACGCTCAAAGTCATAGCGGACCACATCGGATTGACCTGAAATCACAGGGAAACAATATAATTATTATTCGTGACGTGTAAAAATTGACGAAACGTCAATCGGACATGTGGTCTGTGCGGTAGGGCTCATTATGTGTTCTTTAAGTGTTGCGCGCGCTTGATAAACACTCGTGAGGTGGTCCAAACGGGTCGAACGAGGACCGAATGGCCTGAAATCAGATGACAACAAAGGATGTGTGAATTGTGACGTGGTCGAGCAGACGACACATCAATCAGATGTGTCATTTGACCGTGGTGACCGGAAACACGTTTTTGGTGTCATAATATCAAAAACGGTGTGAGACGGTCGAATTCGGAGCAAACATGCTCTGAATGACCTGAAATGATAACATTTCTTAAATTGGGGGTTTTAAATTATCACCATGATTTGATGTCAGATTTAATTTTATTATATGTATATAATAACTGAATAATTATGTTCAATTTACGTTTGTTTTGTTTTTTTGTCTTATTGTAGGTTTTGAAGCAGCAGATTGAAATCGATGGACCTCCTCGAATCGTTGAAGCATGTTTATCGCTTATGATGATTTTGATTTTTATGCTGTTTGAAATTGTTTTCCATTTTTTATGATTGTTACCTTGTTTTATGTCTGCTTTTCCACCGTGAAGAAAAAAACACAATTTGTACATTTCATTAAAAAAATGAAAAAAAATTATTTAATATTATATATATAAATATTTTCATTAATATATATATATATATATTTTATTTAATAAATAAATTTATATATTTAATTTAATTAATAAATATATATATTTTATTTAATAAATAAATAAATATATTTTATTTAATATTATATATATAAATATTTTCTTTAATATATATATATATATTTTTATTTAATATTATATATATAGATATTTTCATTATTATATATATATATATATATATGATTTTAAATATATATATATATTTATTTATTTTGGTATGAATTTTTTTTTTTAAAAAAAATTTCAAGTTTAGCGACCGCCTTTGGCGGTCGCTATAGCCTGCCTGCCAGGCAGTATTAGCGACCGCCAATGGCGGTCGCTCTAGCCTGCTGTCTGGGCAGCATTACCGACCACCTATGGC
Source organism: Viscum album (assembly GCA_963277665.1). Classification (NCBI taxonomy): domain Eukaryota; kingdom Viridiplantae; phylum Streptophyta; class Magnoliopsida; order Santalales; family Viscaceae; genus Viscum; species Viscum album. The sequence goes on from OY728128.1 coordinate 1,736,085,372, forward strand.
AGTCGCTAATGGTTCCCGCCAATGGCAGTCGCTAATGGTGCCCACCAATGGCGGTCGCGAAATCCCTACAGTGACGGAGCAGATGCAACCGCCAATGGCGGTCGGTAATGGCCTTTTTTTAGTAGTGTAACCACATAGCCAAGGCCTAATGCCAAGACTACAAATAATATTTTTCCAAGGCCTTGTTCCAAGACACTAGTTTGTCTCATGAGACCTACTGATGCATCGAGGAGCTATAGCGGGCTCCACCTGTCACATATTATGTCCAATGCATTCCCATATGAAAAGGATTAACCATAACATAAACTTTCGTATTAAAACTAGCATACGAAATGTAAATACTTCATCCATAAACCATGAATGGTATAAAAATTACACATCCATAGTCAAACATATCACAAACTTTCAATACAATATAAAAGTTTTGTATCATAATAAATCAACTTCAAATAAGCATAAAATCCATCAAAGGATGTTGACATAGATGAAATCAAAACTCTTTTTAGAGAAATATATCTTTTTATTTTGAAATAATTTAAGAGTCATATATTTATAAAATAAAACATTTTCTTTGAAAATATTCTTATAATCTTGTAAGGGAAGCTTCGACAATATTATAATGGTGGAAAATAGCCGCACCTACCATATAAGTTAAAAAAACATTCTTACCTTAATTATGCAAAAAGGTTAAAAAGGAACTTGTTTGGAAAACGATGGGAAGATTACTTTATAAACCACTTATAAAAGTCAAAAAGGGTATAAATGACTTTAACCCATATTCTAGTAAATATTAAAAATGTTTTGAAATACATTTTTAAGAAACATGGATGTGGATGAAAAAGAAGTCCCAATATATTATTACGAATAGACAACCTCGGATAATGAAAAGATCGCGAAATAAACCCTTACCTTGTACTTTTCCTTTGTTGGGGTAGGTTAAACTCCTGTATAATGGTGAAATAATTTTTATTAAATTATACAAGAATCATATATATTAATATGATATCATATATGATCTTTTAACATTGCTTTGTTAATAATATTTTAGAGTTATCATTGTTTCGGGTGTTAACTTACTCGTTTTCTTTTATATGTTTTGTTACGTAAGCCGTGTTTGTCATACTTAGGTTGTATATTATTCATATCCAGAATGATATCAAGTCCTTAGATACTATTATTAATCATAAAATGAGAATTAGACTTGGATGGATACGATGTAGAATGAATCTCATCGCGTTCGAGGAGACGGTAGTCCGTACGTACGCACGAGCAAAAATATAACTATTTTTATATTAAAATAATATTTAATTGGATGTTATATCATATATACAGAATCATTATCATGTTATATTTATTATTTAGATGAATTACACATCATTATTATACCCATCCAAATAATAATGTTTTGAATAACAATTTCACCACGACGTGGAGACGGTAAGCCATACGTACACACGTATGGTGACATGTCATTCAAAGGATGGATAGAATACTGAAATATGGTTGTACCATGTTTATAATAACATCAAAGTATATATAATATACTGGAGCTGTTATTTTAGAATGGTAATAACAAATAAAGAAGAAGTGGAAGAAGAAAGGAACATGAAAAAGGGTGGTGAAATCATTACCTCTTCTCCGGGTTCTTCCTTTTGATTTGATCAAAATGTCTCCTTAGGTTGGCTTTATTACTAAAGGAAGGACTCTAGGATGAAGTGAGGGAAGTTGAGAGAGTATTTTGGCAGTGTTTTTCTGAACCAAAAGGCTTTGAAGGTGTGAATTAATGAGAAGGGGGAGTGCCCTTTTATAAGAGGGGTGAGGGGTACCTTTAGAAAAGATAGAAATATTATTTTATAATAAATTATTATTCAGTTTCTAATGGATCCAACGTGTATTATTTAACATATAAGGTGGGGATAGGTCAAAAACCACTAAAAAAATAGGATTTAGACAGGTTTGGGTCATTATATTAACCATATCTTTTAGTTTTAACTCTTAGTTAATTATTTTGACACTTACCATGTCACTTTGTATTTTTATATTATATAGTTAATAAACTTACTATATACCTCCAATAGACCCCCCAAGTGGTCTAGTAATGATACAAATATCATGATATAAGTCTCTCGGCCGAACCTTAGATTTTTAGGAATTGAATATAATTAATAATATAATATTTTTTTAAAAGCTCTTTTATATCAATTTTGACACTATTTGGAAAATTGATTTTTGTGAAAATCATAACAGAATGATTACTTCAAAAAAGGTTAATTAAATAATTCCTAACATGTCATATTAACCTATAAAATTATTGTAATTAAAAAAAGTCTCAAATTATATTTATTTGGGTATTTATAATATCAATTATTTTAATTTGTCCATATTATGGTAATTACTGCATCACTATTGTGTCATAAATAAATTATATTAGTTAATGTCTAAAAATTATAAATAATATATCATTATGTAGGAAATATTTTTAGATTTCTAATGAATAATTATAATAGAAATTATCTTCTGTGTAACCATATATTAAAGTTTTTTTAGTAAATAAACTTTGATTTAAACTCTTTTAACTCTTCTTTGAATTAAATAATAATAAATGTCCTAATCTTATCCAAGTGGACCTAAATGATAATATTTTATTCCTAAGGTTGTCTTTGGTCGAGATACACATGTCCAATATAATTAGGACATGTATTAGGGTAATATTAAAATCATTTTTACCCTTAATTACTCTATTTACTTTTAACCGTGGTAAATAAAAGTAAAAAGTTACTATTCACAAAAAATTATTTTCATCTCATTGAACCCAATTTTACTCCTTGATATTAACCGTGTCTCTCAGATTTTCAAAATTCCACTCACAGAAGCGGTAAAATTAAGTTTTATGAAAAATTCTGTTTTTTATCAACCACTTAGTGGTTTCACTATTCATCAAAAAAAATGATGTTTTTTCAGAAAAATACCAAAAATTCACCCTAGGCTAATTTCAATATTACGAATCCAAAAATGAAGTCCATTTTGAAAAATAAAATTTATAAATTTCAAAAAGTGGGTATTACTATTCATAACGGCTTGTTTGATTGGTTGTGGTGTGTTAGAATTCGATGTTGTGTACAACACACACTATTGCATTATTCAAAGAGAAGCATACCGTAGAAGCTTGGGGTGTTACATATATGATTTTCCTAAAAACTGGAAAATAATGTATGATGATTTACTATGATGAATCTCATCATAATGTGATGAATTATGTTTCAGACAATCTAATATCACCAACCTATTAGCATTTTCCACTTTTAATATCATCTTAGTAAACGAAATCGTCAAATACCACCCCACCAATAATTCCTTCATGGAAGAATTCAGTAATTTCCTACTCAACACATAAATGAACACATTATCTATTTGAAGTGATTATGAAATATTGAAAATAAATATCTATATATATTTTACCCAACATATCTATTAAAAGTTTAAATATATTTGAGTCAAAATATACGTCATGATTTTATGATATGAATATAGAACAAAATGTTCAAAGAAGATATAGTGGAACAATGTATGCAAAGAACGCATCACTATATCAAAATTGAGATCATGAGTAAAATAATTCTTCACTTGAGGGTGTAATTATATAGATACATATCCCACCACCAACTTTCCAGATATTAAGAAATTCACAATCCTTTTACATGAGGCATATAATAAACATCATAGATTAAACCAAACTCATGAAGAATCATAACTAAATCCAAATTAAATATCACATTTAGTTACTCAAATGATCACTATGTCTAATCATTAATTTTGAAAATAACACCCTTGTAGTTATGATCTATCATATTATAAGAAATCATAAGTAATTATTGAATAAAACATCTATGACAGACTGATAAACCCAATAAGAAGTGGATCTAAAAGAATATAGGGTTATGACCAGGACATTGGTATATTCATATTTATAGGAGCAATAGGCATTCACATCATGGATATCACTTTCTTGATAAAAATCACTTCTATGATCCAAAAAAACCTTGTATAGCTTCCTGTAGAAAAAAAATCTTTTAATATTCTACATATGACATAAAAGTGATCTAAGTGTACCTCCTCTAAAATGAAGTATACTTAAATATCATCCACAAATGAAACACCTAAAGAGTCAAGGAACTGGTGAAAGTTCAAGTTTATCAATTTCATAAACACCATCAGAGAATTAGTATGACTTAATTAAAAAACTATGAACTCAGAATGAATTTATCAGATCCTAAAAACTATCTTAGGTGCGTCATCTTCTATGACCCTCAACTGATGGAACACTTATCATCAGACAATTTTTTAAAACCATATGAATCCTATAATATTATCCAATTTATCTTCAATCCTTGTAAATTTTTATTATAATATTAATATCCACCTAATTAAGATTTTTATAATCAATATAATGATATTAGCTTCCATCTATCTTTTTCCATTGAGAAAAATTGTATCCCAATGTGACATGCTAGGATAAATAAATCACTTTTCATTAAGACCCTCAAGATGAACATTAATCTCCTTCAACTCAATGGGTTATATATGATATGTTAGTATAAAATTTTTCTTATCTAATTAAGTAGGTCAATAATGAAATTAACATCTCTCTAGGGTGGTAACATAGAAAAATCACTAGTAAAGAGCTCAATGTACTTGGTCACCGCTGTATGAAGTGGACTGCTCAAACATAATATAAAAACACTAAAAACATATTAAAAATTATATTGAGATAATTAAAATATAAGGAATGATATTTCCCTCTCCCCGTATTCTCATATACCACTCCCCATGAAAGACATGAAAGACTCCATTGGAAGAATGAAAATATATTTAATGATAATAACAGTCAATCTGGGACTTAAAACTAATCATCCAATCCATGAAAATAATTAGATCATAGATATAAATATCATGAAATATAAAATTTCATACAAAACGGTGGTAAATACTTATTACATAGATCTCAAAACATTTGAAACACTTCTTTTTCATCAACCCCAAGGCATTGGAATAATCCATCAGTTACTCCTACAACATTCTACATAACCTAATTTTCCCCTTTTTCATAAGAGTGAGTTCCCCCACCTATCACTACATCATAATGGAACTGATAAAATTTAGTAATTGTGGATATATCCCTACATCATTGAGGTTTTGTTCAACATAAATAGCACATATGAACAAACTATCCATATATCTTTCATGATTTTGGTGTCTTCGTAAAACGAGGGATGGTGTGGTCATATGACCCTAACTAGATGTAAACCACTCTACTATCTCATGGATTATACATTTCACCTATACTACTATCCTATCATGGCTTACCTCACGTACCCTTATTACTATAAGAAACATCCAAAATTCCCATTTTGTGAATTTAAACAATATTGGTTTTATTATTCTTGTCTATGTCTAACACTTCCATAGCTTCTTTATAAACCACCTCAATAATTCCCGGTACGCACAAGAAGCTCAACATAAATTGACTATCATCAATAAAACCCTTATAAAACCTCCAATATATAATTTAGTCATTATAAATAATATTGGGTGTTGTTTTTACTACTCAATGAAATAAGTAGTACTCTTCATAACCAAATGTCATCCTTGCTCCAGGGTTAAAAATCCATGCACCTTCACCACTCATAATGTCTCTGGATTGAAATATTCATTGAAGAATATTTTCAAATTGGTATATGTAAGATCCTTATCAAACATATCTTACATTATAGAATCATAACTTTTACTTCAGTTCCATCTAATATTTATGGAAAAACCTACCATTAATTCTTATATATGTATAAAACTCATTCTATTTTTTCAGGACACTCCTTGGATTCTGGGATTACATTTTCCACAATGACAATATATGGGAATATCATGGTAAACTACAAAGCATGGTCACCCATCCATTCAAGATTTCTAATTACCCTATAAACTAATGTATAAATTTTAAAGTTAACAAAATCCACCAAAAAAGGGTATACTAGAAGATTATCTAGAAGAACATGCCTCACAGTTTCATCATGTAGATTCAAAAGATTACTTTTAACAGTAATTATTGATTATTCACATGATATAACAAAAAATTAACTTAGAAACAAAACTATGAATCATAAGATAAACTATAAAAATAAATTTCAAATCTCCCAATAAATAAGAATGTTGGGTAACAATAGATTCAATAAATGGCGGATAACGAAAATGTTTCTCTATATAAAGAAAAATTAATATTCATTTAAAAAAACATCAAATTGAATCCAAAATCATGATAAACAATAACTAACTAATAATGATAAATAGAGGTTGGAAATCAATATCAAATGGTTAGACACCATTATACCCACACCACCTGAGATGATGGAAATGACTATTAATATTGAGGTTCAATCGTCGACTATGAAAGTGGGGAAAAGGATTCAAATTGGCCACTAGGATCGATATATATATATATATATTTCATATTTTTATTTTTAGTTAGTGATAATTGAATTATCATATAGGTTTAATTTTTGTTAATTAATTATGATTTATTTATTAAAAATTCATATTTTTTAAGATTATTATAATAGTATCTCATCTTTGATTATTTTTTAAATAATCAATGATGAACACTTAACAATAAGTGGAAAATTTTCTTTGAAGATAATGGAATTTGATGAAAGGAATGTGCACCTCATGTAGTCAATTTTTTCATCATTCATAAATTTGTGTTATTTAATAAGTATAATAATACAAGATTACCTCTAGTTCAAGGTTTTGTCTTATTCTTGATCCTTTATATACCCCTTTATTAGTTTGAGAATTCGAAAGGATATGTTGGTTAAAATCAGAGAACATGGGGAGTCATTCCAAGTACAAGGTTTATGTGCACGGTTTAAGAGAACGATGTGGTAACCTTGTGACATATATCTATTTTTAGTGGAGATTACCATTGATTGAGTTTGGTTTTTCAAACCATATGAGTCAACATTTAAAGTATGAAAATGAATGGGTTGGGGTCCATTGGTTGTTGCATGACTTCTGCATGTTTTTTCTAACTATGTGTCTATTTCTAGGAAACCATTATCTTTAGTTTTCATGGTCCAGTGGCTAATAATGGTTTAGGGATGGTGTGTATTATTGTGTGGTATAATCTTACACACATTAAATGTTATATACAAATTGAAAATTACCTTGTTACTCATGGTCACATTTAATAATAATCTCCTCCTAATACCTCATCAACTCAAACCAAACCCTTATTGATGTTGTTGAGAAATATATACTTAATTCTTTGGTTATTCTCAATAAATTTAGGTGGATCTATTCAATGTATTTTCGTATTTCATCTATATTTCTGAGATTTTCTATTGATCTATCCTTGATCTATCTTTCCCTCAATTAATTAGAACCCAAATGAGATGGAATGGTCATATTTTTTTATTGTGGGTGGATAATTGATTATGTTTCTTGAATATCTATGTAATTTTTTGTTATGATCTATTCATTTACCATCACCAAATTCAAAGGAATTGATTTTTCCGATATTTTCAAGGTATGTTTCAATTTACAATGTATTATTTCCCTTGGAAAACATGAATGTTCTTGTGAAATCCTTTAATTTCCACATATGAAATCGAATGGATTGATATTTTAAGGTCTAAATTTAAATCAATGGTATTTACTAATTATAAGATGGTGACTATAAATGATTTAACCATAGTTTCATTATGAACAAAATTCGATGACTTCAAGTGTTTGATGAAATGAAACAAACATAATTTGAATATATTGGAATGGGATTATCCTGCATGTAATTCTATGCATTAGCACCAATGAAATACCTTGGGTTTTATTTCTTGGTATGTACCAATGTGTTTTGATTCTAGTTAGAGTTCCTCAGAAGACAAAGTACCATCGACTAAATGAAACATTAACCACAGGCTAAACAATGTTATCTATAGCTCCTAGGAGTTACAATATTTTATAATAGTATTAAATATTATTCTTATTGAATAAAATAATTTATATATAAACACAAGCATATTATTATTTATATTAAATAAAAAAATAATTTTTTCATTAATTAAAATAACAAATTCTTTTTTTTAATTTTCAAATAATTATAACAATAATATTATTAAATATTATTTTTATAAATCAATAATTATATGTATAAATTTATTGTGTCTTAATGATTATTTATAAAAAAATAAAAAATTAATTATATTATTATTATGTATAATTTAATACAAATATAATTAGATAATATATAACATTTCAAATAATTATTTATTACCCTGTTATTAAAATATTAATTATATTACAATTATTGTTATTATAAATGCTTATTAATTGCATAATAAATTTTAATAATAAAAGTATTATTAATAAATCTAACTTTTACAATAATAATTTATTTAATATATATTCAAAATTATATAATAAACTATTTCTTTTGATACATTAATATTTATATTATATACATCATAATTCATAATTATTATTGTAAATATTATAAATATTTAATAACATGACTATTATTAATTAATAATATAATTAATAATATTTAAAAATAAAAAAAATAATTAACCATAAATAAAAATAATTTAATTAGTAATATAAAACTTAATAATAAATTTTCCCATAATATTTTTAATTTGTAACTCTTAAGAATTTAGAAAATAATTTTTTTCATGTATATTCTTTATTTTAAACTATATTTATGAAATTATTTTTTATTTCAATTATTTTTTATATTATTAGTCACCATGTGAAATTTTATTTTGATTGTATTTATGATTTTAAATTTATACACCTTCAAAATCATCTGCTTGAAATTTAATAATGTTTCAAGTAGGTGAATTTGAAATCCAATAAGATATTAACATTATGTAAAATCATATTAAAACATAATATATAGAAACAACACATAAAAAGAGTTAGAAATACAAATCATTACCTTAAAATAATTGGAATATAATAATATAATTGATAAAAAATATTAATGTTTTAAAATACACAATTTAGAAATAATTTGATATAGGAAACATTAATAAATTATAAAATTAAAATTATATTCTATAGTATATTCAATATGTTCTCTTAATACAATATTGTAACAAAAAATAAAAAAAATCATAAAAATAATAAATAGAATACATTATGTATTAATATTAATATTTGACATAAACATAACATTCTACACAATCACTAAATATATATAAATAATTAAACATAATAATAATTTCTCAAATAAAATTAATGATAAATAATTTTAATGGCACAAAATATTGTTATTTAAAAAAATAACATTTATATTTGTACATTTTTAACACATAACAATTTTTTGTAACATAAATATTTTAACTTAAATAATTTTATGGCATTATTTTTATTTTTTATTATTTTTTATTTTTAAATTCAACTTTTTTAAATTCTATTTAGATATTATTTCTTTAATATGTTAGGTGAATAAATATTTTGAAGTTTAAATGTAATATTTTTAATCAATATTTTTTGGGTCATGTAATTTAGTTTTTATGATATATTTTTTAAATTATATTTATTATCAAATTTTTATATGTTTAGTCTCTAAGTCAAATTTCATTTGGATTGTATTTATAATTTTTAATTATTGCACATTTAAAATTTACTACTTGAAATATAGTGATGTATCAAGTGGGAAAATTTGAATGTCTTTGGAATATAAATTATAAATACAATATAATTGAAATTTTGCATGATAACAAAACATATAAAATATAACTCAAATTAAAAGTAAATTCATAAATATAATTAATGAAAAATGAATTCAGTGGCACAAAATATTATTCTTTGAAAACATAACATTTGTACTTGAACCATTTTTTACAGATAAACTTTTTTGTGTATATTAACTTTTTATGTTTAATATTTTTTGGAATACATTTTATTTTGTTTTTATTTTTACTTTCAAATAAAATATTTAAAATTTCATATCATTTTAATTTATACTATATTTTATGTCCAATTTTTTTTGAATTCTTCCTATTATTTTTTTAATCAATAATGTATATTTCATGTAAATTAATTATTTATTATTATATTTAAGAAATTATTTTTATTATAAAATATTTTTTATATCTTTATATTATTTTTCTTGTTTCATCTAGATTGTACTTGTAGATTATATTTTATGGCCTTCCAAATTTATCTACTTGAAATATAATAACATTGTTGTGTTTCTAGTGGGAAAATTTGAAATCATATAAAAAAAACTATCAGTACCCCCAAAATGATATTTAAAACATAGACTAAACACATAATAAAATATAGAAAATAATAATATTTTCATCAAAATAATAGATAAATAATTAATATAAATTATTGAAAAAAGATAAATATTTCAAAACATAACATTTAAACATTAAAAGATGTAGTTTTAATAACTTAAAAAATATAAATTATAATTTCATTTCAAATGATATTTTTGACATCCATGTAAGAAATATTAAAACAATTATAGGAATTTTTCATCCAAAATGAAATAAATGTAAATATTAAGATTATTTTAAAATAAGAAACTTTATATAGTAATAATATAAAATTATTAACTAATTATAAGTGATTAATATTTTCTATTTTCTAAATTTATTAATATTTATTATTTTTATGTAAATAATTATTAATTTTTAATAATATTATGATTATTTATATCATTAGTAAGAATGAAGGTATATTACATCATTAATAACAACAATCATGAATTTATTATCATGACTTAATTATCCAGACATTATTATCTTTTAATAATATCATAACATTATTATATTTTATTTTTTAATCATTGGAATTTTAGTTCATGAATTTGTTATTAAAAATATTATTATCATGAATTCCTTATCATGAATTTATTATCTTAACACTATTATAAATTCATTATTATTAGGACATTTATATTACCATGACTTTATTGGCCTAACTATGTTATTCTTGGTGAAGTATTTGAATGTGTGTATTTTATTTGTTTAGGATCGGATATGTAACTATCCATAATTAATCATATTATTATTATTATTATTCATAAATGTAATAAACAAAATATAATTGACATGACACAAAACATTTTTATATCAAAATATCTTTATTAATTATACTAATCATTTTTATTGATTATTATTATATTTTACTAATTATAATATTAATAATAAAATAATAAATACCATTATACATTATTATTATAATAATGAATTAGATACCCAACTATAAATAATTAATATTAAAAAATAAATAAATTGCATTATTAATGGCTATGAATATAATGTATAAATCATAATTGCTTATTAATAATGTGCACTGATTACTTATTTTTTATCATTAATGTGTTATTATTAATGTTTTTATTATTATTTTATCAATGGAAAATATGTCTTTTTATTCCAAATCAAAAATCTGGAAAATGTGTGAATAAACTCAAAATTGTAAAAGGGGGTGTGGGTGAAGTTTTATTAATATTTTTAGAATAATCAAATGAAAATAATACAAAAATAAGAACAATTAAATATATTTTTTATGTTAGTTTTTATATATATAAAGGAAAAAAATATTTACAAAATAAAAGTGTGGATGCATTCCAAGAAAGGTCATTCCAAGGAAAATATTGAAGTAAAGATCTTTTCTATAAATCTAATTCCCTTAAAAAATTTCAAAGAAGTCGTTTTCTTAGAATGGGTATTTGTTAAAAAATTTTTAAGGAATGTCATTTCAAAAAAATCACATTCCTTAAATAAAATATTAAGAAGGAATTTTCCAAGACAATGTACACCGTTCTATGCCTGGGTTATTGAAAACATCATTTGATCGGAAAATAGTTTTCCTATTTGCGTATTTTTAGAAAAGGTTTTTTTTCAAGTTGTATGTGTAAAAAACATGAATAAACTCTATTTCTTATTTTTAAACCATTTTTACCTATACCAACACTATTAAAGTGTGAGAACCTGTATAAATATTACCTAAGGAATGTCCATATTTGACTATTCTATATCCCTGGACACCTTTATATAGTAACCACTCTCATTAGTTATTCACTATATGTGACTATGTCATCAGCCAGATTTTGTTTTCACAAATATTCCCATGAAATAAAACCCTCATATATTCTCATTCATGCACCCACAAGAAATAGAATAACTATATTCACATTCCAAATATTCTTTTTACAGAGCATCACGTTCTTATTCCTCATATAGAGAGCTAGCAAACTGTCACCCTAACAACATCTAGTATCAAAACCCTAGACCCCTTGAATGTTTAACCTCTACATGATGCAGTAGTGGCTTATAGAACATCCTCATTCATTAATACATTATTTTAACTGTATATGTGTGTGCACGGTTGTCATTTCCCTCTTAAATATCATTGTGTCCTCTCTTTCCATCTAATAGAAACAACATTGAATTTTGGGCTTCATTATGGAACATAAGATCTCTTAATACATATCCAATAATAATTACATCCATCGCCAAGGGGCTATGAGCTTCTTTATAGGCATCTAGGGAAGTTCGTGTTGTCACAGAACCTCATGTAGGCCTTTTAGTAGCTCACCTAGGGAAAATAGTGGAATCCATGATGTTTCCAACCACATCAATAGTAGTACTTTAACAATTTTTGATTCCATTTATTTTTTATTAAAATTTCAAATTCATTTCCATCTCATAGATTTAATTCATACTTTAAAATCTTTACCACATTCAACCTCAATTCACATAAAAAACAACTCACTATTCGACTCAATGACATATAATTTTAATATATTAAAAATTAAAACAACTATAATTATGCAATAATAGAAATAAAACTAGTGGAATTAATCTTGTATAAATATATATATATAAGACGAGTCATCAATGAACCCAAAACATAAATAATTTATATTACATAATCCAAAACTAAACATATAATAAACAAACATTCAAACTCCCTAAGGGAAGTTTTTAGAAGATCATGCTCGTAAAAACAAGTTATAACTGGAGATTTAAAAAACTAACTAGCTTAACCAAAATCAAGTATCCAAATCATTCATTCTTTTTTACTTAGTATTCCTGACATTTTTTTTATTTTCTCTCTCATAGTCCAACCTATAACTTATTTTCATACCAAAAATGACTTACGTTACTGGAATATCATTCGCTCATTACTGAAAAACAATTTTGGTAGAGTTATGCTCAATATCATGTATCTTAACCCAATCTATAATCATGAATGATATCTCAATTTACATTTATAAAAAAACCAAATTCATGAGGCCATTTTAATTATCATTTAGATTTTTTTGAGGTCCAATGTGGGTAAGTAATTATGTGAAAAATTAAAAATAGTTGTGGAAAAAAGAGATTAATATTCTTATAATAATTTGATTTATACTAAAGTAAAGACAAATAAAATGGATTCCTCTTTTTTCATCCCTTCAAAAGACAATATCCCACATACTTCTAATTTTTTTAAATAATGTCTAATATTACAAATACAATAGTATGAAAAAAACATATATATATGAATTGTTCCTCATACATATTTTTAATGTTATCTGTGTCACCGCAAAGTTAAACACCCTTATGATTAAAACCAATATTCTCTTCAATCCCTGTCATCAATCATAAATAAAAAATAATTGTAATAGTTAGTATAATAAGGGGTTTCATGTTGTTAGTTAAAATTCAATAATAGGTATCTGGCATGCTAATATTTTCTTCTTTATTTCCCTATTTTTATATTTTTTTCAAAAAGGTATAAGATCTAATAAGAAATAATAACAACTTAATGGAGCAATCACTTCAATAACTCAAGAGACAAAACTTCATTCTTCATTTCAACCCAAAATAGTAGAATATATATGAAAATACACTAATCAAATTTTTAGAACCAATGAAAATAATGCATTTATACTCAATTAAATAGGTTAGGAATGCTATATAGTCTTATAATATGGTTTCATATAACGAGATTTCAGTATATCTATGTTTTCATAATATATAAGGTGAATGGTATGTCCCTAGATCAAATGGATTCAATTAAAACCGATCAATGGCCACAATAATATTTAAGTTGATCAAATTAATCATGTTTTAATAAGAAAAACAACCAATATCTAGTATTGGAATAAATATTTCATAATATTAATAAATAATTTTGGATAAAAAAAAATTCAAAAATTAATTAGATTCATATCCATAATGGGAATTAAAACTATTGGACAATTAATTCTTCACATGAAAATAAATAATAAGTATAATAAATTCAAATTTCAAATAGAAAAATTAAAAAAAAATAACTCAATTCATCAATCATTTTCAACTCTAAAAATTGGACTACATAAGTGACATTAATAGTTAACACCTATTTCAAATTCATTTATGCCAATAAAAAATAAAAATTTCCTAGTAAGAATAAAAATTACTCCTATATTAGGATGTATCCTTGGAAATCTGACAATGTAAAAAATTTATATATGGGGTATCAAATTTTTCCTCCCACACACATATGTTTTGAAATTTCCACACTATCCAACAACGGTTAGGTGGTATATGAATTTTTATAATTTTAGTGCGGCTGAATAATTAATCAAAAGAAATGATATACTAAAAGGAATTGAAAGGCTTCCATATATAATCTTCTTTCCCATTATGAATGGGTTGATATGGAATTTATGCCCACATATATTGGTTCTTCTTTATCTTTTAGTCAATCTCTTCATTTCAATTTCTAATCATGGAATGATTAGATCATAATAAGTATATTAAAAATATAAATTGACGATATACATTCCTTAACATAAAAAAATATGCGAGAGTATAATCAAACATAGAGAGATATTATAAAATTTAATTACAATAAAAATTCATACTAAAATTATAATTCAAGCTAAATTATTGAAGAAATTAAAAAACAAATGGTTTCTACTAGACGAAGATTATTTTAGGTAGTCAAGAAAGATGGTTATATTGGGATTCACTTAATTAGGGTATCAAATATTGTTACATGGTATAGATTAAGGTATAAAATAAATTGTTGATAATCTATTTTGAATGTTATCCTTCATTTCTATGTCAGCTTCTTGGAGACTTGTTATGGTATCCAGGTATTGTTTAACATTAAAAAAATCAAAAAACAACAATTTCTTTTTCATATATCATTCATTCTTCTTCTCATTATTGGATGTTATTACTAATATAGGAATTGTGATATTCTAATAATCAGCCTCATTTTTTAATTCATATGTTAAAGATTCTTCTACAGTGAATCATGACAGTGTAAAGTATCCCCCCTTTCAAGAATCTCTTTTTTCTTGAATACACTTTCATAATTCTTCTTTATCGCCTTTTCATGTGACTATTTACTACCATAATGTTTTTATTAAATTTATGTGGTGTGTTATTATTATCTTCTAGGAGTTGGTTCTACTTATTTTGAATTTTGTTTAACCCTTATACATTCCTACTCCACCACTTCAACATTCTTCTTTAGAATCACCTGTTTAATTTAAAACCACAAATTTTTTTTTTGTATACTCCTAAGAAATTTATTTTCCTCAACAATTAAGGTTGTGATATGAATTTTAATTCTAGTATCTATGTCATCTTATTCAAGCGTTGGAGGTTATTCCACCATGAGAATTACAACATACTCAGTAGGCCAAATTCCATTCATTTAACTCTTATCAATATCTTCTAAAAGTGATGTGTTGGATCTATGAATTTCAGAAACCATGTCTTCTTCACTAATTACTAAAAATACAACTTTTTCCATGAATGTAGTTGGTGTACAGCAGATATCCTATTTATAGAGTGTTGTGGGTCTTTCTTAATAGAATATATAACATTTCCTAGGTTTTATTCCTCCATATCATTATTTTTTTCTCTTATTGAACAATTTTGATATATTTATAGGTACAATATTTTTTTATGAATTTTATCATATATATATATTTATATGTATATATATCTATATTTTTTCCTTTGATTTGGAATCACATTTCGAGTGTTATGGGACCCAATAATTAATTTATTACAAAATTTAATAATAATAAATCACACATGCACATATTTTCAGGACAATTGTTTTTTCCATTGTTTGGGAATTATATGGAAAGTTCCATAGTGTGGGTATTTCCAAAACATTTGTTTTACCTGAGGTTTGACATGCTTTTGGTCGATGTTAAACATTCCATTGAAGGAATAATTTGGCAGGTTCATTAAATAGAATAAATAATGACATAGTTTAGTTTATTAAATGTAAAAAACATAATACTCTCTTCTACAAATATGATGTTATTTAAAATAATCATGTATAGATACATAACACTATGAAATTAAAGAGGTTGGAGGGATATCCATTATTATTATTTATAAAATTTGGATCATGGATCGAAAATGAATGATTGAGGAGATTAATGTGACGTACGATAAAAGCAATGGAATCATCAATGAATTTTGTAGAGAATGTGTTCTTCAACAAAAATCAGTCATTTCTGGATGTATATATCATTATTTTTGTAGATTTTAGTACATGTGTTATTGAAAGTTTTTAGTGGGTCGAATGTCATCATGATTCGTTCACTACTGGAATAGGGGTTTTTTCCAACACTTATATACCAACGGTTTGCTTAAACTGTTGGTAAAACTGGCTAAATTCCCCTCTTTACCAACGGTTTTTAAAAACAGTTGGTAAAGGTTTTCCCCAATATCCCCACACGTCCCTTCCCCTCTCCCTCATTCAGAGAGAATCCTAATTCACCTCTCCCCCGCGATCTAGCACGTCTCCCCCTTTCGGATGACACCTCTCCCCCATAATCAGAGCACCTCTCCCCCATTCGGACGTCACCTCTCTCAGGTTCATCTCGATTCCTCCATCTAAATGGTTGGAATCTCTGATTACCCCATCCAAGCTGCTGAATCTTCATCTGAACCATCCTAAATTAGATATTTTCTTAAGAGGTACCTTATTTTTATTGTTATTTGTCTAATATTTCAGTTTTATGTTTTGATTTTGATGTGTATATGTTTTTCTTCTGTTTTGATTTAACCTAGAAAACACTTTTATATTTTTTCTCCGGAACCATAGAAAACCCTTTTAGATTTTTTAGTTGTCACTTTAATTTATCATATCATTATATTAAAATGTTATATAAACATACTAGACAGTTATAGACCTCTTGGTGGTCACCTACATGAATTTTATCTCACACATTGTTCGAGATTCCATTGGGTACCCAGATAAACTACATGATTATATGTTTAGATAAGGGGAATCACCATTTTACAAATGCATGACTACTCACATGACATTGGATGTAACATGTAGCAGATGATTGGGTTGTAGCTCAAGAAGCCAGGTTGAATTTTAGAATATATTGAGCCGCTTGTATAGTACTACTTCTTACTAGGTGTAACTATGTTTTTCTTCCTGATACATGACATACATTACCATCATTCGGTTTATGATTCTGTTATTAGTTGGTATTACTAATTTTTTTATTTTCATCCATTTCCAATATTTCCCCATTGTTATATTACTTCCACTTTTTAACTGATAATATTAAAACCGTGAAACTTAGGTAATGAGGGAATAGTCTCCCCGGGACACAGCAAAGGCTCTCACTATTAGTCAATAACATTTAGAATTTTGGTAGATGTTCTTGAGTCCATGTGGCCATCTAGGTTCAGGTCACTAATGAGTGGAATCCTAGTTTGGGATGTCACAATTCTATGATATCCTTTTTATAAGTGTTTCTAATCAAATCCATACCGATAACTATTGAAAGTCCCTCTCAAAAATCAATTGGGACATGATTCAATGAATACACCATACCAACTTATGATCTATGGCCTCAAACCTAGGATCCTTTAATCCATGGTTAAGGTGAAACTTGATGAGGCCATAACTACTTTTGATGTGATCCTCATCCTACTCCTCATACTGATATCCCTAAAGAAGTTAAAGTATAAAACTCATGTACTCCCAACAATACCCTTAGGGATTATGTATTGCTTGATCCACTTCCAATATCTTTCTGGGCAATCCGTGAATATAGGCATTAGAAATTATGTATCTTCTTTTCTTATTTACACTGTATTTTTTTGTGTTTCTTAATATGATTCTCATATGGAGTAATGTGTTAGTTATTCTTTTATATGAAGTAAACAATTTTCATTTACCTAAATATTTTTTTGATTGAACTTCAATATTATTGAATTTCTTTGAAATGACTTATTGCCATTTTTTTACAGAATGGATAGATTTTGGATGTACGAAACTGATTGGATTTCAACCGATTTTCAAAATAAATTGAACATATTTTTAGATTTTTCATTTGACAAGGCTTCAGAAAGTGGTCACATACACTGACCATGTTCTAATTGTGTTGGAATACCTTGGTTGAGTTGTGGAGTAGTTAGCTATCATATAACCAAATATGGTTTCCAAACAAACTATTATGTGTGGTATCACAATGGGGAGAAAATGGAATCCCAAAATGTTGATGATCCAAATAATAGGACTGAATTGGAAAATTTGATATATGATCGGTTTCCATTTATTCGGCATCATGAGAAAGAAGGGATGTCCAACCAACAAGATTTCGATACAAGCACACATGATGCGTCCATTGAAAATGATGATGTTGATAGGGTGAAAAAATTGAATGATGTTGCGACGACTCCAGTATATCGGCAATGTGGTAAAATGAAAATTTTGGAATTTTTAATCAAATTGTTTCATGGGAATACTATATATAGGATTTCAAATAATGAAATCGGTTACATTCTTACCTTCTTGAAGGACTTACTTCCAGATGATTCAGATATTCCATGAAACCACTATATGGAATGGAATTTAGTTGATGAACTTGGATTCTCAAAAAAAAATCATGCTTGAACGAATGATTGCTGCTTATTTTGGGAGGAAACTACTGAAAGAAATGATTGTATCAAATGTGGAACCTCCCGATGGAATCCAAAAGACGATGGAACACCATCTTGTGCACCACAAAAAGTAATGTGGAACTTTCCATTGATCCCCAGATTACAGAACCTTTTCATGTCTATTGAAATATCCATAAAAATGTGATGGAATGACACTGAGAGGAAAAAGAATAATGAAGAGTTGGTTCACCCTGCAGATGGATTTTTATGGTAGATATTTGATTCTTGATATCCTGAATTTGCAGCCGATGTGCGTAATGTGAGACTGGGTCTTTCATGTGACGGTTTCAATCTATTTGGGTAGATGCTTACTTCACACAACACATGGCCGGTTTTTATATATATTTATTACCTTCCCCCATGATTGTGTATGAAAAATCCTTACAATTTCTTGAGTATACTAATATTTGTCCCTTCTGATCTCGACAATGATATAGATTTATATATGCAACCTTTAATAAAAGAGATGAAACTTCTTTGGGATGTGGGTGTACCCACATACGATGCATGTTCGAAAGACATATTTCAGATGCGTGCTGTGCTTCTGTGGACGATAAATGATTTTCCGGCTTATGAAATGATGTCTAGATGGAGCACAAAAGGAAAATTGTCATGTCCTATTTGTATGAAGAATACTCGTTTGAGAAGACTGAAATATCATCGTAGTTTTAGTTTTATGGGACATCGACGATTCTTTCCAATGAACCATTCATACAGAAACAATCGTCGAAGATTTAACAATACCATGGAGACTGACAATCCACCTCAGTGTATGTCTGGAACTGATGTGCTTAATGAATTGGAAGATTTCATTTACTCATTTGGGAAGGGTGTAATGAAATCTAGAAAGAGGAAAAATGTTTCCAATGATACCTGTTACAATTGGAAGAAGAAGAGTATATTTTTTGAGTTATCGTATTGGTCAACCTACTTGTTACATAATTGCTTAGACATAATGCACATTGAAAAGAATATATGTGAAATGTTGCTTTTTATTCTTCTAAATGTCAAGGGGAAGACAAAAGATGATTTACGATCTCGGTGTGACCTGGTAGATTGGGGGATCAGACCAGAATTGCATCCTGTCTGTATTAGTGAAAATAAATTGCATGTTTCATGTGCTTCTTATGTGATGAAACCTACTGAAAAAAATCAATTTCTGTATGTGATAGATACTATTAAAGTTCATGATGGATATTCAAGCAATATGTCAAAACGGGTCAATAGAAAAGAGTTGAAGCTAAAATCTTTTAAGAGTCATGATTATCACGTCCTTTTTCATGAGTTGATTCCAATAGAAATCCGTCATATCTTTTCCAATAATGTAAGAGTCTCAGTTATTCAGTTGTTCTATTTGTTTAGAGATATTTGTGATAATAAGTTTTCCAAATCCTTCTTGTAAAAACTGTTGGCAGAGACACCATTAATTTCGTGTGAGTTAGAGAAAATATTCCCTCCATCATTTTTTACATGCATGTTGCATCTGACTGTCCATCTTCCGACCGAAATAATTCTTGGAGGACCCGTTGCTTTCCATTGGATGTATCCAACTGAAAGAAGCATGTACACATTGAAATCATATATTCGGAATAGGAATTATCCTGAAGGTTCTATTGTGAACGGTTACTTGGCTCAAGAATGCATGGATTTCAACTCAATGTATTTGTCTGATCTTACTATGAGAATAAACAGAACAATTAGAAATGAAGAAGAACAGTATGAGAAAATTGAACCCAATTTTTTTATCAATTTCTCATATAGGAGGAATTTTGGGATCATATACATTGATGACATTATGCCTCGAAGTGCGAGATATGGCACATCGCACAGTGTTGTTCAATTGTGATTTGTTCTGAATATATCAAGTAAGTAAATTGTACATGTATCTCTTATCTTATCTCTTGTAATATTATATATTTGTTAAAATATTATTATTTTTTTCTACAGGGAACATAAAGAATTGATATATATAAAGAATCTTTCTTTATCTTTGATAACGAAAGAGACTTTTCATAGTAAAGGGTTTTCTGCTTGGTTAAAATTTATGGTAAAAATATTTCGGTAATAACTAAATTAAAATAATATATAATTAAGTTTACTATTTGTTTATATTTCAGGTATCGTGTTTTCCAGTAGACTCTATTTTTGAGGAAATAAGAGCTTTGAATTTTGGTCCCAATAACATGGTTCATGCTTTTAAATCACTTGTGATCATTGGAAACAAATTTATTATCACTAAACGAGCAAGAAACAAGAGAGAACATCATGATGGTATTATGTTAACTGCCATAATAAACTGTTATTCCAGTTCATCAGATACTAGACCTCATTATGAAAATGTAACTTATTATGGAGTCGTGTAGAAAATAATAATTTTGGATTATTACTCTCATGGTCGAGTCAGGATGATGAAATGTTAATGGTTTGATTCAAAGACGAGGCAACAGTACTAGAAATATGATCTATACAAACGGTTCTTGGAAAACCATTGGTATAGTTCACTAATTTGGACCTATACCAACGGTTTGGACAAAACCGTTGGTATAGGTCACTTATATGGAACTATACCAACATTGGTATAGGGGGGACCTATACCAATGGTTTGGACAAACTATTGGTATATGTTCACTAATTTGGACCTATACCAATGGTTTGGACCAAACCGTTGGTATAGGTCCATTATAGAGACCCTATACCAACGGTTTTCCCAAAACCATTAGTATAGGTCCCCCCTATACCAACGGTTTGTCCAAAACCATTGGTATAGGTCCCAATATCAAGGAACCAATACCAACGGTTCTCAAAACCGTTGTTATAGGTATATACCAACGGTTTTGAAAACCGTTGGTATAGGTACATGTGTTTTTCATGGAATCTCTTTACAGCGGACATTAAATAAACCAAAATTTAAAATACTTATGATAATACATATATATATATATTTGTGAAATTATGTTCACAAAAGTATGTTACATTAGTGCTTAAGTCGTTCAATCACAAACGGGAGGTGCTGGGATCAAAACCAACCGAATGATTATTTTTTGAATTACATATACCAACGGTTTATGGAACTGTTGGTATAGATTTTAATATTAATTATACAAATGGTTTTCAAAACCATTGGTATAGGTCTATACCAACAGTTTTCCAAAAACCGTTGGTATAGAACTATCCCCACGACTTACTTTTCAACGGTTCTCCAAACCGTTGGTATAGGGTATTTTTCCAGTAGTGCAAGGCCCCTTTATTGATGATTGTGGATTTCGAGTTATTGACATGACTCGCACTCTTGTCACTGATGAACCATATGTATTGGCATCAACGGCGAAACAAGTTTTTTATGTCAAAGATCATCATCATCCTAAATTTGGTGTAATTATTGAAGTAAATCCCAGACATGTTTTTGATGATGGTGATGATGAAGTTGACACTATCCCTACTGTAATTGGAAGAAATCTGTTTATTACTTATGATGACTCCAATATCTCAATTGTCAGAGTTGATTGTGAACCCAAAGTTGTGGTGGGAAATATATAGAATCATACTCCATGACCACACCAAGGTCACACAATGGTCACACCGTGGTCATTCCGCAGTCATGCCACAGTAATGTCGTGATTTGGCCCTACTCCAGGAGGACACCCCACGACGGTTTGCAGTCCTGTCAGAATTCGATGTATGATACCTAGATAGAGTTTTAGATACATTAACCACCCTCCTCCATGGACCCCAGACATCCCCCACTCTCCTCCCTGGAACCCAGATAGCCCCCCAGATAGCACCCACACCCGCCTCAATCCGAGGCACGATGTTGCTGGAACCACTCAAAGTGTCTTTCTTTTGTTTAAAATAGATACTCTTTTAAGTAAAAACAACTGGCAAATAGAAAACCAACCAAAAACATTCATATTGTGTTGATACTTTAGTAAAACTATCCATGGGTCATTTTTGACATGTAAGAGTCAACCCTTCCTTAATCTGAGGCGTGGTTTTGTCAGCACCACTCAAAGAGTCTCTCTTTTGTTTCAAAAGGACATCATTTTAAGTGAATACAAAAACTGACATATGGAAAACTTACCAGAGGCATTCAAATTTGGTTTAAACATTAATACAAAGATCCATGGGTCATATTTGATGTGTAAGAGTCAACCCCGCCTCAATTCGAGGCACGGTGTGGCCGGTATCACTTTAAGTGTCTCACTTTTATTTGAAATGTACATGATTTTAAGTGAAAAAGACAACTGGAATACAGAAAACCAACCAAATGCATTAGGATTGTGTCGAAAATTCAATACAATGATCCATGGGTCATTTTTGATGTGTAGGAGTCAAACCCACCATAATTCGAGGCATGGTGTGGCCGGTACTACTCAAAGTGTCTCACTTTTATTTGAAATGGACAACATTTTAAGTGAAAACAACAACAGGAATATGGAAAACCAACCAGACACATTCTGATTGTGTTAATACTTCAACACAACGATCCATGGCTCATTTTTGATGTGTACGAGTGAACCTCGCCTCAATATGAGGTGCGGTGTGGCCGACACCACTCAAAGTGTCTCACTTTTCTTTGAAATGGACAACATTTTAAGTGAAAACAACAATTGGCATATAGAAAACTGACCAAACACATTCAGATTATGTTGATACATTAGGAAAAGGATTCATGGGTAATTTGTGATGTGTATAAGTCAACCCTTCCTCAATCTGAGTCACGGTGTGGCCGGTACAACTCAAAGTGTATTTCTTTTGTTTAAAATGGATACTCTTTTAAGTAAAAACAACTGGCATACAGAAAACCAACCAAAATCATTCGGATTGTGTTTATACTTTAGGAAAATGATCCATGGGTCATTTTTGATGTGTATGAGTCAACCCCGCCTCAATCTGAGGTGCGGTGTGGCCGGCACCACTCAATGTGTCTCTCTTTTGTTTCACAAGGACATCATTTTAAGTGAATACAACAACTGACATATGGAAAACTGACCAAAGGCATTCGTATTCTGTTGAAACTTTAGGAAAATGATTCTTGGGTCATATTTGATGTGTATGAGTCAACCCCGCCTCAATATGAGGCCCGGTGTGGCTGGAACCACTCAAAATTTCTCACTTTTATTTGAAATGGACATGATTTTAAGTGAAAACAACAACTGGAATACTTAAAACCGACCAAATGAATTCATATTGTGTTGATACTTTAGGAAGATGATTCATGTGTCATTTGTGACATGTAAGAGTCAAACCTTCCTCAATACGAGGTGCGGTGTGTCTGGCACCACTAAAAATGTCTCTTTTTTGTTTAAAATGCATATCATTTTAAGTGAAAACAACTGACATACGGAAAACCGACCAAACACATTCAAATTCCGTTAAAACTATAGTAAAATGATACATGGGTAATTTTGGACATGTACGAGTCAACCTTGCCTTAATCTGAGGCACGGTGTGGCCAACACCACTTAAAGATTCTCACTTTTCTTTGAAATGGACAACATTTTAAGTGAATGGAAAAACATGCATTTTATGGTCAAATACATACCCAACGACATTGGAATCACTTGAAATCACATGAAAACACCCTAATTATTATTCTTGAGGTTTATAAATAGACGACACAACATTCAGACACGTAGTTTGCATGGTACGACTAAATATATGTTTTTTAGGTGTTTCACGCGCTTGAAAATCATGTGTGGGGCGGTCAAAACCATCCGAACGACCTCAGAATGCCATGAAATCAGACAAAAACAAAGGGTGGGTGAACTGTGAAATGGTCGGCTAGATGACACATCAATAAGAGGTGTCATGTGGCCGTGGTGGCCAAAAATGCACTCTGAGTGTCGTAAATGGCCAAAACATGCGTTTAACGGTCAAATGCATACCGAATGACCTCGGAATTACTTGAAATAAAAAAAAAACAACCTAATTTTTATGTGTGAGGTGTAAAAGAAGTCGACACATCATTCGGATGTGCAGTTTGCATGACACAACTGAATATGTGTTTTTTAGGTGTTTGGTGCAAATGAAAAGCGTACATGGGGTGGTCAAAATTGGCTGAACGACCCCAGAATTCCATGAAATTAGACGATAAGAAAGGGTGGGTGAATTGTGAAATGGTCAGCCATATGAGAAATCAATCAGAGGTTTTGTGTGACCGTTGTGGCCGAAAACTCACTTCGCGTGTCGTAAATGGCCAAAACATGTGTTTAACGGTAAAATGCATACCGAACGACATCAGAATGACATGAAATCACAGGAAAACACCCTAATTATTTTTTGTGAGGTGTACGAGGAGACGAAATATCATTCGGACTCTCGGTGTGCACAACACGGCTGAATATGTGTTTTTTAGGTGTTTGGCGCACTTGAAAAGCGTTTGAGGGGTGGTCAAAACCGGCCAAACAACCTCGGAATGCCATGAAATCAGACGACAACAAAGGGTGGGTGAATTGTGAAATGGTCGGCTAGATGGCATGTCAATCAGAGGTGTCGTGTGACTGTGGTGGCCGAAACTCACTCTGCGTGTCGTAAATGGCCAAAACATGTGTTTTATGGTCAAATACATACCCAACAATATCATAATGACTTGAAATCACACCAAAACACCATAATTATTATTTTTGATGTGTAAGAAAAGATGACACATCATTTGGACTTGCGGTTTGCGCGACACGACTGAATATGTGTTTTAGTTGTTTGGCGTGCTTGAAAATCGTGCAGGGGATGGTCAAAACCAGCCGAATGACCTCAGAATGCCATGAAATCAGACGAAAAAAGGGTGCATGAACTGTGAAATGGTCAGGAAGATGGCACGTTAATCGAAGGTGTCGTGTGACCATAGTGGCCGAAAACACACTTCACGTGTCATAAATGGAAAAACATGAATTTAACGGTTAAATACATACCGAATGACATCAAAATGAATTTAAATCACACAAAAACACCCTAATATTTATTCATGAGGTGTATGAGGAGATGGAACATCATTCGGATGTGCGGTTTGCATGACATGACTAAATATGTGTTTTTTAGGTGTTTGGCGTGCTTGAAAAGCGTGCGTGGGGTGGTCAAAACCGGCCTAACAAGCTTGGAATGCCATGAAATCAGAAGATAAGAAAGGTTGGGTAAATTATGAAATGGTCGGCCATACAAAACGTTAATCATAGGTGTCGTGTGACTGCGGTGGCTGAAAATGCACTCCGTGTGTCATAAATGGCCAAAACATGCGTTTAATGGTCATATGCATACCAAACAACATCAAAATGACTTGAAATCACATGAAAACACCCTAATTATTATTTTTGAGGTGTATGAGGAGACAAAACATCATTCAGACATGAAGTTTGCATGACACAGTAGAATATGTGTTTTTTAGGTGTTTGGTGTGCTTGAAAAGCAAGCGTGGGGTGGTCAAAACCGGCCGAATGACCTCAGAATTCCATGAAATCGGAAGAAAACAAAGGGTGGAAGAATTGTGAAATGGTTGGGTAGACATCACCTGAATCAGAGGTGTCATGTGACTACGATGGTTGAAAATACACTTCGCGTGTCGTAAATGACCAAAACATGCGTTTTACGGTCAGATACATAACGAACGATATCATAATGACTTGAAATCACACGAAAACACCCTAATTATTATTTTTGAGGTGTAAGGAAAGACGAAACGTCATTTGGATGTGGGGTTTGCGCAGCATGGTAGAATATGTTTTTTAGGTGTTGGGTGTGCTTGAAAAGTGTGCGTGGGGTGGTCAAAACCGGCCGAACGACCTCAGAATACCATGAAATCGGACGACAACAAAGAGTGGGTTAATTGTGAAATGGTAGGCCAGACAAAACATCAATCAGCAGTGTTATGTGATCGCGGTGGCTGAAAACGCACTCTAGATAGCCCCCCACCCCGGACATCCCCCCACCCACCAAAAAGCCCCCCCCCCCCTCGCCCACCGTACATCACCCCCCCCTCCTCACCCCGGATGAACCCCCACCCCCCTGACAGCCCCCACCCCCCTGGACAGCCCCCCTTACCCCGGACGACCCCCACCCCCCCCCCCCCCCCTGGAGAGCCCCCCACCCCCCGGACAGCCCCAACTCACCCTGGACTTCCCCCACACCCCCCGAACAGCCCCCACACCACCCAGATAGCCCTCCCACCCCTCAAACAGCCCCACGTACCACCCAGACAGCCCCCACCCCTTGGAAATCCCCCATTCAATTATTTAGTTCTAATCTATATGTCCTAATGTTATTCATCCATTTTTTTATTATCTGTTTTGATTTGGTCTACACTAGATCCCTCTCTCTTTACCCAGGCTGGGAACTCCTTCCTCCCTATAAATCTGTCTGAAGTCAACCAATTCTTTAGTTCTACACCTCAAATCCGTATGGATTAACTTAGTTTTAATATTTTTTATATATTGGGAATGAGTCTCGACATCCCATCATAAACATGCACTAACACTCGTGTTCTAATTCTCAATCACGGGTCGTTCATTCTATACAATAACATACAACAAATAAATATCATATAGTGATTTCATATGAAAACTATGAACACTCAAGCATACCATATACATTTTTTTTCAACAAGGATACACAAAGATTCATGAAAAATAAGTTTCAAAGTCTCATAAAAATACCCCAATGGTGAAGAATACATATGGTGACATCATAGCCCCATAGATCACCTCAATACCATCCTCAAATAGTGGGTTCTAGGACTAAACCAAAGTCCCTTTGAGAACCCAATACCAAAGACTTAATTGAATATTTATATCGACTACCCAAGATGGGGATTCATCTCACATCACACATAGGAGAGAAAATTACAATTAGCCACATACCCCCTTATTCTAATTGAAAAGTATATGAAAAACATGTTGGATATTCTGGTAACCCATCTCATATGTCAGGATTGTCCAATGATTCCCACTAACACATCAGGAACCATTTATACATGGATACAAAATCAATAGAGGAATATAAACATCCCCTGTGCTTCCTATAACTCATCATTGGTCTAAGCACATGACCACAACCATTGTCTATCTTATGGGTATCATGATCCTTGTCCACTCTACCTTAGTTTTTCTGATGGTTTTAAGATACTCAACCCAAGACCATGACTAAACATTCTATGTGCTTCCTATAACATGTAAGTTTTTTCCCTAGTGTGTATTAGTGTTATGGTTTGAGTGAGGAATGAATTCTAAATTTTGAATACTCTTATGTGTGTTGGTTTTGTTGTTTGAGTGAGGAATGAATTCTAAATTTGGAATGCTCTTATGGTTGTTATTGAATTTCCTATAACATGTAGGCCTTTTATCTTTTGGGTGTTACTGCATTTGAATTTCTAAATTTATAAATTTCTTAATTCTGGAATGAATTTTAAATTTTGAATACTTTGGATGGGGATTTTGTATTGGTGTTGTTGCAGGTCTGGAGAGGGGGAGGTGTGTTGATGTGTTGTTGTGGAGCTGTGTTGTTGCAGCTCTAGAGAGGGGAGAGGAGACTTCTACTACTGTGGAGTTGAGAAAATGTATACCAACGGTTTTAAACCGTTAGTATAGATTATATAATATAAATATACCAATGGTTTTGTTATAACCATTGGAATAGGTTTATACCAACGGTTTTAACAAAACCATTGGTATAGCCTTATGGCTTTCCATATCCCCTATATACCAATGGTTGTAACCGTTGGTATAAGTGTAACACTCATATACCAATGGTTTGACAAACCATTGGTTTATGTTATACTTTAATACACATATGCCAAAACTTTGTAGAAACCATTGGTATACCTTATATTTTGACACCTATAACAACGGTTTTCACAGAACCGTTGGTATAGGACTATTGTCATGACATACTTGGCCACGGTTGGGGGAACCGTTGGTGTACTATATACCAAAAGTTTCCAGGCCTTTACCAACGGTTTTGAACCGTTGGTAAAGTGTAAAATTCTAGTAGTGATTGAATTTTTTACTTCATATAGTCCACGAATTGAATAGGCGATCTAAATCATAATGACCTATTTTCATTATGTCCAAGTTTGAATGTAACGCCCCGACCTCAGTTACCCAAAGGTTGTGAATTATTACATAACATTGGTCTGATCACAAGGGATAAAAATCCCGAAAGGCCGATCAGATTAGTATCCTTGGAAGTACTAGATACAATCATAAGTTTTACATTACATTATAAAATGAAAAAAAAACAACAACATTGTCTCCATTGACTACATTCATCCCTTAGAATATCCCTACAGGTCAGTCATAATATATTTCTTTGTATCCTGGGGAAAATAAAACATAAAAAGGGGAGATCTCAGATGCTCATTAAAGATAACAATATAGTAGAAACCATCAAGAATAAACATAAACATTTAATGAAATGTATATGATTAAAAGAAAAGCCTTTTGAACATAAAATTCATCATAATATGGAAAAGATAAATCAAATAATTCCATTTACTTATTCATGTGGATAATCTACTAGTAGAATAATCATAGATAATATCAATAGCCAATTTCATAATTATTGAATGCATAATGCCAGACTTCATAACCACATAGTCAAGGCCGTGTGCCAAGACTACAAATAATATTTTTTTAATTCCTTGTGCCAAGACACTATTTTGTCTCATGAGACCTACCGATGTATCGAGGAGCTATAATGGGCTTCACCCATCACTTACTAAGTCAAATTCATTCCTCATATGAGATGGTTTAAACATAACATAAACATTCATATTAAAAATAGCATACAAAATGTCAATAATTTATCCATAAACCATGAATGGTGTAAAAATAACACATCCACAGTCAAACATATCAAAAAAACTTCAATAAAATATGAAATATTTGTATCATAACAATCAACTTCAAACAAGCTTAAAATCTATCAAAGGATATTGACATAGATGAAATCAAAACTTTTGGTAGTGGAATATCACTTTCTATATTGAAATAATTTAAAATTTATATAATTATATAATAAAACATTTATTTTAAAAATATTCTTATAATCTTGTATGGTAAACTTTGATGATGTTATAATGGTTGAAAATAACCACACCCACTATATAAGTTAAAAAACATTCTTACCTTAATTTGGCCGAGAAGGCCATAAAGTACCTCATTTGGAAAACGACGGAAATATTCCTTTAAAAACATATGTGGTTAAATAAAGGGAATAAATTAATTTAACCCATAGTCAATTAAATAGTAAAAATGTTTTGAATTACATTTTTAAGAATATCCGGATATGGATGATAAATATGTCCCAGTAGATACTTACATATTAACAACCTCAGATAAGTAATGAGATTATAGAATTAACCCTTACCCTGTACTTTTAATTAGTTAAGGGTATGTTAACCTACTATATAATAGTTAAATCATTGTTATTAAATTATACAATAATCATATACATAAATATGATATCATACATGATCTTCTAATATTTATTTGTTAATAATATTTTAGTAGTATCATCATTTTGTGTGCTAATTGATTTGTTTTCCTTTATATGCTTGGTTACGTAATCCATGTTTGTTATGAATAAACTGTATTTGATTCATATCCAAAATGATATTAAGTTCTTATACATTATTTTTAATCATAAAATGAAAATTATTCTTGAATGATTATGATGAGGAATGAATCTCATCGCATTCGTGGAGATGGTAATCCGTACATACGCATGAGTGAAAATATCATTATATTGATGGGGAAATCATATGTAATTGGATGGTATATCATATATAAATAATAAATAAAATGTTATATTTATTATTTACATCATTCATACTCATTATTATACCCATCCAAACAATGAAGTGTTTGAATAACAACCTACACCACGACGTGGAGACAGTAAGTTGTACGTACGCACGTTTGGTGACTTTGTCATTTATAGAATGGATAGAATAAGAAATATGGTTGTACCATATTTATAATATACTCATAGTATTTAGAAGGTACTGGAGTTATTATTTTGGATTGGAAACAACAAAGAAATAGGAAATGGAAAAGGAAAGGAACTTGAAAAATGGTGGTGAAATTATTACCTCTCCTTAAGGTGTTTCCCTTTGAGTTGATCGAAAGGTATTTTTAGGTTGGATTTATGATCAAATCAAGGCCTCTAGAATGATGGTAGTATATTTTAGAGGCTATTTGGGTAGGTTTTGGCTGATCCAAATGTCTTTGGAGTTGTGAAATTAAGAGAAGGGGAAGTACCCTTTTATAGGAGAGGTGAGGGTCAATTTAGGAAAAGCTTGAAATATTATTTTATAATAAAATACTTTTCTGTTTATAATGGTTAAGAAATGATTTATTTCAATGTTTAGGTAGTTATGGGCCGAAAATCTCTCATCCAATAGGTTTTAGACAGGTTTAGGTCACTATATTAACCTTATCGTTTAGATTTAACTCTTAGTTAAAGAGTTTGACATTAACATGTCTCTTTGTTTTTTATATTATATGGTTAATAAACTTACTATAACAAGCCAATAGAGATCCAAGTTGTTCAGTATTAATATATATAACCTTATCTAAGTTCTTTGGAAGAATATTAGATTTTTAAGAATGTTATATCAATTAATAATATAGTATTTGTTTTAAAAACTCAATTATGTCAATTTTGACACTATTTAGTATATGATTTTTTAGAAACACATAAATCCATTATCACTTCAAATAAAATCTATTTCATTAAACATAACACGTAATATTAACCTATAAAATTAGTGGAATTCATCACAAGTCTCAATTTACATATATTCGGTTATTTATAATATCAATTATTTTAATATTTCATCATTAAGGTAATTAATGCATCATCATTGTGTCGTAAATAAATTAAATTATTTAATGTATAAAATTATAAATAAAATGCCATTATGTATAAAATTGTTTCATATTTCTAATTAATATTTATAGTCGAATTTATATTGTGTGTAACCCTATATTAAAAATGGTTTAGTTATTAAAAATTAAATTTTACTCTTTTAACTCTTCTTTAAATAAAATAATAATAAACATCTTAATCTAATACAAGTGGACCAAAGAGGATCATATTTTATTCCTAAGTTTGATTCTGGTCGAATTACACTTATTCAATAGAAATAGGGCATGTCTTAGGTTAATTATAATATAATTTTTACCCTTAATTAGCATGTTTACTTTTAATCATGGTAAATAAAAGTCAAAAGTTACTATTCACCAAAAAATAATATCATCTTATTGAACAACATTTTTCATACTGATGTCAACTATGTCTCCAGTATTTTTGAAATTCAACTCACATAACTAGTACAATTATGTTTTATGAAAATTTACAAATGCTACTAGAAAGTGGGTAAAAGATGGTAAAAAGTTCAATAAAATTTTATATATCTAAAATTATTATAAAATTACTCCAATGAATTACATTGAACATATATAGGTATTATGTATATATTTTTACATAAAATAAATTAAAATAAAATAACTAATTACTTAAATAAAAAGTCAGTTTGGAACAATAACGCAGTGTTTTTCACTATTCATCAAAAATTGAAAGTGTTCAGAAAAAAACCAAAAATTTACCCTAAGCGAATTTTGATATTCCAAATTCAAAAATGAAGTCTATTTTGAAAAATAAAATTTATAAAATTTAAAATAGTGGTTATTACTATTCATAACGGCTAGTTTGATTGGTCGTGGTGTGTCAAAACTCCAAGCTGCGTAAAACGCAAGCTACCACATTATTCAAATGGAAACGTACCGTGGAAGCTTGAGATATTACATTCTCCCCTCCTTAAAATAATTTCATCCTCAAAATTTCAAGAATATTACTTCATAAAAAAATTTAGGTGGTTCTTCACCATATGTTCCTTGGGTTCCCACGTTGCCTCTTTCATCTTATGGTTTCTCCATATAATTTTTACTAGAAGAGTCATCCAGTTTCTGAGCACTTGTTCTCTGGTATCAAGAATCTTGACAGACTCTTCATAATAAGGCAGAACAGGTTCCAATTCAATATTTCATAGGCAAGTACATGCGTTGGGTCCGGTATATATTTCCTCAAAAGTTATATGTGGAACACATCATGAAATTTTTAGAGACTTGGAGGAATTTCCAAATGATAAGCTACAACTCCAATTCATTCTCGATTTTCGAAACATCCAATGTTCCTGGGACTCAATTTACCCTTCGCACCGAATTGTATAACACCCTTCCATGGAGATACCTTCATGAAAACATGATCTTATACTTGAAATTCCAAATTCATCCTCTAATTATCTTCATAGCTCTTTTTCCTACTTTGAGATGCTTTGAGGTGGGTTTGGATAATCTTCACCTTTTTCATTGTTTATACAATAAGTTTTGGGCCTATGAGTTTTCTTTCACCAACATCATCACAACATGTTTGTGTGTTACATCTCTTTCCATATAACGCTTCATATATGTTGGGTGGAAGAAAGCAAGGGAATGATGGCAAGAGGGGGGGTGAATTGCCTTTTAAAAATTGATTAACAAATTAAAATCAAATATCAAAGTGCAGCGGAAATAAAGAGGCAAGACACACAAAATTGATAACGGAGTTCGGCCAAAACCCGGCCTACGTCTCCGCTCCCAACTCAACCGTTGAGAGATTCCTACCGCTTGCTTTTCAATGGTTTTAGCAAGAAACCCACTAGGCTTTGAGGTAGCACTAGAACCTATTACAGCTTGCTTTTGTGGTTTAGCAAGAACCCACTTGCTTTTGATGGTTTAGCAAGAACCCACTAGTCTTTTTACGGGTGAAGACTAGCTCACCGAGACACAAGCCTTTTAAAGGAAAAGCTTGAGAAAACCTCTTCACACCTTAATGGTGGTGTGAGAACCCAAAGAAAGGGAGATGAAGAAAGAGTTTGGGGTTTGTAGGCACAAACCCAAATTGAAAGCTCAAAAAGATAAAAACAATAAAAACCGTATTGTTGAGAAGCCTTGGGCGCCAAGGGTTGAATGGAGTTGAATACGTGCACTCCCAAGCTTCTATGGAGGTGCTCCTTGGATGTGGAATTGGATTGGAGCAGTTGTGGTTCCCTTGGAGCAATCCGCCGGAGGTTTGCTAAAGATGTAAAAATGTGTCCGGTGGCTTGTATGTTGTTCCGGGGCTTCCTAGGCCTCTATTTATAGGCTAGGAACCTTCAAGTATCCGTTGGAGGGCTTTGGAGCCGTTGGAAAAGGCCTCGGAGCCGTTGGGAGGCTTTTGGAGTTGACTGGTCAAAGCCAACGGCTAGTTTGACCAGTGCTACCGGCTGGCCGGTGCAGGGCCACCGGCTGGCCGGTGCCTTGACAGTGGCTAAGAATACTGGTCCAGGCTCCACCGGCCGACCGGTGCCAGAGCCACCGGCTGGCCGGTGGTGAGGCAGTAGCAAACCCTGTTCATTCTGGGTGCCACCGGCTGGCCGGTGCTTGGCCACCGGTTGGCCGGTGAGATGGCAGTGGCTCAGCATCCTTCCCAGGGTCCACCGGCCGACCGGTGGTGAAGCCACCGGTTGGCCGGTGGACTGATTTTCAGTCCACTTGTGTTCCTTTGCCACTTAAGCTTGCTTGGCCCAATTCCTTGGCCACCTGATTTGATTCCTATCAATCCAAAAACACTTGAAAGAGGATTAGATAAATATGAGGGTGATTGTGATCATGAAAATAAAACCTTGAGGGGTTCGAGAGGTACAACAATCTCCCCCTATTTTGATGATCACAATCACCAAAACAATTAATGTAAAATACTGAAATTGAAAGGAATTCTAAGCATGTGAAAATGATTCTCCCCCAATCAATCAAGAAATTTCTCCCCCTTTGTGATTATCAAAATAGAGTGGGGCATAAAACTTGATTGAGGGATACGATGAAAAACGAGATTTTAAAACAATTGAAAATGATACTAATTGTTGGAAATTTTGAAATGAAAAATTGAATTGAAAAATTTGAATAACAGTTTGAATTGAAAGTTTTGAATCAAAAACCAATTGAAATTCGAAATTTGAAACCAAATGAAATTTTTGAAAGTGAGAGTTTTGAAAAATCGACACCAACTGTTGGATATTTAAAAAAGAAAATTTAAAAGAAAATTTGAATTTCAAAGCCAAGTGTTGAGTTTGAAATGAAAACTTTGAATACACAACAAGGCTTAAAAAAAAACTAACTCCCCCTAAATAAAAACAAAGAATCACTGGGGAGTGGTTTTTGAAACCGAAACAAATTTAGGCCCGGAGAGACTTGCCAAAAGGGATTTTTCAATCCAAATTTGTTTCATGGCGGGTCTTCTCCTATAAAATTCATCGGAATAGAAAATCGATTTGGGTTGGCCGTACCGGGCGTTTTTACAATTACATTCATAAATGAGATGCCCGGATTTTTTGCAATAATTACAAAATTTATAACAAGAGCTCCCCCTTACAAAAATAGTGTGTGTATGGGAGGAGGAAGCTTGGTTGGTGTAGCCAAGTCCATTGTTGGTTCGGGAAATGCGTTGGGAACCAAGGAGTTTTGAAAGGTTTTGCTCTCCGTTGGTGAATTTAGCAAGAGATTCCCTTAGATCTTTGATGGTTGATTCCATGGAATCAACATTTGGGAAATTTTGGATTTTAAGGGTCAACTCTTCCTTCTCTTTGAGAAGTTGTTCTTTTTCGGAGGAGAGTTTTTTGAAAGATTTTTTTAAAGAAACAAATTTTGACGAAAGCTCATGAAAACCTTTTTCAAGTTGGTCTCTAGCATGTGAGAGTTCTTCATAAGATAAATGATTTAAAGAATTTGAATTTGAAGAACATGAGGAAGAGGAATCGGAAGAAGTTACCTCATGGAATGCCATTAGGCATTTTGTACCGTTGTCGCTCGAGGAGGAGGAGGAGGAGGATGAGGAGGTGTCACTCCATGTCGCCTTGAGGACCTTTTTCTTTCCTTTCTCCTTTTGCGTGGCCCGTTTCTTGTTGAGTGGGCAATCGGGCTTGTAATGGCCCTTTTCGCCGCACCCGTAGCATTTTACCTTGGGCTCGGATCTTGCGGTGGGTTCTTGCTTTCGCGCCTTGCGAGATTTCTTCTTCTTGTGCTTCTTCATAAACTTGTGCATTTGGCGGGCGAGATTCTCCATTTCCGAGTCGCCTTTTGATGATGAGGAAGATGAGGAAGGAGATGAGGAAGAGGATGAGGAGGAGCTTACTTCTTTTTGTACCTTGAGGGCAATGTTCTTTGGAGTTTTGATTGGTGTGCCCTCCTTTTGAGCTTGCCTCCTCCTCGTGATCTCATAAGTCATGAGAGATCCGATGAGCTCCTCTACCGGCATATTTTTGACGTCCTTAGCTTCTTGGATCGCCGTCACTTTTGGTGCCCATTTGCTTGGTAGGATCCATAGGATCTTCTTCACCATAGTTTCAGCTGAAACATCATCACCAAGGGACTTTCTCCCATTGCACACGTCAGTAAATCGTGTAAACATTTCAGAAATAGACTCATTTGGATGCATTGAAAAAGATTCAAAATCCTGTCTATACATATCTAATCTAGTATCCTTGACTTTATTAGTGCCTTCATGGGTTACTTCTAAAAGCTTCCAAATTTCATGTGCAGAGGTGCAAGTGGATACACGATTAAATTCATTTCTATCTAACCCGCAATGAAGAGCATTCATGGCTTTGCCATCAAGCTCAAAATTCTTAATATCAGCGGGGGTCCATTTGGATTCATCGGGGGAAGACAAAGTATAACCATGCATGACAATTTTATATATGGGATAACCTATGCTTCTAAGGAA
Organism: Viscum album; assembly: GCA_963277665.1. NCBI lineage: Eukaryota > Viridiplantae > Streptophyta > Magnoliopsida > Santalales > Viscaceae > Viscum > Viscum album. Next base: position 1,736,122,139 of record OY728128.1, read on the forward strand.
AGTGGTCATGCGGGTTTTCCAATAGTTATAGTCGGTCCCATCAAAAAATGGAGCCCGACCCAATGAGTAGCCCTCGGGGGCGAAAGAAGTTGATGCCATCTAAATGGATCTTAAATTTGAAACCGGGTTAGGGATTTATTCAAAGTTCCTCTGATACCAATTGTTGGGCGGAAGAAAGCAAGGGAATGATGGCAAGAGGGGGGTGAATTGCCTTTTAAAAATTGATTAACAAATTAAAATCAAATATCAAAGTGCAGCGGAAATAAAGAGGAAAGACACACAAAATTGATAACGGAGTTCGGCCAAAACCCGGCCTACGTCTCCGCTCCCAACTCAACCGTTGAGAGATTCCTACCGCTTGCTTTTCAATGGTTTTAGCAAGAAACCCACTAGGCTTTGAGGTAGCACTAGAACCTATTACAGCTTGCTTTTGTGGTTTAGCAAGAACCCACTTGCTTTTGATGGTTTAGCAAGAACCCACTAGTCTTTTTACGGGTGAAGACTAGCTCACCGAGACACAAGCCTTTTAAAGGAAAAGCTTGAGAAAACCTCTTCACACCTTAATGGTGGTGTGAGAACCCAAAGAAAGGGAGATGAAGAAAGAGTTTGGGGTTTGTAGGCACAAACCCAAATTGAAAGCTCAAAAAGATAAAAACAATAAAAACCGTATTGTTGAGAAGCCTTGGGCGCCAAGGGTTGAATGGAGTTGAATACGTGCACTCCCAAGCTTCTATGGAGGTGCTCCTTGGATGTGGAATTGGATTGGAGCAGTTGTGGTTCCCTTGGAGCAATCCGCCGGAGGTTTGCTAACGATGTAAAAATGTGTCCGGTGGCTTGTATGTTGTTCCGGGGCTTCCTAGGCCTCTATTTATAGGCTAGGAACCTTCAAGTATCCGTTGGAGGGCTTTGGAGCCGTTGGAAAAGGCCTCGGAGCCGTTGGGAGGCTTTTGGAGTTGACTGGTCAAAGCCAACGGCTAGTTTGACCAGTGCTACCGGCTGGCCGGTGCAGGGCCACCGGCTGGCCGGTGCCTTGACAGTGGCTGAGAATACTGGTCCAGGCTCCACCGGCCGACCGGTGCCAGAGCCACCGGCTGGCCGGTGGTGAGGCAGTAGCAAACCCTGTTCATTCTGGGTGCCACCGGCTGGCCGGTGCTTGGCCACCGGTTGGCCGGTGAGATGGCAGTGGCTCAGCATCCTTCCCAGGGTCCACCGGCCGACCGGTGGTGAAGCCACCGGTTGGCCGGTGGACTGATTTTCAGTCCACTTGTGTTCCTTTGCCACTTAAGCTTGCTTGGCCCAATTCCTTGGCCACCTGATTTGATTCCTATCAATCCAAAAACACTTGAAAGAGGATTAGATAAATATGAGGGTGATTGTGATCATGAAAATAAAACCTTGAGGGGTTCGAGAGGTACAACAATATAGTGCCATCTAAATAATTGAATGGAAGCTATTGTTATAGAAAAATTCTACCAAAGGTAAATATTGATCCCACATACCTTGAAAGTCAAGTGAACAAGATCTCAAAATGTATTCTAAGGTTAGAATAGTCCATTCTAATTGTCCATCAGTTTTAGGGTGGTAGACAGTGCTCAAACGAAGTTCAGTATCCAAGGCCTTCTGAAGACATTTCCAAAATCTTGATGTAAAATAGGGATCGAAATCAGAAAAAATCGATAGGGGTATATCATGGAGTCTTACAACTTCATTAATATGTAGTCTTTCTAGACATTCAAGTAGTAAATATTCTCTTATAGAAAGAAAATGTGAAGACTTGGAAAGATGATCAACAATGACCCATATTTCGTCATTCCTTCTAGGAGTCTTTGGTAGCCCCATGACAAAGTCCATCGTAATATTATCCCATTTCCACTCAGGTATGGGAAGAGGTTGCATGACTCCACTAAGATTAAGGCTTCCAACTTTCACTTGTTAAAAAACCATACATCATGACACAAAATCAGTAGTCTTCCTCTTCATGTTGTCCCACCAAAAATTTTCCTTCAAATCTCTATACATCTTGGTTCTTTTAGGGTGTATAAAGAAATTGGAGCTATGAGCATCATCCAACAATTCCCTTTTTAGATCATGTATATCAGGAACACAAAGTCTCTTCCCAAATTTCAAAATTCCATCTTTGTATATGAAGTCACTCAATATCCCATCATTTATAACTTTAATCTTCTTTTGAAACTTCTCATCAATAGTTTAAGAACTTTTTAAACTTTCTAATAAAGATGGTTTGGAAACCATTTTAAAAAGTATTGATGTTTCACCTTCCATGGTCATTCTTATATTCATCTTTACTAGATCCATGAAAATATTATCCATTTCAACTCTTATCTTGTTCAAAACTCCATGATCCTTTCTTCTCAAAAAATCATCCACCTTATTTGCCTTCCCCGGATGATAGTGTATTGTGAAATCAAAATCCTTGAGTAGTTCAATCCTTCTCCTTTGCCTCATGTTGAGTTCTTTTTGTGAGAAAATATACTTCAAACTCTTGTGATCAGTATAAATCTCACGTTTTTCACCATAGATATAGTGTCTCTATATCTTCAGAGCAAAGATTATAGCTTCTAAATCAAGATCATGGGTGAGATAGTTTTCTCATGAATTTTTAGCTATCGTGATGCAAAGGCAATAACACTGTCATTCAACATAAGGAAACAACCAAGTCCTTTCATTGAAGCATTGTGATAAATAACAAACCCATCATTCTCTGATGGTAGAGTCATGATTGGAGAATTGACCAATCTTATATTTAGTTCTTTAAAACATTCTTCACACTCTTTTTTCCAAACAAATTTAACTACTTTACGTTTGAGATTGGTTAATGGGTTTTCCAACCAGGCAAAATTCTGGATGAAACCTCGATAATAACCTGCTAAACCAATAAAACTATGAAGCTCAGTTATACTCACTGGTTCGGTCCATTCATTGATTACCTTGGTCTTTGAAGGATCAACAATGATTCTATCCTTAGAGAAAATATGACCAAGAATAGAAATCTCTTGAAGCCAGAATTCACACTTGCTAAACTTCCCATATAATTCATTTCTTCTTAGGGTTTTTAGAATAGTGCGCAAGTGATTTTCATGATCTTGGTAGATTTTTGAGTATACCAATATATCATCAATAAATACCACGAAATAGTCATCAAGATATTCCTTGAAAACTCTATTCATTAAATCCATGAAGATAGAGGGTACATTTTCAATCCAAAAGGCATTACTATAAACTCTTAATGTTACGACCCGATGTTAATAATGAAAATTCTCTTATTATAAATATGCCATAAATCAAATAATAATGAACAAATAAGTGATAAGTGACCTTTAAACATAAGTTTTTCAGTTCTGTGTTTGGAATTTTGAAAATCCAATATACGTGGTTGTTTTCAAGATGTTTTTTTGGAGTGTAATAAAACAAAAATAATTTTTGGTGAATAGTAACCTACCATAATGAATAGTAACATACCCTTAGGAATAATGATATACCCTAATAAATATTAACCTCACCTATGGTGGTATAAAAATAATATTCAAGTTGGAAGTGCAATATACCTATATTTTAGAATAAGTTAATGAGTGTTTTAAAACTGGTTTTGATAATAAATTATTATTTTAATTAAATATGAAAATAATCATATTTATAAAATTATTTTTGAAAAATGGACTTCATTTTTGGATTAAACACATCGAAAATTAGTTAGGGTGAATTTTTGGGATTTCTCTGAAATACTTTAATTTTTGATGAATAGTAGTATCCGATGATTTACAATAAATGCTAAATAATGGATTAATTGAGTCATCGATGATGCTCTGCTGATGTAAGACCACTTGTTTCGGTATCACATGATAAAATCACTATTCTTGGCATTTAAATACTTACTATTCCTTGTCTTGGGAAGAAATAATAAATTAATGATTATAATATCATGAAATCCCTCCTCTCCTCCACTATAAAACCCCCCTTTACTCCCTCATCTCTCCACTCCTCTCAAGATCCAATACTTATCTAAATTCTGCCCAAACCTCTCCTCAAGGTCCTCCCCCACGTCCAAAGTCTCTCAGACTCCTCAAAATACCAAAACCTCTCCCCTTAAGAGGTTCTCAAAGGATGAAGTTTCAAGAGGTAAATTCCTCTTCCCAAATGTCTTCTTTTTTTAAGTTCTTTTATTTTTTATTTATTTCCTCACCTCCCTTAAAAATAATAGTATGATAAATCCAGTAACATACATGTAATATATTGTATTCATGCTAGTGGTATATTTCATTATCTTCTCCCCTTTCCCCACCCTATTATTTAAAAGAAACGAAAGCACCGTTTGAGATGTGCTAATTTAGCACATTCAAGGACAACTATTTACCAATTTCTATTATTATATTTAATTATGGTCATGAAACTATTTGTGTTATGGTTGAACCAGATTATTATATATGTAATATATCCTATTTTAGGTTCTGTAATCCTTTGGTACAAATGCAATTAAGTTATAAATCAAAACACAATCTTTGTGATCAAACCCACCGAATAACAAAAACGGTTATCACTATGGTTATATATGTAATAATTCAACATCACTATAAGTAACCTAATTAAAACTAAAACCATGTAATCTCCGGGATATGAACTAAAGAATATAATTTCAATTCTGGACATCCACTTTCATCATTCATATAATCCAAACTTGAACATAAGTGGACCGATCTTTTAAAGCCAAGTAAACAAACGAGCCCGAACAATGAAATTGAACCTTATAACTAATCAAAAAGGATTTTAATGAACTGAAAAGTGTTATAATAAATCAATTAAATATATAATAGGATCTTTAATTATGAATTAATAATCCTAATTTTTTTATTCATGTCATTAATAACAAGTGGAGAACACCACCAGATTTGAGGTAAGGGATCCTCTCCTTTTCTCTCTTAAACAAGATTGTCCTCTATACTATGCCTTTATATGTGTACTAGAAACTGATGGGGTATGTTTAATAACCTCCCCCATACTTCCTTATGGATTTATAAGTGATGAGAAACCCCATTTCTCTCTCATAAATCCCTCTTTGTCACACCCGACACCATGCTAATAAAATCATAACGAATTCTACCCGAACCTTATTTGTTCTTTCAGGTTGCCTTATCTGTCTTTAAAAATGGTGTTATCTTATCTATCTATGTGAGTCTTAATAATTCTGTTTATTTTTACAAGATTATTATATCAATACCCTCTCATCATATTATTTCGGGGATATACCTGATTTTGAAAGATTCCCTCTTTAGAACTTTCCGATAAACCAACCTATTTTAATGGGACTTCCCAAATTTTTACCCAAATTTCAGATGCATTATATCCTATGTTTTAAAAAACCATTGTATTTATAAAATCAGTATTTTTATTATTAAAACCATCTTGGTTCAATTCTGGATTTATATAAAATAATGTCCTCTTTTCTATATGAAAATCTCTAGAGTGTTTTCCTTAAAACCGCACAAAAATGATTTAATGTTAATGTTTCTAAAATACATTTTTTATATGTTGTCACTTATATTTGACACCACTTAACCTGTTATATTCCTATTTTACCCTATTAATGTACATGTATGTTCTCATCCCTTCCTTTCCTGGACACTTTCGTGATACGCCCGTTGGATATGTTTTATGTCATGATTGTGGTACCCAACTCTTTCCATGGGTAACCATATGTTTATGTATGGTTGAATACGTATGATTATTTATGCGGAAGGATTATTTATGTGGAAAGAATATTCATGAATATGTTGATATGGGTGTGCCCAAATAGCACTCCAATGCATTGGGTAAAGATAAGTCTCATGAGATTCGAGGTGAAACGAGATTGGCGGTTAGCCTTGACCCGTACCAAAATGGGAAATGAGATTGGTGGTTATCCTTGACTCGAACTAAAGATATGATTTATGATTCTGCCACATTTACTTGATTCCATGTTTATATGATCCCATTCTTATATTAAATGATTTTATAAGTTTCATGCTTTGGATATCATTATGTCATGCCTCTTAACTCACGTTCTTGAGATGTATCCTTATGTTCATTCCTTTACAGGGATTTTTAGCTCATCCAATTTGTTCATGTGTTCCCCGGGGTACCCTATACAGATGTAAGAGCTCAAAGGAAGTTAGAAGCTCTTTATAGAGATTAAATAAATAAGTTTTATCAGCCCCATGTTTTATGTTATATGTACCTAGTATTCCAAGACACTATACTTAATGATCCTTGGATTGTACTCTAATGATTAATTATGCTTAAAATAATGAAAAGTTTTATGTAAAAGGCTTGGGTCTCTATAGTTGGTATCAGAGTAAGGTCTAGTTATTTTTGGAGATTAGGAATAGAGAACCTTAGTGAGAACCTTAAGGATGAGACTAAGTATAAGAAAACAGTCCTAAATTTTGGTGAGTATAGAGTAAGTGGTTTATCATGCAAAGAAATCCCTGTCTGGATATGAGTAGGTAGAGGCGGCTCTGGCACAGATGTATCTAGGGGTAAAACCTGAAAACACCGCTTTGAGCTATACTCAAACGAGAACTGGTGCACAACAACGGGGCATGCTGCACTCTTGGTTACGACACTCCTGGGGGATATGATTTGGTAGATTCACGAGCTTAATACAAACCGTTATTAAGGGACAAAAAAAGCCCATAAGAATATAAGATAAGAAATAGATCAAGGATAACCTAGATATAAACCTAAGGAATCACAATTTAGGATGCACTTATTTTTTATAAGTTTATCCTTTAATGTTCAATGTTTCCTTTTTATGCTCAATAGATAAGTATTCAAGACCATTATTTATACATTATTCTTCATAGTTAATGGCGGGAAATAGAAGAATACGTTCGAACAACCAATGTGATTGGAAATTTAATGATTGCCATAATGACGTTCTTGATGTGATGGAAGTGGGTGCTCAAAACATCATGTAAGTACTTTTTCATCTAGTTTGAGTTATGAATAATAACTTGAATCAGGTGGAACATCCCCATCCTCTAAGAAAAGAGCAAGTTTCCATAGAATCCTTCATGCGGAAAAGGCCTCCCATGTTTTGCGGGTCTTCTGATCCCCTCCTCGCAGAACAATGGATTAACTCCATTGAAAAGATTTAATATATCCTATATTGCTCAGAAAAAGAGAAAGTTGTACTGGAAGTCTATCGTTTTGATGGGGAAGATGATCAGTGGTGGAAACTGATCAAGAATACGAAGTTCGAAGAGGAAATTGATTCCATAGATTATGAGGAATACAAGAGGATGATTTTCAACAAATATTTTCCTCAAACCATCCATCTCAAGATGGAAAGAGAGTTCCTTGGACTCAAACATAAGGAAGATGAGTCTATTGGGGTGTATGAAGTGAACTTTACAAGGCTATCATGGTATGCCTCTGGGTTTTTCATGAACACCAAAATCAAGGTGGATCGATTCTTTAGTAGACTAAAGCCGAGTCTACTAAATTTTTTGGCAATTCGAGACTTCGACAGCTATGCAGAGATTGTCCATTATGCCCTTAAGGTTGAAATGGAGATGGGAGACTCTCAGTGGTCTCATGGCACTAGTGACAAGAAGCAGAAAATAGAGAAAATCATGGGGGGTTCATCAAACAAATCCAATGATGGAAAGATGCCTCACTTTCCCCTTTGCAAAAATTTTGGGAAGAAGCATCTTGGTGACTCTCTCAAGGGAACTGGGAATTGCTTCAAATGCGGAATGTTTGGTCATCTGGCCAAGAACTACCGAAGGGATATGAAAAATCCCGCTAATGTTGAAGAGGAACTGAAGGTTCAGATCAACACTCAGCCTGCAGTGAAGTGTTTTAACTGCAAGGAGCTTGGGAATTATGTGAACAATTTCCCTAATCCGAGGGTTGTCGAAGGAAATCATCAACAACCTCCAAGGAAACATGGAAGGGATTATTCTATAACTACTACTAATGTGGAGCTGGAAAACGATGTGGTGACAGTTACGATAGTGATTCATTCAAGAATAGAAGATGTACTATTTGATTCTGGTTCTACGCATTCTTTCATATCTTGCGAGTATAGTAGAACTATTTAAACACCACCTCAAAATTTGAAGGAACATTTTTCAGTGAAAACATCAAATGGGGCGATCACTGCATCCATGGTTTATAACTCCTCCCTGGTTAATGTTTGTGGACTGAACCGCCCGGAAAATCTCATCATACTTTCTTTAGTGGAGTTTGACACAATCTTGGGCATGGATTGGCTATCTTTGTACAAATCCAACATCAACTGTCGGGAAAGGGAAATCACTTTTCACATCCACAGTCATCCTCCGATTCTTTAAAAATCCAAGGAGGAACATGAGTCTCCTTTAAAATATTCATCTCAAGTGTGGATATTATTGCCTTATAAGAAAGCATATCTAGATCAAATGATCAAGACAAAGGAGAGAATCATGCTTGAAGACATTCCCATCATGAGGGGTTACACTGACGTATTCCCTGAAGAGTTGCTTGGTCTTCCTTCAGACCAAGAGGTTGAGTTCTCAATTGAACTTATCCTTTGATCGCTACCTATCTCAAAGACACCATACAGAATAGCCACCGTAGAGCTGGAAGAGCTGAAGAAGCAGTTACAGGAGAATATAGAGAAAGGTTTTATATGCTCGAGTGCTTCACCGTGGGGGGCTCCAGTCCTCTTCGTCAAGAAGAAGGATAGATCAATGAACCTCATCATTGATTATTGTGATCTCAATAAAATCAGTATAAAGAACAAGTATCCCCTTCCACGGATTGATGACTTGTTCGATCAGCTTCATGGGGCCAGTTATTCCTATAAGGTGGACCTTTGGTTGGGATATCACCAACTAAAGTTGAGGACGAAATATATTCCCAAGACTGCCTTTCAAACGAGGTATGGACACTATGAGTTCATAGTGATGCCCTTCGGACTCACTAATGCTCCAAAAAGTTTCATGGATTTAATGAATAGAGTCTTTAGAGATTACAATGACATATTTATGGTGGTCGTTATTGATTATATTCTGAAATACTCGAAGATAAAGGAGGAACATGAGGATCATTTGGAAACTGTGTTAAAGACTTTGCGAAGGGAGAATTTGTATGCAATGTATATTAAATGTGAGTTATGGATGGAGTAAGTATCATTCTTGGGGCATGTTATCACCATGAAAGGGATATCTGTGGACCCTTCCAAGACAAAGGCAATTGAAGAGTGGCCGATGCTAACTTATGTAACGGAGATCCTTAGCTTTTTAGGTCTAGCTGGGTATTATCGACGATTCATGAAGAACTTTTCACAATTTTCAAACCCAATGACCAAGCTGACACGAAAGGGAGTAAAGTTCGTCTCGACACAGGAATGTGAAGACTGTTTCAAGGAGTTGAAAAAGAGGCTTATCACTGCGCTGGTACTCACACTCCCTTCAAGTGGAGAACTCTTTGTGGTGTATAGCGATTCTTCTAAGAAAGGGTTAATCTATGTGCTAATGAAAAATGATAAAGTGATAGACTATTCCTCAAGGCAGCTGAAAATCCATGAGAAAAACTATCCCATGCATGATTTGGAGTTGGTGGCTGTGATCTTTGTGTTGAAAATCTGGCGGCATTATCTCTATGGGAAAAAATGTGAGATATATACCAACCAAAAGAGTCTCAAATATATATTCACATAGAAAGAGATTAATATGCTCCAATGAATATGGATAGATCTCATCAAGGATTAAGACTGCTCAATCCATTACTATCCTAGTAAGGCAAACAAGGTGGCAGATGCTCTACGTAGAAAGGATCCTCCATATTTATCAATGATGAGAATTGAAAAAGATCTGATCTTCTTATATTTTTAAAGGATAGACATGGGAATCATTAAGGGAGGAAAATCATCAATACTTTCTCAAATGATTTCTCAACCATTCCTCTTGGAGGAAATAAAGGTTTCTCAAAGAAAGGATGTGGAAATTAAAAAAAGGGTGGAAGCTATTAAGAATGGGAAATCCTCTGATTTCAAAATTGATGAGGAAGGAGTTGTAATATTTGGGACACGATTATGTGTACCATCTGATCCAGAGATAAAGAAGGAGCTGTTGAATGATGCACATAGCTCGACCTTCTCTATCTATCCTGGGAGTACCAAAATGTACTGTGATCTCTGAGAACACTTCTGGTGGGATAACTTGAAGAAGGAGATTTAAGAATATATATCAAGGTGCTTGGTATGTCAGCAAGTTAAAGTTGAGCGACACAAGTTCAATGGTATGATGCAACCATTTCCTATACCCATGAGGAAATGAGAAACTGTTACTATGGACTTTGTCACGGGTCTCCCGAAGACATCGAAGGGAAATAATGTGATATGGGTTGTGGTTGACTGACTCACTAAGACATCCCATTTCATCACTATTTGGTAAGATCTCTCACATGAACAACTTGCAATGTTATATGTGAAGGAAGTGGTGAGACTGCATGGTGTTCCACTCTCAATTGTCTCTAACTGTGATCCAAGGTTCACATCTAAATTCGGGAGGAGCCTTCAACATTCTTTGAGTAATGAATTAATTTTCATCAAGGCCTATCACCCCCAAACTAATGGCTAGTCTGAAAGAACAATTTAGACACTTGAAGATATTCTTAAATCATGCTCTCTAGAATTAAAAGGTGGATGGGATCAGCATCTCCCACTGGTTGAGTTCTCATACAAAAATAGTTTCCAATCGAGTATTCAGATGGCTCCATATTAAGCTCTATATGGAAATCGTAGTAGAACTCTAACCTGTTTGGATGAAGTTGGAGAAAGAAAGCTACTTGGACCCGATCTTGTTGAAGAGATGACATAGAAGGTTCATGTCATCCAGAAACACATCATAGATGCTCAAAGTTGTAAAAAGAGCTATACTGACAACCATTGAATGGACTTGGAGTTCGACGTTGGAGATAATATCTTCCTTGAAATATCTCCATGGAAGAGATTCATGCGATTCGGGAAGAAAGGGAAGCTAAACCGAAGGTATATTGGCCCCTTTGAGATCCTTGACCGCATATGAGTAGTGACCTATCGTCTTGAACTTCCACCAAATATGGCTCGAGTTAATGATGTTTTCCACGTATCACTCTTGAGGAAGTACATACCTGATCCCTTTCATGTACTAAACTCAGAGGTGGGGCAGTTGGAAGATGATCACTCATATGAGGAGAAGCCAGTAAAGATTCTGGATCAGAGAGAAAAGGTTCTACGCAACAAGACAACCCATCTTGTCAAAGTGTTGTGGAGGAACCATAAGTTTGAGGAAGCAACAAGGGAACTGAAGGAAGAAATGAATGAAAAGTACCCACATCTGTTTTTGGCCTAGAATGTAAAATGAAATTTTGAGGGAAAAATTTCATAAGGGGGGAAGAATGTAATGACCCGATGTTTTTAATGGAAATTCCCATCATATAAATATTCCATAAAATCACATAATAATGAACTAATAAGTGATAAGTGACCTTTAAACATAAGTTTGTCACTTCTGTATTTGGAATTTTGAAAATCCAATATACACGACTGTGTTCAAGATGTTTTTTTGGAGTCTAATAAATCAAAAATAATTTTCGGTTAATAGTAACCTACCGTAATGAATAGTTACATACCATTATGAATAGTGATATACCCTAATGAATAGTAAACTCACCTATGGTTGTATAAAAATAATATTCAAGTTGGAAGTGCAATATACCTATCTTTTAGAATAAGTTAATGAGTGTTTTAAAACTTGCTTTGATAATAAATTATTATTTTAAATAAATATTAAAATAATCATATATAGAAAATTGTTTTTGAAAAATGGACTTCATTTTTGGATTCTACACATCAAAAAATGGTTAGGATGAATTTTTGGGATTTTTCTCAAATACTTGAATTTTTTATGAATAGTAGAATCCAACGATTTACAATAAATGCTAAATAATGGATTTATTGAGTCACTGATGATGCTATACTGATGGAAGCCCACATGGTTCGAGATCACATGATAAAATATCTATTCTTGGTCATGGAATACTTACTATTTTTTTTCTTGGGAAGAATTAATAAACTAATGATTATAATATCATGAAATCCCTCCTCTCCTCCACTATAAAACCCCCATTCACTCCCTCTTCTCTCCACTCCCCTCAAGCTCGAATAATTCTCTAAATTCTGCCCAAAAATCTCCCCAAGGCCACCCCGCCACGTCCAAAAGCTCTCAGAATCTTCAATATACCGAAACCTCTCCCCTTAAGAGGTTCTCAAAGGAGGAAGTCTCAAGAGGTAAATTCATCTTCCCAAATGTCTTCTTTTATTTTAAGTTATTTTCTTTTTTTATTTCTTTCCTCATCTGCCTTCACCATAATAGTATGATAAATCTAGTAACATACATGTACTATAATTTCTTCATTCTATTGGTATATTTAATTATCTTCTCCTCTTTCCCCGACCGTTTATTTGAATGAAATGAACGCACCGTTTGAGATGTGCTAATTTAGCACATTCACGGACAACAATTTATCAATTTCTATTATTATCTTTAATTATGGTCATGAAACCATTTGTGTTGTGGTTGAACCAGATTATTATATTTGTAATATATCCTATTTAGGTTCTGTATTCATTTGGTACAAATGGAATGAAGTTATAAATCAAAACACATTCTTTATGATCAAACCCATCGAATAACAAAAACGATTATCACTAAGTTTATATATGTAATAATTCAACATCACTCTAAGTAACCTAATTAAAATTAAAACCATCTAATCTCCTGGATATTAACTAAATAATATAACTTAAATTATGGACAGCCACTTTCATCTTGCATATAATCCAAACTTTATCATAAGTGAACCGATCTTTTAAAGCCAAGTAAACAAACGAGCCCGAACAATGAAATTGAACCTTATAACTAATCAAAAAGGATTTTAATGAACTGAAATGGGTTATAATAAATAAATCACATATATAAGAGGTTATGTACTTTTTAATTAATAATCATAATTTGTTTATTCATGTCATTAATAACAAGTGGAGAACACCACTGGATTTGAGGTAAGGGATCCTCTCCTTTTCTCTCTTAAACAAGATTGTCCTCTATACTATGCCTTTATATGTGTACTAGAAAATGATGGGGTATGTTTAAGAACCTCCCCCATACTTCCTTATGGATTTATAAGTAATGATAAACCCCATTTCTCTCCCATCAATCCATCTTGGACACACTCGACACCATGCTGATAAAATCGTAACGAATTCTACACGAACCTTCTTTGTTATTTCAGGTTGCCTTATATTTCTTTAAAAATGGTGTTATCTTATCTATCTATGTGATTATTATGACTTCTGGTTAGTTTTACAATATTATTATATCAATACCCTTTCATCATATTCTTTTGGGTATATACATGATTTTGAAAGATTCCCTCCTTAGAACTTTCCGATAAGCCAACCTATTTTAAGGGGACTTCCCAAAATTTTACCCAAATTTCAAGTGCACTCTATCCTATGTTTTAAAACAGAATTGCAATTATAAAGTAAGTATTTTTATTATGAAAAACTTATTGGTTAAATTATGGCTTTATATAAAAGATTGTCCTCTTTTCTATTTGAAAAGATCTAGAGTGTTTTCCTTAAAACTGCACAAAAATGTTTTAATGCTAATGTTTCTAAAATACATTTTTTATATATTTTCACTTATATTTGACACCACTTACCATGTTATATTCCTATTTTACCCTATGTATGTCCATGTATGTTCTAATCCCTTCCTTTCATGGAAACTTTCGTGATACGCCCATTGGATAAGTTTTATGTCATGATTGTGGTACCCAACTCTTTCCATGGTTAACCTTATGTTTATGTATGGTTGAATATGTATGATTATTTATTTGGAAAGATTATTTATGTGGAAATAATATTCAAGAATATGTTGATATGGGTGTGCCCAGATAGCGCTCTAATGAATTGGGTAAGGATAAGTCTCATGATATGCGATGTGAAATGGGATTGGCGGTTAGCCTTGACCCGTACCAAAATGCGAAATGGGATGGGCGGTTATCCTTTACTCGTACTAAAGATATGATTTATGATTCTGACACATTTATATGATTCCATTTTTATATGATCCCATTATTATATTAAATTATTTTATATGTTTCATGCTTTGGATATCATTATGTCATGCCTCTTAACTCGCATGCTTGAGATGTATCCTTATGTTCATTTCATTACTGGGCTTTTTAGCTCATCCCTTTTGTTCATGTGTTCCCCAGGGTTCTCTATAAAGATGTAAGAGCTCAAAGGAAGTTAGTAGCTCTTTATGGATATTAAATAAGGAAGTGGTTTTAGTCCCATGTTTTATGTTATATGTACTTAGTCTTCCAAGACACTAGACTTAACGATCCCTGGCTTGTACTATGATGATTAATTATGCTTAAAATAATGAAAATTTTTATGTAAAAGGATTGGGTCTCTATACTTAATGCTCGTACCAGGTTCAAAATTCTATTTTCAGAATGTATTTCTTCTTCACACACAACTGATGATATCTAGATCGAAGGTCAATCATTGAAAAATATTGAGCTCCACATAGTTGGTTGAATAAACCATCAATGTGAGGTAGGGGATATATGTTCTTTATTGTTATAGCATTGATCTCCCTGTAGTCAATGCACAACCTCATAGATCTATCTTTATTCTCAACAACAAGGAAATGGGCTCCCCATAGAGAAACACTAGAGAGAATAAATCCTTTATTACTCAATTCCTCTAGTTGTTTCTTTAGTTACAATTATTCCACAATGGCAATTCTATAAAGGGTATCAAATATAGGCCTTGAACTAGGAATTAAATAAATGGAAAACTCAATTTCTCGTTCTGGAGGATGTCTAGGTAAATCCTCTGAATACACATCAACATATTTTTGCAAAATAAGTATGTCCTCTATTCTAACATTATTTTTCTAATCCCTAATTATTTCATTCTCTTTCTCCCCAATAATTGAATTTAGTAGACCTACTGGGGGTGGATCTAGATAAGAATTAGGTGGTTACATTTCTGCTCTAATGATAAGGTACTCCTTATCATCATCGAAAATTGTAACTTCCTTCTTCTTACAATAAATTTTCGCATCCTGGTCCGAAAGAAAATCAATTCTGAGGATTATATCAAATTCAATCTTTGCTATGGTGATGAGATAAGAAGATAAAGATTATTTATATGCCCTAATGGGAACTGATTCACAAAATTTGTGGTGATGACACTTCCCTTAGGAGTTTTGAATGACAACTCCCTTATTAAGTCAAATTGAAAATATCTAATTTTCTTTGAAAACGAGGAAGATATGAAAAAATGCGATGATCCAAAATCAAATAAAGCATTGGCTAAACTTGAGTAAACCATTAAATTACCTACCACCATGTCTTTTGGAGCTTCAACCTCAATAGTAGTGATATCAAAAGCTTATCCTTGCTCCCTTAGCCTTTTCTGAGGTAGGTTTCCTTGGCGCATAAGACATTCATTTTCCTAATGTCCCTTTTCACTATAATTGTAACATTCAAAATTGATATCCTCTTTCTTTCCCTTGCAATCAAGAGCTTGGTGGCCTTTTTCAACACACTTTTAACAGACTCACATTCCCTTCCGGCAAGTACAGAGGTGTTTCTTCCCACATTTACTGCAGGATAGATATTAAAATTTTCCCTTCTTTACCTTATTTCTATTTCTAGAGTGATCAGTAGATCCCTTCTTCTCTTTCTTTACTTTAAAGGCATAAGACTTAGAGAATTCATTTTCTATCTTGATAGCGCATAAGACAATATATTCATACGATGAGAAGGATTATGAGACTAATTATCAATGGAGAAATGTTTTTAACCCATAAAATAATCGATCAAACTTACTCCAAGGGTTATGTATATAATCTGTTGCATGCCTTGCTATCCTTGTAATGTTAGCCTCTTACTTTGTGACATTCTCATCCTCCTTTTGCATCAGACTCAGAAATTTCCTTTCTATATCCTCTCGATGGTCATGAGGAAAGTATTTTTCTATGAAAATATCTTTAAACTCCCTCTATTCCTTGTTTGAAACTTCTTCTTCTTCCTTTGTGTTTTGGATTAATGACCACCATTGATCTGCTTCTCCCATGAGGTAATAAACAACCATGAAAACTTTTTCCCTTTCTCTACTCCCCAAAGCATAAAATATTTTCTCTAATGAACTTATCCATTACTTAGCTACTAATGGATTTGTACTCCCATTGAATGTTGGTGGTTGTTGCCTCATGAAGCAGTCTAATGTTGATCCTCTGAGTTGTGGATCTGGGTGCTCCATATGGGTAAGGTTATTATTCTTAACCTGAGTGAGTTGTCCCAGTAAGGTGATAAGGTGATCAACACCAGTTTCATCACCAGATCCACTATAATTATCTTAAGTAGGACATAAATCCCTACATGGATTAGGTGCATTGATACGGTTTCCATTCCTTCTACTAGGCTCCATTTCTAAATAATGGCATACATTAGATTAGTTTAGGAATCGCAGTAAATAATTCTAAACATGTAAAAGACAAAACAAAAATTGAACAATTTATGGATATAATCCATAATCATAAAAAAAATGTTTTCTTTGAAGAGGTATATACTCATTAATTCTTCATAATGGTTTATAAAGAAAATATGAATATTCTTAATCATATCCCCCGGTAGTGTCATAACCAAGAGTGAAACAAGGCCCGTTGTCATGTACTATGATATCTCGAGTCAAGAACGAAACTCCTTGTCAGAGTTTTCACTCCTAGATACATCTGTGCCAAAGCTGACTCTACCTGGACGTATCCATATAGGGATGTATTTCATTGAAAAAACACAAAATCTCTACATTTCCAAAATTCTTGGAAGTTCTTCTATACCAATCCTCAAAGTCTATCTTGGGGTAATTTTCTCTAATCAGAGTTTATCTAAATATAGTTTCCAAGGTTTGTACTAAACTTCCAATGATACCAACTATAATTCCCGACCCCAGTTACCCAGAGTCAGTTCATTATTACATAACATTATCATGATCACAAGGGATCAAAATCCCAAAAGTCTGATCAGTTTAGTATCCTTGGAAGTACCAGATACATTCATAAAATTTAAATTACATTATAAAATGAAAAACAACAACAAAATTTACTCCATTTACCACAATCATCCATTATAAATTCCCCATATTTCATTCATAATATACTTATTCTCATCCTAGGAAAAAATCATACAGAGGGGTCAGATCAGACGCTCAGTAAGGATAACAATATAGTAGAAATTTTCAAGAATAATCATAAACATTTAAGGTAAGGTATAGGACTAAAAAACAATCCTCTTAAACTTAAAATTAATCATAATATGGAAAAGATAAATCAAATAATTCCATTTACATAGTCACATGGATATTCTACTAGTCGAATAATCACATGTAATATCAATATCCAATTTCATAATTTTGGAATGCATAATTCCAGACTTCATAACCACATAGTCACGGCCTTGTGCCTAGAATACAAATAATATTTTGTCAAGGCCTTGTTCAAAGACACTAGTTTGTCTCATGATACCTACCAATGCATAGAGGTGCTATAACGGGCTCCACCCATCACTTACTAAGTCCAATGCATTCCTCCAATGAAAAGGTTTAAACATAACATAAATATTCTTATTAAAACTTGCATACGAAATGTCAATACTTTATCCATAGACCATGAATGGTGTAAAAATAACACATCCATATTAATACCTATCACAAAACCTTCAATACAATATGGATGGTTTGTATCATAATAATCAACTTTAAATTATCTTAAAATCCGTCGAAGGATGTTAACATAGATGAAATCAAAACTTTTTGTAGAGAAACATCTCATTCTATTTTGAAATAATTTGAAAGTCATATAATTATAAAAGAAAACATTTGTTTTGAAATTTTTTTTATAACCTTTTATGGGAAGCTTCGACTATGTTATACAAGCGGAAAATAGCAGCACCTGCTGTATAAGTTAAAAAAATCATACTTACCTTAATTTTGTCGAGAAGGTCATAAAGTACCTTGTTTTGAAAACAAAGGAAAGATTTGTTTCAAAATATAAGTGGTAAAATAATGGTATAAATGACATTAACCCATATTTTAATAAATATAAAAAATGTTTTTAATTACAATTTTAAGAAAACACGAATGTGGATGATAAAGAGGTCCCAGTAGATACTTATGTATTAACAACCTCGGACAACCAAAGAGATTGTATAATTAACCATTACCTTGTACTTATACTTAGTAAAGGTTAAGTTAACCTCCTATATAATAGTTAAATCATTGTTATTAAATTATAAAATAATAATATACATAAATATGATATCATATATAATCTTCTAATATTGCTTTGTTAATAATATTTTAGTAGTATCATCGTTTCGGGTGTTAACTACTTCATTTTCCTTTATATTATGGGTTACGTTAGACATGTTTATTATTAATAGGAGTATTTGATGAATATACAGATTTATATTAAGTTCTTAAACATTATTTTTAATCATAAAATGAAATTTATTCTTGAATTATTATAATGGGGAATGAATCTCATCGCGTTCGTGGAGACGGTAATACGTACGTACGCGCGAGCGACAACATCATTATATTGATGGTGAAATATTATGTAATTGGATGGTATATCATATATAAAAAATAATTAAAATGTTATATTTATTATTAAATCAGTCATACTCATTATTATACCCATACAAATAATGACGCGTTTGAATAAAAAACTACACCACGACATGGAGACGGTAAGTCATACGTACGCACGTATGATGACTTTGTCATTTATTGGATGGATAGAATAAAAAATATGGTTGTATCATATTTACAATAACATCATGGTATGTATAAGGTATTGGAGTTACTTTTTTGGTATAGAAAAAACAAAGAAATAGGAAGTGGAAGAAAAAAATATCTTGAATGATGGTGGTGAAATTATTACCTCTTCTTCAGGTGTTTCCTTTTGAGTTGACCAAAAGGGCTCCTTAAGTTGGATTTATGATCAATATAAGGAATATAGGTTTAAGGGAGGATAGTTTAAAGGATTTTTGGATAGGGGATGTCTGCGCCAAATGGCATTGGAGGTGTGAAATTGAGATAAGGGTAAGTACCCTTTTATAAGAGAGGAGATGGTCACTTTAGGAAAAGAATGAAATATGTTTTTATAATAAAATCATTCTTGGATTATAATGGTTCAAAAATGATTTATTTCGTGGATAAGGTGGGTATGGGTCAAAAACATCTCAAACAAAAGGTTTTAGACAGGTTAAGGTCACCACATTATCCTTTTCTTTTAGATTTAACTCTTAGATAAATAGTTTGACATTTACCATGTCTCTTTATATTTTTATATTATATCGTTAATAAACATATTATAACAAGCCAAGATAACCCCACGTGGTTTTGAATTAATATATATAGCCTTATCTATGTACTTTGTCCGAAACATATATTTTTAGGAATATTATATCAATAAATAAAATATTATTTGTTTTAAAAACTCAATTATATCAATTTTGACACTATTTAGTATTTGATTTTTTTGTAAGCCATAAAAACTTTATCACTTATGAATATAATTTATTTAATCAACCCTAACATGTCATATTAACCTATAAAATTAGTTCAATTCATCAAAAGTGTCAATATAAATTTATTTTGATATTTAAAATATCAATTATTTTAATATTTCAATATTAAGGTAATTACTACATCATCATTGTGTCATAAAAAAATTAAATTCTTTAATTTCTAAAAAAAATAATATTATGTATGAAATCTTTTTATATTACTATTAATATTTATAGTCTAATTTATATTGTGTGTAACCCTATATTAAAAATGGTTTAGTAATTAAAATTTGAATTTAACTCTTTTAGCTCTTCTTTAAATAAAATAATAATAAATGTCCTAATATAATCCTAGTGGACCAAAGAGGATCATATTTTATTACTAAGGTTATTTTTGGTTGAATTACACTTATCCTATAGAATTAGTACATGTGTTAGGGTAATTATAATATCATTTTTACCATTAATTACCCTATTTACTTTTAACCGTGGTAAATAAAAGTCAAAAGTTACTATTCAAAAAAAATTATTTTCATATTATTGAACCAAATTTTACATACTAATGTCAATTGTGTCTCTCATATTTTTTAAATTCAACTCAGAGAAGCGGTAAAATTAATTTTTATGCAAATTTGTAAATACTCCTAGAAGGTGGGTAAAGGTTGGTAAAAAGTTCAATAAAATTTTATATATCTAAACTTATTATAAAATGACTCCAATGAATTAAATTAAACATATATAGGTATTATGTATCTATTTTGATCTTAAATAAATTAAAATGCAATAACTAATTACTTAAATAAAAATTTTGTGTTAAACAATAACATAGTGTTTTTCACTATTAATCAAAAATTGGAAGTTTGTAGAAAAATACCAAAAATTCACCCTATGCTAATTTTGATATCCTAAATTCAAAAATGAAGTCCATTTTGAAAAATAAAAGTTTTAAAATTTCAAAAAGGGGGTATTAATATTTATAATTGTAAGTTTGATTGGTCGTGGTGTGTTAAAACTCCATGTTGCATACAACGCAAGATACTGCATTATTCAGAGGAAAATGTACCATGGAAGCTTGGGGTGTTACATTGAAACTATTTTAGATTATATTATAATGGACATGGGCATGATCACAATGGGAAACATGAATCTCACTTTTCAATTGGGCATCACTCTCATCATTATTCTTTGTGTTCTTCGTCGTTAGTCAATGGAGATAGCGATTTGACATTACCATATCAGTTTCTATGTAATCAAACCATCATATTTATGATTGATATGTGAATGACCTTAGTATTAATGGTTTTTTTATAGATGGAGAAGGAACATAGTATCAGGGATGTTGTTCCTAGGATCGGGACCCCAATATATAACGAGGATGCATAATGATTTATTCTTAGGATAACGACTTTTTAATTTTTAGCCGCTGGAGACTAGGAATTCTTGAACTAACCTGTTTCCCATCGATTTTGGCTACACAGGTGAGTAAATGGTTAAAAATGTGATAGATTCAGTGTTGTTATTTATATGTGAGGAAGAAACAACACCTATTGTGAAATTACAATCTACTCACCATATTTTTTGGAAGAACACATGTCATGTATTTCATATCTTATTACAGCATGGGTTTTATCCTATTATAAACATCACATATCATATGGGTGTTCCCGCATATCTTGTGAAACTACCCTTGTTATTGAGTCATGTATGGGGAGTACACAGTCGGGACCTTCTATGATCTGACACACTGTGTCCCTTTATAGTGACACCATATGGAGGTACATGACCATTCTAACTATGCCTATGGAATAAAATGACAAAGTCCTTTGGTGATTATAACTATCATGTGTCCTAATTAACACATAATTTATTTTTTATGTAACATTATACATTTAATATATCCATCTTTTAGACTCATATTTTTTCCCTTGAGTTTCTCACTTTGAGTATAATTACACAAAAAACATGATACCTTCCTATTTTGGAATTATATGTATTGAATGTGGTGATTCATGTGAGAAAATTCCTCAAGTTATTCTTGGATGATGTTAGTGATCAGGTTGGGTCATAAAAGAAATTTTAGGATTGGAATTCCACCGACTCGCCAAGGTATAGGTTCCCGCATATCCTATATAATGTTAGAGTCGGTACACCCTCACAGAACAAAGGAAATATATCCTCTATATATGATTAGGTACTCTGTGTTCATCAAAATACGGTGAGAAGTGGGTCTTCCATTATAGTTAGTGTTACCTAATTTGTTGTACACAATGGTGAGAAATGGGTTCTCTATTATGAGTATCATGAAGTTATGTGTGGAACTTGAGAAAAAATTTGTGACCATTAGAAATGTTGGATGACTCATCTTCCATATATGGTTATAGATATTGAAACTCTTTTCCTTTTTCTACAAAGGTTCATATATGCACGATTATGAATTTTAGTTTCACTTATCTTTTTGACATACATGATGTTCTAACTATTTTATTATATTCATTAATTATTGTTTTTAGGGAATCCTACTCAGTATGTATATAATCATAATTACATGGGATTTTCCTATACATGTCATTTCTAATATAGAATAAATTCTTATTGATGGTGACTTTGGTGACCTAGTATTAGTGAAACATTGAAGTACTTGGAGGCACTGAACATATTTTATGGTCAGTCTTGCTTATTTTTAGCCAAAGTCATTTAGTATCTCTCTTTCTCAATTATTTTTAGGTTAGGAGCTCAATTTTATTCAGGGTTATATATATACTTTTCCCATTATCATTTGTATTATCTTTTGAAACATTGAGGTATTTTATAGTGTATCTCGCATGAATTATTCACTCTTAAGAGGTTTTAGTTTTATTACTTATTCTTAATGTTCATGAAGTTGGATATGTTCATTTTTACAAGTATCTTAGGATAAAGCATCCTATTATAGTGATATTTCTTCATGGTTATTTTCTTCATCCCCTAACCTATTGTAGGTGGTCTTGGGGTGTCAATATTGTGAGGATTGGTTTGGGATATTAGATAAATGAGGATGAAGTGTCTCAAGTATAGATATTTATCTCGGTAACCCAATGATCAGCAGTGGAAGATGTGTCCATACAATATGACCCAAAATATCTTCTTATTTACATTGTATATGGAGGTAATGGTTACAGGGAAACCAATGGTATATAAATCATATTTTAGTTGGTCTTTTTTACTTCCATATCCTAATCGACTCAACTCCAAAAATATTCTCATAGAACTATCGCAAGTCATTTTAATTTTCATCATGGATTCAGGAAGATACTTTTCTATGTTCTGATCTATGGTCTTGATGAAGAGAATTTTACTTATGAGGCATCGTTATAGGGACCTATAAATGAGGTGTTCCCTAAAAATGCTATTAGAACAATGCCTCTCAGAAATGGTCAATGAATGGCCCCACCATCAGTGTTTTGGAAGTATAGTAATCTGTATATTGAGTAGATGATATATCTATCTGGTTAGGTTGATATTGATTGTAGGTTTAATGTACTATGTGTGTTATAACAATAGAGACTACATGAATTTTATTAGTAGAAAGACCCACAGGAAGTGAAGGATTGGATTCAATTGGCGGTCTGAGTTTTTTGACTTGTATATCCTACAATAGACCATATGGGTTTTCTATCAATAAATATTCTTTATAGAGAAATAGGGTATTATTGGGGGCTGATTACTGAGACCCATGATGAGGCCACACCCTCAATGATAGGAAATCAATACATATTTATCAATGAGTATTAAATTTTTAGATTTCACTATGTACAGATCCAAGAGCTACTTGTGTTGCATTGCGGTGATATGAAAGTCATCTATTAGACATCAAGGATTACCAACCTTATCCACTACACCCTCGATATTGTGTGATATGTTTACATAAGGGAATTGATTTTCAAGCATGGACTTCATATGGACATCAATGAAAGAATGTTATCCCTATGTATTCTCACATATGCTATATTTATATATAAATACTTGATGATAGAGAGATTACATATATAAGGGATCTAAGATGTTGATATAAGTAATGGAAAATATATGGATAAGTAATCTTTAGTGGATATTAAGTGTCATCCATTACGGTCGCAAGTTGGAGGCATACTAGTTATTGAACTCCGACATGGGGATATTTATCATAGGGTTCATGATAAAGGTTTTAGTCATCTTATAGAGGGTTTATGTGATGCATTTCATGGTCATAATTACATGGCTCGTCATTTCTTTACCCACTGATAAATGACCACTACAGATTCAGTGTTCTGACAAGGGATCTCATTGTTTTGTTCACGGTTAACCCTAAAAATGTAGTACTAATATAGGGGAATAAGAAACCCTAGAGATATGAAATTCATGTGGAGGATAATTTAATCACCCATTAACAGCAACACCATCGGGTGGCCCACACCTGGCTCACTTGGATAGTGGTATAGGGAGTGGTTAGTTTCCAGCTATGGTGGGATATAACTAGGTAACTTGTGAGATGATTAAAGGTATGGTGTATATCTTCTCTACATTAGATCCAATACTTTTTTAAATTTTTTTGAGTCATTATATCATTTACATATCTCATGTGAAAGATCTATAGATTCATGTTGTGTATTTATATCTTCATTTGTGTCTATAGGTTACTATAGGGATTGATTGTTATATATTTTATATCTACTACCAATTTGAGTTCAAACTCTAAGGGTAGAGTTTCTTGTGGGACCACAAATTCATTATGATGAATTCTTTTCACATCATCATGGGTATTCACTTACTATCCATAGTATGTAATCCCATTGATTATCACTATATAAGAGTTAGACAACAACAATATACTGGGATGAGTTTCTCCTTCAATGGTGAGAAAGAACTTTTTCAAAAACAAGTGGATCTTTTGAGGAAAAAACATCTACCTATAACCCACAAGTTGGGGACTTTGGCCATTTGTGTATTTTTTCCTTCGGACTGACTAATAATTTATATCCTTCATTATGAAGAATATTCCAAACTATTGGGAAAGTAAATGAATATAATGAAAAGATCATAAAGGATAAAGGTGAGGAAATTCAATGGTGTCCCCTAAAATAATCATTATATAACTGATAGGAATATATCTCGTGTTATAAAAAACAAAATTCTTTCTTCTTGGTTACCATTATAAGAAATAAGATCATATAACATATTACCCTCATTACATGTGTGAAGAACCATCCTACTTGGATGAATATTGGAATTATATGCTTGGTTGTGAGAAATTTTATTCTAGGGTCAATCCAATCGACCTTTCAAGAAATTGAAAATAAGGGGTTAATGTAATTAAACATGAGATAAATTTAAAATTATTGAAATAAATATATTAATCCCTTGAACCATTGTTGATGCATCTACCACCAATGAAGTACCATCCCCAAATTAATCTAAAAAATACAATATTACCAAACTACTAACATTATGAACAAAACCATTACCATATATGATCCCATGCACAGAAGACCCATTCAAATTAAATTTATGACCATGAAAAGGAGGTTTACATCTCACCCAAATTCTATGATTCTTCCACCTTGGAGAAACCACCTCTATAGAAAACATAGTTATATTGGGGGAGTTTAAAACCATAGGCAAATCAACACAATTAAACTACTTCACAAATGATTTAAGAATATATAGAACCATTCACTTGATGTACTCGATATTTGGCTAAATTTTATGATGAAAAATAGAACTCTAATTTTCCAAGATGATCTAAAAACTCATAGTAGTGATAATAGTCCTCCCATTAGATTGTATTTGATTCCTCTCCTTAAATTCCTAGACTTCTTTAAGTGACACCTGTAACACACCATGGGTTTTAAAAAATAAATGAAATTCAAGAAACGTTGTTTTAAGTAGATATTTATAACTGGCCTTTAAGCATAATTTTTTATCTCCTATGTTTGGAATTTCAAAAAACAGTCATCTACAATTGTGTTCAGTATGTTATTTGGAGTCTGATCGAACCAACTTGTTTTTTTGTGCATAGTAACATACTATTATGAATAGTAATATGAATATTAATATGACCCTAATGAATAGTAAATTTTATTATTATTTTATTTTCTGAAGGCTTTAAGATAAAGAGATCTTGGTTAATTTTACAATGTTATATAAAAGCAATTATATTTTTAAAATTGTTAATTTTTCGATTAAGTATGATTTTATTAAAAATTAAATTAATAATATTTGGATTTTTTTTTAAAAAAATGGAGTTTATTTTTTATTTATACACATCTAAAAATGGTTAGGGGGAATGTTTGGGTTTTTTTCAGAAATAGTTGAATTTTCTGTGAATAATAAAAATACAGTTTTGTGTTTTGGTGTATTTAATGACATCATTAATAATGTAATAATGTTGTAATAAATCTGGTAGACTTGTGTACAATAAAATAAGATTTGATGTGTCCTATGTGTCCAATACCTTGGGAAAATACCATTGGAAAGCTCATGGTTTTTCAAATACCACTAATGTGGCGTCCCTTAGAAATTATTACACTATTTCCTCACTTTTGCTATAAATACCAACCCATTCCTTCATAATAATAATTCCAAATTCCACATAAATGATGATCTAGAAACCGTACCTCCTTATTTGTCCTCCCAAGTTTTCCTTAAGTCCCTAAGGTCCCAACCTTTATATTGTAGGAGTTACTATACAATGTAAAAAAATTCTCAACTTCTTTATTTTTCCATTCAAGTTCTCTTTTATGTGGTATAAAATTATAGAATCCATAATATGTTATTATTTTCGTATTATTATTGCTCTATTATATATTATTATTAATTTATTGATGGTTGACCTATGTCTTATATATTTTTAATGTTTTCTAAAACTTTGTTGTGTAACCATTTGGGTGCCAAATTTTTGTAAGGGAATTCTTAACCCAACTTCCATTCTTTGGGGTAAACTTTTTCATTATTCATTATATGGTATTAATATTATTGGTGTGATTAATTTTTATATATATTATGTTTCACTATGTGTATTTACATTTTATACACATATCCATTCAATTCTATTAATTCTCACTCCAATTATATTTTAAAGGATTTCCTTTTAAAATCATTTTATAACTCTATTTAATAAATTTCAAAAGGATTGTTTTTTTATGTGTATGGGATGAGTAGCTTCTCCTGATTTAAAAACACTTTATTACTATGATATGTTATTTGGAAATTATTATTTTTTTGGTGGAGCCCATTATAGCTAAATATATGTTGGTTTGATCATCTTTATAGCTCAAGATATGTTGGGTTGAGCCCATTATAACTCAAGATATGACGGGTGAGCCCCATTATAGATCTACAATGAATTGGGTACTCTAGAGATTGAATTTAACCAAAGGGTTATTCCATACATAAGGGTAAATGTAAGTGTGATATGGTAAATATGTCCTAAGGCATCAACATGAGTATTCTATGCATTCATGTTTTTATGATATGGGTTTTATAGGTTTTTATGTTATCACTTGACTGATGGTTTCTATATATATAAATATCCCTTACTAAGTTTTATACTCATACCATGTTTTTAAAAATTTTTACATAGGATATAAGGATGGTTAAGAGAAAGAATTGATTTGTGATGTTTAATATAGAGTTTTTATAAAGAAATCATGCTATATGTTTTAATGTTTTATATTTTGAAAAAATTGGAAACTATTTTTAGTAGTATCATATTGTATGATTGTGGTATGTTATGTGTGTAAGGTATCCTAATTTTCTAAAACTATAAACTCTAAAGGATCTGAAATGTGTAATAATGTATGTTCTTTTCAAAAATTAAAGATTAAGTAAGGTTTTTAAGGCAGGTTCCTTACAATTGGTATCCGAGAATGGCTTAGATAACTTTATGGGTTGGAATGATATTTAAAGAAAACCATAACTGATTTTTACACTATTATTATAAAATTTATAGAATTTAAGGGTAACCATGTTGATTCATCTATGTTATGCTTTTAAAAAATAGTTTCCATATAAGAAACATGGAAGCTGATGTACGAAGGCACTAAGAGGCTGATGTCTGTCCGACTCTACAGCTTGAAATAGTGGGAATCGAAACAGAGCAGTTTGTGACAGAAATGGATCAGTTAAATTAAGTAATAAATGAGGGTGGTATCCATGATAGAGAGGAACATGATCTACCAGGAAAAATCATGTCTTTTGTGGAGTATCTTATGATGCAACATCCTCCAGCATTCAGTGGAACCGCAGATCCAGTGATAGCTGAAAGATGGATCAGTACTCTAGAAAAGATATTTGATAACATGAGATGTTTAGAACATCAAAGAGTAATACTATCCATTTATCATTTGGAAGGTAAAGCCGATCAATGTTGTTCTATGGTTAATAATATGAGAAAAAGCGAAGATCTTGACAGTTTCTAATGGGATGATATTAAGAATCTTTTTCTAGAAAAGTATTTCCCAAAACTGTTCGACTTAGAATGGAGAAGTAATTCATGGAACTGAACCAGAAAGATGATGATTATGTTGAAGCATATGAATCCAATTTTACAAGACATTCCAGCTATGTACCAGATTTTACTCGGGATTTTTAATGTTAAATTAATAGATTTTACACTGGTTTAAAACTGTTTTTGCAAAGATCCTTGGACTCATGGGAGTTTAAAAGCATTGAGAAGCTTGTTTGTTGTGTTGAAAAAGTTGGGTTGGAATTTTCTAAAATATATGTGCCTCGTGATGACAAGAATAAAAAGCAGTCTGGTTTTCAGGCAATGGGGAATAACTCATCAATGAAGTCTGCAGGTAAGAAAATGAATTTCCCTTCTTATGAAAAGTGTGGTAAAAGGCATCCTTTTGAATGTCATTTAAATTCTGGGAAATGCTACTGATGTGGAAATTTTGGACACATGTCTCGTGAGTGCATGGAAAATAATATGAAAATTAATGAGAAGACAATGGTGAGATGATTTAACTATAATAAATTGGGTTATTTTACTAATGTTTTTTCAGAGCTAGTTACTCAAGTAGGGAATCAACATGATAAGAAACAGAAGGGTTTGGAATCTGCAACAACTTCAGCAGATGTTGAGGCTTCAAATGATGTGGTCTCACGTATATAATGTTTTTCATGATTCTATGTTAAGAATGTTTGTTCCAGATTCATCATATGTCATGAGTCCAGAAGCAGTTCACCTAGAAAGAACCTTTCATATGAAGAAAAACTAGTTCAGATTCTTGAATTAAGGGAATATGTATTGCGGAATAAGGTAATCCACCAGGTAATGGTTTTTTGAGAAACCTCATGGCTGAAGAAGAAAAATGAGAATCTAAAAATGCTATGGGGGAAAGTTGACCTCACTTGTTAAATGAGTAAATAAAATTAAGAAGATGCAATTTCTAGAAGGTGGGGATAATGTAACACCCCAAGGTTTTAAAAAAAATAAATGAAATGCATGAAATTTTTTTTAAGAGGATATTTATAAGTATCCTTTAAACATAATTTTACAGCTTCTATTTTTGGAATCTCGAAAAATAGTCATCTACAATTGTGTTTAGTAAGTTATTTGGAGTCGGATGAAACCAACTAGTTTTTTTGGTTAGTAGCAACATACTATTATGAATAATAACATGACCCTAATGCATAATAAATTGTATTATTATTTTATTTTCTTAAGTCTTTAAGATAATGACATCTTGGTTTATTTTTCAATGTGATATAAATCTAGTTATAGTTTTAAAATTCTTAATTTTTGAATGATGTATGATTTTATTTAAAAATTAATTTAATAATATTTATAAAATTATTTTCAAAAAAAATGGAGTTCATTTTTAAATTCTATAGCTCAAAAAATGGTTATGGTGAATTTGATGGTTTTTTTATAAAAGAGTTGAATTTTTGGTGAATAGTAAAACTAATGTTTTGAGTTTTAGTGGGTTTAATTACATCATTAATGATGTAATAATGATGTAATAAATCTGGTTGACAAGTGTACATTAAAATAATATGTTAGGTGTCTCAAGTGGCTAATACCATGGGCAAATACCATGGGAAAGCCCATGGTTTTTCAAACACCACTAATGAGACGTCACTTGGAAATTATTAAAATATTCACTCACCTTTTCAATAAATACCACACCATTCCATCATTAAATTCATTCCAAATTCCTCTTCAACTAAGATCTGGCCTCCTTACCTACCTATTATTCCTCACAAGGTTTCCTCACGCACCCAAGGTCCAAACCTTCATGTTATAGGAAATACTCTACAAGGTAAAAAAATTCTAATCTTATTTCTTTTTTCCATTCAAGTTCTCTTTTATGTGGTATAGAAATAAGAAATCCACACCATGTTATTCTATTTATCTTATTATTACTCTATTCTCTATTATGATTCATTTATAGATGGGTGACCCTTGTCCCCTCTCTTTTTAATGTTTTCTAAAACCATGTTGCGTAGCCGTTAGGCTGCTGAGTTTAGGTAAGGGAATTCATAACCCAATTTCTATTCTTTGGGTTAACCTTATTCTTTATTCATTATATGGTATTAATGTTATTGGTGTGATTATTTTTTGTATATATAATGTTTCACTATGTATATATACAGTTTATACACATATCCATTCAATTAAATTAATTCTCACTCCAATTATATTTTAACAGACATTCCTTTTAAAACCATTTTAAAACTCTCTTTAATAAATTTCAAAAGGACTGTTTTTTATGTGTATAGAATGATTATTTTCTCATGATTTTAAGATACTTTATTACCATGATAAGTTACTTGGAAATTATTTAAATAGGGTTGATCCCATTATAGCTCAAGATATGTTGGGTTGATCCCCTTTATATCTGAAGATATGTTGGGTTGAGCCCATTATTCCTCAAGATATGAGGGGTGAGCCCCACTATAGCATTCCAATGAATTGGGTACTCCAAATATGGAATTTTACCAAATTTTTATTCCATGCATGAGGTTGAATGTTAGAGTGGTATGATAAATATGTCCTATGGAATCAACAAGAGTATTCTGTGCATTCGAGATTTTATGATATGGGTTTTATTGGTTTTTATGTTATCACTTGACTTGGAATTTCTATCTTTATATCCATTTCTGAGTTTTATACTCATCCCATGTTTTTAATATTTTTTACATAGGATATAAGGATGGGTAAGAGAAAAAAGGCATGTGTGATGTTTGATATGGAGTGTTTTCAATGAAATCATGCTTTCTGTTTTAATGTTTTATATTTTGAAAAAAATGGAAACTCTTTTTAGTTGTATCTTATTGTAAAATTATGGTATGATATGTATGTAAGGTGTAATTATTATCTAAAACTATAAACTAAAAAATATCCTCAATTTTTAAAAATGTATGTTCTTGTCTATAATTAAAGATAAAGTAACATTTTAAGTTTGGGTCCTTATAGTTGGTATCAGAGGATGCTTTAGATAACTTTATGGGTTGTAATGATATTTAAAAAAACCATAACTGATTTTTACACTATGGTAATTGGAAATGTTATAGAATTAAGGTTTACCTTTTTGCTTCATCTATGTTATGTTTTTACATAATGGTTTTCCAGAGAATAAATAGGGAAGCTGATGTAGGAAGGAACTAAGAGGCTGATGTCTGTCTGAATCTACAGCCCGCAATGGATCAGATGACTCAAGCAATAAACATGGGTGGTATCCATGCTAGAGAGGAACATGATCTACCAAGAAGAAGAATGTATTTTGTGGAAAATTTTATGAGGAAACACCCTCCAGCATTTAGTAGAACCACAAATCCAGTGATAGCCGAAGGATGGATCAATGCTCTAGGAATGATATTTGATGTCATGGGATGTTCAGAACATAAAAATGTAATACAAGACATTTATCATTTGGAAGTTGAAACTGATCAATGGGTTTATCTGGTGAAGAATAATAGAGAAAGAATTGATCTTAACAGTTTGGAATGAGATGATTTAAGTGTCTTTTTCGGGAAAAATATTTTCCCAAAACTGTTTCTCCCTGAATGGAGAAAAAATTCATGGAACTGAACAAAAAAGATGATGATTATGAGGCAGTATATGAAGCCAATTTTACAAGACTTTCCAGGTACATACCATATTTTACTCAAGATTTTAAAGTAAAATCAATAGATTTTACACTAGTTTGAAACCATTTTTGTGAAGAACCATGGCCTCGAGAGAGTTTAAAAACAATGAGAAGCTTGTTTGTTGTGCCGAAAATGTTGGGGTGGAGTTTTCTGAAACATATGTGCCTCGTGATGACCAGAATAAAAAGTGTCCTAGTTGGTAGGAAACGGGGAATAACTCATCAAAGAAGTCTTCAGGTAAGAAAATTATTTTCCCTTCTTATGAAAAGTGTGGTAAAATGCATCCTTGTGAACGTCTTGTAAATTCTGGGAATTGCTACCGATGCGGAATGTTTAGACACTTGTCTCATGAGTACATGGAAAATGATAAAAAAATAATGAGAAGATGATGGTGAGATATTTTACCTATAAGGAATTGGGTTATTTTTCTAATGTTTTTCCAGAGCTAGTTACCCAAGAATGGGTATAAAAAATATAGGAAACAGAAGGGTTTGTCATTTGCAACAAATTTAGTAGATGTAGAGCCTTCAAATGAAGTGGTATCACAAACATAATGTTTTTTATGATTTGATTTTAAGAAAGGTTGTTCCAGATTTATCACATGTCTTGAGTCCAGAAGCAGTTCACCTGGAAAAGGACCTTTCTTATGAAGAGAAAGCAGTTAAGATTCTTGATCAAAGGGAACAGGTGTTGCAGAATAAGGTAATCCACCAGGTGAAGGTTTTTTTGGAGAAACCACATGTTTGAATAAGCAACATGGGAATCTGAAAATTCTATGAGGGAATGTTACCCTCACTTGTTTAATGCGTAAATAAAATTACGAGGATGTGATTTCTATAAGGTGGGGATACTGTAATACCCCATGTTTTTAAACAAAATAAATGAAATGCATAAATTTTTTTAAGTAGATATTTATAAGTAGCCTTTAAACATAATTTTTCAGCTTCTACATTTTGAATTTTGAAAAAGAGTCATCTACAATTATGTTTAGTAAGTTATTTGGAGTCTGATGGAACCAACTAGATTTCCGGTGAATAGTAACATACTCTTATGAATAGTAATATGAATAGTAATACGACCCTAATGAATAAAAAATTGTATTATTATTTTATTTTCTTAAGGCTTTAAGATAATGACATCTTGGTTAATTTTTCAATGCAATATAAAAACAATTATAGTTTTAAAATTCTTAATTTTTGAATTATGTATGATTTTATTTAAAAATTAAATTAATAATATTTCAAAAATTATTTTCAAAAAATGGAATTCCTTTTTGAATTCTACACCTCAAAAAATGGTTATTTTGAATTTTTTGGTTTTTTTATGAAATAGTTGAATTTTTAGTGAATAGTAAAAATACAATTTTGAGTTTTGGTGGGTTAAATGACATTATTAATGATGTAATGGTGATGTAATAAATCTGGTAGACTTGTGTAAAGTAAATGGTTTTTATATGTGTAAGGGTGAATGTAAGAGTGATATGGTAAATATGTTCCAAGGCAACAACATGATTATTCTATGCATTCGAGTTTTTATGATATTGGTTTTATTGGTTTTAATGTTATCACTTGACTAATACTTTCTATCATTATATCCCTTACTGAGTTTTATACTCATCCCATGTTTTTAAAATGTTCTTCACATGATATAAGGATGGGTAAGAGAAATAAAGGAGATGTATTTTTTCAACACTGGATTTGAGAATTATATTTGAAATTTCAAATTGACCATATATAACTATTGTAATAAACCTAAAAAATGTGTTAATAATATTATTTGGATAAATTTCCCTCCATTATTCTCAAACAAGTCTATAATAGTATTAAAATAATCCCCAACAATCCATTCAGCTGATTAAATTTTGAAGGTGGAGAGGGATTTCCAAAGTTCATTTCCTTCTATCGTGTCATAGATTTGATAAACAATATAAATAGAAAAATAAATCACCTTTTTATATAATTTAATGGAGATACGATGTGTATAAAATTATAAAACACACATTGATTTGATCATTTTAGAAGATCTGGATGTGAATGTTGAGCAGATATCCCTGAAAAAAATAACTAAAGTGTACACCTTGAGCTATGTCCTTGATATATTTAGGTCTATGATTTGGTTCAAGGATAACCAATAAAGAAACACACTTCTTACAAGAAATATTCATAATGAAAAACCTCTAATAAAAGGATATTAGATCCATGGTATTCCATATAATTGTGTGAGTTGTAGAGAAGGATAAGTACCGGGTTGTAGACTTAATATGAGTAAAAAACATTGTGTATTACACTAATGGATGATTTGGTTTTGGAATGAGTTAAAATGTGTTTTGGAGGTAGTTTATATCTTCTGACATAGAGATACCCTGAGAATATGATGACTAGATAATACCCTTTCCAAACTATTCCTTCTCGTGGATCCTCTTATGATTTTGTGTAGACTCATCTACGAGAGGAGGGCTAACTAAGACATTTTGAAAGCTGGGAGAAAAACATGCTACATACATGAAATATGGTATATCGGATTTCATCAATGGAAGAACCTTTCAAAGAACCATGTCTATGGAGAAATCAACTGGTCCCTTCAAATGGGATGTGGGAACCAATTCATAGGGCATGGTTGAAGAAGGTTTGACCAAAGATAGTTGAAAATATATATATAATCCATGTTAGAGCCTTCAAAAATATTCAAAGACATACCCAATTAATGGGAAGGTTCTGGGGATATAGAAACTAGGTTCAAAAAATGAGATTAGGAAGCCACTTCAAGGGGCAGAGTTAAGGAAGTATAGACTGAAGAATGTTGATTACAAGGGTGATAATCCATGATATAGGCTTTATAATTATTTAGAGACATAATCACTAGCAGGGTAGGATTTGGGGAACAATGGGGCCTAATCACATTGGTTCTAGATGATCCTAAGTTCAATGTTTCATTTGATTTATTATTATAATGGTTCCCTATATTATTGATGGTGGATTTGGGACAAGGGAAGGTGGAATTGAATATCACACATCCATCATTTTTCTAAATCCATGAAACATCTACATAAAAAATTCATCAACTATATTCAATGTGATTACATGATCGAGATCTAAATAGGGGGATTTTGGGAGATCCTAGGCTCTTGTGTTTGAATCTAAACTATAGAACTATTATAAAGCCCTTGGTTGGTGAAAAAAAGGCCTTTCCTCCTCTTCCTAACAAAGACGTGACCTTCACAGGACACCATACAATGCCTCGAGGGGATCCATTTTGATTAAAAATTGATTAATATTGTTATAAGACAACATTACTAGTTCTATATGGATATCCAATGATCTAATAAATGATAATATGTAGGCATAGTAGTTATATTCTAAAATCTAAATAATATGCATCATCTAACCATCAGTCGATTGATGATATGTGGCACTTAATAGAATGTGATTATCAATCACATCCTATAAATTCTTCATAATCAAGGAATTAAACATGGGATCTCTATCTGAAATGATGGAATAGGGAACCCCATTTAACCTCATGATCTATTACATGTAGAAAATACCAACATACATAACCTTAGTGGTGTCCCTAGTCAAAATGAAATGAGTATAATTCATCAACTGATTGACCACACACCATATAAAATTCATACCATAGTGTGTACATTGAAATTGAACAATATTTTCCTTCAAATAATTATAAAATTTCCAAACTAGCACTAGATTTCACTAGAGAAGACCAGAAGGTCTTATATGGTGTGCCTTTATCTTCTGGGAGGTGTAATAGTTGGCCACAAAATCGGTGATGTCGTGATTCATACCCAACCATAGAAATCTATTTCACATTTTATAATAAATATTCATATTTCTTAGAGAAATGTCCCATGATAAACTGTGATAGTAAAAAAATTAAAACCTCGCTAATGTTGTGATAAAAACTATTCCTTGAAGTGGATAATACTATCAAAAAGGAGAGACCAACTGGAAATGGTCTCCCACTGCCAAGGGTTTATATGATTCCTAAAAAATCATCATCATTATTATTGATCTATAGAATATTCTCATGGAGAAATTAAAATAAAAAACAATAGTCATAACCATACCTAAAACATACTATTGAGAGTCTAGGAGTAACTGAGTGAAGAGGTCTATAATGTTGCACTCTTCTTTTGATTCCAAGACAACATGAGGTTGTGATTTTAGGTTGAGGGAATCCGATATGACATTCCAAATCCTGATGATGTATTTCTTTTAGAAATTGAATGGCTGATGTTACTCAACACACTACCTATATTGGATATTTAATTCCTTCTATGAAATGATATAACTCAGAAAATTGTGGTCAGAAAATTTTGTAAATATCTCCCCAAAAATGTAGTGCCACCAACATATGAGTGCATGCATAATTATGGGAATCCCTAAATCATTAGTGGGGTAAATCTTCACCTGAAACCAAAGATAAAGATACCCATAAGTCACAAAATTATCTTCCTCCATAATCAAACAACATTAAAAAACACAAAAAACATCACAATATACCACATACCCCTTACAAAGGCTCAGTTGATATCGAAATAGGTGTTGATCTTAAAAGAATTTTCTTATACTCAAAAGAATTATAAACCTTAGAATTACATATTAATCTTACCCCATTCAATGTAATTTCTATTAAGGGTATAAAAACAATGAGAAACCATTAAAGAACCACTGATAGTATCAAAACAGAACCAGGAAATAAAAAATCATTAAGGCATTTTGTTCCTTGTCCCATGGAAATAGGATCTTCACATTCTCAGGACCGACTGATAAACCATTATCATAAATCATATATCCCATTAACATCTCTTCATGAATCCAGAAAATTAATTTTAAAATATTTCCATAAATTCAATGGTTTCTCAATATTTATAAAACAAAATTTGAGTGGTTGTTATTTTCATGATAATATTTAAAATGAACATTAATATCATCCGAAAATAATAGAAAAAAAGAGTTGAGGTATATATGGAACATTTTTCTCTATAGACCATAATACTATTGGAGAATTAGTAATACCAAGATTCTTCAATACATATTTATTTGGGCCATACCTTCCTCTAGAATCCTCCTTCGATATATTCTACACTTTATTCTTGAGCTAAAATAAACTGACTGAATAATGATATTTAAAAACCACTTTAGCCAATTTATCTTATCAAAAAAATTCACCAATATGGGGAGACATTTACTTATTCATATCCATTACATATCTCAACTTCTTAGGGTCCACATAACAACAAATTGAACCATCAACCTTCTTGGAAAATAGTATGGGGTTACCTAAGGGAAGCATTGGGATGTAGAAAACCTTTATCTATTAGGTTACCCAATTTGATCATGAGATCCTTCAAATTAGAATTTTTCATTAGATAATAGGGTATCATGATTGATATTTTACCTGAAAAAAGATCAATCATAAATTCTACCTCCCTTTATAAATGAAGGAAAGAGATGTTGTCTGTGAACACATCATGGAGTTCTCTAATTTTTTTGATAATATCATGAAAATAGGAAACATTATTTGGTTTAAATTTTATGACATACAAAAAACTCCAGATATCTAGGTTGGACGGTCCTACATGACCTGATAAAGGATCCAACTCCCCCTAAAATAACCAAGATCTCCCATCCACAATAATGAATGTGACATACCAATGATAGAAATCATCATCAGTATGGTGAGAAACTATCCACTACATATTGATGATGAAATTAAATAAATATTGGATGAAAACTAGAAAAAACTTGATCAACACATTATTAGTTATCGATAGTAAATGAGACGAACATTAAAACCCATGAACTATCATCATTCGTAGGAGTGTCTATAGTTACATAACAAATTTCATGAGCTCCGGTATATCTTTAAGAATATAAAAATATGAATATATAAATGAGTTTTAGGAAATATGAAATAAATCAGACCCCTCTGAGCTATTCCTTTTTGAAAATTTAGTGTTTGGGGCGTTTTTGGAGGTAATATTGGCATAATTTGAGAGCTTTCTAAAAGTAAGTTTTACTGAATAGTGAATCACCAAACAGTTGCTCATTGAATGGTGGAACCGAATGGTGGATCGTATAATGGTGGCTCATGTAATGGTGGATCACTATGTGTTGTATCACGGAGAAATGACACCATGACTCACCCAACCAGGAGCCACATCCAATAAATTGAAAAAATTTACATTTTTTTTTTCAGTTCTTCATAGTTTTTCAATTTTCACCCCTCCTATGTTTTAATTGATGAAAATCATGTTTAAAGCCTTATTGTGGAATTTATAAAGGCATTTCAAAGGATATTAATTATATTGTTAATATATCAATCCTTTAGGGACTTTGAAATAATCTAACTACATGGTCTTGGCCACGATCCGACTTTAATGACCCTGAAACAGTTTCTCGTTCCATTGATATAGGAACTGGATTTTTCTAAAACCAATGTACTCTCTTCACATTTATCTTATTTTGAGGAGATATTTTCATCATAGATGAGATATATTGTTGTGTTGTGCCCCCCATCTAGTTTTCCATTGAATTTCCTGCATCTCCCACCCCTATTTTTTCATAAGGAAGAATTGTTGGTCGCGTGTTTTCCTAAGTAGTGATTTTATTTTGTCTCTCTTTTAATTGTGTATCATGCAGTGTCGACATAATGACGTCTCCTTGTGTGAACGACTAAATACCAATTTAACAAAGATAATGAGAATTAATAAATGGGGGAAGGGGGAGATTTTGATTCTTTTTTTGTTATATTTGTTATCTTTGTTGATGATGTGATCTATTGTGGCTATGTGATTTCTGAAAATCCTGGAAGTTGGTCGTCTTTTCTTGTGAACCCATGATAATTTATACTTATTTATTTGTTTAAATGACTATAAACATAAAATATGATTAACCATGTACATCTGGTTAAATAAAGTGGATTCCCCCTAAATAAACATGTTTAGTTATCATTGAATAATTTTGAATGTATGATTAAGGAAAAGTGTGGATCAAATCTAAATATGCTCTGGTTGATTAGGTGATGTTGTGTGCTGTGAGTGGTTTTTGTGGTGGTTTATATGGGATTTTTGTGTGATGTGGTACTAATAGTGTGATGGTATCTTCGTTTCAGAGATTGATTAACTATGGAATGGATAAAATTGTTGTGAATTGGGACCACATCTAGGCAGTGTTTGGGAAGCGGGGTTGTAGGACTGGGTTGTGTCATGATTTCGTGTTTAGGGGTTTGTTGAGTGTGGATTTAATTGGGTAGAAGGTCTGTCATGTTTGTATGTGATATGATAAATTAGGTGGTATAACATTGAATAATGATTTTGTTAATATTGAAATATGAATGGGTGTTAAATGTGGATGAAAAATAATGTCGATTGTTGTTGTCTGTTTTATTATGGTGAGTGTTTAGTGGATTTTAACCTTCTGATAACAATTTTAGATTTTGGGATTGTGATCTTCCTAGGTAGGGATGGAATAAATAAATGAATAAATTGATTAAATGCATAATGACAACTGGTTAAATGAATTGTTTGGGGGTATACTTCGACTTATGGAAGTGACTGTGGTTCGTGATGATATGTGCATTTAGAGGTGGAAATAAGAGAATTTTTTTGTGGGATGGTAGTTTCTTTTTGAAAACCTATAGGTTGGGAAGGGTGTTTGGTACCTATATTTATAGTTTATTTTGTTTTTTATATTCACCACAACCGTGTTGAGAACTATGTACCGAACACTGCCATTTCTATGGGGGAGGTTGTTTTTTCAAACATGCTAGTGGGATAATGGATGAATGGTTATTAGATCTTCTCTGATCCCTCATCTAGGCTATAATGGATTGAGGTTTGCTACCAGATATATAGTACAAATTGTGTGAGAGGAGGTTTGTTTCCCAAGTGTCTTAGGGATGAGTCCTAGGATTTTTCGGGCAGGGTGTGGTATGTGTGAAGCCCATGTGTCTGCGGGTAGGATTGTAGTGTGGTAGTGCGCCAAGCATCTATGTGCAGGATGTGTGTGGTTTGTGGCCAGGGAGTGTGCGGTCAGGTATTGATAGTGGGGCCTATGGAAGAGCATGGTAGCATTGGGATGTTCATCATCAGGTATGAGAAGTTAACCAATGGGAAGTGGTGTGGGGTACCCAAATATTGATGTGGTTACTACTTTACATTACTTGACTTTTGTTTATGGGGAGCATTCCTTGATTAGGATGGGTGGTCGGTATTCCTTGTTAGGTGATATTGTTTTATATTGTTTTTTTACATGGGCATTAGTATACATCTACCACTTGTGCCTGGGTGATCTTGGTTGTCCCTACTGAGTATACTTATATGCACACCCAATGCATATTAAACTATTTTTCAGTTTCTAGATAGATTATGTGAACTTTTTAAGTCCTTTCTAGCTCATATGTTGGGGATAGTTACAAGGTCACTACTTTGATTTATTTTGGAACTTACTTTGGTGTTTTATTGGTATTTCCAATAGATTTACTTTAAACATGCATGTCAGATGGATTTTGGTTTCTTTATATATATTTTTCTTTGAGTTGTTTTAGGTTGATACATATTATATACCAATCATGGTTATTATAAAAAAGGTAATGTATCCCATTTTTCTGGTATTTCTATACCCTTTGTGTGGGTCGCCAGCTCGGGGCTTGTGGAGGCTTGAATCGGGGGGGGGGGGTCATTATCTCTCATTCATCTTGATGAAGGAAGGTCTCAACATCTTTCTATACATTCCCTCATCTTGAATAAGGTATGTATGATAGAATGTTATCAGAGCTGATGGTTTAGAGATATGACAGAGCTTGGAGTTAGGCATAGTGAGGATTTCATGGGTTGGTAGGGAAAACAATTAGGTGATCCTTTTGCGTGACAATTTCTAGGGAGTAATGGATATAACATGTTATTTTAGGGCCCCCCATGAACCAATGTAACAAATTTGAGCTTACCGAATGACCATGTAAGGCTACACTGATTGCGGGGTAGAGACCCATGGAAAGTTACATGTATCTTGTTGACTTGTGTTCTAGTTTTTATTGGGTGTTTCTAGGAAATTAAAATAATGAATGAGTTAAAGTGAACCATAATTAAATTTCATGCTACTCAGGATTAGAGGTTCCTTATTTTCCTTTCAGCTATGGAACCCAGTCGTCATCCAAGAATAGCTCAAGCAGTGGAGGCCTAATAGGCTAATCTAGCTGATCAGTAGAGGGTTGATCTAGTGGAGGAGGATGACTAGCGGTATAATATGCTTCATGCCTTCTAGTAGAAGACTCTAGAAAAGTACGAGGGAACCATCTCAGAAATGGATATAGAGAGATGGATTGAGGAGTTGGTGATTACTTTCATCTTGATCCAGGATCTGATAGAGTAATGGGTTCCTATAATGGTGATCCATATGAGGGGAATATCATGTCAGTGGTGGTCGCATTATCTTAGAGAGAGGAGGGAGACTATTGTTTCGTGAGCTGACATTGAGATGGATTTTTGGGTGGAATTTCATTCTTCCCCGATGAAGGTTGAGAATAGGTAGAACATACTCTGCCTTTTGTAGAGGAGTTTTTCAGTGAGAGAATTGGGGATCAAGTTCATGGAACTCCTACGTTTTACTCAAGATCTCTTTCCATGTTAGGAGTCTCAGGTGAGGCACTTATAGGAGCTACTCTTCCCTTCCCTTAAGTATATAGTCACTCCCTTCACCCTGCCGACATACTCAGAGGTCCAAAATGAGGTTGAGGTAGTGGAAATGATGCACTCATGAGGAGGTTTTACATGAGAGGGAAGCAAGTCAGATTACTCAAAGGGTTAGGTCATCAGTAGAAAGTCTATGGTGTCAGGGTATTCAAGGTTTCGGCCAGTGGGGATCTAACCCTTTCATTTTCAGTTCTATCCCTCTTGTCCTTCCCATTTTCCCATAATCCCAGGGATAAGGTTTTTTGATTGCATAGTCCATGGAAACCTCTAGGTTTAGTGCTTGACTCGATATCAGTATGGTGGCTCTGTGAAGGTTCAATGGTCACCACAACAATAGTTGCTAGCCAGGCCCTTCCAACAATAGGGACTATAGGCCCATGCTCTTCCAAGGTTGGATAGTATAGGAGAAGGCTGACCTCAAGGTGCTCCTTAGGGACCTCGACCAAGGTGTGTTTGGGAAGGCGGTCGACTAAAGAAGGGTAGAGGAGTTGGGTGTGGTCAATTTCATGTTGCGGAGGCATCAGTTCCTGCAGGGCTAGGAATCATTCAAGGTATGATTAGTTTATTTAAAACTCATTTTTTTGATTTGTTTGATTCATGATCTTCTCACTACTTCATTTCACCCACTGTATCCCATGACTTTTGAATTTATATAGACATAATTTCAATTCCCCTGGTGTTGAGTACACCTGTAAGAGGTCAGGCCAGTTGGTTTGAGGGTTTTCAGGGGTGTAGACTAATGTTGGTGCCACATTAGTCTAATGGGGATTTCTTTCTATTATAGATGAATCCTTAAAAAGTCATCCTGGGAATTGATTGGTTGTTTTCAGTGCATGATATTATCGTCTACTTCTAGAGAATAGTCATGTTTTCAGACTTGAATGCCATCATGTAGCTTTTGTTAGCGAGCAGAGCTGTTGGGTGGGATGCCAGCACCGAGAGCCTTTTTTTATTTGTTAGTCGTGATATCAGTGGGATCGATGGACACATAGATGGAGAGGACTCCCATGGTCATTGGAGAGTTCATGGATGTTTTTATCTAGGTGGTTGCAACTCTACCCCCTCGACACGACATTGAGTTTGGGATAGAATTGCTGTATGGAACTTATCTAATTTTGATGGCACCATTTCAGATGGAGCCTTATGAGCTGTTGGAGTTACATATCTAGATTGATGGTCTGATGAGGAAGGTCTTTATCCATCCTAGTGTGTCATTGTGGGGTTCTATGGTCTTGTTTTCGAAAAGGAAAATGGTGTTTGAGGCTGTTTATAGACTACCAAAGGTTGAATCAGGTAATAGTCAAAAACCATTACCCTTTCCCGATGATAGATGATCTTTTTGACTAGCTAAGGGGAGTGAGTTGTTTTTCCAAGATTAGTCTTTGGTTTATATATCACTATTTGAGGGTGACATCTGTAATAATTCTTTCAGGTGAAGGTATGGGCACATAGATTTCATAGTTATACCATTAAATGTTACGGATATGCCATCCATGTTCATGGGGCTCATGGACTCAGCCTTTCGTGAGTTCCCAGACTAGATCTCTGTCATATTCATTGATGAAATTATAAT
The DNA here is from genome assembly GCA_963277665.1 of Viscum album. Taxonomy (NCBI): domain Eukaryota; kingdom Viridiplantae; phylum Streptophyta; class Magnoliopsida; order Santalales; family Viscaceae; genus Viscum; species Viscum album. The sequence goes on from OY728128.1 coordinate 1,736,165,215, forward strand.
CTACTCATGGTTAGAGGATGTGAATATTGATCATATTAGGACATTACTAGAGATCTTTCGGAACCACATGCTCTAGGAAACGTTATCTAAATGAATGTTTTGGACATGGAAGGTCCACATCCTTGGGAATGTGGTGTCTCAGCAGGGTGTAGAAGTGGACCCATTGTAGGTCAATGTAGTTGATTCTCAAACAAAACCCAGGAATGTGGTAGTAGTTCTCAGATTTCTCAGTCTACAAGGAAACTATTGAAGATTTGTACCTAATTTATCTCAGGTAGAAACCTCATTGACGACTCTGACTAGAAAGTGCCAATCCATTATGTTGATTGAGTAGTGTGGAGAATATTTCACCTATTTGAAGGTAATGTCGGTAAGTTCCCCAGTGTTCAGGTTTCTAGAGGAAGGGGAGATGTTTGAGGTGTTCTGTGATGCTTCCCATTAGGGCTTGGGTTGAGTGCTAATGCATTAACAGGGATTAATCTCCTATAGTTCTTGGATGTTATGTCACAATTGACCTAAATAATCCACCCATGATCTTCAACATGAAACAATCATGTTTCCACGGATCTTGTGGCAGAATTACCTCATCGGGGAGCACATTGTGGTATTTATATACCACAAGATCTTAAGGTATATCTTTTTCCATCGATATATGAACATAAGATAGTGGAGGTGGATGTAGTTTCTCGAGGATTACGATATTAAGATCTCCTAATGCTCTAGAAATGGGAATGTTGTGGCCAACGCTTTGAGAAGGATGTCACAAAAGGAAGTGGTTTTTGAATCTATGAATGCGTGGACAGAAATGGAGGAGTTGGATTCTTTTCAATTAGATGTAGGAATGGGAGGTGGTAGAGGCTATCTATTTCAAATGAAATTATAGTCACATTTGAGGTAGATGTTGTAGGAGTCATTGTGGGGAGACTCAGATGCAGGAGTGATGCCCGATCACATTGACTAGGGAAATACTTCATAGTGGTGGTTGGAGGATATTCAAAATCAGGTGTTTCTCTAGGGGAAGCTGTTCATCCCAGTGTCTATGCATGAGGGAGTTCTCTCTGAGTTTTAAAGCTCACCCATAGAGGAGCACACAAGAGATTTCAAGATGTATCAGGGCTTGATGGAACTATTCTGGTGTATCGAGATGAAGCGAGAAGTGAGGGAGTTCGTGGAAAAGTGCATGGTGTGCCAACAAGTGAAGGCTGAACACTGAGTTCCAATGGTATTTGGTATCCATTAGATATCCCTAAGGGGAAGTGGGATGAAAAATCAATAGATGTCATCACATTATTACATAGGTCTTAGGGAGGATGTGATGCAATATGAGTATTAGTGGATTATTTGATGAAGTTGGTTCACTTCATGTCGATCAAGGAGTCGAGTGAAGTGGATACCTTAGTGCATAGGTATGTGGATGATGTAGTACGACTACATGGAGTTCTGTGATATATTCTATTGGATTGGTAAAAACATATTATTTCATGAGTCTAGAGAGGATTTCAACATGCGTTTTTCACTCAGTTATATCCTCAGATGGAAGAAAAAAAAGAGAGGATCATCCAGACATTGGGGGACATGTTACCGGCATGTGTTCTAGGCCATAGTGGGTCATGGTTGTGACAAAATCCCTTGGTAAAGTTTTCATACAAGAATAGTTATCACTATTTCATTGGGATGGCTATGTTCGAAGATTTATATTGGAGATAGTGTCATTCACCATTATGCTGGATGGAATTTGGGGAGGTGGCTATTCATGGTCAACACATGGTGCATAGTATGATAGAGAAAGTGTAGATTTTCTATGAGAGGATAAAGGCATCTTATGATAGGAATAAGTCTTATGATGATTGCTGGAGAAGGCCCTTCGATTTCGTGTTTGGGGACCATGTATTCTTGAAGGTCACCCCTCGAAATGGTAAGACGAGGTTTAGAAGAGTTAGTAAGCTTTCTCCTAGGTTTTTTGAACCTTTTGAGGTGTTGGGATTAGTTGGCGAGGTGGAATATCAACTAATGTTTCCACCGCAGTTGATGATGATCCAAAATATCATTCATGTCTCCCATCTTTGTCAGTATCTTCCCGATACCTCCCAAGTCATTTATTGAGGGGTGATGGATATCTAAGATGATTCAATGTTCATGGAAAAGATAGTATAGATCCAGGTTACTCAGGGGAAGGTGTTGTATGGGCTGGAAATTCCCTTGGTTTGTGTGTTGTGGAGGCATGGGGGCCTGGAGAAGAATACTTGGGAGTGAGAGGCATAGATGTGTTCCTAGTACTGAGAGTTGTTTTTGGATTTGATTGTGTGTCTTGTTTTGATGTGATACATGACCTTGTTTTCTATAATATGAATTGTTTCCTAGTTCTATCAATTGTGAAAATTCCTGACATGTGGTAAGTAGAGGACATGATCCCTAATCAAAACTCATTTATGTGGATGCGATTAAACCAATGTAGGCGAGTTAGTTCCTCCTAGAGAGGATAGTATCTTGGCATGGAGGAATGAAATCCCAATTCCAAGTGTATGTATAGTGTGACTTCTGGTGTTGTGTGGTTGTTTGGGGTAGCAAATGTCGGGGAGGTTTTTATGGATGTCAAGGTATTGAATCCCTCATTTGAACAATACAAGGTGGTTTATAATTAAGAAGTATCTTGCGGGGTGTTTTTTTGGACCCCACCTCATTTTGGGTTTAGTTATGAATTCTTGAGGATGAGAATAGTTTAATAGGTATCTGATGTAATGAACCAGACCCCTACGGGTCATTCCTTTGTGAAAATCCACTGTTTGGGGTGTTCTGGGAGGTAACTGCGGATTCACTCGTGAGTTTACCAAAAATATAGTTTTTCTGAACAGTGGATCACAAAATACTGGAACACCAAATATTGTCCCACCAAACGGGGAAATTGAATAGTGACACCGAACAGTGACACCGAATGATGACACTAAACAGTGGCTCACCAAATGGTGGGTCGCCAAATGGTGATACACTGAATGGTGATACACCAAATGGTGGCTCATCGAATAGTGTCTCACCGAATGTTGGAACACTAAATGGTGGCTCACCAAATACTGGCTCACCAAATGGTGGCTCACCGAACAGTGGCTCATCGAATGGTGAAACAGAAAAATGGCTCCAAAAGAGGATTCTCACCGAGTGGTGGCACTGAACATTGGTTCACCAAATGGTGGTGCCCCAAACTATGCCTCACTAAATGGTGGAAGTGAATGGGGGGTCATCGGGTGGTGTCTCATCGAACATTGACACCATGACTCACCCAATGGTGAGTCACATCTGACAGTTTTTCAAATTTCTAGTTTTCCCTACTTCCATCCAGTTTTTCTAGTTTCACCCCTATTATTTTTTTGATCTAAATCGATTGAAAATTCTTTTTTGGGCATTTCTAAAGGTGCTTCATTGGATTTTAATTATATATTTAATATTCTGATGATCTAGATATTTTAAAATAATCCAACTACATGGTATTTCCAATGATTATACATTTATAGTTTTGAAACTATTTCCCATTTCATTGATATGGGATCTAGATTTTTCTAAGGTCGAGGTCATCTTTTCTTTTTTCTCTTTGTGTGTGGAAAACATTTATTCCTAGATGAGTTGTGTTCATATGTTATTCCCCGTACTACTTTTCTATAGAATTTTCTACTAAATGCGCCCCCTACTTTGGCACAAGTAAGAATCATTGGTCTCCTATTGTTGAAAGTAGTTATTTTCCTTCATCTATCATTTAATTGTGTACCATGCAGGGTGGATATAATGATTCATACTCATGAGAATGTATGAATCCAATTTTACAAGGATAGTGAGAAGTAATAAAAGGGGGATGGTGGAGATATAGATGCTATTTTTTTTGTTTTATTTGTTATCTTTTTTGATGATGTGAACTGTTGTGGCTGCGTGGTTTCTAAAAATCATGGCCATTGGTTGTCATTGCTTGTGCACCCATAATGCTTTATACATATTTCAATGTTGAAATATTTGTAAACATAAAATATGATTAATGATGTACATATGGATAAATAAAATGGATTCCCTAGGATTAAAATTGTATTATGATCACCAAATAGTTATGAAATTATAATTAAAGAACAATTAGGATCAAATCTAAATAAGTTCTACTTGATTTGTTGTGGGATTATGGTGTGAAGGTTTTAGTGGTGGTTGATGTGGGATTTAAGTATGAGGTGATACTGGCGGTGTTATGGTATCTCAGTATTAGAGATTGATTGATTTTAGAATGGATGAACTTGTTGTATTGTGGGACCTCATCTATGCAGTGTTTGGGAAATGGGGCTATAGGAATGGGATGTGTCATGATTTCATTTTTATGGGAGTGATAATTGTGGTGATGTTGTGCTATGGGGTTTCTGGTTTTGGTTGCGAGAGAGTGAATTAAGAGGGATAACTTTATAGAATCATGTTGGTAAAGTCAGAATACTAATGGGTGTAAAATGGAAAGGAAGAATGAAGTGGGTTGTTACTATGTGTTTTGTTACAGGGTTTGTTTAGTGGATTTAGCCTTCTGGGAATGATAGTAGATTTTGTAACTGTTATCTTCCCTAATGGAGATGAAATAAATAAATTAATCAAATGATTAAATACAGAATGAAAATTGGTTAAATGAATTGGTTGTGGGTATACTTTTTCTTATGGAAGTGAAATTCGTTTGTGATGATACTTGCATTTAAAGGTGGTGGAAAGAGTAGTTTTGTTTGGGATGTTTGTTTTGAAAACCCATAAGTTGGTCTGAGTGTTATATATATATATAGGAGTTCCTTGTGTTTTTATTATCACCCACCCGTGTTGATAACTATGTTTTAAATGCCTCTAATTGTATGGGAGTTCTTTTCCCAACATCCTATTGGGAGGATGGATAGATGGTTATTGTCTCTTCTCTTCTCCCTCTTCTTGGCTGTAATTGCTTGAGGTTTGTTACCAGATCTATGACACTATTAGTGTGAGAGTTTTTTTGTTTCCCAGGTATCTTCAAGATGAGGCGCAGGTGTTTTCTCACAGGGTGTGGTATATTTCAATCCCATGTATCTACAGGCAGGATTGCGGTGTGGTAGTGGCCCAGGTTTCTGAGGGCTTGATGTGTGTGTTTTGTGGCCTAGATTTCAGCGAGTAGTATGTGTGTGGTTTGTGGCCAAGGTTTTTGTGGGTGGGTAGTTATAGTGGGGCATGTGGAAGATCATGGTAGTGTCTGTTCATTCATCATTAGGGATGAGTACTTAACCAGTGGGAAGTGGTTTGGTGTATCCAAATATCGATGTGCTTTCTACTTTAATTTACCTGACATGTATTATTTGTTGAGCATCCATTGGTGAGGCTAGGTTATTATCATTCATTGTTAGTTTTTGTTGGTTTCTGATATTTTTCACAAGGGATATATTATACTTCTCTCACATGTTCATGGGTGCCCTTGGTTTTCCCTACTGAGTATACTTGTATTCTCACCCTATATACATAAATTGTTTTCAGGTTTCTAAGGAGATTATGTGGACCGTGATATACCTAACTATTATGGATGGTAGGGATGGTTGTTCTGTCCTCATTTAGTTTTATTTTGGTACTTACTTTGGAGTATTCTTTATATTTCAAGATGTTTTACTTTGAACATGCATGTGGGATCAATTTTAGATTCATTATATATATCTTTCTTGGAGTTGTTTGAGGTTGATACATATGATCTCCCAATATTGGTTACTATAAAAAGGGTAATTCCTTCCATTTCTGTGATATTTCTATATCCTTTGTGTTGGTCACCACCCCGGAGCTTATATGATATGGGAATCGGGGGTCATTATCTCTCCTTTATCTTGAGGAAGGATGGTCTCGACATCATTCTATCCCTTCCCTCATCTTTAAGAATGTATGTTGTGACAAACTAGAATAAAATAATGAAGTTAAATTAGAATATTAAATAGAAATAGTACATATCACTATCAATAGTCCCATATCAACCACCATTAAAAACTCATTCAGTACGTGAATTTACTTTGATCATGGGGCCTATGGATGCATCCCTGTGGAATTTAAATGTTCTTAATGAACAAAAGTGTCCTTTAGATCAAAAAATACCTAACTATGATGAGATGAAGAAATGATATGGTATATCCTTTATATATGGTGATAGATTGCATAAGAATTTCATATCTTCATGGGTGAGGAATGAGAATGTCAGGTGTTCCTGAAATTGATGCATTGGTAACAAGTCATGAGCATACTATTGGAAACCACATATGGTGGAGAGGTGGATTTCTTCAAAGAACTATCCCCACCACTCTTCCAATGTTCTTTCCACTTACACATCCTTCCATATCAATTAATAAATATTCTAATATATGATAGAGAAGGGAAAGTATTTCTATGTTTTCCTAATATGTTTATGTCTTCCATAATAGCTCTATGAACTATTTCATTATCATTAGAAGGCCTTTTCATGTACACCCAAAGTCATATATCTAGTCTGAAAACATAAAATTACTTATGGGATAAGAATAATAAACATTTTCTGAAATTGAATAAAAACAAACTAGCTCAGGAAACCAATTGGTATACTCCAGAAACGAATGATCTAACTACTTCAACAATAGGAAATACAGAGACTTAACCATCATATGAGACTTTGGGAACCAAATCTTAAAGAGGAGGGTCTTAGAACCCTTTGAATATAATCCCACAAAACTATCCTATTGTTCCATAAAATTCCACCATCTCTTTTTGTGATCTTTGAGTCTGAACATCGTGAACATAAACTTGATAGACTCAGATGTATCTAGGAATCTGAAAATCTGATCAATATTGTTCATTCATTCCTTCTACTCTTGGGGTTCATTCGTACTATTAAAGGGAGGTTGAATCTCAAGTAGGATCTCTCGTGATTGATCTCAATCTCCTCCTTCTTCTAGATATACCACAGTGATTGGGTTGTGGACTCGTGGTACATTCTGTTCCATGGAAATAATTTCTCATATGATATCCAATATATTATTTTTATCCAAAGGATAATTAAATTGTAGATAATTCATTGCACTCTCATGTGGACCCCATGTGAGACATCTCAGAAGCATATTTTGGCACATTTAAAAAGGGATAAAATTAGTAGACAGTGAGATAATCTCAGTTCAAACCGGAGAACCAATAAGAAAAAAATGATGTTAAGATAAAATAATAAATACATGAGCCGAAAATACAAGTATTCCATGGAATATAAAGGTTCATCATGGAATGATCTGACTAGAAATTACCCATAAACTATCTATCAGGTTCTAAAAATCCCATCTCTCTTCTAACAAATTCCTAAGACTGAGCATAACTATGATCTGATACAAAATTTTCCCATCTCGATCTAGATAGAACATCCATCATGGATTTAAACCAAAATGCAGGAAGAACCAAAAGGTATACAGGATCTCTATGGGCTATTATTAGTAAATTTGCATTCGATAAAAAATAGATGGAATTATTTCACCCATTTAAAACATGATACAAAGAACCTATACACATAGGATATAAATAGCTGAAGAAAAAACTAAAGAAATATTCCATAACCATATAGGAAAAATATTTAGTGATGCAATGATAAAATATTAAATAAATACCGAAGGCACATGTCCAACAAAACTATAAAGGAACACTAAAACTAATGGCCACTACTCCTAGTGATACATGTGAAAATCCACTCCATCTTATGAAAAGATATCCCTACCAAACTAACATGAATATTTCTTAATTATTATTGTAATTTAACTTTTCATATATGAAAATAGATGAAACGGTATATATACTGCCCAAGGGGTGTGTAGGGTTTGATATAAACAGGATTAATGGGATCCCACCTAGTTTTTATAAATCAGGTCTCTATATAAAAATCTAAATATCATAAGTTTATAAAACAAATAGAATTTTACATAGTTATAAAGTTTTATCTCAATGTCATGGTAATCTATTCACTATTTTCCACAATTTTAATACCATATTGGCAAAATAGTTTCAAGAAAATAACATTTTTTAATATGGTTAATCAAATAAAAAATAGTATTTACCCATACATAGGATAATAATGCCCATGATCAATATATGTTAGGCTAAGAAACTAGTCACACCTTGATCAATAACTACTTCTTACATGAGTCCCTAAATAATAGTGTTAAGGAGAATAGTAACACCCCATCAATGAACCACCTAACAATATCAATATCATGTCCCAATAAAAACATGCCTATGGTGCTGAAAAACAGTCCATGAGTGAACCACCCAAAAATAAAATGGAAAAGTCTCAATACTGCATCCCCATTCAAAGTACCCGAGGATTCCCATGTGCTATATTTCATAAATCATTTAATAAAAAATGTGATTTGAAAGTAATTTCATACACCCATTCCACAACTATTTGAAAATAAAATTCCTTTTTAAAAAAGGGGAAAATGATATTTTCTCAAGAAATCATTTTCGCACACTCAGATAAATAAATCATGCAAATTATTTAGAAAATACTTTAATAAAGTATGTATAATCACTAGTTGACATATCCTAGATTAAAGACAGAACCACTCACCTCAATCTTAGGTCAAATGAAAAAGGAAATGATATTCAAAACCACTGGAAGGAACTAAAAATAAAAAATGAATGCCCAATCAATGATTATCATGTCTTAGAATTATAATCCAGAAAACTAGGGTCAAAGCTATGTTTAGGACATACATAACTCAAGAACCATGTATGTCACACCATCGCCAAAGAAAGGAATGGAGCCCACAAGAACATAGCATGTAGTATCTGTAAGGATTGGATAAAAAACAGCAACATATGATCAACCAATGAATGAACATATCTCAATACTGTAACTATGAAAAATGAAAATGAAGAACTAGAAAGGGATCCTACCATGAGAGATGAAACCCAACCCCTATATAGATCAATAGCTAAAAAAATCTATCTGGAAGGATAAAAAACAAACCAAAATTACCTGGAAGAGACTTAGGTTAAGAGTTTGGGAAGAATAAACCAAATGATTTAGGATACATGATTGAAACACCTCAAACCTACTAGGTATTAGGGGTTTACATGGTAGATCAATGATTAATAGCATAAATATTTCATAAATCATGTACATAGAAAAACGCATTGCCACATGTTTTTAGTCAACATATTAACAACGTAAAAATAGGTTTTAACACATAAATGGACTTAAAACACATACTATTTTGAGAGCATGTTCCCCATGACCAATTTACTCAATAAATGAATAATTTACATCATAAATCTTCCCTTCAAGAAATGACTAGCCTAGGCTCTACTGAAAAACGCCCAAAATATCATAGATTCCCTCCAAACCCAAGAAGTACACTCTTAAACATAAAATAGGATAATCCATTTACCCAGGATGTCTCATTTTAAGCAAATGTATTTTAGGTTGAAATGATTGATTCATATAGTATGAAATCATAATGCTGACTATCTCAAAAGATCAGTTACTCTTATTTTATGTAATATTATCATAACCATTTGTTTATTTCATTTTCCTGGAAACATAATCATTAAAAGGATAATGTGGATGGTTTTGTTATACAACCTTTTTTCCCATCAAGTCAAAATTACATTAGGTTTTTGTGATCCTAATTACCCATCTTATATTAATGTTTCTTTTTTTATGATTTTTTATCCAGTTTTTTCATTATTTTTGCTATTTTTTTGTTAAAATCATTATATTTGTAATTTTGGACATGATAAATGAAAATTTTCTATTCTAGAAATTTGGATACGTGAGGCATTGAACTACATAAAGAAATGACTATGTTGAGTATTCAAAAATTTAAATATATGATGTGAAGAATCTTAGTATGTGAAATGGAAACATAGTAGAAATGGATAATTGGAAATCACATATGTTAATGAATCACATATATAAGAAATTGAACACATAGATCAATCAACTGTTTGAATAAGTTACATTGAGTAAACAATGAAATTATTTGGATATGTGGAGAAATCAGCGACATGGTTCAAAATAGATATGAAATTAAATTCTGTTTCTTTAGAATTTGGATATATAAGTAAATAAACTAAGTAAATAAGTTTTTCAATGTGAAGCAATTTGGTTACATGTAAAAAAAATTATGTAATGATAGTCGGTTAAGTGAAAAAGCCTAAGAAAATTCATATTCATAATTAGATAAGACATGTGAAGAATGACTACATGGATAAATTATACAATTCTAATTAAAATTTTTAGAAGTTAGATACATTTTGACCTATAATCAGATATTCCAATCTGTAACCTTTTATTTATTACATTTTGAATAAATTCACTAATATTTAATTCTTACTTGCATGAAATAGTTATTGATTTAAATATTTATTATCCAAAAAATTATAATAAGAGTCATGTACCAAGAATCAAAAAAAAATAAAAATAAAATTTTATCGAATGTACTATTTCAGATGTATTTCCTAAAAAGGATGGGTGGAATTTATGTTCCAATCCTAGATTTTAAGAGAAAATTACAAAACACATAAATGATAATTATTTTTATTCACTTTTTTTGTTCTCTCTTGTGTGAAAAAATAATATTGAGAAGAACATAAAAAAATATTATATCATCAAAGATTTATATATTTAAAATCTTATGAACTACTTTATTTCACTAATAAAAGAAGTAGAAGCTTAATGATCAATATATCTGAATATCTGGATCAATTTTTTTTTCATTTCAGAAGACACTTCTTTTGATGCATTTTATTTTTTACGATTTCTCATGGATATTTATTTACATTCATTATTTGTATTTTACAACGATTATCTCAATCTAAAGACTCTCTCTTTATTATCACATTTACTATAATGGTTCCTGATAAAATAACCTTGAATAATATTATTTTTAAAGCCTAATTAGAGAAATTTTGAATGATCATTATACTATTATACCTTGCTTTAAATGATTTCTCTCAGTTGTAAAGTCCATAGAAAAAGTTTTTCTAGTCCCCAACAATAGGAATAGTCTATAGAAAATTACTAAGCTCTTGTATTTGAAAATTAGTAGAATAGTATAAGCGATATCTACTACCAAAACAACTATAAATCTTCATAGCTAATTTCATTTCACTATACTTTTCTATTATCCATGTTCTTTTGGTAAAAAATATCAAAACTAGTCATATCCAAAAAGGTTGGTTATCCAAGAGAAGACAAGTTCATGTACCCAATTCACCCTTATAGAGTCCAAGTGAAATCGTTCCCAGAAATAATTTGTATCATAGTTTTGGATTTTTAGTTCCATATCTCAAAGGATGATGACTAAAGACCATATTCATGATAGATGATTTATTAATAGTAGAGAATGACTATCTATAGTAAGATAACATTACATTAATAGTGAGAACATTTGTTTTCGAAAGGATCATATAAAAAATTATTTTAAGAACCTTTGTCTAAAGGTTCAACTTAAATATATGAATTATTATGTAATTAGAATGAGGGAACCTAAAACATGGGATTCTCATAATAAATATAACTATAATAAAAAATAAAAATAAATGAGTGTTATATTTGGTGGAATTTATCCAGTTCAGTTAAAAAGAGTGTCACAATTTTAGACACCTCCTGAAATGTGGACTACTATAGCGGTTTATTTAGATGGAACATCAAATAAGTTTCCTCTCTGATATAATAATATTTATCTTATGTTCAAAACGTTTAGAATTATCTGAGCTGAAATATTCACTCATCTTAATGGATGACTTATTGGTGTATTAAATAACCATTCTACTTTGGAAAACCTATTTATTATCCATGTCAAGCTTTTAAAATCCTCATAATTCAACCACCAAGATAGCATGGAATATTTTTTGATTTTATAAAATCTACTTAGATTAAGAATTTTAAAATAGAAGTTCTTACATGATCTATTATGTTATATGATGATGCTATAAATGGTGGAACAATAGAGTATATTTTAATTAATAAGGGTAATGCTGCTTTAAAAGATTCAATTTAAAAACATGTAATGAAAAAAAAATAAGTAGAAATTTATCACTCATAATATTAATAATGCTCAAATATTTATTCTTTATAAACTATACTTTCTCACCTTTCTATAAATTTCAGGAATTTATATAACAATATAATTTGTTTATACAAAACCTCTAATTAATCCATGAAACATGATGGAAACTATGAATAAGAGATATTATTTGACTATAAGAATCATAGACACATCAAAAAAGACTTCCAATAGTTTCAATATGGCAATAAACATTGGAAAAAGTATTTAAAAAATGTTTGATACAAAACAAAGAAAAGAAAGACATGAAATTAAAATGGGGTTCTTCAAAATATTTCTATGGTGTCCCATATTTCAAACCAGAAGAAGAACATTTTAATCAGAATTATAACATTTGTTTTTTGAAACATTAAGATAAGGAGCATTCAAAATATTCTCATGAGCATAAATTTTAATATGAAAATTATAATTTCTCTTATGAGTAATTGAATGAGTGTTATACCATAGAGGAAATGAAATATAAGTCATTGAAAAAAAGGGTCTAAAAGAGTTCATTGATTTTATTTTTAATTAATAATAGAAAATAAAAAAACACATTTTTGGATTTGAAATATAATATGGAAATTTATATTGAATTATTTATGAAACATGGTAACAAAATTAAAAATTGGGAAAATAGGTTCAAATATTCAATGAATTTATATGTTCCTTCAAAAAATTATAGAATTATTTAAATGAAATTATATAAAAATTCTCAAAATATTTTTTGTTTTAGGAATTATCTATGGAAATATATTATTTAGTTATAAATATATTTTTCCTACTTGTATGATCAATAAAAAAAATAAAATTATATATTAACACAATTGGTATTTAAGGAAATGTGAAAATTATTTTAGATTGATAAATCCTGAATTCTAAATAGTCAAACATTATTTCATTCAAAAATATTTTCAAAATTTAAAGCCATATTTTATATAATTCACAAATATTTTTGTGTTCCAAAATCCTTATTTACATAAAATTTAATTGACCTTGAGAATAAGGGTGTGAAAAAAATTTCATGTTTGATTTTTATATTAGGGAAAATGGGCCAAGATAATCAATGAAAAATGGTATATGGATAGTGGGTTCTCATGAAAGATGACTGGATATTTCGTTGATTTCCACTAGTCGTGAATTGATAGCGGCTATGTCACTTTTAGTGAAATTTAAAAAGTAATATTATGGGTTTTATGTTAGTTGGATGTTTAAGCTCAATACTCAAAAAATGTTGTATATGTAAATGGATTAATAAATAAACTGATAACTATTTTTCAACTTTGTGATGGTGGTTATTTTATGGATTTTTTCAAATAATTCCTATTATATTTTTAAGATAATATTCCTAAATTTAAGGAACCCAAAACAAATACTTTCTATAGTCAAAATCCTAATACTTTGAGTTGATAAAAAGTGGTTTTTTAATGATAGAAAAAATGAATCATGGATTTGGAATAGACTACTAGGACACTATAATGTCTATTCATTGAAAATGTTTTCTTAAGGGAATTTAGTTTTAGATTTTCATCAAGCTAAATTGATCAATAAGAACTCAATTAGAGGCTTGTAAAGAAAATAAACAAATGGCAATTTTTTAATCAACTATTCAGTTATCTACTTATAGACCCCTAGAAATAATTAATATGTATTTGTTTGGGTTGAATACAACTATAATCATAAAGAGAAAATATTTTTTATATGACTTTGATTATTTTTCTAGATATAAATGGTTTTTAATTTTAGGTTTCAAGAGTAAGTACTATTATATTTGTATAAAAATATTCAAACTAGTTCAAAAAGAGAAATATTCCAAAATTATTTCCTTGAGAAGTGACAATAGTGGATAATTTATAAACCATGAGTTCAATTCATATTTTTTCAAATATGGTATCAAAAAAACATTTCTTGCCCTTAAGACACCTTAACCTAATGGTGTTTCTTAATGAAGGAATAAGAATTTCCATGAAATTTTAAGAACACTTTTTTGTGAATATAACCTACCGACTCATTTTTTGGATAAAGATATGAATATAAGTTATTTTTTCAGAAATATGGTTCAAATAATGCCTATTTTTAAGGAAACATCATATGAGCTATGAAATAATATTAATCCAAAACATTTGTAATTTAATTTTTTTATCAAATATTTATATTCTAAAAAATGAGGATGACATTGGTAAATTTGATCCAATTGTTGCTGAAAAAATATTCCATAGCTATTCTACTACTTTTAAGGCATATAGAGTTTTTTTAAAAAGATCAACTAATGTGGAAGAATTAACATCATGAATAATTTAATTAAATATATTGTTTTTATCAAAAAAAGTATCATTTTGAAAAGCTATGTGATTCTTTTGAAAACAACATATCTGAACATCTAATTTATAGTAAAAAAGAATGATTATTTGGAACATGAGTCTCCAACACCAAATTATTAAATGATAAATACATATGAACTAGAAATTATACTTCCTAGATAACATATTACCCTTTATATCCATCCCTTAAAGATGGATATAGGAAGCTTAGATGAAGGTATTATAACTAGTAGATGTGATAGAAATCTAGTTAAATTTTCCTTCTTTCTAGATCAACTAGAATATAAATATATATAGTAGTCCATAGTGGATGAGTGTTGGGTTTTAGAAATAGAAGAAGAGTTGAACTAGTTCATGTGGAAAAAGGTATGATAATTAGTTAATAGATAATATAACTATTCAGTTATATAATGTGGTTTTAGGATTAAACTACATGAAGATGGTTTGGTCACCATGAATAATTATAAACTAGATGCTAAAGAGTATGACCCAGAAGAATGTGTAGATTATGAAGAGATATTTTCCCGAGTAACTAGATTACAATCCATTAGGATTAATTTATACTCCCTATCTCATATGAATTTTAAATTATATCTGATAGATATAAAATATACTTTATTAAACTATTTTCATATGAAGGAATATTTTACAAAATAACCACCTATTTTTAAGAATCCTTTCCTTCCAAATTTAGTTTAAAATATACCAAATATCTTTATGGATTTATAGAAGAACCTAGAGCCTTTTAAGAACAATCATGTTATTTTATTTATTCAAATAAAAGTTTAGTAATAAAGGAAGACCCTACTATATTAAATTAAAACTTCATATTTAGATATTTTTATATAAAAAATATATATATATTTATGATTTTATTTTTGGTTCCATAATTAAAAATTTTAATAATAAAATTTAATAACTCATGAAAAGTTAAATTGAAATGAGCATGATTTGGAGTTGTGTTTTTTCCTAAGATTTCAGGTTTATCAAAAACACCATGTGAATATAATAATTAGAAGAAAATATATGTGACACCCTAAAATATAAAAAATAAATATTTTAATTTATAGGATATCCAACACACAACTTCGAGATTAAACAACCCTTGAAATATATTTCTTTTAAATTTAATATATTCGATAGCTTATGGAAAACACATCCCCGGTCCTAAATGAACCATAATATAATATATCTTTATAAACTAGCAATTAAATTGGATATTGTAAATTTTACTAAAAAATTTATAAAAATCATGGATATATATTAAGTAGAATGATAATTTAAATAATTTAAAATAAATAGAAATGTTTTTTGAAAGACAAATTTTTCTTCTTCTAAAAGGTTGTTTAGTCATGATTTGTGTACATAATTTGAAATATATTTTTACCACTTTTAGAAAATTTATTTGATAATGTTAACTTAATTTTTGAAATAATAATCATAAAAATATGTTATTATGAATTTTTTTGATTTGTTCTGAAATTTTTTATTTTTCTATAAATAGTGAAAAATAATTATTTATATTTAATGTTTCTTTATTAAAAATAATAACAATTGTTAAATTAAATTTTAAATTGAATTATTAGATATTTTTTTTCAATTATATTGATATTGAAATAATTAGGACTATTTTATTCAATTGGATGTTGAATTTTGAAATTAAAACCATAAATACATATGAGATTTTTATCTTTGAAACCCCATTTTTTATAGTGTATGGGGGTATAATTAAATTTAAATCTTTCAAATCACTGAATTTAATTTTTAAAAATGGGTTTTATATTTTTAACCATAAAATTTATATTATATAATAATTTAAATTTAAACATTAACCATTATAAATTGTAAAATAAGTAAAAATTAAATATCACATTTAACGTAAAACTAGTTTACTGAGATAGGTGGGGGTTAAACTGAATATATACTGGTTAAAATGACCTAACGACATGTCAAAATCCCATTTTAGGAATTATTTATAAATTATAACATATTAGGATTGATATTTACCCAATTTTTAATCTTGTGTAAAGATTAATACGTGGGTGCCATTGGATATTTTCAAATATTTTATGTGTTTCTTCTCCCCCACTTATAGAAGTCCACCCACTATCCTCTCTTATATCCACATCCAAATTGATTTGGTCTAGAAAATAATTTCTAAAATCACTTCCTCAATACACTAAAAACATCCTAGTGACCTTTTATTATCAAAAATCCATCATATGAGGTCTTATTATGGAATCCTAAAGAGGTCATCAAAAGAAGAGGTAATGTTCTTAAATAAGGGTTTTTTGTTTAGTTTTTATTACACCAATTTAAAATATTATTAAAAATAAGTTATTTCAAACCTCATTATATACCACATACAAATATTTTATTCTTTTATGTTCGTGAAATATATTTATCTCCATATTCATAAAATGGGAAATGAAATCGTCAATCTTTTGTATGGTAAACTTCCACCTCTTGAACTGATGCAATTATTCTTCTATCACCACATTTAAGAGATAGATAAAATGATTTATTTGAAACATTTATATGATATTTATGATATTATACTACTTTTGTAATTAAAATATCATATATAATTTCTTACTTTAAATGTTTTTTAAAATATGATAATGTCGCTTGGGTGTATGGAGAACTATCACCTCACGAAGTGGTGTGATTAATTTTGGACATACACATTACCTAGATAGAAATAAGGATAAATTTATTGAATATATGTGATATATATGTCTTTTATTTTATTATATTATAATAATATATCACTCATTTACTTACCCATTCAATATTAATGGAAGGATATTGTCACTTATATGTGTATATGACCTACTATCTTCACGATGCAATTTGATTCATTATCCATGTTATAACATAAATAATGATTGTTAAAATTTATATAATGATCCAATATTATGTTTATAACATTAATATAATTCTATATGTGATTTATTAATATCATATACCCATGAACCATAATATTCATGATAATACATGAATGCAAAAACAAGTCAATTAACACCCAAAATAATGAAAATAATTAAATGTTTTTATCAAAAATGTGGTAAAATGTTATAATAGGATCGTAGATGATGTTATAAATATTAATATGATAATATTATAAATAACTGACATTCCTATAACCATTATATGTTAGGATAAGTAATTTTCAACAAAAAAGAACTTTGAGGTAAGGGACTTTGTCTCAATTTCTCTCTATTAAGGAATATTTAAATGTTATCCACGTAATTTATTTTATATGGTGTCTATACTTCACCATTTTATTTTTATATAATTAATTATTTATAATTAATCATATTTTATGTTTTAATTTTAATTATTTCATTTAAGTGGAATGAGATATAAATTTACCAATTTCTAATGAATTTCATAACTCAATTAATTTTCATTGGGTTATATTACTTCTTAATTGTATTTGAAATTATAAGATTATGTGTATAAATAATTATGAATTTATTATGTTATATATGCACTTATTTAATTTATATTTTAATTTTACATAAATAATATATTCATTTAATAATTCTCAATTCAATGTTATGATCTTCGTATGGATTTATTTCACAATCTTATTTTAATTGGGATTATTTATACATGATTTTTTACTGAAAGAAATTATTTTATTATTTCTTAATAAACACCTTCAATGTTTTCCTCTAGTTTTTCATTATTTTTTCATTAATGAGTAACTTTTTAATCTATTTGGTACATAAAATTACTGAGAATTTTTTACTAAAATCCCACTCCATTTTTCTCTTTAGTCAAAAATATTTTTTCTTTTAAACCCATGTTTTCTAAAAATGATTTAAAAAATGTTTTTAAAATTATAAATTGATTCATTTATGAAATAATTCCCATTTATTACTTTTTACAAAAGAAATTAATAGAATATTCAAAAAAAATTCCAAATAAGGCCCATTTGGATTTTATTACAAATGTGAATGAAATATAATTGATGATATACAACATGTATGGAATTTTTGTTATTCATGAACACTAAATGTTTCAAATTTAATTTCATATTTTTCTAAAAAAAATTCAAATAAAATAATTTTCAAAATGTTTTGTCAATTTTTTGTTTTAGAAATTTTATTCTCATTAAGTAGAGATTGTTTTCATTAAGAAAATGTTTTTAAATATCTTTTTATGTTATTTCTATTCACTAACGAAAAAAATCTTTTATTTACATTATACTATATGGGGGATAGGATGTATTGATACCATCTTTATTTATTATACAGATAGTTAATGATATGTTTTACCAAGGAAAGTAAGCTTATTATCTTTCTTCAAAAAAATTTAAATTCACCAACATCACCTTAGAATATTCACTTTTCTATAATCATTGGACATTAAATTTCTACTAAATATCCATATGTTTTATCATTGATATATTTATTACATAAAACATACCATTTCCATATATGTTTTTATAGATTTCATTTTTATATTTACTGGGGATATAAATATAATTGACCAATCTCTTATAAATATAGATATTCTTTGATAAGGAATATTGTTCATTAATTAAATCAATTTTTAGATATATGAGGAATTAATTTTATAGAATGGTATGGGTGGGTCTAGATTATATATATCCCCTGGATTAATTATAAGTATTATGAGATAAATAAGTTATATTTCCTTGGTTAAATGGGTTTCAAGTGTATACCTACCCATCTGTTTTAAAATGTCTCAATATAGGTCTTGACAGTAGAGGTATCATGATGCATGAGATCACTATGTCCAATAGTTATGCATTTTATTCTTTGAGTTTTTTTTATTATTATCTATAATATTTTCACAATGGTATTATCTCTAGATGAATTTCATTCTATATTTATTGATTAAATGGATTTTTTTAGTTATTCATCTTTCCTTATTGGGTATGACTAATAGAGTTATGATAGTCACATTAGTGACTTAATGGCATGTTTTTTCAGTAACTATCCTTTCCATATTGACTATACCCACCAAATATCGTATATTTAATTTGGTTTTAGTTATTTTCCTTTCCATGATTATGCTTATTTATTCCAAATAGCTTCCACTATAAATAACCCTTAATAAGAATTTGATCACACCCTTATTTTTTCCTTCCCCATAAATCAAATATGTTTACTAAGAATGATATGAAATGATATTATATAGGTAATAAACACATTATCCAAAAAAATAGTTGTGTTTTTTATATGTAATTTGGGAATTATGTATGCTTTTAGTTTACAAAGAATCATATAATGCTGATATCTTTGAGATTTGATTCCTTATATTTTATTCCAATGTAATAATGTAAGACATATACACTAGGTTATGGAGTGTGAGTCATTATAGTTGGTAGAAAGTATGTTTAGATGAAACCTTTGGAAATATATTTCAAAGAACATAGATTAGGGAACATAACCATATCAATAAAATTTAAGATAAGTATATAATAACACCCTAATGTTTTTTTAAGGAATTAAATATTCATGTTTTCCACTCAATGAATCCAAAACTTGATTTTGTAAACAGACATGGTCCAAAAATAGTTGTACATAGGGTTAATGACTCTAAAAGGGAGAATTATGACTAATCTGGTCATCTCCTAGTGCATGAAAATTAGCTTTAATGTGGAAGTGTATCAGGATTTTCCTGTCTCATGAAAATTCCAATGCCATGTTCCATAAAGAGTTTCTCAAGGAGACACTATACAAGTGGTCAAATCCACTACCATTCCCTTTTAAATTACTTCTTTTCTCTACCTTAATCTTCCTTACAAAATATACATTTTCGTGATAACCATTGTATAATATACATACTATAATTTATTTTTTATTTGAATATCAATAAAAAAATATCTAATCATATAATTTTATTTTAAAAATTAAAACATCACCCATGAGGTGTTAATTAACCGCCTTTATAGATGATTTGTTTTTGTTTTCCATTACTACATTCAAGGAAGTTGAGAAAACTATTGGTAAGGTTAAAATATATCAAAACATGTGTATTATATCTTTTATCATGTTCTGGAATTAATATTTGTACATAATACTAAATAATAAAACAAAAATATTTCATAATGATCAAAAAACCACCAAAATATTGTAATAATTTTTAATTAATGTTTTATATAAAAAATTAGTATAATATCTTAAAAAAATATTGATATATGGAGACATTTAGAATTTTGGAAGTATATTAATACAAAATATTTTCACTTTTTGAGTTTTACAACCATTTAAGAAGAACTCCGATAATTAAACTCAAGGGAACCGATCATAAAATCATGAAATAGATGCTCCTGAAACAATGAAATTTAATCTTAGATCTCATAAAAAAAGTCATAAAATAAATTCATAAAATTTTATTTTTTAAAATACTTGTATAAATGGTTCATAATTAATTAATCTAATTTTATTATATTGGACATTAATTACTACTGATGAAAACTTTTGTATTCAAGGTACAAGGTTTCTCATCTCATATTTATTTCTTTGTGATATGCATTATTAACCACTTATTTATTTTGTGTGGTGTATGTATAATACCCATTTTATTTATGATAGCTATCCATTTAATATTTCATTAAATATCTATATTATTTATATTATTTATATGATTATTTCTAGATAAGTATACCAATTTTTAAAATAATGTTTAATTCGATAGTTATTTGATTGATTGGGGAAATATTATTAAATAAATATGTCTTACTCAATATGGATATTTGTTAATTAATAATACTGATTCATTAATTAAATCTACCATTTCAATATTTGAGGAATGATTTGTACATTCAAGTATAGGTGCATCCATGTAATAGATATCCCCTAGATGCATCGATAGGTCTAATGAGAAAATAAAGTAGAAAAAAACCATCATATTTATTTCCAAGTAGAATCAGATAGATTATTTCCAGACACATAAACCATATTGTGATTTTTTTGAAATTATTTGTTCATGTTCCAAACACATGACATCCAATATTTAATAATTTCCATCAAGCGATATTCATTTATTACTATCCATGATATTTTCACCAGGTTAAAATCTATGCATGCATTTTCATTATTAGTTTATTGATTAAATGGAATGTATTTGTATGCTATTTAACTTCACGAATTGATTACTGATTATGTATTATGATTTTCATATTATTGATTCATGTTCTAGCTATAATTCTTACTGATCATTTGAGTTCCCCCTTTTATTTGTTTTCCTTACCCAGTTAAGTTGAATTATATTAATAAGTGTCCAGTAAGAAATTTAATGTCCTTTTTTGTGTTCTATGATTAAGTACAATGAAAAAAGTGAAAAATATACATGACTAGTTCATTAATACTACTAAACTGATTGATACACGGTGATGTGATATCTTTTATTTATTCCATTTTAATAAAATTACCATCAAATCTGGGCTACTAAGGTTGGGGTTGTTATAATTTTTATCAGATTTGGTTTAGCACAATTCTTGGGGACATGATTTTATATAAAAATCATAATTATAATAATTCATTATAGTTAATTTTTTTGACAATACATATGATTATTATTAGCTAAATAAGTTTTTTCAATTATTTAGTGATGGATCCTAATGAAATAAAGGGACTCAATGACCACAAACAATGTAGGGATTTTCCCAATGACCAAGTCGACACAATTTGTATTGGAGATGAGAAGATCATGACCACATTTGGACAACTTAATTTGGTTATGATGAATAAAAATACTAATCAAATGTTGCAAAATTTTATGTAGAAGAATCCCCTATCATTTAGTTGGACTACTAATCCAGTGTTTGTTGAGTCATGGATCAAGTCCCTGAAAATGATATTTATGGAATTTGGATGTAATGAAATGGAAAAGGTACTAATTGTGGTTTATTTCTTCAAGTTATATATTCATCAATTGTGGTTGTTGATATTGATTATTAATGTGGAATATGAAATATAAGACATGTATTTCTCAAGTTTTAAAGAGATATTCTTTGAAAAATATATCCCCCTTGAGAAAAAAATTCAAATAAATATAGAATTTCATATCCTAACGAAAAAGGAAGAATGGATTATTGCATAGGATGAGGCTACCTTCACAAGACTATCAAGAAATGGTTAACTTTTCATACATGATTCAGAAAATAAGAATGATCATTTCTTTGATCCTCTTAATCCATGTCTTTTAAGTAAACTGGATTCCCAAACATTTTCATCATATGATGAAACAGTATTAACTTCCATAAAAATAGAGGAGGAATATGATAGATCTGATATCGTAAATTTTAAATCAAAAGAATAATTGGTATCATGAAAGCCATGAAAAATTTAAAGCATCCAAGAAGAATAGTGGATCAAATAAATTCCAATTATGCAAAACTTATAGAAATAATCATCTTGGGAAATGATTAAATGAAATCAGTATCTGTTATAAGTGTGGAGAAAAGGGTCATCAAGCTAATTAAATCAAGGGGAAGACAAAAATAAATGACATTGAATTCTTAAACAATAATGAAATGGGGATTTATTAAAATAAATTTCACAAGAACCATGATAATCTACCATAAAATAGTCCAAGGAATGATGGAAAATCTTATTCGAACACTACAGATGATAAAGAGGTACCCAATAATTTGCTAGCAAGTACATTTGTCCAATCGTAAAATTTATCCAATGATTTATTTGATTTTGGATCATTGAACTCTTTTATATCTATCCAATTTTCTACAAAAATTATATATTTCCCCTTTGATTTAATAAGGTATCTGTGAGTAAACATTTCTAAGGGATGTCTTATTACAAAAAAAATGTGTCGAGAAGTCACCATTATGTCACATAAACATGCACTATATTCTAGCCTTATCATCATACCTATGGTTGACATTGATATAATCCATGATATTAACTCACATTCAAATTATGATGTTAATATTTATTTAAATAAGTGGGAATTTACAATTTGTTAAGAAGTTATAGAATTCCATATCTTTAGAAAAGAATTGTCATCATCTGACTCTTATTTAGATGAACCCCTAGTATTTTTACTCACTGAAATTCATAGGAAACAAGAGAAAAAATATCTAGGGATGAAGAAGGTAATATAAAATTGAAGATATACCTTTTCTATAAGAATATGTTGATGTGTTTCCTAACGAATTATTTGTAAACTCCCTAGAGTGTGAGGTTTAGTTTATCATTGATTTACTCCATGATGCAAGACCAATATCAAAAACTCTTTATAGAATGACCATTGTGAAATTAGTGGATCTGTAGAAATAATTATAGGAGTTGAGTAATAAATTATTTAACCACCCTAGTGTTTCTCAATGGGGAGACCCTTATTCTTTTTGATAATAAGAATGATGGATCATTGTAGATTTACATTGACTATTGGGAAATAAATGCTATTACAATAATAAAAAATTATCTTATTCCACTCTTTAATGATTTCATTGATCAAATTTATAGAGCTCAATACTTTTTGGTGATTGATATTATTTCTAGGTATCATAAATTGGGATTAAATAAGAAATATATTAAAAAGAAAACTCTTTAGATGAGTAATGGACATTCTGATTGAATAGTAATGCCTATTGGATTTTCTAATTCTACCTCAGTTTTAATGTATAAAATGAAAACAGTATTCTTGGAATATTATAATGATTTTGTTATAGTATTTATTTTATATATTATGGTGTATTCTAAAATATACTATGATAATGAGAATCACATGCAGATCATTATTGATACTAATAGGTGGAAAGAGTTATATGGTAAATTTATCATGTATGAATTTGGGCATCAGGAAATTCCTTTTTCATGTCCATATTATCTCTAAGGATAGAATCTCAATAGAACCTTTAAAATAATGGTAGTTTAATAATTAGAAAACCAAAAAACATAACTGATGTACATAGTTTTATTAATTTATCTTGTTACTATCAACACTTCCTTTAGAATTTTTCTTGATTGGTTAACCCGCTAACCAAGATTACATGTAAAGGGTTTGAGTTTATATGAAAAAAACAATGTGCCAAATGTTTTTAAGAATTGAATATAAGATCTTTCAACGATCATATTTTTACAATACGATCATGAAATGATTGGTTTTTGATATATAGTGATGCATCAAAGTAGGGGTTGGGGTGTGTCCTTATGAAAAAAGATAAATTTATGACATATGAATAAAGTTATTTGAATATTCAAGAATTAAATTATCCAACCCATGATATTGAGTTAATAGTAATAACCTTTTCTTTAAAGATAAGGAGACAATTATTTTATGTAGAAATATTCAAGATACACATTTCATAATATTTTGAAGTACATATTTACACAGAAATAACTAATATATGTCAAATATGATTACATTAGTTTCTCCAATATTATGATTTCTCAATACACCACCACCTAATAAAAGAAAATAATGTATAATATTCCTTAAGAGGGAAACATTATGGAATTTTTACCCAATTGAGGATCTAGAAAGATCCAATGTTCATGGAATTATTAATGAAAGATATGAGAGTTTTTAAGTAAGGGGAAACATCACTCCATTTTCAAAGTATTTCCAACAGATATTTACATGAGAAGAAAAAAAGTTCCAAATATGATGATAATAAATTTTCAAAAGAAAAATATAGCCATTAAATATGGAAAATTGGAAAACATTCTATATGAGGATGGAATTATGAAATTTGGTATTAACTTATGTGTTCCATAAATACATCATCTAAGAAGGAAATTATTAGATTATTCATCTGGCTCAAATTTTTCTATACACTATAGTAGTTAAAAAATGTAAACAAATCTTAATGAACATTTTTCGTTGGATAAAATGGACCAAGAAATTTCTGACTATATGTTATGATGAATAGTTTTTCAACATGTAAAGGACGAGAGACAACATTATAAAAGATTTATACAACATCTAATTGTTCCTTTATGTAATTTAGATGAAATTACTATGTAATTATTCATAGGAATACTAAGGACTCCTAGAAGGAATGATAAAGTATGGGTAATTGTTGATCATCTTTTAAAATCTACACATTTTCATATTAGAAGAGTATATTTATCCCTAGGGGTCCAGATAGGACTCCATATTAATGAATTCGTAAGTCTTCTTGGTGAAGCAATATTAATTGTGTCTAATTTACATCCCCATTTTAATTCAAAATTATGGACAAGACTTTAAAATGATTTGGATATTTAGCTTCATTTGTGTACTTATTTTCACCCACAAACTGATGGAAAGTCTAACAGGTCTATTCAAAAAACGGGTGACATGTTGAGATAATGATAACTTGACTTTCAAGGTAGGTGGGATCAATATTTACCATTGGTAGTGTCTTCCAATAATAACAGTCCCCTTTCAAGTATTCAAATGTTCCCATATAAAGCATTATATGGAAAGAGATGTCATACCCCAAATATTTTGGGATGAAGTTGGTTTGAGGAAATTTATAGTCTCAAAACATATTGAATAAAGGATGTAAAAGTTAAATATTATTCATGATCATATTAATTAATCTTAATGTAGGGAATAGATTTATGTAGACAACCAAAGAAATGATTTATATTTTTATATGGTATATAATGTCTTTAGGAAAGTATCAGCATGGAAAGGGGTCATAAGCTTCAGTTTGAAAGGGAAATTGAGCCCCATGTATGTTGAACCATTATATATTCTAGAAATTATTAGATTTGAGGCATTCTGGTTAGTAATGCCATAAAGTCTCTCCAATGTTCTTGTTGTGTTCTCCATATCACTATTAAGGAAGTACATGCTAGAACCAACACATGTCCTCACCCATGATGAAATTGAATTGGTAATTGTTTTGTCTTAATGAAAAGATCATATCAAGATTCATGACACAAGATAGAATGTATTGAGAAATCAGATGACTCAATTAGTAAAAGTTCTTTGGAGAAACCATAAAATAAAATTATCATTGTAGGAACTCGAGGATGTTATGAAGAAGAACCGCACCTATCTATTTGGAAGTAGATATTCATGAAAACATTCATGGAATTTTTTTTAAAGATGGATGAATATAAAAAACTATGATTTTACGGTATGTATCTTCTTAAATAAATTCAATTAATTTGATAGCTATCAATTCATGAAACAATGTGCTCAAACAAATCGTGAAAAACTATTAGATATTAACATGACCATTGGAATCAAAATGTGACCATTAGGAATAGTAATAACCCAATTAGAATAACAATATAATATTTTAAAGAATAAATTATATGTTGGTATATTATAAATAAAAATATGATATATTTATATTATGAAATAAGTAAATAAAATTTTTCAGAATGATAAATTAGTTGTTCATATATTTGTGAAATTTGAATAGTTATTTACAATTTTTAATTAATATAATTATTTAAATGAAAATTTATTTTCATTACAGAGATTCATAAAATAAAGATTTTATTTTATTATAATTGTATGATAATTTTATGCCTCCATAATTAATATTTATATATGTCATAAAATCTGTTATAATTTTAAAGTCGGTATTTTTTAATAAATATTGATTTTTTTGTAATTAAATATCTCATATTTATAAAAAATATTTTCATAAAATGGAGTCAATTTTTTATATATACACTTTTATAAATGGTTACTATGATGTTTGGTTAATTTTCTATATTATTTTATTTTTTTGGGTATATATAATTATGGTAATTTACGGTATCTAGCATTTTAATTCAAATGCATGCCTTTTTTAGTCAAGGATGATGTAGTTAACCATAAAATCGACCTCATATAAACCAGTTACATTACATAGTCCAAAAAATTAATTTTATAGATATTATTGAGTCAAAATAATAAACTAATGAATAAAATAATCCAAAATACCACTCTCCGCTACCTATACGTACCAATCCTCACCACCAATTCTCCCTTTAACATATAAGTCTTGGAGATAGATATTATTATTTAAAATTACTCTCTCAAACCTGCTACCCATGTACTTTTCTTGTTTGTCTCACAAAAAGTCCAATCACAGGTGGATTAATTATGTTTTCATGTAGCCTCTATACAGGGGGTGAAATCCTCCATCTTTATCTTGTAAATTATTTCTTTCTTCTACCCCATGTTTCCTTCCATAATCAAAAGTTAAATGATTAATCTAGAATACGATATATATACTATAATATTATTGTATTAATGAAATATTTATCATGAAATCCCTTATCAACTTATTCTATTCTAAAAATGAATACATCATACGTGAGATGTCGATCCACAATTTTCATAGATGTTGAGTTTTTCCCTTCCATTAATTCATTTAAGGAATGTTATAAAACCATTAAGATGGTTAAACCATATTGAAACATGTATATTATATCTTGTGTCATGTTTTATATAATATATATATATATATATTATTAAATAATAAAACAAAACTAGTTTTTTATAATCGAAAAACTAATTTTCATTAATGGTTTATATAATGAATCATTCTCATATCTGAAGAAAATGATATATGGAGCAATTTAATATTTTTGAATTATATTTATATCATATGATTTCACTTCTTTATTTTTTTCTTCCATATGAAAATAACTCCCATAATTAAACTCAAGGGATCCTATCATAAAATCATGAATGAAATGCTCCCAAAATGATGGACTTGAATCTTATAACTCATAATAAAGGCCAAAACGAAACAAAATTAAATTATAATATATCAAATACATGTATAAAGGGTTATTAAATAATTAATTAATGATTAATATTTGATTATACAGGTCATTAATTACCAGTCTAGAATTATTTTAGACATAAGGTAAGTGGTTTATCATCACACTTTTATTTATGTGATATATGCATTATTAACTACTTTTTTCATTTTTATGGAGTATTTATATTTCCACATTTATTTACGATCACTATTGATTTATGATTTCATTAAATATTCATATTTATTATATCATGGATATTATAACATTCTAAGACATATACCAATTTCTCATAAGGTGTTTACTTTTAATGACTTTTGATTAACTAGGGAAATAATGTCAAATATGAATCTCTTACTCAATATGGATATTTGTTACAAAATTATAATTATACATAAATTAAATTGATCATATTAATATTCTAAGAATTATTTGGACATGAAAACATAGTTGGGGCCTGTTTATAGATAGCCCATCAATGCATCGACATGTCTCACGAGAAAAAATTATAGAGAAAACCAATTTCATTTGATACTAAGAAAACACATACAGGGTTCTACCCACATACTTTAACATTATTGTGAAAGATCATTACAGTAGTGGTTATTTTTTCGTATACCTACCTTCCAATTATTATTCATTTCCTTAATTTGATATTTTGTTATTATTATCTATGAGTTTTTCACTATGACAAAATCGATGGATGCATTTTAATTTTACTTTATTGATTAAATGTAATGTGTTTTTTAGATATTTATCATTCCACATTGATTATGACTTATTTATTTTATTTATCTTTTTATTGATTCATGTTTCTTCTATAAACCATAATGATCATTTGAGATCACTTTTTAATTTTTTCCATTCCCCTAGTTAGTAAGATGATATCATTGAATAATTCATAAGGAATAAATTGTTTTTCCTTTGTCATGTTCAATGTTTAATTACGAATGTAATTTGGGAACCAGGTATGCATCTAGTTATTCAATACTATGAAAATGATAAATATATGGTGATTTGATCTCTTGTATCTATGTAATTGTAAAAAAATAACCACTCACATTGGGATACTGGGGTTGAGATTGTTACATTTGTCGAAGTAAAATAGATGATATATTTATATATTGTTATTGATGAATTAAATTGAAGATGTTTTTTTTCTAATGTTATTTATGTTCTATTAATTATGAATCATATATGGATTGGTTAAAATTTAAAAAAACATACATGTCTTCATTAAAATAATATTTATGGATACCATAATGGGATTATGTGTTTAATGTTGATCATATGTTTAGGGTCTTAAAAACAACTTTTGGCAAATTGTGTGGTAATAATATAACATGATTTTTGATACTTTTGGACGAAATTTATTAAAATAAAACCCATTGGTTTTGTATATGAAAGGGTTATTTAAGGAATAATTCCATTACTTTTTTGGACTTAAGATTAATATTTTTGGTAACATTTCTGTTTTATCTTATCTTTCCTCTAGTAATAATTATTGGTCAGAATAATTATTGGGATCTTATTGGAACTATTCTAATAGAGTTTTGGAAAATGGTTTACCCATTTCATTTGGTGAAGACTACAGGTCCAGAAAAAACAAATAAAGGATGATAAGGTTTTATCGTCTAACACTATCTGACATGATATTATGGATAATATGTCATTAGTTTAACCTAACTGATTTGATAAATATACCTTAATGATGATCTAGTGATGTTAGTATCGATGTTTTGATATTAATATGTTACATTGGACATCTTATCCTAACCACATTAGTTTTGAAAAATAATTAAAGACTGATGGGATGACATTTCGTTAATTTGTTGATCTTATGATACATTAAGAGTGAATATTAGTGATTTTGGAATAAAAAACTCATTTGTTGATATTAATTTCTTATAGTAAATGATTAATTGGAAAGTGGTCGTAGCACAAACCAAAGATGAAATTGTTCATATTATATAGAAATATATCTTGTATATATATTTCCTTATATTCATAAATAGTAAAATAATCCCTCAACATTAGGAAAAGGAATATGAAAAAAATATCCTTTTACCTTCATATCTGATGAATCAAATGCCATCTTAAATAATCACATATTTCTGATTTTGATGGCCTTGAATTTTTTATGATCATTCACTTTCATCTAATCAGGGACCACTATCACTCTATATAATTACTATTATTTTTCATCAATGTATATATCAACACTTTACTCTGATTTTATCTTAATTAGAAACCAGGTTATGGGATATTCCTTATAAAATTTTTAATTCATTTCTATAAAATTAAGAGGATTTTATATTAACCCTATATATGATGTGGTCTTTTAACAATGGAATTTTTAAATATCAAACCCATGATTTCAAAGAGTAAGATCAAATTGATAAGTTGAAAGTTCTTTGAGGTGGAAATAATGTAACACTAAAAAATTATAAATAAATAAAATTATATTTGATATCATATGACACACACAATGTTGAACCTAAATAACCCAAAATATATATTTCATTAAATTTAATCACTTCGATAGATTGAAAAACACCAAACAATGATTATCAATTAACTATAATATAATTCACCATTATTACCTAAATTTAAAATTGCAGGCTTTTAATACTACTAACTAAATTATGAAAATTGTGGTTTTCTATTGACTAGGACCAAAATAATAATCCTTTAAAAGAAAAAGGAATATTTTATGAAAATTGATTTTTCTAAAAGATGTCTGGGTAAGTTTTTCAAACATAAATTACAAATTTTTTTTACCAATTTAATAAAACATATATGTTAAAATGAACCTCAATTTTTTAATAATAATATTTAAATTATATTACGGTGAATTTTTGGGTTTTTTCTATAATGTTTGATAATTCACTGAATAGTGAAAAATAACAACTTGTATTTAAAACTACCTTATCATTCATGTAATTTAAATGTTTCAGTAAAATTTTCAATTTTTTTTCAATTAAATTTACTTTAGTCATACAACAATTTAACTAGTTTAGGTATTTCTTAATCAATTTAATATTTAATTTTTATATTTAAAGCTTTTATACTTAAGAAAATTTTCTTTTTGAAACACATTTTCATTATGTGTGTGGGTATAATTCTAAATTGTATTTTTATACATATTTGAATTGATTTAAGAAAAATAGATTCTATATTTGTAATTAGAATATTTTATATTATATAATAAGGTTAACTTAATTTTTATTCATTATCAATAGTAAAAGATGTAAAAATTAATTCTAGTGGTTATGGTAAAAACTGATGTACCGAGGGCCAAACTAAAATGATAAGGCTTAAAATGACCTACTAATGTGTCCATCACCCATCACATGGCCATATGTCAACCTTTTAACCACTAAGGGTCTATAATTACCCATTGGGGGGGTTGTCATGATAAAAACATGCCTATAATTGAATATTTCCAAAAATTCCATGTTTATCATCTCTGTCACTTATAAAATTTCACCCCATATTCTCCTCTATTCACACATCCAATCTCATTTGTTTCTACCAAGACTGACCAAAATCACTTACTTAATCCCATCCAATGATCCTAAATCCATTGGTTTTACAATAAAGACATCCTAGTAATAATTGTTTTGCAAACAAAAATTAGTCATTCAATGATTAGGTATGGTTCTTAAACGAGCATTTTTATTTTGTTTCTTCTGATGACTCTTTAAAATATTATGAAACCAATATTATATAATAAAAAAGTATCTTATATATACTAATATTTTATTATGTTATAGTAATGTCCAATATCTATATCTTCTTCCCTCAAATAAGAAATGAAACAATCAATCGTATATCCGGTGGACTGCCGCCTCAAGAAATGATTTTATTCATTTTCTATCACCACCTTTTAAAGTTGGATATAATAATGGATTTAACACATTAACCACTAAAAAATATGCCTTTAATATTGCTTCCCTTTATAAGTTCTAGAAAAAACCATTGATAAAGTATACCTTGTAATGTCCCGGATCCGGGTGCCACTCAACGGGTGCCCCAAACCCAGTTGGTCACATAACCTCAAGCAAATTTTTCCAAATGCCAGAGACTACCAACTAGTAGTGAGGGACTAGGTTGGATAGTGGGGAATATATTCCCTCATTGTTTCAAAGTGTAGCGCAGTGGAACAAATTACAACATATAAAAGTGTGGAAGCAGTAAACAATACCAATGCTGAAATTGAATTAGTACTAAAGTAAAGGAAAACCCAACGGTCATATAAACAATGAAATATGTCCCTAAGTCTAAGAAAGCATCCAAAATAGGATACACTGCAATCCAAAACAATACAATATAGGGGACTAATACAGTAAAGAAAAAACAAATAGCACAACAGGAAGTCAGCAACATCGTAAGCCTAAGCTTAGTCCCATGTTCTCCTACTCCTCTACAACATCAAGTACCTGTATAGTGAATCTTTCCATTATCTAAACCTATAGAAATATAATCTATTTGGGCTTAAGACATGACCCAAGTATGGCGTGAGAAATAAATCCTAGTGGGAAACCATCAAAGGCCCGTTCCCAACTGTCAGTGAGTTTGTGCAACAACAGTGTGCAATAATGGAAATGTAGTAAACTAGGAAATACACAAAAGAAGATACTCCTTCCAGTTACATTTCCATTTATTTATTATTTAAAAATTCAATATAACTTAATTATAAGTTTTCGAGACTCAGCCTCTGCCAAAAATCTCTTAAATAGTGTCGCAGAAAAACTACAACAAGCTATCTAACTGGTACAAGGTAAAACAATACCAAGAATGTGCTTTAGCTTGGTAGGTATAACAAACACCACAGTGAATATTCAATGTATGTCGCCCTTAGGATAACAGTACCTTGCCCTGGGGATGATCAGAACCATTCCCTCGGGCTAAACTGAAACGAAACCCTCAGGTATCTTCCCTCAGGCATAATGAGTATTTCCCTCAGGCGAAATAGATCCTTTCCCTCAGGCGAAATAAAACCTTTCCCTCAGGCCTTTTCATCAGGTGAAATAGAACCTTGCCCTCAGGCAAATCGATACCTTTCCATCAGGCAAAACAAAAAAATTTCCCCGGGAGAAGCATGCAACCGGGCCAAGCCCAACATATAGCAAGAAAATTGTACACATTTTCTCTTAATAAAACTCAAAGAATGCTAAAATCACAGCATACCCTCGGGTATCCTGGACAAATGGATAAACAAGGGAAACACACCCATGGGGTGGCCCTAGATCCAAAAAATGATCCCAAACAACATTTTACATATTCATTAAATTACCTATGCAATTCTAGGTATTTAATTCATCAAGGCCTTAGCCATACGACACCCCAAACATGGGTTCATAGCACCACGGTACACAAAAACAACATGACCGTTTGAATTAAACATTAGACCACCTACCTTGATCTCCTCTGATCAACATATGTGTATGATGCCTTCCAAAACACCTGAGAACAGCGTAGACCTGGGATAAAAGATTTCTTGTTCAAACGTAAATAACATTCCCTCATGAAAAATTGGAAGGAAGGGTTAAGGAAGAACGACGAAATCACCTGCGTGGTTCAATCGAGATCTTCAGTGAAGGAATACGAGTTCCGGTTGTCGATCGGGAGCTCTTCTAAGCTTCGACCCTCTCTCCCGGTGCTCCAAAAACATCCACTGCCTCCTCTACCGAATAAGGAGTCTACTGCTTGTTTTAAGTGAAAGAAAACAAACTACATGGCATGTAATCCCAAGTACACGACGTGTACGTTCCATTTTTTAACTGTTCCTCTAGCGGATACTTTTCACCGCCACACTGTTTATCTCTCGACATGAGTACACGACATGTATTTCCGAATACACGGTATGTACTGTTCCTCCATTGGCGGCCACTCCCACCACCTTACTGTTCACATGCTGACTGGTTATATGGAATGTAAATACCAAGTACACTACGTGTAGTCAGTTTTTACACCCTTCATCACCAACATGCCTACATTCCCTATGTACTCATCCCACATGGCCAAAGTACATGGCGTGTGGAAAAGTACACGGCGTGTACCCACAAAATTTGGAATTTTCTCCCATTTTCCTTATTTTCTCATCCATACTTAAGAAAAAAGGAAAATAAGAAACACATACCTCAAGAATAAGAACTAGGTTCTTACAAAATTCCCCCCTTAAGTAAATTTGTCCTTGAATTTCACTTCCAATGGTGGCGATGATAAAGCTCAGAACAAATCTGGCCACTGAGCACGTACGTCAGTCTCCCGCTCCCCGGTTTTTTCCTACCCTCAACCATGCTTCCATAACACCCGTAAAAGAGGAACTGACCGACCTCAGAGAACCTTCGTTATTCTATCAACAATACGAATCGGATGATCCTCAAAGGATGAATTGGCCTGAATCTCAACCTTCTCGGGCTAAAAGAGGTGAGACAAGTATCAGAGATAACAGTGTAGCTGATATACATAGAAGATGTCATGCATGGCCTGGTATCTCTGTGGTAACTGCAACCGATATGGAACTGGCCCGACTCTCTCCAGAATCTCAAACGGCCCACATATCTTAGTGAATGTTTACCCTATCTTCTGATCTGCCTGTGTCCCAACCTCGGTGAAACAGGCAAGAAAACCTAATCCCTGACAACTAAATCCAATGGTCATCTATAGAAATCGACCTAAAATTTCTGATGAGACTGGGCGGTATCCATCTGCTTCTGTATCAACTGGACCTGCTCTAAAGTCTCCTGCATGAGATGTGGTCCCAGTAAAGTTGCCTCACCTGCCTCCAACCAGCACAAAGGTGATCAGCATGGCCTACCATATAAATCCTCATAAGGTGCCATCTCAATAGTAGCCTGAAGACTGTTATTGTTGGAAAACTAGACCAGGGGTATATGCTTCTCCCAAGAGTCCCCAAAGTCCAGGACACATGCACGCAACATGTCCTCTAGAACCTATATCGTACGCTCTGACTGGCCATCGGTCTGAGGGTGGTAAACTGTGTTCAGAAGCTCCTGTTTACCCAGTGCCCTCTGAAAACACTACTAGAAATGAGACGTAAAATGGGCGTCCCTATCGGAAATGATCGAAGGAGGGACCCCATGAAGGCGTACCATCTCTCAGATATACAAATTTCCGAGTTCTTGAACACCGAAGGACTTCTTGATCGGCAAAAATTGAGCTACCTTCGTAAGTCTATCCACAACAACTCACAAGACATCATTGCCTCGATGTGACCTCAGCAACCCTGTCACGAAGTCCATCGCGATATCATCCCATTTCCACTCCAGAATGGGTAAATTATATAACAGTGTAGCTGGCCTCTGATGCTCTACCTTCACCTGCTGACAGGAGGAACATATCATAACAAAACCGGCTACTTCCCGTTTCATACCCGACCACCAATACTAACGTCTCAAGTCACGATACATCTTGGTAACTCGGGGATTCACTTCCCAAGATGAAGTATGAAACTACCACATCATCTCTTTGTGTATATCCCCTGGAACCTACACTCTTCCATGGATACGCAGTACCGCATCATCGCCTATCGTCCAACCAGGAGGAGGGTCCTCACTTGCCACCGACTCCCATAGAACTAGGCCTTATGAATCATATAGCTGCGTCATCCTCACTCTATCCAGGAGGGTAGAAGTCACAGCTAAGGAAGAAATATAGGCTTGCCCCTGACTATCATGCACCTCCAAATGCATCTCAGAGAACAAATCCATGAGCTTCCACTCACCGCTGGTCTCCTTCACTGCCTGTAACGGAGTCCCCCTACACAGTGCATCAGCAACTGTGTTACCCTTACCAGGTGTATAGGTAAGCTCAAAGTTGAAGGACTGTAGGTATTCATCCAACCTTTGTTGTCTCAGATTCAAGTCACGCTGGGTAAAGATATATTTGAGACTTTTGTGGTCCGTGAATTTTTCTTCTGGAAATGGGGATGACCTTGTTTGTTTAAGGTTAAATCTTTCCAATCAGTTTCTAATGGGTTTATTCGTAGAACCGGAAACATCCATTGACTCTATATCCATTTGGTCATACTTTCTAAAGGTAGGTTTCCATTAGTTGTGGACTGATGAGTCTTAAGAATTTGTATTGGTCAAGAGGATGGGAGGTCAGACTCATCAGACCTTTTTGGGGGGAATTATTGTCTACTTTGGGACTCTCTTATAGATTTGAGTTATGTTCGTGAATCCTTATTAATTTACCATGTATGAAAATGAGTTCTTCATTTAGATATTGCAATCAATGATTGATATGTAAGAGATTTGGAGAATCTTTTATATGTATTTGAGGTTCTTCATTGATAGAGAATCATCCGTATTTATTAGAAATTCTTAGTCAATGGTAACCTTAAAAACATTATATAGAAATCTCTTGGTCATTATGATGAACATACTGGTTTTAAAGACACTTAGTGGGGCACTTGAAGTTTATTGTCATTCAGAAGGACATGAATTATTTTAGAGTTGGGATTGTACCCTCAGATTGGCTACCTACGTATCCTTATTAAAGAGGAATCAGAACCCACATAGTTCAGGAATTAAGATATAGTTTAAAGTCATTTGGGACGGATGAGAATTAATGGGTGATGGGATTGGACCTTATAAAGGATTCCTACGTAATATACTTTTAAGGAAGAGATCAATGTCCACATTGTTCGATTAAGAAGTGTGGGATTACTTATGATTAACAACCCAAAGATAGGTTTCATAATTAATTTTACACTCTAAGCTCACGTGAGTCATGCTCGGTGTGAGAAACCAGAGGTTTTAGTAAAACATGATGGTTTGTGTCACGGAAGATGTCTTCAGAAGGAATGATATGGGGCTTATGTATGTGTGACTACCCAAGTAGGTGAAGACTAGTATTTACTTATGGAAAGAATCCAAGGAACAAGGTCCATAAAGATATTCATGCTTTATAGAGATTTGGATACTCTAACTTGGGGATTACGCCTGAGGAGGATGCCTAAATTAGGGGAAAATTATGACTGGGGCTTACTCCTGAAAAGGAGGCCCAAGTTAATGAAATTTTGTAACTTGGGATCTACTCCTGAGAAGGAGGACCAAATTTA
This sequence comes from Viscum album, assembly GCA_963277665.1. Classification (NCBI taxonomy): domain Eukaryota; kingdom Viridiplantae; phylum Streptophyta; class Magnoliopsida; order Santalales; family Viscaceae; genus Viscum; species Viscum album. The sequence goes on from OY728128.1 coordinate 1,736,202,398, forward strand.
AAGGGGACTTGGGGCTTACTCCTAAAGAGGATGCTCATTAACAGGGTCCATAAAGGTAGTTGTGCTTTATGGAGATTTAGTTTCTTAACTTGGGGCTTACTCCTAAGGAGGATTCCCATTAACAAGGTCCATAAAGGTAGTTGTACATTATGGTGATTTAGATTCTTATCTTAGGTCTTACTCTTAAAGAGGATGCCCATTAATAGGGTCCATAAAGGTAGTTGTGCTTTATGGAGATTTAGATTCTTAACTTTGGGCTTACTCCTAAGGAGGATGCCCATTAACAGGGTATATAAATGTAGTTGTGCTTTATGGAGATTTAGATTCTTAACATGGGGCTTACTCCTAAGGAGGATTCCCAAATCAAAGATTCTCTCATATTTAGGGATGAGGTTGGATGAAGGGAACCTCTAATCGTAGTGATATAAAGTTATATAAATAACAAGGTTTTGAGAGGTGTTCCACATAATTCCTTTTAGATAAGGAAGACACCAAAGGAACCATGACATAAGTGACTTTGAAGAAGGTTTTGAGGCTAAATATTGAATAGGAGAGGTGAATTTGAGGAAAAGAAGTGAAATAGGCTGGAGGGGAACCCAAGAAGAGGCAGGAGCACAAGTCCTGTTTGGGCGCGTAAGTCCTGGTCGCATAAGTATACTTTCACGACATGGGTGTACTTGGGTGACGATTAACCAATAGGGTAATAATTGGGCGAGACTTGGTTCAAACCCTAGGTATTATCCCTAAAGGCTTCCAAAAGGGTGGCTCAGTAGTTCTGTTGAAGGGATAAGGCGACACGCAAGTGTGGCCATTTTTCCTAATGGTTAGACACTTAGTGGTGAAAGTGCTGATGAATTTCAACACTTAGGACTTGTTACCCCTATTAAGATCTTCTATTCTAGGTAAGAAATTACCTTAGAAGTGTTTGGAAGACTTCAAGCAAAGACTAGGGCGCCGAGAGCTTAAATATGACTTTTAGATTTTCATCCTCGAAATGGGGGGCCCACAAGGGGTGTTTATAGGCCATTGAGGACCTTGGGTGAAAATAAAATAGGGTGTGAAAGTCACCTGCGTGACCAATATGTGGCGTGCAATTATACTTGCGTGGCCATAGAGAAACTTGCGCGACCCATACTTAAAGAATTCAATGTTCATGCCTTTGTAAATTTTTTATGTTCTTCAAAGGATGAATCTCTTTGTGCTTGAGGTATTCCCATTTTTTAGTCATTTAGACTCTATGATGGAATGGAGCATTAACAAAATTCCCCCCTTAGAGTTGGATCTGAAAAAGGAAGGAGGATTTGACTCTGAGGTAATGGAGAAAACTGAGGAATTTGGGTGCGTAGGTTTGAGCGCGCAAGTAGCGGCGCGCAGGTGCGAACCGCGCAGGGTATGGCACACGGGTAAACTGCTTCGGCTATAAATATGTGGCACCACTTCGCGCAAAGCATCCAGCTTTGAACACTTCTGATCTCTCGGCGCACATGTAGATTGGATTTCTCTCATTCGTGTATGTGCTGTTGTCCGCGATTCATTGTTTCTTTGTGTCGAGCTTCTGCAGAGGTATTTGGACTTGCACGGTGATACCTGCACGCCCATACTTGCGTGACTGAATTACACTTGCGCGCCAACCTGGGACTTGCACGCCTTAATTCCTTAGACATTTTTTCAAATTTCTTCACAAATTTTATGAAAAATCAACTTACTTAAGAGTTAATTATTTGACCATTGTGCAGATTCAATGGCTCCCAGAAGAATTGGAACAACTGATGAACCGGATAGCAGGCGGATTGATGATATGATGAACATCGTTGGCCATGACTATTATAATATCTGTGAAAACACTCTCCCAGATTTGGCCAAGTACTTGAAGAAGTATCATCTTAATTTCCCACAGAGCATCTACCTACCTCTGTATGGCCATGGTCATTTGCAAGAAGTCAACATTCCAGAGCCAAAGAACTATCTCCCGCATTCTTTGTTTCAGACTTACACCAATTTTTTTTCTTCAGAAAATGTCTTAGTTGGAGGATCATTCATAAATGATGGAATAGTGGAGAAGGCATTTATAATGCATCATAGCCCATGTGCCCAAGATATGAAACCTCACAAGCCTGAGCTGCAGTCGCATCGTTATCCCTGAATCTTCTGAAGCTCTCAGATGGATCAATCCAAAGGCTGGAAGAAGAGTTAGGACTTTCACCCTGGAGGAGGTGTGAAACCAACTTGGATGTGGGAATATTGGGTGCGACAAACTTTTGCATATGTTGTTGAAGATATGAAGGGAGATTCAATATATGAATCCTTCTAGGCTGGGTAGACATATGTCTTCAAGAATGATGTCTTTGTTCCGGAGCTAATCACTCACTGGATCCTAGAAACCAATTCCTTCCATCTAACTCATGGATTAGTAGGCATCAGTTTGTGGGATGTCTACAAGATCTCAGGGGCTCTAATTTTAGGTCATATGTATGATGAATTCATCCCACCCAAGGCGACCTGGAATGATTCGGAGAAGACTTCGGCTTTGGCTCGAGAATTATTGAAAAGTTTCCACAAGATCAAGAATTCAAAGACCTCCAAAACTAATTCTAGAAAGTATATTCATCTAGAGGATTTGATAGATATGTTTCTTAATAAGAAGAAGGAGAAGGGGCCCACTTGTACTCGTCCTTCTAGCTGCCCCATAACAGAGAAGAGGGGTTCTCTTGGCACATTCTGGACAACTCTAGAAGTGGGAGAGTTTGAAAAGATGGGGTACGAAGTGAATCAGAGAATCCCAAATAAGACCCATATGGTGGGCTTCTAGTCCTTGTGGGTCAGTGTTTATCTTCTACCAGTTAGGGATTCTAAGGGAGGCATTAGGCCAGAGACCTTCTTTGTTGCAGCCAAGTTGGCTGAGAGGAAAATGGTTGGGTTGGCCACCCCCATTTTGGCAAATATTCACCGGATCTTACTTCATGTTTATATTGGTAAGTCTCCTTTGAGAATAGTGGGACAATTCCAAGTTTTGTGGGGATGGATCGCCACTCATTTCAGGACATATGCTGTACAAGGCAAGGTACAGTTTCCTGGACATTCTTTGAGGCCATCAGTGCATGCATATTTTGGAATTTTTCCGTTATCTCTCAACTCCTATGATATAAAGGTGAGGTTGAGCATGTTCAAGGAATTAAATTTCATTCCTAATCGAAACACTCCAACTAGGCGGTTGGTTGAGGATTGAAAAACCGACCTGGAATTGAGGTCATACATGCTGGCTTGCAGAGATGGTGTATGGGCCACCAGGATTGACGAAGAGATTATATGTGAGGCCTATGCTCTATACCGATTTGTACGCCAATTCAAGTGTCTGCAGTAGATTGTTGTATCCCCTCCTATGTATGTCAAGTTAGAGTAGAATATGATAGTTTCCCAACAACTATGGTTGCTGACATCTATGGAGAAGACCAGGGCAGTGTTTGATCTACCAGTTACTGGAGCGGCGAGTAACTTGAATACATGGTATGCCGAGAACTGGGTAGCATCATACCCTAAAGGGGTACAAAATCATTTGATTCCTCGGGTGGGGAAAAATATGAGAACTGTCTTGAAAGAAACCCTTTATCTGGAAGGTGATTCTTCCACACCCAGAGCTGATTCGCTGGGTTCCTCACCGAGGGCTGATTCACTGGATTCCCAGGATGGGGATGATGAGGCACGACATGTGTCAAAGCGGCCTCATACCAGATATAATCCTCCTGCCAGAGTTAAGATACCTACTTCATCAACTCCTGGTGAGTTATATCATTGAGGAAATTTAATCTCCATTACATTATAGAGCAACAAGTTTTATTTTCTTATCCTTTGTCTATGATTGTAGGATTTGGGAAGAAGTTTAAGTCCAAGATTGTAGGACCCTACTCAAAGCCTTCTGGTGCACATGCTGAATATCTACGACCAGAGGCTATCCAAACAAGGCAGAGTTTATATTGCGATGCTGAAACCGCCTGGCCAGACCTATGCAGAGGGCTACACATCCCTGGAGCAGAGAATCTTCAGGCTTCTACTGATATCTATTTTGAGGATAACCCCGATGAAGTGTGGGATTAAATCACAGAGCTGGAGATGCTCATATATTCCACTGATGATTCCATCCCTATCACCAGGTGAGTGAAGGAAATGATAGATGGTGGAACCACTGAGGGGACTGGTGCTTTTGGAGATGAGGAGTGACACGATTATGTGGCTCCGGAAGATGTAAGTCTCTTTCCTTATTTTATTTGCAACTTGATTTCAGTTAAAGCTTTGTTACTCAAGGAAATTACTTTCTTCATCCTACAACATGCAAAGAAAGGAGCTGGTAAGGTTCCTTCACTATAGTATCGGCCTGGTGGCACTACCATTGGAGCTAATGAATCTCCTCACGAGTTGGGTGAGGTATCTCTAGGCCGGCAAGCCGTGGACGAGGAGATAGAAATGGCTTTTCACTCTCCAATACCTATATTTGGAGATGATGATACAAACACTCCCAAAAATCCAAAGAAGCAAAGACATCGAAGGAAGAAGTCCACAGCTAAACACTTCATCAGTAGTGGTAAGTCCATTGGATAGTCATGAATCTTAACTCATGAAAAGATTTCTCATACATATTGAGATTGTGGGGGATTATTCAATTTCCCCTTTGAGGGAGAGGACTGACCCTACTCTGAGGAGAACAGAGGGTGATAGTGAACAGTCACAAATCCATGCTGACTTGGCTGCTCCTGAATAAGAGCCAGTGTCTATTCCCAGTATTGCTCCTGCTGCTGCTGTAAGGAGAGAAGAGCCTGATTTTGGTAATTTAACAATACTTAATAGAATGTTGGAATGAAAACATTAAACGACCTCCATTCTGTGATACTTTTAGGTTCAAGACCCACACCATAACATTTGGGGCCACTGGAACTGCCTCCACAATTTTATCTGAAGAAGTTGTTCGGGGTCAAAGGCCGCAGTATGAGGGTCGTCATGAAGACATATCGAATACTCCTACTGGTGAGACTAACCAGGAATCTGAGATATCACTGGATTAAATGATGAAACTTGGCACATCATTTAAATTCATTTTATATCATGTTAAATTACCATGTAATTTAGAATATTTTGGACATGAGTTTTATCCTTCACCCTCTTAAAATTTTCTTATTACATCTCTAACCATGATTGGTTGAAATGTGTTGTTCCATCTGAGCAAGCTACTGAAATCCATCCTGAATATCCTGTTGAATCTAGGGGAGATGGGGAGGAGCCTTCTCATGCTACTGATCTACCATTGGGTAAGAGACGATAATATTTGTGACTATACTTAATTTGAAAGACAACTTAATCAACTTTTTTTATCCTTTGAAACTAACCAAAAACTTCTAATTGACTATACAAGGCCTTCAATTTCAATGGATATATCTCGAAGAGAAGTCTTATCCTCCAGACCAACATAAGTAGAAAGTGAAGCACTAAGGGTTAGGGGGAAGGAGTAGAACAGGGCACTTCATTAAGTGCATTAATCCCGGATTATATTCCCCCCTGTGATAGTGATGTTGAGTCAGGCCCAGAGGTACAGAAGGCGCTCCAATTTTCACATCACAAGGCATAGAAGAACATATGGAAGATCATATCTGAAGTGACTTATGAAGAGCTATCTACGAAGATCTCATGACTGTCATCCCTGTTCGTGATGTTAGGACTTGGCGGTTTTGGATATCAAGAGATCCAGGCTACAGTGAAAGAAGTCATCTTAATGAGGGAGCAGGAGCAAAAATATCGTCAAGATCTGACCAGAGCAAGGCTGTTGACTAATATCAGTGAATTTTAGGCTACGGTGTCTCAAGATGAGGCTGATCATGCAAAAAAGTGGAAGGAGATAAAGCATAAGCTCAACGAGAAAGTTGTCTAGCAGATGCACCATCAACAACAGTTAGATGTTGTTACTGGGGAACTTGACCAGCTTAACAATTCACTAGAAGAAGTTCAAACAAATGGTATGAAAGCCATCAAAGATGCCAAGAAAGCACTCCATCAAGCTGAAAAGAGTGAATCTGGTCGAGTGCATGAACTTTAAGTGGCTGTTGATGAGGCTCGGGATGTCGTAAATACAATAAAGTGCTATGTTGAAATCCTCTTGTAATTCTTGGAAAAGAGAAGAGACTCCAGTCTATGGACATACTTCTAACTCTAGTGCATCAATGAAAATCAATTTCATCTTCAATAATTCGTGCCTTAATTATTTTACTACCAGCTTTAAATTATTTTACCTAAGACAATGGGCCTAGTAAGCATAGTTTGATTTTTTGTTTTCTAGGGTGATACAAACAACCCCCAAAACTTTGCATCTTTTGTTGCTCAATATTTCTTAAATCATACAATATGTAAATTTAGCGAGCTGGGAATTGAATTTTGTTTAGAGTTACCTTATATTTTTTTGGAAAGTTTAAATTCATGCACGTAGGACATAAAAAGGAGAATGATTAAGGTCAAATATATTTGACCGAATGGATTAAAAAAATTGAATCAATTCCTTGATAATTTGTTTGAAAACATATTACCAAATTCGAGTATGGAGGGGAAAATTGTAAAATATTACTTAAGAATGTTTGAATATGAGGAATGACTTGGGAAAAGGACTAGACGGATTTAGAGAAATTATTTCCTAATTATGAAGTTACCATTATTTTACAAACCCGTTAGGGGGTTGAAAATATGAAGGGCCACTTAAGGGCGTTGGATGCATAGTCAAATAATAGCATCTTTTGGATGGAAGGTCCTTTATGTAGACTTGTTTATGCAAGGCCACCTAGGGGAACGTGCTGCATGGTCAGGGAAAATAACTCTCAGAAATTTTAATTTTCTATTGATAAAATCCAGTGAAAGTTTATGGAGATTCAAATTTCCCAAAGCATGGTGTCTGCTATATAGAGAGAGGTACTTGAATATAGAGAGGATATTCCCAATCAATATTTTCAAATAATTAGAAGAATTTCACTCCTGTGATGGTTTGACCCTACCTTAGGGAAGGGAAATATAAAACATAGACTTAAATACTTTCAGATCATGAAAAACAGTATGGGAAAAATATGTTAAGGATGGCTATTTTTTTCCGATCCCTACATATTTTGGTTAAAAAAAATAAGGACAAAAGATGTTTTTTTCTACCAATAATGAAGTTACCACTATTTGAAAACCCATTAGGGGGTTGAATTATACAGGGCCACTTAAGGGCATTGGTTGCATAGTCAAATAATAACATCTTTTGGATGACAGGTCTGTTATGTAGGCTTGTTTATGCAAGGCCGCCTAAGGGAACATGCTGCATAGTCAGGAAAAAGAATTCCCGGTCATCAAACATTTTGTGACAAGAAGTCAAGAAAAGGGTTATGGAGATATGGAAGTATTTAAGGTTTGGAGTACGACACATCAAAATGGGAATTTTCCAATGCATGACGGATATACACAGACCAATGATAACCATAATCATGTTGTGGCTGGGTCCTGAATTGAGATTCCGGACTTCACTATGTATCCCACAAGGATGGGAATCAAGCCATACATATTTCTTGAAATATAGTTTAACGTCATGTGGGACAAATAGTGCTGGAGATCTTAGTTTAGTGTCATAGAGCTCAGACCATAATGAGGAATACACATTGTGTGTTTGTTATAAACCTAATTTGAATAAAGACCATGGTTTTCATACCACATTCATGTACTCATAGGGGAAAGTTTCAGTCAAGGGACTGAAAGTGGAATTTGGGGTTAGGCCCAACGACTTGAGGCTAGATTCGAGGAACACTCGAACGTTCCTACGTATCCCATAAGGATAGGAATCAAGCCATACGTAGTTCTTGAAATACCCTATATACAGATTTGGTTCGTACAAGTGAAGGGTAAAAGGGGATTTTAGTGGAATGATGGTTTGAACAAAGATTAAAAGTTTGGACATTACCATGTATTCACGTAGTCTTTGAAATATGACATGATTGGAGATCAATGTCATTGATTATTACCTCTCAGGAAAGGGACAATGGGGGACTGTATTGTTTAACTTCATACAATGAGGATGATGGTGCTGCACAATTTAATGTCATGTAGCAGGGAAAAAACTGACATACACAGTTTAACGTCATGTGGGACGAAGGTGAACCAACGTGAAGAGATTGGTTTTTTTTCTACTTCACGGATCAATATCGTATGAGACAGAGGTGAACCGATGTGAAGAGATTGGTTTTGGGATGCTTCACGGATCAACATCGTATGAGACGGAGGTAAACCAATGTGAAGGGATTGGTTTTGGGCTACTTCATGGATCAACATCGTATGAGATGGAGGTGAACCGATGTGAAGAGATTGGTTCTGGGTTGCTTCACGGATCAGCATCATATGAGATGGAGGTGAACTGATGTAAAGAGATTGGTTTTGGACTTGATCCTCATGAGGTTGCCTACATACCCAGCCTATAAGGCAAGGATCAATGTCTATGTTGTTCAATTAAGAATGAATTGATGATCGAGTTGTACTTGAGGACAAACCAATGATGGTGTTGGGACTTATGCATGGTTAGCGGCCTAGAGAGGGTTTCATGGTTGAAGCTTACTCTAAGATCACGTGAGTCATACTCGTTGTGAGAAACAAGAGGTAGAAACAACCCTAATGATGCATAGTTTAATGTCATGTAGGACATATAAGGGACTGGACACAGTTTAACGTCATGTTGGACGAAAAAGGGACTTTTTCATAGTTTAAATGTCACATAGGATGAACATATACAGTTTAACGTCATGTAGGATGAAAAAGGGGATATAGTTTAACATCATGTTGGATGAATGAGGGGACTATGCAGTTTAATGTCATGCAGTGAGGACTATTGGTGCTGCACAGTTTAACGTCATGTAGCTAAGACATAAGGGGTACTGTACAGTTTAGCGTCATGTAGCTAGGATAATGGTTATGCAGTTTAAAGTCTTGCAGGACATAAGTATTTGTATTACTCAAAATACTTTTTCAATAATCTGGCATTGGTTGGAGTTGTAATGAGTTCTCCATCCATTGAGATTAAAGAATAAGCTCTATTGGAGTAGACCTTATATATTCAATAAGGTCCTTCCCATTTTGGCTCAAGCTTTGGAGGCTTCTTTCCTGGTATCATAGAGTTATGAGGACCAATACCAATTCTCCTTGAATGAATGAATGAAGAAGAACTTTTTTGTTGAAATCCCATGCTATTTGATTCTGATAGACTTCCATGTGGTGTAGGGTGCACAATCTTTTTTCATCTAATCGTTCCAATTCATCCAATCGATTTTGAGATTGTTCATATATAGATGACTGATCACAAATGGATAATCTGAGTGAAGGTAATTGAACCTCAATAGGCAAGACTGCTTCTGTTCCATATACCAATGAATATGGAGTTGACCATGTAGCAGTGCGGGTGATGGTCCGATAAGCCCATAAAGCATGAAAATGTTTATCAGGCCATGATTTCTTATCTTTATCCACCATCTTTTGCAGTATGATTGAAAGAGTCTTATTGAAGGCCTCTATTTGGACATTGGCCACCACATGATACCGAGATGAATGGTTGGATTTGATGTTGTATTCTTGATACAACTTTCTTACCTCGGAAAAACAGATGTTGGTGTCATTGTCCTTCAATATGGTATGAGGCACACCAAATTTGGTAACGATGTTAGACTTGATGAAGCTAACAATGCTTTTATAACTAACTTATTTGAGAGGTATTTCCTCTGCCCATTTGGAAAATAAGTCATTAGCAGTAAGAATATACTTAAACTGCTTGGATGTAGCTGAAGGGTAAGGTCCTACAACATCCATTCCACATGTGGCAAATGGCCATGAGTATTTAGCTGTATGAGGAAACTATGGGGGTTGATGAATGAAGTTGGAATATACCTGGAAATAATGACACTTCTTGGTGAAATCAACACAATATTGTATAATTGTAGGCTAGAAGTATCCAAGCCTTAGAACTTGATCATACAGTCTATGTCCAGACTGGTGGGCTCCACAGACTCCTGCATGTACTTCTTTCTTAACAACCATTGTCTCTTCACCAGTAATAAATCTGAAGAGAATTCCATCAAAACCTCGTTTGTAGAGAATTTTTTCTAGGTGATCAAGGCTATCATAAAGAGTAAAATTGACCACACTTCTCCAAACTTGTTCTTTCCTGGCTCTATCAGGTGTGAGTGTTCCAATTTGAAGGTATTCCCTGATAGGTGTCATCCATCCCAGAGTATGAACATATGGTTCAGAAATGGGACTAATTTAATTGATTTCTTTTCTTCTGATTTGAACATAAGGTGAAATTGTATGACGGTGGGAAATACTGATGATTGTCTCATCCCGATTTGGATTTTCCAGAGCTGTGGCTACATTAGCCAGTGCATCAGCTTGAGCATTTTATGATCACGAGACATAAGAAAATGTCAGTTCCAAAGGAAATTCCGCCATTAACTCTCTGATGTAATCATACAAAGGGATTAACTCTTCTTTTTTGATGGCATAATAACCATTGACTTGTTTGATTACCAGGCCTGAATCACCTTTCACCTTTAAGTGATTCACCTGTGCCTGAAGTGCCAACTCCAATCCTGTGATGAGAGCTTGATATTCTGCTTCATTATTTGTACCACCTTCCAACAATAAGAAGGAATAGGGTAACACTTCATTTTTTGGATAAATGAGCACAATTTCCAACCAAACATTGTTGAATTTAGTGACTTCCATTTTCTTCCCTATTGGACTTTTGGAAGCACCATCAAAGTACATTTCCCATGTTTGAGGATTATCTTGAATAGAGATGACTACCTCATCAGGAAGTTCAATATCTGAAGATGTATCTTCAACTGAAGGATGTTCAGCAAGGAAATCAGCCACAGCTTGGCCCTTTATTGCCTTTTGAGGCACATACTTGATATCAAATTGCTGCGAAATAACTGCCCACCTTGCCAGACGTCTTGTAAGAATTGGACGACTAAATATAAATTTGAGTGGGTTATTGCGAGATACCAATTGGACCTCATGATGTTGGAGGTAGCATCTCAGTTACTGAACTGCAAAGATTAACGTCAGACAGTACTTTTCAATACTTGAATATTTATTTTCTACAACAAGCATAGTTCGACTGAGATAATAAAGGTTGTTTTCATTCCCAGCAGCATTCTTTTGGGAAAGGAAATCACCCAATGACTGCTCTAAAGCTATCACATAAATAATAAGTGGTCTTCATTTGACAGGTTGCATTAATAACAGTGGACTCAAGAGATATTTCTTGAGAATATTAAATGATTCTTGACATTATTCAGTCCACTGGTAGGTGACTCCCTTATTCATTAATTTGGTGAAGGGTAAACATTTACCTTCCAGATTGGCGATGAAATGTTGAATATAGGCCAAGTGTTCTTGAAGTCCTCTTAATTATTTCAAATATCGAGGAAGTTACATACAAAGGATTGACTTTGTCTTCTCAGTATCGACTTCGATACCATGATGGCGTACCACAAAGCTAAGAAATTTTCCTAAGGTTACCCCAAAAGCACATTTCAAGGGGTTCATCTTCAAATTTTGTTGTCGAAGTTTGTGGAATATGATTCCCAAATAAGCCAAGTGATCAAAACATTGTCTAGATTTAACCACCAAATCATCCACATAACATTCAACAAATTTCCCTAAATAGGATTTGAAAATGCAGTCCAGGCATGTTGATACGTTGCACTTGCATTTTTCAGGCCAAAGGGCATTACTTGATAACAAAACACACCCTATGGGGGTCTGAAGGCTGTAGATTCTTCATCTTCTACATCCATTCAGAGTTTATTATACCCAAAAATATTCATACATGAAGGGAAGTGATTCATATCAAGCTATTACATCAATTAAGAGTTCTGTGATCAGAACTGGAAAATCATCCCTGGGACAATGCCGATTAAGATCTCTGAAATCAATACAGACTCTAATTTTTCAATTCTTCTTTTTCACAGGGACAATATTATCCAACAATTTGAGATATTGAACATCTCTGATGAAGTTAGCTTTAATAAGCTTATCCACTTCAGCTTCAATTTTGGAATCATATGTTGGGTGTGTTCTTCTTGCAGCATGTTTAAATCCTCGATGTTTTTCTGGAAAACTAAAACGATGAGTAGAAACATCACGATCAAGCCTTGAAATTTCTCTATAGTTCCAAGAAAATAAATCTCGATTTTGATTTAAAAATGAAATAAAAACTTCTTGCTCTTCAAGTGTCATGGCTGTACTAATTAATGTGGGGTGTGGATCTTCTTTTTCACCCAGATTTATTTTTCTGAGTTCATCCACAGTAGTAGAGATACCCACTTCAAATGCTGGAGGAGCATCCCTGAGAACATCCTCTTCTTCTTCAACATGTGTTTTTTATTCTGTTTCTACTTGCATAGTATATGATAAAGCAGAATTTCCATGATTAGGAGAGATGTTAAAATTTGAACATCTTGAAGAAGAGGCTTCCATTTATGACCCTATTGATGATGACGGGTCTTCCTTGGGTAATAAAGAGGGGATGATGAATTAAGAATTGACATTATTGTTCACCTCTAACACTACTACAACTTCTTCTGAACTGGTTTATGAAGTATAGAATTGTTGGATTTAAATGGATGAAATAAATACATCTCTATTTGAGCTTTCATCAATGCTTGGTGAATCAACAATTTCTCCCATGCTATATGGCTTGATTACTGTAATTGACATTACAGAAGATTCCATAAGAGTGTATGGATTTGGGTCTATCCTATCAATTTGACTGATAGGAAACACATAATCTGTAATCACATGTATGAATGGGTTTACTGGAATCTTTTCCAAACCATATGGATCATTAATTTTGGTAACCTCATTTGTTGTGGATATCTCCTTACACTCCATGTGATAGAATTATACCTCAATGTATTGAGATTCACATGTTTTGAATGGGGATTTATCACCATAAACTGTCCCAATTTTACCACTAAAACAATATTTGAGACATTGATGGTTTGATAAAGGGATATCTGCATGTTGATGTAGCCATGTTCTTCCAAGAAAAATGTTGAAGGTTGTGTCATGACGAACAACCGTGAAATCTGAATTGGATACAAGGTCTCCAAACTGAGTTCTAAGTGTAATATCACCCAGATTTTCTCGTTCATTTTTATCATATCCTTGCAACATCAAAGTAGAAAGAGATATATTAGATTCGGTGAGGCCCAATCGACGATGTGTACGAATAAGGACGAGGTTGACTCGTGAGACATTATCAATGAAAGATCGTCAGATATCAACATCATTGACCTTGACAGATAAATACAATGGTCTGATATGTCCATGTACAACATCATCTTCATACTCATCTGTAAAAGATATCACTGCATGGCATTCTATAGGATCATTCTCTATATGGTAGACTTCAGACACATCATTTTCAGTTTCCAATTCATAAGGACTTGACAAAGCCTCAATAAGTGCCTCGTGAAGATCCTTCGATAGATTCAAGGCATCCAGAATTGATAACTTGGTCGGTACTTGGGCCAAATGTTTCAAGACATCATACTTTTGATCCAAAGTGTTGTGTTTCCCAACAGGAACATGTGGTTTCATAGGTGCCTTAGAAGTTGATTCTTTGGAGGTAGATGCATCTTGTATCGGGCTAGGAGTTGGAAATACTCCTGGATTTGGAAGATTAGACTGATTAGGTCTATTTATTTGATGAGAAGAAGAAGGTGTAACCTCTAACCAATCTTCAAAAATAACTATACCAGGACTGAATCTTCCATGTGTGGAAGAATTTCCTATTCCTGTTGAGCCCATTGAAGGGCTTTGCCACGAATTTCGGCGGCATATACAGTTCTGGAAGGGTTATGATTGAAATAGTGGATTATGGGATATCCACATCTTCCCGTGTATCCTAGACCTCTTTCCCTTCCTCTAATTCCTTTGTTTGATACAGGGAACTTAGGCTCATCGAGATCAAAACTTTGATGGATATAAGGATCTGTTAAATGAATCATGTTAACAGAACCAAAAATCATTCCTTCATCTGATGAAGACTTTGCCTGATTAGCTAGTTTAGGACATGCCATTTAGTGGGGTAGTGCCCATTCTTTTGAAGTATATGACATAAAATCTGCCAGAGTCAAAGACAATTTAGGCTTTGACACGAGCTCATCTTCTTATGACTGTTATTCTTTATTTGAATTATTCCGCCTCTTTGAAGATTTGTCTTCTGATGAAGGGGATTTTGCTGTGGCATTCAGAGAAGAAGACACAATTGGATTCTTCAATTGTGTTCAAAAAATGGAATGAGTTCGGTTGATTGTTTCCCTGACCATCCAATCATCATATTTCTATCCATTTTTGCTTTTGACTTCATGCCATTCACCTTCTTCCTTTACATCTATAGTAGTAACGCATGCTACCTAGGCTGAAGAACCTTTCGGTTTTACCTATCCAGAGTCCACCATCTTTTGCAGGAGGTCTTTGAAGACAAAACACTCATGAATGGGATGCCCCAACATCTGATGAAATGGGAAATAGTTAAGGAGGTCTTCATATCCTTCATTGTATGGCCTTTTGGGCCTTGGCAACAGAACCAAATTATTTTTCAAAGCCAAAATGAAGTAACCAGGAACTTGTTCATTTCGGAAAGAATAAACTTTTTTCATTAAATCTACAAACTGTTTTTTCCTTTGATCTATTTGATCATCTTGGCGTGGCAACCATTTTTTTTGATGCTCAGGAGGTGGATCCCTTCGATATGATGAAGGTTTTGAAGTGGAAGCAGGTACATGTACTTGTTTAAGCGTAACTATAGCGGTCTCTGCTTTCCCCATTCCCCTTCCTGGAACTAGTGGAATAAAATGAGTTTTACCCTTAATCTTAATAAGAGAATCCTTAATCTACTGAGAAATTGAAGTGTGATCTCGGAACCCTCCTGTTTATTTCACAGAGATCAACGGTGTGTATAATTCATCAGGTAAATTTTCCACACAGATTGGCAACAATTCTTCTTGAGGGAGTTCTAAGCTTAAGGAATATGTTAATCCCTTCCAGCGAGCAATGAAATTAAAAACTCTTTCATTCTCCCTTTGCTTACAATTTATAAGATAAAAACTGCCATCTTTGTAAAAGTTGGTCTGAATTGAAGAAGGAATTGTTGACGGAGATCTTCCTACTCGGTAATTTATCCGGATTGCAAGCTTGTATACCAGACAAAAGCAGACCCTTTTAATGACTGTAAAAAACACCTAATCTTAACAGGTTCTTTTTGTTGAGGAGTTCCCATAATAGGATCACAACTAGAAAAAAATGTGTTAAGTGTTGTTCTGGATCTCCCTAACCATTAACAAATGGGAATGTGGTACTTGCAAAATTTAACAGGGAAGGAATTGCATCAACCCATTCAGGGTAAGATCTCTTCTCTAGTTGAACTGGTACACAATTTCCTTCCATAGCTTCCAACTGAGCTGTTTATGACTCAATGGTAGTCATTAATTTCTGAGAGATATCTGGTTGAGCATGGACCTATGTTGGTGAAAGAACTAGATTTTGGACTGGTGTGGCGATTGGTACTGCAACTGATGGTAGCACTACTGATTGTTGTTGCGAATGACCCATAGTATTAGACCTGTGAGGGTGCACTGGTAAAGGAGGATATTCTTGATCCATCTTAGTAGCTGCAAAAAATTCCCTTGACTGACTAACTCCAGCATGCTTAGAAGGAATACTACCTTGACGTAGTTCTGCATTTAACCTGCTTAACTCTTTCATTTCTTCTTCCTACTATTCGAACCTTTCCTCTAATGAAAGTGATTGGCCATCTCCAGAGTTAGGGGTAACCTGAATTTTTAGCTTTCCCCTTGTTGGAAGCCTTTCGGAGAGGGGGGAGTTGGTTATTTGAAGGAATACCTAAATTCTGGGTAAGCCTTTGATTTCTGGTACACACACCTTCTTCATTTGCCTTCATGTGTACAACCTCTTGAACATGAACTTCCTCTGAGTGAACCTCATGTTCTGGGGGATCAGTAACAATGACATTGATGACATTTATTTATGCATAATGCATTGCATCCCTTCTGTCGGCATTTTTGTGATATTGTCTTCTTCCATGTATTTGATGAGACATTGCCTTCTGTTGAGTTGATCCCTTAGGAACTTCTTAATGAACCGTAATTTGGAGGGAGTCTTATGATAATTCGGCTCTGCGTTCCTCTTTTGGCATCTTCCCAAATCGAGAGAAGACTGACTTTTGCTGAGGAATAGATTAAGGATTTGAAAAAGTTCCTAGTCTGGTGGACTGGGGCTGTTCCTGCTGTTTCTACTCAACTCCTTGAACCATTTTTGTTGATTACAAGGGTTGGGTTAAAATAGTCCCTAGTTAGGCAAGATGATGTGGCTCTTGAGATGCTACATCTGAGACTTTCTTAAATTCTCTTCTGATCTTATGGACTTTAGTCTAGAAATTAGCTGGATACATCAACCTACATCCACTCAAATCACTTGGCTCAAATGACCGTTGGATGATTTCTGACACTTCTATCACTTGATGATGTGCACGCTCTAAACGAGAAGCATATTCAATATTCTCATTTGCCTGTTTTAAGAGTAATTCGACAACTTGTTCCTTGTATGCCCGACTTTGGGAAGAACTACATGAGGCATGTTCCAGAGAAATCCTTTGATTTCAAACAAAACCAATTGGTTGTGGCCAGCCTTGGGAAATGACATTGCATGAGACCATTTTTGGCGGAATTTGTTAACTGGAGAGTATAGTGAAATGCATTTCTCCATTAACACCCCATCCCTTTATAAGAATACAAGATGGGGCATTGGAAATTAACTGGTGCAATCTTTTTAGTGTGCCAAGGCATGAATACTGAAGGCCTCTCTCCAAATTTTCTACCTTTGGATATCAGGAAACTGAGAGAGATGCCAAATCAATTTGGCGTTGTAACCCTTCTATTATCTTGAAATGATTTTCTTATTCATCATAAGATAATATTTTATTTTTCATGTGACATAGAGTTTTCCATATGTTGAGATGAATATCATGAATACAATATTCCATCAACATTTCTGGAATATCATACTGAGAGTCATCCAAAGGCCAAAACATGACTGGTAATTCACCTTTAGCCAGTTGTTTTCTCATATTCATCACTTCCTCCTTATCATTCTATGAAGATTCTTCTACCTGATTAGACCAAAGCTGGTGCTTTTTTGTTGCTTCATCAGATTCAACAAGATTGGTATAGAATTCATTTATCAAACTAGAAGATGAATGACCCAGGGGTGGTTTGGAGAATTACCTACACCCCAGACTATCTTTTGATTGAGAAAGTATTTCACCTGCTAGTGGTAAAGCATCAGACATGACTGAATTCACATTTCCAAGTGCCTGAAGATAAGAGGGATTTCTCATTACTGCATTGTCCTTTGAATAATTTTACAGGAAATGTGAATTAATACTGCGGAGAGGAATTTCATAGATAAATTCGTCATCATGGAAAGGACCACCATGGTTGGTTACAACAAAAGATGAAACCTCTTACTCCTTAGTCTTCTGGCCACGGAGAGGGTTATCGTGACTAGCATCTGAAGATGATACTTCAAGATTGACTAAATTTTCATGAAGCAAGCCTTCATGAGGAAGTGTCTGATGATGACATTCAGAATTATTGTTCCCACTATTGGAAAATTAGAGAGTAGAATCTTGAGTTTCAAGAGACAATTGTCTGAGTGCATCAAGAACCCGAGCATCGAGCAAGCCCTTATTGCAGATTGGCTCTTGATTTATTGATTGTGATGGACGGGTCTTTTTCTTAGACGCCTTCTTACTGAATTTGGAAACCAATTGTTGATGAAATTTGTTATTATGGGAAGGTGTATGTTCCTGCTCAGTAGAAATGGTTAGGTTAGGCTAATCATCTCTATTCAAATCGGGTGTATGTTCCTGACTTGGTTGTCCGCATGACATGGGGGAGTATGCCCCACGACCATCCTGAACTAGAACAAAGGTGTGTATCTACTTCAGAGTGACTTTTTGATGAGTCACTCCACTGGTAGGGATAGATTTATGTTTCTTTCCCTGTGATGCTGCTGAAGTTGTTATAATATTCTGACAGGCATCTGGAATATGGGAATGGATTTTCTTCTTCTTATTCACCATTTTCAGAATTTTCTTGGTGACTTCAGATACCGAAACGAGAATATAAGTCCATTTCTTGTATGGAGAAGGTTTATGTACCTCCTCTTGTCCTCCTTTTTCTGTCAACGGATATTGACAATACTTATGCATAGGGGCAGAGAATTGAGTCTACTGCAAATTTTTCGTCGAAGCATTCCGACTGACTTCTCTGGGTGCTACCAAAGGAGACTGTTGGAAGGCTTGATGAACATTGTCAAATTTATGTGCCTACTGTGTATTCTTTGTCAAGTATGGTCGATAAATTTCCTTCAATACTGGTAGATGAGACTGCTGACAAATTTTTTGATTGTAAATAGGTGTATGTCCCTGCTTATCAGTCACCACCATATTAGATTGGTGTGCTTCTTTGGGTGCAGTCAGACGAGACTACTAACTAATTGATAAATTATAAATAGGTGTATATTCCTACCTATAATACTCCTCCATAATTTCCTGGAAAGATGGTCGGGTTGCTGCTAGACGAGTCTGCTGGACACCAGGATTAGAACAGACTGTTTTATGTTCCCGCTCATTGCTTTCCATAAAGTTGGCTTGATGGTCTTCTTTAGAGGGGCAGAGGTGAGAACCTGCTCCCTGTTTGCCGAATTTTTCCTCTGGCGGTTCGTATTGCGTGCTCGAGTCTGAGGAACCTAAGCCGAACCCCTAAAAGAGATACCCTCATCATGTTTAGGGTGTACTACCGCACGAGTCTGGCAGCGATTGTTGATGGGAGCCCTCGGTAAGGACTCATGTCTTCTTGAATAGAGGCCTTGAGTGACCTCTTAATTTATATCTCTGTAACATGGGAGGGACTGGTTATTGCGTTATGGGGATAACGGCCCGAAATGGTTGGAGACGGTGGTTAGCACCGCCTGCTTCTTGATCACTGGTCGTCGCTGTACGAACAACCAGGGTGAATTGTTAACTTGGAGGGCTTGTCGAGCAGCCTCCAGAGTCGGAATGGAACTGTGTTGATGGTATTCCTTAACCAATTCATTTGAAACGCAGTGTTGAAGATGCTGAGTAAGTGATTTCATCCTCATAGTAGATGAGGATCCAACATGATTAGTAGCAGATTCATTCGTAGGTGTGAATTTTAGAGAATCTATTTCTGTAATGCAGAGATATCTTGGAAAATAGTACATGTTTGATATAACAGACATAATTAAGATAAGTTTGACCACTACATATTTTGGATGATCACATATGTTATTTATTTCTTTGTTGACCTTCACATTAAGTTAAACAAGGGACTAAAAATTAATTAAAACATCATTTAAGTTGGTTAAGGATTCACGTCAGGTTCACCATTTTTGTTTCTTCTAGAAATGAGGATGACCTTGTTTGTTTATGGTTCAAACATTACAATTAGTTTTTAATGGGTTTATTCGTAGAACTGGAAACATCCAATGATTCTATATCCATTTGGACCCACTTTCCAAAGTTAGGTGCCCATTAGTTATGGAATCATGAGTCTTAAGAATTTTCATTGGTCGAGAGGATGGGAGGTCAGACACATCACACCTTTTTGGGGGGAATTATTGTCTACTCTGGGACTCTCTTATAGATTTGAGTTTTGTTCGTGAATCCATATTAATTTACCAAGAATGAAAATGAGTTATTCCTTTAGATATTGCAATTAATGATTGATATGTATGAGATTTAGTGAATCTTTTATATGTATTTTAGGTTTTTCATCGATAGAGAATCATCCATATTTATTAGAGATTCTTAGTCAGTGGTATCCTTCAACACATTATATAGAAATCTCTTGGTCATTATGATAACCATACTAGTTTTAAAGCCAATCAGTGGCGCACTTGAAGTTTATTATCATTCAGAAGGACAAGGATTATTTTAGAGTTGGGATCATACCAGAAGATGGGCTACCTACGTATCCTTGTTAAATAGGAATCATAACCCATGTAGTTCGGGAATTAATATATTGTTTAACGTCATATGAGACAGATGAAAATTAATGGGTGATGGGCTTGAACCTTATAAAGGCTTCCTACGTACTCTACTTTTAAGGTAGAGATCAAAGTCCACGTAGTTAGATTAAGAAGTGTGGGATTACGTATGATTAACGGCCCAAAGAGAGGTGTTATAATTACTTTTACACTCTAAGATCATGTGAGTCATGCTCGGTGTGAGAAACAAGAGGTATTAGTAAAACCTGACGGTTTGTGTCACGAATGATGTGGTCACAAGGAATGATATGGGGCTTATGTATGTGTGACTGCCCAAGCAGGTGAAGACTAGGATTTACTTCTGGAAAGAAGCCTAAGAACAAGGTCCATAATGATATTCATTCTTTATGGATATTTGGATACTCTAACTTGGGTCTTACTCTATAGGAGGATGCCTAAATTAGGGGTAAATTATGACTAGGGCTTACTCTTGAAAAGGAGGCCCATGTTAAGGAAATTTGTTACTTAGGATTTCATCCTGAGAAGGAGGCCCAATGTTAAAGGGGACTTGGGGCATACTCCTTAGGAGGATTCCCATTAACAGGGTCCATAAAGGTAGTTGTTCTTTATGGAGATTTAGACTCTTAACTTGGGGCTTACTCCTAAAGAGGATTCCCATTAACAGGGTCCATAAAGGTAGTTGTGGTTTATGGAGATTTAGATTCTTATCTTGGGGATTATTCCTAAGGAGGATGCCCATTAATAGGGTCTATAAAGGTAGTTGTTCTTTATGGAGATTTAGATTCTTAACATGGGGCTTACTCCTAAGGAGGATGCCCATTAACAGGGTCCATAAATCTATTTTTGCTTTATGAATATTTTGATTCTTAACATGGGGCTTACTCCTAAGGAGGATGATCAAATCAAAGATTCTCTCATCTTAAGGGATGGGGTTGGATGAAGGGAACCTCTAACTATAGTGATATAAAGTTATATAAATCATAGGGTTTTGAGAGGTGTTCCATAGAATTCGTTTCAGATTAGGAAGCCACAAAAGGAACCATGCCATAAGTGGATTTGAAGAAGGTTTTGAAGTCTAAATCTTGAAGAGGAGAGGTGAATTTGAGGAAAAGAAGTGAAATAGGCAGGAGGGGCACCCAAGAAGAGGTAGGCACGCAAGTCCTGGTCGCGCAAGTATACTTGCACGACATGGGTGTACTTGGGTGACAGTTAAACCAATAGGGTAATAATTGGGTGAGACTTGGTTCATGCCCTTAGTATTATCTCTAAAGTCTTCCAAAAGGGCGGCGCGCAAGTTCTGTTGAAGAAATAAGGCGGTGTGCAAGTATGTACATTTCCCATAAGGGTCAGACACTTAGGTGCGCAAGTGTTGATGAATTTCAACATTTAGGCCATGTTTCCCCCCTTTAGATCTTCCATTCTAGGTAAGAAATTACCTTAGAAGTTTTCAGAAGACTTCAATCAAAGACTAGGGCGTCGAGATCTTAAATATGACATTTGGATTTTTCGTCCTCAAAATGGGGGGACCAAAAGGGTATTTATAGGCCATTGAGGACCTTGGGAGAAAATAAAATATGGCGCGCAAGTCACCTGTGTGACCAATATGTGGCACGCAAGTATACTTTCACGACCATAGTGAATCTTGCGCAGCCCATAATTAAAGAATTCCTTGTTCATTCCTTTGTGTCAATTTTTGATGTTCTTCAAAGGATGAATCTCTTTTTAGTTAAGGTATTCCTCGTTTTCAGTCATTTAGACTCTGGGATGGAAAGAAGCGTCAACAGTGAACACCAAAAAATGCTCTCCCAGGAGATAATGTCTCCAACTGCGTAACGCATGAACAACTGTAGCCAACTCGAGATGATGCGTCGGGTAATTTATCTCATGTGGCCTCAACTGCCGAGACCCGTACGCAACTACTCGGTCGCCCTGCTTCAACGCTGCTCCCATAACAATACCTGATGCATCACAGTAAACTGTATAGCTCTTCCCTTTCTCTAGAAGAATCATGACTAGTGCTGATGTCAACCTTCCCTTCAGCCTCTGAAAGGATTTCTCGTAAGATTCTGACCAAACGAACTTCACACCCTTCTTAGTCAAACCCATCAACGATGCTGCTAAGTGGGAGAAGTCTTGTATAAATCTCCTGTAGTAACCTTCTAGCCACAAGAACTTCATATCTCAAACATGTTCTTAGGCTGCTCACATGAAACTACTGCTCTCACTTTCTTTGGGTCTACTACAACTTTTTCCTCTGAGATAATATGACACAGGAAGTGTATCTGGTCCATCGAAAAGTGGCACTTAGAGATCTTATTTTATAGATAATGCTCTCTTAGTGTACTCAATACGATCTCAAGATGGGTAGCATGGTCGTGTTGAGTGTGAGAGTACACCTAGATATCGTCCACAAAGACTTCCACAAAAGAATCTAGATATGGGTGGAACACACGATTCATCAGAGCCATGAAAACTACTGGTGAGTTCGTGAGTCCGAACAGTATGACCAAGTACTTGTATAGACCATATCTTCTTCGAAAATCTATAAGCGGTATGTCTGATGGTATAATGCGTAGCTGATGATATCCAGATCTCAAGTAAATCTTCGAGAACACTCGTGATCTTCAAAGTTGGTCGAAAATATCTTCAATCCTCGGCAAGGCATTTTGGTTCTTGACCGTCAAATGGTGTAACTTCTGATAATGCACACAAAGCCTGAGGGTACCATCCACCTTCATCACAAACAGGACAGGAGAACCTCAAGGAGAAGTACTGGATAGGATGAAACCCTTTTCCTAAAACTCCTCCAACTGCCTCTTGAGCTCCTAGAACTCTGGTGTATCCATCCTATAAGGAGGAATGCACACCGGTGCTACTCCTGGAACTAGCTCAATAGAGAAATACACCTCTCTCCTAGGAGGTAGACCTGAAAAGATGTTCGTGAAGTCATCCCTGAAATGATCAACCACTGGAGGGAAATCATTATAACAAGTTACCTGGTCATCCAGATATAAACTCACAATCTGGGCTGTCACTCCACCTCAACCACAATGCTCAGGTCTAGCTCAGATCACCTGGACATCCCATTCGCCCTTGTATAGAATCTATCCGCCCTCTAGTGATGTGAAACTCACCCTATGATGATACCAATCTACAAACACTCAAAAGGGTACCAACCAGCCCATCCCGAGAATGACTTCATAGCTCGTCATCTCTAAGACATAGAGGTCCCATAGAAATTGACACCCACCAACCTCTAAGGGGCACTCCCTACACCGACACACACTATCCATTCTAGTACCCAATGGAGTTTCTAGTGTCATAACATCAGGAGGAGAAGAAACATAGATACCAAGTCTCTCCACAACGAGCACATATATGAATCTATGTGTAGCACAAGTATAAAAAAGTACTGAAGATAAAACAGAAGCAACTAAAATAGTACCTATGATAGTGGAAGGTCCGAGATACTACTCTTATTGGGTCTATTGCATAGAATATGCTTGCCCAATGCTATAGCCCTGCGACAAATCTTGACTACCTTGAGCTAACCCACCCTGCTATCTCTGAGATCTTGGTGTCTTGCTACCATGGCCAAGACCACCACCTCTGCCTGTACATCCCAACGTATACCAATTACCCAACTGGTAAGAAGCTGTTGGCCCTGCTCCTGCATGCAGAGTCTTCACAGAACCCCTCTCACTAGCCACTGTTGGAAAAATCCTAAAAAATGTTGTAGATGACCCATCCTGCCGCAAGCTCGGCACTCCACTGGGTCACGTGAACACTGCAGTATCTTGTTCCCCTCTTTACCATGATGTAGCTCATAACCTAGCCACCTAAATAAATATTCTGTCTAGTACTACCACTATGAGTGAAATCCATCTGCTTCTTCCTCTTACCAGTATAAATAATACCAGAAACTAGTGCTGAACCGCTCTGGTCTGCACCACAAGCTTACCATAGGTTCTTCTTAGTAATCAGTGCCTGATTCACAATATCATGCACTATAGGCAACCTGAAAATGATCATCAGTTCTCGAATGTCATATCGAAGACCACCCTCAAAGTGTCAAGCCCTCAACATCTAGTCTCCCACAAGAACAGGTGCGGAGCACTGTAGCTCGGTGAAGCGGGTAGAATAATCCATCACTAACATGGAGCCCTACTGTAGATTCATGAACTCTCGAGCACAATATTCCGTCAACATCTCTGGAAAGAATAAATCATAGAAAACTACCTAGAATTCGTCCCACTCTATGACTCAGTGATGCTCGGCCTGGGTGGTAACATCCCACCACCTCTTGGCGAAATCATACAGCATATATGTAGCGAGCATCACCCTCCTCCTAGGAGGTGTCTCCGGATGCTCGAAAATAGTCTGCATAGATCCCAGCCAAGAATCTGCAGCCTGTGGTCCACCATCCCTTGAAAACGTAGGTGGACGGTGCTATTGGAAAATATGAGTCAGATCTTCCATAGATGTGGGAGCCAGCGGTGCTCTTTGTAAGGTCTGCATAAACCGCATGAAGCCTTCACAGAACTACGCCTCCACACCTGTGTCCGATATAATGGCTGGTGCCACATCTGGCTTTGCTAGAGGATCCATCGGTAGCCTGTGGCCTACCATATCTGGAGTATACTCATTGCCGCTCTCTTGGCGAACAACTCATGGTCGTCTCGGCAAGATGAATCTACAAGGTCGAACGCACGCCTTATATTAAGATCATCAAAGACTAAGAACGAAAAACGTAAGAGGGGAACAAGGAAAAGAAAACATCCATGTTTCACAAAACAAGACTACATGACGTGTATAATAACTACACAGAGTGTTCCCATAAGTCTTTCACGTGGGAATGTTCTCTTCCAGAACTGGTCATGTAACACCCCAAACACACGACGTGTTGTCCACACACACAACATGCACTTGAATTCTCTTCCCCTTCCCAAGTCCTTTTACACAGCTTAGCCACACAGATCTCTTTCGAAAGACACTACACAACGTGTATAATAACTACATGGTGTATACTAGATGTGATTCACCGACCTGTGTTATTCATGACAAGGTCGGGTACACAGCTCACACTACACGGCATGTTCCATATGGACATGGCATGTATGGATTAAATTCCAACTACCCGTGTTGTTAGGGACACGGCCAGCTACTCGGATGACACTATATGACTTGTTACACCTGCACATAGCGTGTACACCACCCTGTATTCCCAGCCACATGGCCATGTCCACATGGACTCTCACCGGTCAAGACTACATGGCGTGTCCCACTGGTACACGACGTGTTCAAGAGAAGGTATCATCGACCCGTGTTTGTTAGTTACACGGCCGGATCCCCAGTCCCCACTACACGACGTGTTCATTATTGACATGGCGTGTATAAGATCATATTTCTCCTCTCATGTTGTTGGTTACATGGCCGACACATGGTCAACACAACACGACATGTACAATCCGTACACGGGGTGTGCCCTCAAAGCTTCACAACCCCGTGTTTCTACCCACACAGCCTATGAAACGGGTAGCAACAACACGGCGTGTACATAGGGTACACGGCGTGTACTTAATTATTTTTCATTTGTTCTCGAACAGAAGATTAAACGGTGTGCAATCAAAACTACACGAAGTGTAATCTGGGTTTTTCTGGACAGTAAGCCTTAAGAACAACTCAGGAGCCTAGAAAAACGCTGAAACAACACCTAAGTTCCAAATTACGATTTGTAAGGGACCATACTACCCATGAATCGAAGTTTGGCATCTGATACATGTTATAAAAAAATGTGAATAGTCAACGATCCACCAAATTCCAGTCAATGAGGGCCAATACTCCTCAAAATCCAACATTTGGTGTTAATTCTATGAAACCTCACATTACAATACCCTATCAAATAACAGGTATTTTTTTCAAGGAATCTACCACAACAACATGTTTTTACTTGCAAAAATCTATCACAACAACATGCGATGCTAATACACCTGCATGGAATGGAATCTATGCATGGCATGTGATTCTAACATGTTCCCAAATGATGCATGAGATGGAATACCCTCATCTCACCAGGTTTCAACTAAATAGAAGCCAAGTATAAAAGTACAATAGCACACCAAAAGTGCATCACCCAACGGTGAAATCAAATCAACTGTAAAAGTGAAAAATCAGAAAAATGACAACACGAGGTAAATTGGATTTTCCCTGTACAAAATTTAGCTACTACCGAGCAAAACATATTACCATGTACCTATTCCATCCTATCCCTGGCTGTAAGATCCAAATAGTAAGAAGAAAAGAAACCCTATGATGCCACTTTGTAACGTCCTGGATCCGGGTGCCACTCAACAGGTGACCCGAACCCGGTTGGTCACATGACCTCCATCGCATTTCCCCAAACGCTAGAGGTTACTGACTAGTAGCGAGGGACTAGGTCAGATAGTACAGAAACTATGCCCTCATTGTGCCAAAGTGTAGTGCAGCGGAACACAATACAACATACAAAAGTGCGGAAGTAGTAAATAATACCAATGCAAAAATGGAATTAGTACTGAAGTAAAGGAAAAACCAACAGTCATATAAATGATTCAATGTGTCCCTAAGTCTAAGAAAGGATCCAAAACAACATACACTGCAATCTGAAACAATACAATATTGGGTGAAAATACAGCAAATAAAAAACAAACAGCACAGTAGGAACTCAATTGCATCGTAAGCCCAAGCTTGGTCGCATGCTCTTCTACTCCTCTGCAATATCAAGTACCTGTATAGTGACTCTTTCCCTTATCTATACCTACAACAATATAATCTATTTGAGCACAAGACATTTCCCAAACAGGGTGTGAGAAATAAATCACAGTGGGAAACCACCAAAGGCCCATACCAAACTGTTAGTGAGTTTGTGCAACAGTAGTTTGCAATAATGGAAATGTAGTAAACTAGGAAGTACTCAAAAGAAGATACTCCTACCAGTTACATTTCCATTTATTTATTATTTAGAAATTCAATATAACTGAAATATAAGTTCCCAAGACTCAGCCTCAACTGATATTCTCTTAAACATTGACGTAACAAAACTACAACAAGCTATCTAATGAGTACAAGGTAAAACAATACCAAGCCTATGCTTTAGCTTGGTAGGTATAACAAACACCACAGTGAAAATTCAATATATGTCGCCCTCAGGCTAATAGTACATTTCCCTCAGGCTGATCAAAACCTTTCCCTCAGGCTAAATTGAAATGAAACCCTCAAGTATCTTCCCTCAGGGATAACGAGTATTTCCCTCAGGAGAAATAGATCCTTTCCCTCAAACCTTGCCCTCAGGAGAAATACAACCTTACCCTCAGGCCTTTCCCTCAAGCGAAATTGAACCTTTCCCTCTGGCGAATCGATACCTTCCCCTCAGGCTAAAAAAACATCGCCCTTAGGCTAAGCATGCAACCGGGTCGAGCCCAACATATAAGTAAGAAAATTGTATACATTTTCTCTCAAGAAAACTCAAAGCATGCTAAAATCACGACATACCCTCAGGTATCCTGACCAAACGGCTAAACAAGGGAAAGGCACCCACGGGGTGGTCATGGATCCAAGCAATGATCCCAAACAACATTTTACATATTCATTAAATTATCTATATAATTATAGGTATTTAATTCCTCAAGTCCTAATCCATACAACACCCCAAACATGGGTGTGTAGCACCACGGTACACAAAAACAACATGACAGTTAGAATTAAACACCAGACCACCTACCTTTATCTCCTATGATCAAAATACATGAATGACGCCTTTTGAAACAACTGAGAATGGTGCAGATCTGGGATAAAATATTTTCCATTCAAATGTAAATAACTTTCCCTCAGGAATGAATTGGTAGGAAGGGTTAAAGAAGAGCGAAGAACTCACCTGCATGGTTCAATCGAGACCGTCAGCGAAGGAATCCGAGTTCCGGTGGTCGATCGGGAGCTCCTCCAGGCTCCAGCCCTCTCTCTTGGTGCTCCAAATGCGTCCACTGCCTCCTCTGCCGAATGAGGAGGATACTGCCCATTTTAAGCGAAAAAAACAAACTAAACGGCATGTACTCCCAAGTACACGGTGTGTACTTTTCATTTTATAACCATTCCTCTAGCGGCTACTTTTCACCGCCACACTGTTCATCTGTCGACATGAATACACGATGTGTATTTCCGAGTACACGGTGTGTATTGTCGCTCCACTAACGACCACTCCCACCGCCTTACTATTCACCTGTTGACTGATTACACGACGTGTAAATACCAAGTACAAGGCGTGTAGTTAGTTTTTACACCCTTCATCTCCGACATGCCTACAGGCCCTGTGTACTCATCCCACACAGTCAAAGTACACATTGTGTGGAAAAGTACACGGCGTGTACCCACAAAATTTTGGATTTCCCCCAATTTTCCTTATTTTCTCAACCACACGTAAGGAAAAAGGAAAAGAAGAAACACGTACCTCAAGAATAAGAACCGGGTTCTTACATACCTTTTTTCATTTTCATTAATAAAGAATAAACTTTATCAATTATTTTTTTACCATAGATAAATGGTATCCCTAATCATTGATTTATGATCAGTTCCAGTAACGTCCTGAATAAAATGAAATAATTTTAAAAATAAAAATTATTTATATGTAAATTTAAAAAAGTACTGTAATTCTACTAAATAAATAATTATTAATAAAAATGAATAAATTTAATATACATATATAAAAATTAAAATTATTAATGATTACTGATTATTAAATATATAGATATCTAAAATGAAATAAATTAAATTTTTTAAAAATACGTAACTAAATAAAAATACTAATTATTTCATTAATTAAATATTTATCAATAAAAAATTGATCAATTATATATATATATATATTATATTAATTAATAGAATAATATATATATATATATATATATAATATACATTTAAAATTTAAACTAAAAAATTATAAATGAATAAATTTTATTAATTAATCATAAAAATTAATAATGAATAAATTATTAAAAAATGATTAATAAAACAATTATCATTAAAAATGAATAATTTTAATATATATAGATATATATAAACTATAAATGGTAATAAAAAATAAATCATAAATATAAATAAATAAAAAATGTTTTATTTAAAAAAAAATAAATTTTTTATTCGTATTTATTGTTTTTAAGACATAAATATTCCTTAATAATTTTAATATAGAAAAATATGCATATAAATTTATATATAAATATATATATATATATCATTATATATAATAATTCATGAAATTTGATTTATATAATACATAGTATTTATGCTTAGATTAAATATGTCATATATTTAGGGAAGAATCATTTATAATTCAAAATTAAATAAATCATATCATTGAATTTTTATATTCAATACAAACATGTATTATTTCTGTTATTAATGAAATCTTTGATAGCAGCACATACACCTAATATTTATGTAATTTGGTGAATATTAAGTATTCATTTTAGAATTTCATTATAAAAATAAAAATATTATGTATTATGCTTTTCAGCATTAAATTTTATTCATTTATTTTTAATA
This sequence comes from Viscum album, assembly GCA_963277665.1. Taxonomy (NCBI): domain Eukaryota; kingdom Viridiplantae; phylum Streptophyta; class Magnoliopsida; order Santalales; family Viscaceae; genus Viscum; species Viscum album. Next base: position 1,736,232,140 of record OY728128.1, read on the forward strand.
TTATTATCGAAAGTTATTATTCTTTCATTTTGAATATCTTCAATTTTTTCAAATTTAATTATTTTCTAAAATTTATTTCTATATATTTATTTATTCAGTTTTTATATTTAAAATATGCATTTTTGTTTTTTTAATATATATCCCAATTTGTTAAAAAAATTATATTTATTTAATAAAAAATTTCCATTTATTTAATATATGTAATTTGTACTAATTTATATTTATTCAATTTCAATGATTTATAATAAGAATGTATCTAAGATTATATATTCATTAATATTGAAAAAATATAATTTTATATAAATTTTTATTAATAAATACTTTTATAAATTTGGTTTTAATGTATTTATAAAATTATATATTTATAACTGTTAATCAATATTTTTTTTAAATATAATTTTAAATAATTAATTGTATATATTTATATAATTATAAAATTATAATAATTTTTTTAAAAAATTATTTACTATATTTATATTTATATTTATATAAATTTATAATATATATATATATGTTTATATAAAGAAATATAATGATATAAATATATAAATATTATTTTTTAACAATATATAATTATAAATAAATAATTATATATTTCAATAATTATAAAATTATAAATAATATTTTAAAATAATGAATATATTAAATATATATTTATATATATTTATATAACTACAAATTGATATAATTAAATTTTAATTATATAATAATATTTATAGTTATATTTATATATTTTATTTATAATTATAATTATAAATTATTTATTAGTGCTAAAAAGAGCTTATAAATATATATTTTATTTGCACTTATTAGTTTATCACTGGTAAACGGTATCTTTTGCAATGATTTTTTTGGAAGGGATGAAAAAACTATCCCTGATCTATTTAAAAGAACCCTAATCATGATAGATTCAGTGATAATTCTCAAGATTTTTTAGATGTCCTCTTCTTCTAACACTCCACCCATTCTTTTTCTCAGATGAATGAAGTCTGAAATCATAGGTATGTTATTTTCTAGTCTTATTCACACGCTGATTTCTTGTTTGGGTTTCACAGTTTTTGTTGGTATAGTAGCTGACATATCCATTCACAAGGACACTGGTTTCCGGCTTTTTGAAATGGTGCAATAAGGGCACAGGTCAAAGGGAAATTTTTGTACATGCATCATATAGGATTGATTTGTGGGTTACTTGACATTCATGAGTTATATCTCTAGATATAATCTTTCCCCTTGGCACATGTTGATTCTATTTCTGGATTCCACTGCAATGACATCCAGGAAAGGCTTCATGTCGAGATTATGATGATGGCATGCCTAGTGATGCGGCTTTAGTGCATGGCACTGATCATGAAGCAGTACCTCCGTGTGGTCCACTAGTTGAGCCAACACATGTTGAGTAGCATGAAGTTCCTATAGTTAAGTCCAAGTATAAACGTAGTATGAGTGCTCTTCATGAGTTATAGAGGTATTGACCTATGAGATATCAAGGCGATCTAGACCCCCATGAAGTTGATGAATCGATTGAGGAATTCACATGTTTCTTAATCCTTCTAAATTCAAATCCCTATTATATGGGGGTCCTATTGATGAGAATTCTGCAGTGTTCCACTATGAGATGTTGTATTCTAGTGAATTAGATCCATGATAATTCAACACAAACTTGGAAATAGTATGAGAGTCAATACTAGGAAGAGTTGCATATAATAAGTTTGAGATCAGTTGATATCTATGAGATTATCCAGCATTGGAAGGATATAATTTCCATGGAAGGGTATTTGGAAAGGTACATAGAACTATTGTGATATCTCTTGGATATGGTTCTAGATCTATTTTCATATAACAGAACTTCATGTAGGGATTACATCAATAAATAAGGGAGTCAGGATTACCACTATGATTTACCACCTATGTATGAGTTCTTGAGCAGGCCTTGGCGGGGAAGGATTTTTTTCTAAGTGGACTCCAACACATAGTGCTAGGAACAGTAGAGATAATACATCATTGGATGGTAGTTTATTGAATTCTTAGATATCCATGTGTGCATGATGCTTCAAGAGATGATCCTAGGATGCATGGTATAGGGATAAGGTCTTCCATACAAGATCATATTAGTCAGAGCAGAGGTGATGTTACACTTGGAACAACTATGAACATCTTTCTAGAGATTTTTCCAACTTCCATGCTAATAAGTGGGATACAATGGAAAAAATTCCTAATAATAGGTAGTTTTTGGATTATGGAGTTCCAAATTATCATTGATTTGGTAGAGGCATGAGGATTATAGAATGAGGTGGAAGACTATATGAGATATTTCCACCACCACCCCCATTTGGTCCACACTAGACTATGGAAGATGGAATACATGTGTGAAGATAGCTACAATCCACAGAGACTTATGACATGGAGTAGGAGAAGATGATTAGAGTTATACTTTCTTTCCTTTCTACTTTTTTGTAGCATTTTTAGACATTGTTGTGAGGTACTCTTTTCTTCCAACTTATAACTTGATTTTCTTATAAGTTGGTATAGGGTATCGATGGAACCCCATGTTGTAATTATTTGACATACCCATGGATTCATGATGAAAAGGGATGCTTGTACTCAAATATTTTGCGTAACAAGAGTGAAACCATGCAGGAGAGTCAATTTCTCCCAAAGTGAATAGTGTCGAGGTGTAGAGGTCGAGTTCCTTTGACTTGGGAGTTTGGGATAACGTTGCATGTTTGAGGACTACATGGTGGTATTGGTATGACCTAGTGTGTTTCCTGGATCATTCATATATTTTTATTTGGTAACCATCCATGATTAGTTTTAACATTGTATGATAGAATCTTAAGAAGGTGGTGGTCGAGTTCATCCATGGGATAATTTAAAATGGAGGGTTTCATCGGTATCTGTGTCTGGTTATCGAGATTGCGTATTATAGAACCCTATTATTTTAGATATACTAGGAGCATGGTGTTTTCCAGCATTCATATATGAGAAGGCATGTTCATGTTTGGCTTCACAATGTCGAACTAGTTTGTACTAGACATTGGGTGTGGTTTGGTCATGTGTTTCAACTAAGTGATTGCTGGTAGGCAGCATGGGAACTCCTGGTGGGCTCATTGGTGTTGTAGTCATACTGAAGATATCAGTTTTATCCTTCTTCATAGTAATTCCCTTTTTTGGGATAACAATTAAAAAAAATTAGAGGAAGTAGTGCCTCATGTTTTTGACATATAAGAATTTTTAATATTTTGTGTAATATTTATAAAGCCATGTGTTGGATGGGAATGGGATTCTGGGGACTAGATAACCTCGATATAGTGATATTAAAAATAGTAAATAAATTGTATCATGATCATGTAGTTTTATTGTAAGAATGTATTAAATCCTAAAAGGAGTCTTGATTTTGAATTTTGAGACAACATTTGAGGTCAGAGTTTATTGTTTACCCTTGGCGCAACATAATGTTTTTCATCACGTATTATTTGATTTGAAGTGTAGGTTATTGGGGTGTTAAAAAGAGGTTTATTGATTTAATAAAAAAATAAACCAATAACCCATAATTCTCTATCATGAACCATGTTGGCGAACCATCCTACTGATGCTCGACGGAGTCAGTGGTAAGGCCCTAAGGGTGTTCCTGATCCCTACGGGCTGGAACAAGTGTCCAGGCATCAAAAGTAATATTTCAGAATGGTAAAACCATATATATATATATATATATATATATGTTAAACCACCAAAAATATAATCTAAACCAAAATTTGATGTCACAATAAAATAATCCTTTACCTATAAACAATAATTTGATTTACAATATTAAACAAAACCCCAAAAAACAAAAACAATGTATGGTGACAGAAAACCATCTCAAAAACAACCACCTACCATGTGGATACCACCCTCAAGCCATATCCATGAAACCTCACTAAGAAGGAAAGAGAGAAACCTGAACCACCGTCACTAAAAGGCTTACCCTTTCTTGTATAGAAAAAAACCAAATCTACTTACACCGAAAGGGATATGTAGGTTGATCTAATTCCCAGTTGGATTCAACCAAGAAAATATTCCACACATAAATATTAAATTACAATCACAGTTTCATGTTCAAAAAATGAAATTAAATAAATTCCAAAATAATTTTAATGAAAATAGTTTTAAGGAAAACAAATTTAACAGAATTTCGTTTTGAAATAAAAAAACTATTTCTTTTATAGAATCTAAAATGTCACACCTTGTACCGATGGTGAGTGAAATGGAATCAGAGAACACCAACAATGAGATAGGTCTTATAGGTACTAGTAGAAAGGGGGACCACGGAACCTCATGTCTTAGTGAAATTTTGTATAGAAACCATGACAACCTTCGTTCAAGAGCACAATCCACCTGTAGGGAACACACCCATAATCTAGTGGTCTCCAATCAACATCCATAAGTTTAGTTAGTGTTGTAGTCATCAAACCATCTAAGTGAAACCGAGCCAATGCCACTTCTATATCACAAGCACACGAGTCCCAGTGGGCCTACTATATTACCTGGGCTTCCCTTAGTGCTCATTTAAATTCCATATTCATACCACCTGTCATATTCTAGCACCCAATCAAAAATGCACCATACACACACAAAACCACCATTTTCACACCCAAACCCACTTTTAAAATAATACACAGACCAAAACCTTTTCAGAACATAATTCTCATCACTTATACAATCAAATAAACCATATGAATAGTTAAAGGAACCATTTTTCATGATTAAAAAAAGCACTATGAAAATTTATTAAACAATTACAAAATGTGTCTCATGACATTAAATACCAAAAAGTAAATCAAATTTTATCTTAGGACTAAATTCACATTGTAGCCACACCAAAATAGAAACTTAAGTACTTTTACATTCTAATAAAAAAATAGTATAGTTTATAAAACACTAAGAATGGATCAACAAGGGTTTTCACAAATTCAAAACACTCATATTATATAAATAGGCTTCTAAACACATCAAAATCATAGTAAACATCAAGTAAAATGACATTAACACCAAGGAAACTAATCAATGAATACTATTAATTAATTAAATAATAATATCAATTCATAAAAAATAATTATATGTGGAATAACCCACCTTGTTATAGAAAACTAAAAAATATTTGGTGTACAATTTCCATCACATGCCAACTGCACCTCAAAAAACTAGATTAGACCCTAAAATCCAGATATTGATCCACATAAATTATAATTGAACCCAATGAAACATGAAACCCTATCTTGCAAACCTACCAAATAGATTAAACATCCATACAATGTAGAACACAGGTACAGAGAGGGTGTGGGAGGCTGGCCGAGCGAGATGAGGGGAACCAAATGTGAACAGCACCGACCGGTGGGATGATGTGTCGGCTAGAGTGTTTCCAAAATAGGGTACAACCATAGTCGGCGACCAGGGGAGGACTAAGTGTGGGTAGTAGGGGTAGTGTATGTGTGATGTGAGGGACACTGGTGCAAGGTGCGACAAAGGGGTACGATGCGGCGTGGCTCATAGGTGAATGGGGGAGGAGGTCCTGTGAAAAGAGAGGGGAATGACCAGAAGAGGGATTGCACTAGGGTATTTTGGAGGGAGATTCATTATGATGAGGGAAGGGGGAGGAAGAGAGGAAGAGTAAAAAATAATGAGAAAAATAAAAGTATAATGGGATAAAAGAAATAAAAAGGAAAATAAAATCTTTAAAAAATATTCCATCAAAAATAACAATAATAATATATTTAATTAAAATATTATCAATGATATTAATATTAATGATAGTAATAATTTTAAAATTATGAAAATAACTTACTATTAATAACCTAATCAAATTATTGATGAAAATAATAATAAAATTATTATTATTAAAAATACTCTAATATAATTTTATTTTTTCATAATTTCATTTGGTGTTCACATTATTGTTCATTCAGATAACTAATTAAATAATTTTTCACTAGGAAGGTTTCAAAATGATCTAGTGAAGCCACATATATTCAACCGTGCTCTTCTCCTATGTCAGACATTCGCAATCTAAAATGCTCATTTATCATAATCAGTGAAAACATTCAAACCGGTCCTAGACCACACCACAATAAAACATTTGAAGACAAATAAAATTATAAAATAAAACATATTACCGAAGTCTTGGTGTGACAATTCTCTCCACCATGAAAACTTTCTACCCTCAGAATGTTAACTTGAATCCATATCGAAGAAAAATAATGGTCTCTCCGGCTCAACCCCTGAATTCCAATCCCAAGTCTCATGCTCATCATTCCCACACTACTAAAAGATAATGTCAAATGTAATAGACTTCCCATAACACACCTTCTCATGTATATCCACTATCCTCACTGGTCCCTCAAACACTGATAAATCCGGACCTATCTCTAATTCTTCCCAATTCACACATGATATGGATCGGAATTATACATTTTCAATTGGGTGAAATGAAGTACATCATGAATCAGCATAAAAAAAGAAGGAAAATATAACTCGTATCACACCTTTCTAATCCACTCTGATATCTGAAAAGGCCTTATATACCTTGGAGTCAGTTTTCTTTGCTTTCCCAAATGACGGTGACCCAAGCGAGGGGCCACCTTCAAGAACACCTGATCACCCACGAAAAACTTGAGATCTCAAAGTCTATAATAATAATAAGATTTGTGGAGACTCCAACCTTCCAATAATCATTTTATGATCAATATTTAATTCTTAGACATCTCATATACAAGGATTGGTCCCAATAGTGAGGTGTCTCTTCCCTCTTCCCAACATAACATAGACCGGCATGACTGACAATAGAGTGCTTCAAAGAGTTTCATTTGAATAGAAAATTGGTATCCTTAATTATAATATAACAAAACCAATATTAAATGGATATCCCCTGATCCTCCGAAATCTAACACATGCATGAATCATATCCCCTATAATCTGATTTTTATGCTCCTTCTGACCATCTGTTTTGAGGATGGTATGCCATGATCATTTTGATCTGTGATCCCAACACCATTTTAAGGCCTTCTGAAAGCTAATAGGTAAATCATGGGTCTCTATCAGTGAAATTTTTTGATGAAACACCATGACATATGACCACCTCTTGAATATAGAATAGGCCCAGCACATCCACTTTAGATGTATCTCTTATCAGAATAATGTGGGATGATTTAGTCAGATGATCAATATCCACCAAAATAGCATTACATTCATTGGGTGTATGAGGAAAGATAATAATAAAGTCACTAGAATCCTAGTACCACATCTAGGTAGGATGTTTTGATGAATTATGAAAACCAGAGCATCTTTAATGCTCTTATTTCACTATTAGACAAGTATAGACCAAAGACACATAATGTATTCATACAGTTACAACTAATCCTTGTATTAGGGGACATGAAATAGTGTTCATGAGGACTAAAATACCTTGTAGATCCCAGTACAAGTTATGTAAAACTCTTGGAGACTTTCTCTTAGTGAATCTCCTTCATTGGGGCTCAAATATGTGCATGTGAGTAGCCTATCCTGATTACTTTTTCATTTATTTTGAAGTGATTTCTGTGGTTGGGTATTTTGAAATTGAATGAAATTTGATATTGTGGGACACTAAGGGCTGTGATGTTTGGGGATCCTACTGAGTATTTTTATACCCACTTCTACATGGGATTATCCTAGAAATGTTGTGTCTTGTGCAGTTGAAAGACCATTTAATAGATTCTTATGTGGACCTGGATCCATAAAGGAATAGTAGACTAGAGACCCATAACTATTTTCATGTGCTTGATTGAGGATATTTTAGGCAGTATCATTTGACAGCTTCCTGCTACATCTAGGATGGGTGGATATTTTTATAGTTTTGGGTTGGATTGTATTTTTTCCCTTTTTGAATTATTTTATAATTTATTGTGTTATAAATGTATTCATGAATTTTTTTTAGATTATATTATCTATGCACAACTTCATGCATATGTTGGAGGGTTCATTCATATAGGTTTGATAGAAAAATGACTCCCATGTGTGTGATATTCCTACTCATTGTTAGACACCATCATTTGGACTTTTGGACATTGTCTTGGGGAGGTGAAGCTCAGGTCCCAAAGGGTTAAGTTGTGAAAAAAATTATCTTTTTCCATTTTATATTCTTCTCATAGATTTTTTAGTTATTGTTTTTACCATCTATAATTTTATTAATTAATTCCATTCTCTCTGTAATTTGATATTCAGTTTCCGAATAATGATTAATTAGTTCATATCTATAATTTCTAAACAAAAAGTGTTTTTGTATTATATTACCTTCATTATTAATGTCACAAAAGGGGGAAAATATTCCAGTAACTTGTAACCTCTTTAGAGAAGATTCGAATTTTTGTGGAGTAGAAAAGGATAAACACAAAATTTTAAAATGAATATGTGTATTTTTAGTTTTCTATTTTTACATACAAAACCATTAAAAACCTTGTGTTAATTATTTTATGAGTTTTTTGATCATTGAAAATTAGAAAAAATCTTATAATAATAATTTTTTTCAAAAAAATACCTTGTAATTAAGTTTTTATAATATGCAATACCCTTAAAATACTTCTAATGTTTTTTATGTGTTATAATCATTTATTATAATTATTTTAAATCTATCAATTATTAAAATATTTAATTATATAATGTGATAATTTTTTTATGAAATATTATTATGTCTGGTAAATAGGATACATGTGGTATTTTTACATGTGGAGTAATGGAAACATTAATTATTTATCTACATTAATTGCCTATATAAAAGATTTGACTATATAAAACTACTATATCATAGAAAAGGTTAAATAAAAATCACTTATGTCGATAAATATCCTACATGAGAAATCGTCTATGTAGATCAATGAACTACATGAATTAGTTTTATAATGTAATTATATAAATGCTTTGGATAAATGGTGAAATTGGATATGTGTTTCTAAATTCATACGTAATTCAATTTATCTTTTTTTTTATTTTAGATACGTTAGTAGAAAACCAAAGTAATTCAATTCTCCTCTGTGTATAAATTCTACAACAAGGAAAAATTGTTTATGGAAAGAAAATAGACCATGTAAAGAAAGAATAACTAAGTTTCTCTAAATAATTAGATCTGCTATGTGAATAATAATCACACGGATCAATTTGGCTATGTGAATTAAAATCTATTTAATTCTTATACGTGGTGATCTACAACCAACTTTATTGATTTATATCATTCTATTTATTACCATTGGAGTAATTAATAAAAATTTAAACTATCATGAATTCATTAATTTTATATCTAACTATTTAACTTAATAATATTATAACAATTAGAACATTTTTTGGAAGGAAACAAGTATAAGGATAATTAATAAATAATATTATTTCTAAGGTATTTCCTAGAAAAGTAAGTGTGGATTGTACGTTATAATTAATGATTTTCATGAAAAACATATTTTCATTTAAAAGTTTTTTTTTCAAGATTTGTTTATGTTATCTCTAGTGTGAATATATAATATTGAGAAGAACTAAATCACTTTTGCTATCATCAAATTAGTGTGTATCATATCTCTTATGCACTGCCCAATTTTACATATAAAATATGATTAATATTCATGATCATTAACCGCGACATCTCTATCATCTTTGATTTTATTTTATAAGGCTCTACTCATGATGTATTTAATTTTTTATCATCTCTCCTAGATATTTCTTCTCTTTTTTATGTTGAATTTTACAACTATGATCTTATTTTATAAAATCTATTTTTATCGTCTCTTTCACCATAATGGTTCCTTATAAAATAACCTTTATGTTTTTTTATAATTTATAATTAGAGACTAGTTACAATATCTAGTTAGTTCCTTGTTTCAAATCTATTCCATCAATATTGTAGTCCAAAAAAGGAATTGCAGTCTCGAAAAAATTGACTACTATACTGAATATCACCAAGCACTTGAATTTAAGTGTTTGTGGAGTGTACAAGGAGATATATATTATCGGATCCACTCTAAATCAATTTTTCAGAATTATTTTATTTATTATTTTAATTCCACTCTATGATATTTTTATAAAATGATTAAAAGTAGCTACATGTAAGGTGGGTTATTTTATAATAGAAGAAAATTTCAAAGAATCAATTCAACACCCTCTTGTGTCTTAATGTAGTCCGTCTTGGAAAAATTATATGTCTCTAAAGACAAAAACATCATACAAAATATTATACATGATTTATTATATAAATGAATTATTTTATAAACTATTAGAGAACCCAACATAAAGAAACCATGGTTTAAGTATGAGTGATCCATGATAAAATAAACAAATTGGAGGTTCACATGATGGGGTCATAAATTAAGAAACCTTAATATTAAATTTTTTTAAAATTATTTATGATAATTTTCATATAATGGTAATAATTATCCCTCATGATTAACCATTTTATTATAAATATATAGAGCTTATATTATTTATCTTAATAATGGAAATTAGAAATAATACTGTAATTTTACTAATGAGAAACAAAATAGGATATGAGATAGTTTTGAAAATATTGTGTTTATTGTTACCCTTATATCTATTGTAATGATAACCCAAATTAGTTTTATTGAACATATGAAAACACCATGAAATAAAATTATGGAGCTTCCTAGAAGATCAAGTGACAGAGATGATGAATGATTCTGGATTCCACTTTATACTTATTAATTTTTTTTTGGAAAGTCACCCAATAGAATGTATGAAAGGAACAAGGATTTTTTCATTTGGGGAAGGCTGTTTCATTAGGAAAATTATTTTTGATTTTGTTTAAAAAATCTTAGCAATGATGTGGTGCTAAAAAATGTATGATGCCTAAAATTTATGGATTTTGGGAATTAATTAATTTATCTCTTAATCCAAGGAATAAAAATGGTAATAGACCACAACAACCTCATATTCAAAGTGAAAAAGGGAAATCCCATGAAATTAAAAATATTTCTGTTAATAGTGATAATAAATTTGTGACAGTTTCACTTATCCTTAACCTCTAATTTCTTTATACCTTATTGTATTCTAGTCTACCCAGTCTAGTATTCCTAGAAACATTTGTTAAAGTAAAAAATCAACACACCAAATATTTGATATCATCAAATATAAAAATTTGTTTTTATTTTATTAAATGTTTATTTGTATGGAATATGATTCATCAAATTATTTTTATCTTTTAATTTAGAAGTATTTTATGTGAGTTTTGAAATTTTCTATGTCAGCAGAAGAATCCATATTATATTCCAAAATTGGGAAATAAAATTTCATATTTCAATCTAGACTATGATAATTTATCATTGAAATAGTGATCATGAGAAATCATGGAAAAATAATTCAATTAAAAGAGTCATGGAACCAAATTATATTGAATGATTACCCAAAAATGAATAAGGAAAAATTTAATATTTTGATTTATATATTCAAACCAAAAAATTAATGTTTCATGTGTTTGTAATGTTGATGTATCTCTAGAATGTATATGTTAAGCCATGTATTTATTTTAAATATCATTATATATTTTCATTGTAAACTAATAATTTAAATTTATAGAATATAAATTATTAAAGGGGGGATAAAGTAACACCTCTATATAGAAAATCATATTCTCCTTTGAAGCATAATATTATCGATAACATGTGACACATGAAACATTAAAATAAAATGATCCACAATTTATTATATTTTAATTTTAAATATTTTTTTAATAATAATAAAACCTATTGTAAATAAAAATATATTACTATTCAATGTTATTTACACATTGATGATAAAAAATCAATACGATTCAATATTAAAATAAATGTGTTGTTAAACAAATAATTGTATTTTAAAGTGTTTTATATATTTTATTAATAATTTAAAATGATAATTTTAAAAATATTATTATATAAAAACTAATATATTAACATTATTTAAATAATATATTCATATAAAATAATATTAAGAACACTAAAAAACAACAGTTCATTAAAAAAAATCTTTCTTTATATATATTATTTTCCTTTTAAAACAATATTTTAGGATTTTAATTTTAAAAAAAGTTATTAATCTTTTGGATTCATAATAAAAATATTATCTCATGATAAGTTAGGTAATTCTTTTATATGTTGAATTTTTGGGGAATATCATACATAGAAATTTTTTATAATACTATCACATTTGTGATATTTTTAAAATAAGAATAATTTAAAAGAATATGGAATATTTTTATAAAAATATATATATTGAAAATAAATAATGAATTTTAAAAATCAATGTTGAATTTATAGTACCCTTGTTTACTATTTTAAAAATTTGAGTAATGTTTTACTTGATATAAAATATTTTTTTGTCAATTTCGTTAAATTAAGAATCCACAAGGTAGAATATATTTTTTAATTTTTATAAATTTTCATATATCTTATATAATTTATAATAAAAAAATTATTCTTGAATAAATAAAATTTTATAATTTTATTTTAAACATAATTATTATCTTTAAAATACACTTTTTCTAAAAACAGATTTTCTTGTGCTGCACGCATTAATTTACAAAAAATTGATTCAGAAATAAATTTTATATTATAAACTGTATTCCAGTATTTCAATTAGTAATCCTAATTTATTTAATATGAATCATTTTATTTTAATAAATAAATAAAAAATATTTAAAAGAAAATTAATTACCACACTAAAACAATAATAGTAAAAGTGAAATATATAAGAGTGAACGGACTAATTTTTTTAATGTGTGAAAATGAAGTTTTGAAGGATTAAAGAACATAATTCATTCCAAATACACTAGTTTCTATTTTGAATCCACATACTATTTTATACATGTGATATACTTATATGAGAATTTATATTTAAAAAAATTCTATTATGTTAACCTAAAAATGAAGCTTAAATCATCCCATCTCTCCACTAATTATAAAAACTTAGCTTGACCAAAAAATTTAACCTAGAATATATTACACTCTCTAAAAAATTTATAAAATCCTTATTCATTATAAATGGATAAACTAAAGTTACTTATTATTTTACTCAATAGAGAACATCCAAAGGGAGTGGTGATATTGTCAACTGAGATATCATAATTATCTTCTTCTTCTACTCCTCGAAAATGATTATATCAATGAAATAATGATATCATAGGTATTAATAATATTTTTAAATGTTATTATACTTAATAAATATCAATTTTTACCATCCAATCCAACCATTTAATGAACGAACACGTCATTATATGTATGTTTCAAATACTGCCTCCATAAACTGTTTTCTAGATATTTCATCACCACCTTGAAAATATTATTTTATAATTATATTAAATGTATTAATATGCTATTACAAATATTTTATTATTATTAAATTATAATTCATTACATATACTTATTTCATTTTATGGTAAATAATTGTGTATCATGTGTGTATGTGTAGACTACCATCTCTAGAAAATGACATGTTGAATTATTCATATAGTCTTTTATTTATAATCAATATCAATTAAAACATGAGTCACCAAGATAAAAATTTCCATATAATGTAATTATTCTTATGTAAAATTGATATTATGATAAATGAATCTCTTTCCTAGAGATTCTCACTAATAGATTATGTCTTTTCTATGTTTGGGTCAGTTTAATCACCTACATGATCATTATTATAAATTTTTATTATAGAACACCATTGAAACATAACAACTGACATTATTAGAAATTAATGATTAAAAAAAATTTTGTTCTTCTTATTGAAATTTTATATTAATATATATCTTATTATTATTTTCTCAACCTATTGTTTATTTAAAATTATAGAAACAAGCTCGTCATCTACTTCATTTTTGAAAATAATAACTATTATACTAATGAAATGAAATTAAAAAATTATAAAGAATTATAAAAAATATATTACATCACCTAAAAGGATCTTATAATGACTTATTTTTAATCTAAAAACAATAATAGAAACCATAATTAAAAAATTGTAACTAAACAAATAATTGAATCTAAAACCATCCTTCGGAAAAAATAAAAAATAAATAACTATTATGTTTGTAATAAAAAATTATAAATGAAAATTTTAAAAGTTTATTGGTTTGAATATTAGGTTAGAGTAGCTATTTCTAACTATGATTAAAAATAAGGGTTTCTGATAACTCATTAATCATTCATTGAGTTATGGTTATTCATTTGGAACATTATATTATAAGTTTGGAATATTCTACCATATTATTTTATTATGATTTATTTTACACTTTTTATATATGGATTTTTATTTCCTTCTTATAGAATTGTTTGAAAAATGAATCATGCTTCAAAATATAATTCATGTAAGTGATTTTCATTACACAACATCTTTTTATTGAGTTATAACATTTCAACTCTAGCTTATTAATTATATTATTTTTTTATTCCAACCTATGATTTGATATTTAAATTCCACATTATCTGAATGTAAAATTACACTTTGGACTCAAATATTCATTGATGATGAATTAATTAAAAATCAAACTATGGAACTATTAAGAATAATTCACATTTCCATTAATGGATATTTTTCTACCATGTTCTTATTTACCATTCACACTAATATTATCCATTATATTTCGAAACCTATTTATGTGTTATCTCATGTGAAATTTATATTTACCTTCTCATATTTTAAAAAGGTTGCTTTATTATCTTCATTGTGGTGTGAGATTTCAATAATGGTATTTTGAAATTTTAAATTGGTTTCCATTCTGTAAACATCGGTTTTATATTCAACTCCATTTTTCATTTAGAAATCTATTATGAAATTATCAAGGATCTATTATAGGGATTTAATTTAAAAATTTTCTATTTAAGATATTTATATTACCTTTTGAAAAATATCATTTTATAGTTTCTCAATACTACCTCTTTATATGAAATTGATAAAAATGTTTTATAAAAATAATTTTATTAATTTTCATAAATTGTAATATTTAGGTTCAAAATACTTCACCTCCTTGGGAGATATATTTCATTTATCAACATCTAAATTAGATGATAAAATTTTATATTTGTGTACTAACCTATCATAAAACCATTAATTATTTTGTCTTTCCAAATCATCCATTGTTTATAGGAATGTGTTTCTTTCATATGTCATTCCTCTATGAATAAACTATTCTTCATTTCCTTGTTTGATGAGAATTCAAATAGATACCCCTATATTAATTGATTTTGGTAAATTATTTATTTAATCTTATAAGATTCATTTATAAATAGTTATTTTATGGGATAATTACAAACAACGATATTCCATTTCTAGATTGTAGTGATATTGATAATTTGTATCCCTATAATTTCATTATAGTTGTCTATTTATTACTAAGTAATATTTCTTATGTATTTTATTTTTTAATCATCCCATCATGTATTGAAATAATTGGACTTAATTTTTTGGGGGTAGGGGAAAAATGGCCCCTATATGTGATGAAATGTCTCATCATACAATATAGTTTGTGTATTTGGTGTATTGTTTACCAGTTTATGTGTTACATCTTATAAAAATTCATTGATGGAAAATTT
The DNA here is from genome assembly GCA_963277665.1 of Viscum album. Classification (NCBI taxonomy): domain Eukaryota; kingdom Viridiplantae; phylum Streptophyta; class Magnoliopsida; order Santalales; family Viscaceae; genus Viscum; species Viscum album. Next base: position 1,736,247,709 of record OY728128.1, read on the forward strand.
ATGATGTTTGGAATTATTCATTCCATATCCATGAGTTCAGTTATTGCAATAATTGCAATTATTTATTTTGATAAATATATTTTTTTCATGTTCATTTGATCATTTATACAAAATTATTTGATTATCTATTATTTCATTCGATAATATCCAATCATTTTTACTCTATAATAGATTCTAGTATAATTTTTCCCTTAAAGGTTGTTTGAGATCCCCCTTTTTATGTTTACATTTATCCTAGGTTAGAAAGGGTAATTTTATAATTGATATTTTTAGTGGACTAGTGTGAGTGTATAATTTATAGAAGATATTGAAATCTTATTGTTGATTAAGTAGTACCAAATAAATAGTTAAAAAGTGTCCCTTTTAGGAGAAATAGAAGGATTTTATAAATTACGAATTTTTACCAATTCCCTAATTCAATATAATAAGAAGGTACTGGGAATGTATATCATTAAATAATTATATAAATCATTTAATTATGGTACTATTTCATAAAAGTGGAAACATTTAAAAAAATCAAATGATATATTAATAGGTGGTATTTAAATTAATTACTTCTTTATTCTCTCTACCTTTGACATCAATCATTCATTTCATTTTACACCCTCCCACAAATTGACCTAAAATAAATATTACTTGAGAGATGATAGTGTTAAGTCCTACTCAAGAAAGGTTCCATCATCCATTTCACTCTAAGAATATGTGATCCATAACATCACGTTAAGTTTTTAGGTACTTTTGATGTTTCTAAGTACCTATGTTTTAGAGTAGTGACGAATGGGAGAGTCGGGAGAACGTTAAATGATGTTTTGAGGAAAAGGGGAAGTCGTACTGGTGGCGCACGGGTTGTCTAAACCGTGCGGCCAAACCATTCGTAGTTGGTCTTGGAGGCAGTAGCTTCCGCATGGGCAGTGCATGGTTTGTCTAACCATGCGGCCAAACCGTGTGTGAAGGGATTCCGAGGCAGTAGCTAACACACGACTAGTGCATGGTTTGTCAAACCATTTGAACTAACCGTGCAGGAACTTAAATGAGATCCTTAAATTGTGGATCTCACTCGTTTTTTCTTCTAAGTGCCTCATTTTTCCTCTTAAATGGCCCTAACTCATGATATGGCTTCACTTAAGGTCATAGAAGGTTCTCCCATTGTTCTGGAGGCGATCCAAATGCTCTTCTTGGTGATTCAAAGCTGTATTCTTGAGGTATGTGATCATTCTTTATCGTTCTTGATCAGTTTCTTAGATCGACATAGATCTACTTCTCCTCTTCTCTTGGTTTCTTAGATTTACGCCCATTATGGGTAGATCTAAGTGTATGGATGCCAAATATGATGAGATTTGGTCTTTATCTTTCTAGTATAACAGATCTAAGGTGGTTTTTTGGAGAATCGACCCGGGTTTCTTGATCGTTCTTCAACCGTTGTGGTTTTCATCAAAACTTATGAGGTAGGTGGTTCCCTCCCGACTTACCAAGTTGATTATCATTGTATTTGATTGAATTATTTCAATTGTTTATTTAAATTAAATTTATCAAAATTTCTTTCAACTAAATTGATATAAACTCGATTCCAGTGAATCAAGATATTTGAAATGGTTTTGGCATGAAAATTTGGAGAACCCCAATTACATTGAATTGGGTGTGTTTATGGATGTTTTCTGATTAAAATTGTTTAATTTAAATTGTGGATTTGATGGAAATGATTTAAATTAAATTGTTGAATTTAATTGTGGAAATAAATTGTGTGATAATGGAATTGGTTTTGAATGGATTTCAATGTAGTGAAAATGGCTTAAAATGATTTGATAGAAACCCATTGGTTTTATCTTGTAAAAAAGGAATGTTTTAAATAAAACCTATTTTAGTTTTAAATGGAATGAAATTGGAACTTTTGAAATGGAAGAATGTGATTGATCATATTTTAATCATTCTTAAAATAGTTCACCCATAATTTAAGAGTGCATGCATGCCTTAGGTAGTTAGTGAGTTATTTGGATACACTCTACGCTACAAAAATGTTATAAAACATACTTGCAGAGGGTCACATCCCCAAAGGATTGGTGATGAGTCTCCTTCGACCAGTGTCATAGGGACGTGTGTATAAACATTTTTTTGAGTTCACATAGAGAGTGCAGAATCCTATAAATGGTTAATACTATCATACCTTTAGGAATATTACCATGTTGCTCGCTTGTTTATTTATTTTTAAGATATAAATGTATGCCAATGATTTTGAACTGCTTTGCATGCCTGCGGAATTTATATAAACTATTTTATATAAATGTTTTTTTAATCCATTGTTTTAGAAATATTCCATCATTGTAAATCCTTTTCTTAATGTAATTTTTTCCATCATTTGAAAATCTATAGCATGTTTTGTTAAAATTCTATTTTGAGTTTCGAAACATGTTTATTTGAAAATTGAAAGCTTTTAATTGGATAATATATATTTTGAATCTATTACAGAATCTATGGTGGTATCATACTGGGCTTAGACTCACACCCTACTTTTGCCTTCGACTGTTTGTAGACTTTCTTATTCTAGGATCAAGCTAAGGCAGGGGATCTATTTGAGGTGGATCCAGTAGTTGATCTCTGGTTTTGGTGAGTTGTGTCCTTAAGGACCTTGGGGATATTGTTCACATTTTTTTAGTACTTGGGTTTTAGTACTTTGGGCTTTTTATGCCTCTTTGTATTTTGGTACATTACTCCCGGTGGAGTTTCTTTTGTTATGCATACTGTCTTGTTTCTTTTCTTCTGCATTTTTGGTGGCAAAAATAATTCTCACTTGCATGTTATGTTATGCCAGGTGATATTCGCCGACCCGTGGGGATCGGGAATGCCCTTCGGGCTATGTCAGGGTCGGCTCAGTTATTGGGTTACCATGGTACCCAGGCTGGTTCGTGACAAAGCGGTATTAGAGGGAGGATAAGCATCTTGCCTTGATGACATAGTATTTTTGTTAGGACTTAGGAGGTAGTTGTGATTGAATGCCTGGCCAGATCTAACCACAGTGAACCTTAAGTCACCAGGTTTGGTTAGGGAAATATGACTTGTGGATTAGTTCTAGTATTTTCCCTATTTTGATTTGGATAGAGTTGAATCCAAATATTTCTATCCCTTATATTAAGAATAGTTTTCCTTATTACCCGGTTTGAGTGTTAATATATTCCTTTTTATGTTGTGTAGAATCATACCTCCGAGAAGACGTGGGAATCAAATCCAAAAAGAGGCTGCTGTGGAATCTCAGCAAGCGAGTCCTATTGTGGATCTGAGTATGGTTGAGGTGATTGTTCGCACTATCCAAGCTCTAGGACAGGTGCCACTTCCAGTTCCTATTCATAATTCACCAATATATCTTCATAGTGATATTCTCTGAAGTCATTCTCAAGTGTTCCTATAGAAAAATCCACCATTTTTCAATTGCTCCACTGACCCTCAACATACTGAGGAATGGTTGAGTAAGATTGAATATATGTTTGGGTTCTTGGAGACACCTGATGTGATCAAGGTGAAGTGTTCCACCATCTTGATGGGGGGACCAAGTAAGACATGGTCGGACATGATGGTGAGGACTGGGAAACATGAGGGTTTGGAGTGGAAAGACTTTAGGGTTCTTTTCACTAACAATTTCTATCCAGAATCAATGGTGTTGGCCAAGGCTGTGGAGTTTTTCAAGCTTGAGAAGGCCAACAAAACCATGACTGAGTGCTCAAATCGCTTTTTCGAGTTGGTACAGTTTGATCCTGAGATTGTATATAATGAGAGGATGAAGGCTCGAATATTCGAGTTGGGACTTTGATCAGATATCCATTCTCAGGTTTTCTTACAGAAGCTACCCACTTATACTGATGTGCTGGATAGGGCCATGATAGTTGAGATGGACCTGGCAGGAAAGTCAAGGTTGAACGAGGTTCTTTTCCCTCATAGTGGCGGTGTTGATTCATTTAAAGGAAAATGGAAGCGTGACGTTTCTCATGTCATTTATCGACAACAGAGTCATTCCAGACCTCTGGTAGAAACAAGAGGGGCTTCTTTGACTTTCCATCAATGTGGAAAGCCAGGACATTCTTAGAGGGTTTGCACTGAGGCACCCAAGAACTGTAGCTCCTGCAGACATTTAGGGCACTTACATAAATTTTTCCAACAATTATCTACTCCACGTAGTAGAACGAGATCATCAGCACCTCCAAAAACTGTGGGGAAATCAAATGATTCACGTAAAAAAGGGTTCCAGCCACATGCATCCGGAACGAAGCTTCTTCACGCAGTGGAAGAGTCGCTAGAGGTAGCAGATACAGGTCTTGCAACGTTGAGAGGTACCATTACTATAGTTTCATCTTTAGTGAAAAATCTTTGTGATACTAGTGTATCTCACTATTTTATTTCAACCCATATTGTTAATCTGCTTAATCTACCTATGGATCTTTTATCTTGTGTGGTGGATATTACTACACCCCTTGGTACAATGAGAGAGAATGGTCTCTATAGTCCTGCTTGTGTCTTCCCTCTATCTGATGTTGATCATGCTTGGATTTTCTAGGTTCTCGACATGAAATATTTTGACATCATTTTTGGGATAGATTGGCTCATAGCCATAAAGTTCGGATCGATTGTTATCTTCGATAGGTCTACCTTACTACACCCAGTGGTGTGACTATTGTTTTTCAAGGAGAATGGGACCCAAGATCAAGCAGAGATGGACCCAATTATCCAGGGTTGGGGAAATTTATATTGGTGTTTTCTTTTGATCTTGAGAGAGATTCAATGAGTGGTGATCTTCCACCAGTCATCACTGAGTTTCCCAATGTGTTTCCTTCTGACTTATCTGTTTTGCCACCAGTAGGAGATGATGATTTTTCTATTGATTTAATGCCTAGTACTCAACCGGTTTCTATTCCCTTTTACCGAATGGATCTAGTAGAACTAAAAGAACTAAAGTCTCAGTTAGAAGATCTTCTTAAGAAAGGATTTATATGCCTGAGTGCATCACCTTGGGCAGCACCAGATCTCTTCGCCAAGAATTCTGATGGTTCTCGTTACTTATGTGTTGATTATCTAAAGCTCAATCAAGTTGTGATAAAGAACAAATATCTTTTACCACAAATTTAGGATTTTTTGATCAATTCAAATAGGCGAAGTGGTTTCCAAAAATTTATCTTCAATATGGTTAGCATCAGTTGAGGAAAAAAAGAATCTAACATTCATAAGACCGCTTTTCGGAGTAGGTATGACCATTATGAGTAACTTGTTATGCCCTTTGGCCTAACAAATACTCATTCAGTTTTCATGGCTTTGATGAACAAGGTTTTCTATCCGTATCTAGATACTTTCGTGGAAGTATTTGTGGATGAAATTCTTGTCTACCCCAAGTCTGAGGAGGATCATGCGCATCATCTGAGAACAGTTCTGAGTCTCCTAAGGAATCACTGACTTTATTCCAAGCTTTCAAAGTGCAATTTCTGGATTCAGGAAGTGAAATTCTTGGGACATGTCATGTCAGAACAAGGTATATCAGTTGATCCTGAGAAGGTGAAGGCTATTATGACTTGGAAACTACCATGAAATGTTTTTGAGATTTGGAGATTCTTGGGATTAGCAGGATATTATTGTCGATTTGTTAAAGACTTCTCAAAATTAGCTTCTCCACTGACTGCTTTGACTCGAAAGGGAGTGAAGTTTTCTGGGAATTATAAATGTCAGAGTTCTTTTGTTGAGTTAAAAAATCTTTTGAATAGTACACCAATGTTAACTCTTCCTGAGGCTGGGATAGGTTTTGTGGTATTCTGTGATGAATTGTGTTCAGGTTTTGGATGTGTCCTCATGCAGGGTAATCATGTTGTTGCCTATGGGTCTCGTCAGCTTAAGCCTCATGAGAAGAACTATCCTACCCATGACCTTGAACTCAAATCTATAATGAACGCACTTATGTGTTGGAGACATTACCTTTATGGAGAAAGGTTTACTATGTATTTAGACCACACGATCTTGAGTTATATCTTCTCTCAAAAAGATTTGAATCTCTGCCAAAGGCGTTGAGTGGAGTACCTGCAATCTTTCAACATTGAAATTGCATATACCCCAGGGAAAGGGAATGTAGTTGCAGATGCGTTAAGAAAGAAAATTCAATCACAGGCTGTGAAAGAATCATCAGAAGATTAGAGTTTTATGGCATTATTTTCTCAGTTGCATATTGGTATTTAGTGGAAGGGGAAGGAAGTTTCTTTACCCAGTTTCCAGTTGACATTTGCTCTTATCAAATTAATTCTTTAGGAACAACAGCTATATGATGAATTCCATAGAATTAGGGACTCTCTTTATGGTGGGGAGACCGACACTCAGTGGTCGTTCTCCAAAGAGGGTGTTCTGTGTTGTCAAACCCATTACTTTGTGCCGTTATCGGCAAGGAAGTATGTGATGGGGGATTTCCATAACTCTCAGTGGGATGTGCACCCAGGAACAAAGAAAATGTTCTATGACATGTAGCAATAGTTCTGGTGGCCAGGTATAAGATGAGACATTTCTGAGTTTGTGTGTTGTTGCTATACATGCCAACAGGTGAAATCCAAGCACCAGAAACCTTCAGGTTTTCATCAACCACTTCCATTCCCTACATGGAAGTGGGATGAAATCTCTATGGACGTTGTGGTTGGGTTACCTCAAACCTAGAGGAAGAAGAATGTGATATGGGTTGTGATCAATATGCTGACCAAGTCAGATCTCTTTATAACTATCTGGGATAAAACCAAAGTTGAGGAGTTGGGAAATATCTATGTGAATGAAATTGTTCGTTTGCATGGAGTTTCGTCTGCTATAGTCTCTAATAAGGATCCTCAGTTCACTTCTCGATTTTGGAGAGGCTTTCAGGAGGCACAGTGATCTCAGGTCTATTTAAGAACGACCTACAATCCATAGTCTGATGTCCAGATAGAGAGAGATATTCAGATCATTGAGGATATGCTTCGCACATGTGTTCTCGACTTTGGTGGGTTTTGGGATGATCAAATGGGTCTAGTTGATTTTTCTTATAACAACAGTTACCACTCTGCGATCAAAATGGCTCCTTTTGAGGCTTTGTGTGGCCATCATTGTTAATATCCTTTATGTTGGTCGGATATTGGTGAAGGCTCCTTGGTAGGACATAGTGTTTTCCAAGAGACGACAACTAAGATCCAGTTGATTCGTCATAGAATGTTGACAGCACAGAGTCGGTACAAGTCTTATGTTGATTGTTACCATAAACCTTTAGAGTTCTTAGTTGGTTAACATGCGTTCTTGAAAGTTTCACCCCGATTAGGTCGTCTAAGGATTAGGAGGCAAGGGAAGCTTGCTCCTTGTTTTGTGGGACCTTTTGAGGTTGTTGGTCTTGTAGGGAAAGTTTCTTACCATCTAGCTCAACTACCACAGTTGATGTCGATACATATCGTGTTCCATGTATCGTTGCTACGAGAGTATCTCTCTGATCCATATCATGTTTTGAGCTGGAGTGATATTGATATTGAACTAGATTTATCTGTGACTGATCGAGCAGTCAGGGTTGTTGATTCTGAGACCAAGGTACTTCATATGAGAGCGATACCTCTAGTTTGTTAACTTTGGAAGCATGGTTCTGATTCTCATGAGACGTGGGAAAGGGAGGAACTAATGAGAGAGTTGTGGCCTCATCTTTTTGATATGGAGGTTTCTTCTTAGGCCATCTGGGGACAGAAAGATCTTATGGTGGGCAGGTTGTAACATGAAGTTATGTTTTCAGGTACTTTTGATGTTTCTAAGTACATCAGTTTTGAATTAGTGATGAATAAGAGAGTCAATAGAACTTTAAATGATGTTTTGAGACAAAGGGGAAGTCGCAAGGGCAGCACACAGGTTGTCTAAACCGTGCGGCCAAACAATGCGTAGTTGTTCTTGGAGGAAGTATCTTCCACATGGGCAGCACATAGTTTGTCTAACCGTGTGGCCAAAACATGTGTGAAAGGTGGCTGAGGAAGTACCTAATGCATGAATAGTTCACGGTTTGTCAAATAGTGGGAACTAACCACGCCGGAACTTAAATGAGATCCTTAAATTGTGGATCTCACTCAATTTTTCCTCTAAGTGCCTCTTTTTTCCTCTTAAGTGGCCCTAACTCATGATTTTTCTTCTCCTAAGGTCATAAAATGTTCTCCCATCGTTCCAGAGGCGATCCAAAGGCTCTTCATGGTGAATCAAAGCTAGATTATTGAGGTATATGATCGTTCTTGATCTTTCTTGATCAGTTTCTTAGATCTATCTACTTCTCATATTCTCTCTGTTTCTTATATCTATGCCCGTTATGGGTAGATATAAGTGTTTGGATGCCAAATATGATGATAATTTGTCTTTATCTTGATAGTAGAAGAGATCTATGGTGGGTTTTTTGAGAATTGACCTGGGTTTCTTGAGCGTTTTTCGACCGTTGTGGTTTTTGTCAAAACCATTGAAGTAGGTGGTTCTGTCCTGACTTACGAAGTTGATTATCATTGTATTTGATTGATTTATTTCAATTGTTGATTTAAATTCTATTTCAAAATTTTTATTTAAATTAAATTAATAAAAACTCTATTCCAGTGAATCGAGATATTTGAAATGGGTTTGGCATGGAAATTTGGAAAACCCTTATTCCATTGAATTGGGTGTGTTTATGGATGTTTGCAGATTAAAATTGTTTAATTTAAATTGTAGATTTGATGGAAATGATTTCAATTAAATTGTTGAATTTAATTGTGGAAATAAATTGTGTGATAATCGAATTGGTTTTGAAGGGATATCAAACTGTTGAAAATAGCTTAAATGATTTGACAGAAACCCATTGGTTTTATCTTTTGAAAAGGCATGTTTTGAATAAAACTTGTTTTGGTTTTAAATGGAATGAAATTGGAACTTTTGTAATGGAAGAATATGATTGATTTTATTTTAAGCATTATTAAAATAGTTCGTCCATCATGTAAGAGGGCATGCAAGCCTTAAGTAGTTAGTGAGTTATTTGGATACACTCTACGCTACGACAACATTCTATAACATACTTGCGGCGGGTCACATCCCCAATGGGTTGGTGACGAGTCTCCTTTGGCCAGTGTCATAGGGACGTGTGTATACACATTTTTCTAAGTTCACATAGAGAGTGATGAATCCTATAAATGGTTAATACTATCGTACCTTAAGGAATATGACCATGTTGCTCTCTTGTTTATTTATATTTGAGATATAAATGTATGACAATGCTTTTGAATTTCTTTACATGCCTTCTGAATTTATATAAACTGTTTTATGTTAATTTTTTACTTATACCAATGTTTTATAAATATCCCATCATTGTAAAGACTTAGATTAAAGTAAAATTTCCATCATTTGAAAATGTATAGCATGTTTTTGTTAAAATATGATTTTGAGTTTCCAAACCTGTTTATTTGAAAATTGAAATCTTTTCTTTGGATAATCTATATTTGGCATCTGTTACGGAATATTTGGTTGTATCATACTAGGATTAGGCTCACACCATACTTTTTTCCTTCGGGTGTTTGTTGACTTTCTTCTTCAAGGATCGAGCAAAGTGAATGGATCTCTTTGAGGTGGATCCAATTGTTGATCTCTGGTTTTGGTGAGTTGTGTCCTTAAGGACCTTGGGGCTGTTTTTCCCATTTTTTTAGTACTTGGCTTGTATTACTTTGGGATTTTTATGCCTCTTTGTATTCTGTTAAGTTACTTCTGGTGGAGTTTCTTTTGTTATGAATATCATCTTGTTTCTTTTATACTACATTGTTGGTGGGAAACATCATTCCCACTTTCATATTATGTGATGCCAGGTGCTAGTCACCGACCCGTGGGGATCAGGAACGCCCTTCGGGTTATGTCTGGGCTAGCTTGGTTATCGGGTTACTAGGGTACCCGGGCTGGTTCGTGACATGATCCTTGCTAAATATAAAAGACATGTAAGATTGATTAAAATAATAAAGATTCCCATTAAAAAATAATTGTTCACCATCTGAAATGATATACACATTACCATCCTCAAATTAAGTCCAAATATTTAAATTCATTGTTAAAAAAATTATAACCTTTGAAAATAATATTCTCATGTAGTGTATAAATATATATTACAACACTCACATCAAAAAATTGGTAAAAAAATCCTTGCCTAAAATAAGAGTTTTAAACATGAAATATAACTCTGAATCTACTCAAAAAAACCTATGTTTTGTCATTGAATTAATCAATATCCCCTATTTTTTGAATTTTTTTATAGTTTCTAAGGATGTGATAATAATAAATCATACATTTTTTAATGTCACATGAACACACAAATTATTGAATATTTATATTTTCTGAATATAATAATACTAGAATAATTTCATCCATTCATCACTTTTATCTCTCCAGTACTTGAAATTGAGTTGATCTTCATCATCCTGGAACTCTTAACGTGATGAATTTTATAATATTTCATGTATAATATTTTCCAAAATGGATTTATTTATGTGGTTTCCCTTAATTTTTAAGCTATAAATCTTCATCAAGAATGATCGTATTTAAAATATTTTCATTATGAATCCAATTTGTGAGATAAATTAAAGAATATGTATTATTCTATTTGTTTCTTGGTTGTCGACATATTTTACGACTTCATTGTTATTCCACATTATAAAATTCTTAAACATAAATTCACTAAATTGTATGTGTAGGTACAATAAATAAATGTATATGAAATAATGTGGTTAATCTTTCTCATTATAGTAAACACCAAGGTTGAGAAGATTTTCTAAATCCAAATTTTCTAAGAGGAATTGATCACTCTAAAAACTCTTATTTTTGTGGGGAATCTATTTTCATTTTATCAATTATACCTCATGTAACATTAATCATTTCTAAGAGTTATTTTTATGCATACAGTATAGTAAAGAGTCTCTTTTTATCTTGTCTATCATTTTTTCACCTCCCACAATGCCCTTATTCAAAATTTGGGTTTTTATTTTTGGAAAAACTCTATAAAACTATGGGTACTTATTGTAGATTTTAATCACCTCCTTTAGCATTGCCTTTTTCATTCAATTTTCCACATTCTTTTATTTATTTAAATGTACCCTATAGAGAACTAAATAATCATTGGCTATATGAGTAAACTATTTAACTCAACCACATGTATTATTGAGTATTATTTTATTCAAATAAATATTTTTAAATTAAATAATCCTTATTGACTTATTTTAATTACCTTAAACCTGATCATACATATTCTTTGTGATCAAATATGACTCACTCTTCTATTTAATAATATTTATATTTTACAAAATTCAAATACATTATTACCAAGGAAATATCATCATTATTTACCAAAATATGTTTTTATATTAAAATATTATATTAATACATTCCTTAATGACTATGAACAAATTTTCATGAAAAAAAATAAAATATCAAAAATATTCTCCATTATTTCAAAATTGTTTGAGTTTTTTGGATTTCTTGTAATTTATGAATGTATCTTTTTCATAGGACATATCTACAATTAACTAGGCTTTGATTTATCTCCCGAAATCAATAGATTGGACAAAAAATATAATGGGAACTACATAAAACTATTACAATACCAATAGTGGTCCACAAACCATGATCTTTTTAACCACTATATGTTGCAAAAAAAATTGAAGCACTATAAGCATATTATTTTAGGGTATTTTCCCCAATTGTATGGGTAATTTTTGGGACCCCTTGTCATACACATTATATCTAATATAATTAATTTTGTAATCTTATATCTATTTTTATTCATTATTTTTTTAATTATTTTTTATTTGAACTAGAATTTTTTATAAAAATAGATTTAGAAAAAATATTTGAATTTAGGATTGTTGGAGCCTATTCATTATAGGATTATTAGGAATGATCTTTATATGATGTAATGATATAATTTTCATATAAGGGATGTATATTTTATCATGAAACCAATTCAAAAAAATGAGTACAATTAAATATTTTATTTATTATATATGATGTCACAGCATTCCTTTTTCAAACTAAGTGAAGGAAGAATAAAGTGTCATGCCCTTCCTTATTTATGATGAAGGAGAGATAATGACCGTTGAGTCCCATCATTAATAGGACCTAAAATGGAGACTAGAACCAATGGTATAGAATCTCAATCAAAATGGAATGAATTACCCTTTTTAATGAAAAATCGGATCAGGATAGAAGATAGTTAAAATCCCAAACATTATCAATGTTTAAATAAAGAAAACCAAAATCCATCCCATGCATGATTTAAACATAATTGAGACAAAAGTACAACCAATGCACCAAATAAAGGACCAAATTAATGTTTCTAAGTAGTAACACAACCACTATCCCAACACCTGAGCTATTAAAGTCCATCACGGTCCTCAATGTCCTCCTAAAAACCTAAAAATAATTTTAAAAATGTAGGGTGGGTATACATGTATACCCAATAGGAAAACTAAATCAATAAGTTCATATGTGGGGGATCATACTAATTCCTCTATAAGGGAATAGTAGAACCTCAAAGAGCCTACCAAGGAGTAAAAATCAACCCAGCCTCACTAGAGAACACTAACCAAATAACATAAGTCATGTTAAGTATTAGTATAAGAACATTGACATTTGGGTACCCTGTATCTCTATCATAATGATTATTTTCTCATTATAAATGGATAACCTCTTCATTATACCACTCTTCCAAAATATAGTCCCACTTCCATAACCTTCCAACACAAAAATGGGCCTCAAACCAAACAAAAATCCTACCTGCAAATACATTGTCCATGACCACACCACACATCTTGCCTGCAGACACCTAGGCCACAACAACCACACCTCCTACGGGAAGACACCTGGGCATCATCCCAAAGAAACTTGGGAAAAATTTACTTTCCCAAAAACACTTGGTCCTCTCATCCACAACAAAACCTTCTTGAAGGACCTAGGACTATGGTAAACCTCAATCTATTACAGCCTTCCCATATACACTTAAGCTGTATGAACCAACAATAGGGTGTGGGGAAGAAAGTCAGTAAGTAGCCATTCATCCTCTAACTAGGATGTTGGGAAAGACACCCTCCCCTATGAAATGGGGAGTCTAACACATGGTGCTCAACAAGGGTGGGGTACATATAGAAATTACTATGAACTAAAATTTATATATATAGGTAAGTAAAAACTCATCCCAAGATATAGATTTCAAATAAACAACCATCCCACATAGAATCACATTTTCTCCTACCCCTATATGAACAAATGCACAAACATCCAAAAAATAGAGCATAAAACCATTAAATTTTCATTTTACTACTTTCCATTAATTAATTAAGGTGCTCACATTAATTTATTCCAACACTAGCTAGGGAAAATACCAAGCACAACATCTGCAACAATTTTCAGAAGGCTAAAGGCCGCTAAACACTACCAAGGAAAAAAAGTAAGTAGGTACCAAGGTAAGGAAATCCATTATAACACTCATTCATAAAATCAACTAAGAATAAACAACCTAAAATACCACTACACACCCCCATCTTCATAGACACATGTTAAACCACTTCCATCTGTCATTCTTTAATGTTATCTTACTCAATCATCCTCTAAAATCTAGAACCGACAGCCCCAATGCACAAAACGTTTGATGACCCCAACATAACCCTAAGGAAGTACCAATTCCCACAAGTTTATCCATCACCAAATCAATCAATAAATCAACCTGATATTTGATCACACCTCCTGTACCACCCCATACACAAATCCCAGAGCAAAACTCCACCAAAAAGTAGCCCTGCTGTACAAACACACCCTTCCCCCAATCACATGACAAACCCCCTTGTCCACCACTACACCCATAACTAGGTTACATGCATCAACTACACATAACCCTGATGAATTACAAAACCCGACCAAACAAATCACAAAACAAAACCATTAAGCCAAGCATATTCAGATTTAGCAAGTGGGGTTCTTTAATTCCATTTTAAATATTAGGGTGATCACTAATAATGTAAGATCCTAGGGAATCCATTTATTTAACAAAGTATATGTGATTATTTAGATTTCATGTTAGATCCATTTATTAAAACATCACAACAAAAAAAGAACATCATCAATGTGCAAGAAAAGATAACCAATAGACATGATTTTTAGAAGGTATACAACCACAAAAAATCATAATAATAAACAAGTATAGAAAATAAATAAAATGATCAACATCAACGATATTAAATTACTTATATATATGATATTTTAGTCATCGTTTCCCTTCCATTATTTATTACTAATTTTAGAAAATTATTCACCCTTTTTTCACAGAGAGTCATTAGTACAACCAATCCAAATGATTCAAAAATAATGAGAGGCAGAAGAATCCCTAATTGAAACAACAGGTGACAAAGACTCCTATTTTCTCAAAAAATCGGTGATCGTGTGAGAATTAAGAATATCTAAGAAAATTGAGAAGGAGGGGCCTCTATCATAGTAACATGACTCATATAGAAGGGAAGGATTTAGGAGAACCAAGAGAAATGAGAAGAGAGGACATCATAATTTATTAAAATATGGATCCTATATTAAAGGATGATTAGTATCAAAAGTCTTTATTGTGGTATCATGGTAAAGATCATGCAGTTTGAATATCTCAATGTTCCTGAAGGGTTTAGAGATTTAATATATACATAATATCCTTTAAAACTCCCTTAACAATTCCCAAAAAATCCACTAAACTCTGTTTATGTCAAATAAAGCGTAAGAGGGGAGAAACTAGATGAACTAGATAAAATAGAAACATGGAAAAGGGTGAGACATCATTCAGTATGCCACTATCACGGTGCCACCATTTAGGTGAAACCATTTAGTGAAACTATATTTTTTTAAATCTCTCTAAACAAACCACTATGGCCCCCAAGACCACCACAAGCAGTTGATTTTCACAATGGAATGGACCAGGGAAATCCGAGTCATTACATCAAATACCTCTCAAACTATTCTAGTCCCCATCAATTTAAAACCAAACTCAAAAAAGAGGGGTTTGAACAACAATCCCATAAGATACCTCTTAGGGATAAACTACCTTGTGTTGTTTGAAAACTGGAGTGACAACCATGCCCACCAAGAATTCTTCCTTGACATCTATCTCCCAAAAAAACATTACAAATACTAAGGACCCATTGTTTGGACATATTGATTCAGGAATACATTCGCTAATATCAAGATATTTTCCACCTTTGGTGGCATTGACATGCTCACACAGGTTCAATCGTATCCAAATTAACACGCCATTATTAGGGATCATGTCCTCCCCTTCCCATAGTCAGTACTTTTCAAACACATTAGGAGAACATGGAAAAAACTAATCTCATAACAAACAAGGTCATGCATTACATCATAAGAATAGAACAAAGAGAAACATAAGAGAAAAAAATTGAACAACTCCGAGTACTAGTCATGAATATGTTCCTCTTGCTCACATGTACTCTCCTCAAGCTAGCCATGCCTCCATAAAACATGAACCAAATAAATGGTTCATCAATGTAATACCTTCTCATCATGATACTAAATTCTTATTGGTTGTTCCATGAATTTCAGATTCTCCTTGATATCAAACTCTCCCAAGTCAATAACGTGGTAGTCATTATGTAGATACTGATAAATATGAGTGAAATGGAAGACATCATGGATCTTATCCAACTATGGTGGAAATTCCATCTGATATTCCACATTTTTAACTCATCTGAAACCCTCAAAAGGTCTGATTATCCTAGGAGAAATCTTTATCCTTCATCCAAGCCTCCACTTCCCATGTCAAGGGGAAACCTTCAAGAATACGTGACCCCTGACATCAAACTCCAAATGCCTCCTCCAAATATTGGAAAATGACTTATATCTGTCCTGTTATACCTTAATCCTCTCATAGAAAATCCACACCTTCTCTATCATACTATGCACCACATCTGGACCAAGAATAGATGCCTCCCTAACTTTCGTTCAATGCATGTGTGAACGACATGGCCTCCCATATATGGTTTTGAATAGAGCTACACCAAAGATGGAGTTATAGGTATTATTGTAAGAAAACTATACCAAGTGAAAAAGTTTTAACTACGACCCACTGATGTACATAACACTTGCCGGTAACATTTCCTCCATAATCTGGATGGTCCTCTCAGTCTATCCATCCGTCTGAGTGTGGAAAGAGGTGATGAGGTGTAACTGAGTTCCAAATGCATGCTTAAATCCCCTGTAGAATCATGGAGTAAAACGTGTGTCCTGATATGAGACAATGCATCTAAGAAATCATTGTATCCACACCACCTAATCCACATACCTCTATGCTATGTAATACCCCACGCTTGACTCCCTGATCACTAAGAAGTGAGCCAATTTTAACAATTTATCAACTACTACCCAAATCACATCACATCATCCCTCAGTCCTGGGTAATCATATGATGAAATTCATAGATATTTCATCCCACTTCTACTTGGGAATGGCTATGGGTTTGCAACATACCGTTGGGAACATGGTGCTCAACCTTCACCCACTGACACACTAAGCACCTTTCCACAAACTCTACCATTGCCCACTTCACCCTGGGCCACCAAAACTATTCCCTGAAGCCTTAGTACATTTTGTAATCATCTAGATACACCAAATGGGATGATCAAGGGAACTCATAGAGAACACCCTCATACATTTATATTGGGAAAAACTACTTCCCACAAAACAGTATCTGATTTCGACTATCCTCTGACCATCCCTCTATGTCATCACCCTAAACACCACGATAATGCATCACATCAGTCTCGAAGTCTCCCCACCGATAATCCTCCACCTTCCACACCAAGGGAGACTAAATTTCCATTTATAAAATAAATCCTCTACCACCATTCACTCTCACATGTAGGAGAAAAGTGGATAACTCCTCCATTTCCTTCCAAGCATCTGTGGATTCTCAAACTACCACCTTCTGTGACTTCATGCTTAAGGAATTGGCCACCATTTTCCCCTTTTCTGAGGTGTAAGATATCTCAAAGTCATAGACCAAGATAAAATCCATCCACTTTCATTGTTTCAAGTTCTGGTCACACTGGGAGAATATATACCTTAAGCTCCTGTGATCCATGAAGCACACAAATCACTCCCTGATGTGGTAATGTCGCCACAAATTCAGTACAAATATGATTGTTTTAAGCTCCAGATCATTGGTGTCATTGTTACATTAATGTGGAAATAACTTCTTAGACCCATAAGAGATCAATCCTCACTTATACACTATAAAACATCCCAATTATAGACCAAAAGCATCAAAGAACACCTCGAAGGTCACCCCTTCCTCTGGAAACATAAGCACTGGTCCACTGACTAGCTTCCCATTCAGGTAGCTAAAAGATTCCTAACACTAATCACTCTTCATGAAGGCCTAGTCTATCATAGTAAACTATATCAATGGAGATGAAACTGAAGATATGTCGGGTATGAACCTCTGGTAATATCCTTTTAGACCCACAATGATGCGATCATCTGCCGCATTCTTGGTTGAATCCCATGAAATAAGTGCCTCAAACATTTATGGGTCCACTATAATCACTTGATGAGACACCACATGTCAGAGGAATTGCACATCCCACGCCCATAACATGCACTGGGACAACTTCCCAATGCGATGTGGGTGCCAGAGGACCTCCATGACTGTCCTTTGGTGCTCAACATGATCCTTCTCTGGCATTGAGTAAATTAGAATATTTTTGATGAACATGATGACAAACCGGTCCAAGAACATGTGGATGATAGTGTTCATGAGCCCCATAAAAATGGATGGTGAATTTATGAAACTAAACAATATAACCACAAACTCAAAGTTCCCAAACATGCACATGAATGTAGTCTTTGGGATGTCATCCTCATTCTCCCTCAACTGGTGATACCCATACTTCAGATCGATCTTAGAGAACCAATCTTCTCCCCACAACTGGTCGAAAATATCATCTATCCTAAGAAGGGGTAATGGTTCTTGATTATTACCTGATTTATCCTCCGGTAGTCTAGGCATATCAGTAGACCACCATCCACCTTCTTTGAAAACAAGACCATATCACCCCATGACAACATACTCAGCTGGATGAAGACTATATTCATCAGGTCAACAACCTTAATCCACAACTCCCACAACTCAGAAGGCGTCATCCAATATAGATCCATATAAATCGAATGAGCATTAGGTTGAATGTATATTCTTAAATCACCATCACTTCATGGGGTAGAGTCACAAAATCTTTGGGGAAAACATCCAGAAAATCCCTGACAACTCCTAGAATCTCCACCATCTCATCACCCAACAACCCCTCTCACAGTTTTTCCATCCATATCAAAAGAAATGAATCTTCTTTGGAAGTATTCAATAACAGAATACACATAGAAAAACCAATAAACACCAAGGATGACATGATATATCTGTATCTATAGAAGAAGAAGATCCAAACTAGGCTGATGTAGCAAAAACATCAGTCTACATCCCCGGAAAACATCAAATAGACTGGTCTGACCTACCACTAGCGTGCTCAACACAAGGGGAAAAAAATTTCAATCTACATCTAGTAACAATGAATGTTCTAGACTGGGTGAAAAAAGTGTTCAAATCTACTTAATAAAATAATGTAGACACAAGGGTACTAAATAGACTGATCGTACCTCGAACAATCGTCAGCCCCACTGAAACCATTGCCTTGTAGGCATGCAACATCCCACACCCAGATTCTCTACCTCTATGTTGTCGACTGCCTCCCTGACCATTCCCCGATCAAGGTCTCTAAGGATCACCCTCATGTCAGACTCCCCTAGCACTGTCTTCCCATAGTAGATTGGGATCTTACTTCCCCTACTGCTAGAATGGTTTGACCAGCGACTGCTGCTACTGAGGTGGGTGCTGAACATTCCCACCCCACCGTACTGATCTCAAACTCGACACTACCTTTGAAATTTTCCATAGAATCCATAGACAAAGAACCTTATTCCTATTCCCATAGAGAAAGGTTTAGGACCATGAGGTTGAAACTAGAATTTTGGAGGCCTACATCATGTTGGCCTTACCCTGGAAGGCCCTGACACTGGAGGCCTGTAGCTGACTGTGTTTCCCTTCGATGAACTCAGCTGTCTCCCCTCTCACGGTACTCCTCCTAGCGAGTACATCCTACCCACTACTTCAGCCTTATTCTAAAATTATATGTATTTTGGTAGTGTAAAGGGAGTGATGGAATACTGAATAAGAGGTCAGAGTTCCTCTTACATGTTTCTCACCCACGACACCTCATCCGGAAAGAGATCCTGAGAAAAGTGTACGAGATCCTTGAACTTGATCCCCAGTTCCTTCACCGACATACTCTTTTACTAGAGGGAGAGAAACTCTAACCTCTTCTCAGCCTTCATCATTAAGGGAAAAAATAATGCCTAATACTCCTTCTCAAAGTCATCCCATGAGACATCGATCTCCTTCCTCTCTCCAAGTTAAAACATCCATCACATACATGTTTCTCCTCACATCTGGCTCAATACCATAGGAATCCAGTCATCCCTCGAATCATGGATCAAGGTAAATGTGATTTTCATCTCCTCCATCACATGCTCTATCTCTATGTATGAAATGCTACCTTCATACATTCTGAGGGTCTACCATTCCAAAGTACAAAGGGTATTCTTACATAAGTCATATTCCTTCTCCCAATCGACACTCCACTGATCAACCAAGTTTTCTTGATGGGACTCAACTTCTTGTACCACACATGTGGGATGTACTAGGGCTATAATTGAAATGGGTATACAAATAGAGTATAATCCCAGATAGTATGTAAATTTTCTTTTAGAATTCATTTGACTCTTTATTTAATTTAAATTTTAAAAACACCCATGAAACACAAAAGCAAAAGTCATTATGATGCATGTACCTTTTCTAGAGTCTCTACCCAAAATCAGTGTAGCCTCCCTAGGTCATTCACTGGGTCCAGAGTCCTTGCATTGGATCATTGGGGGCCCAAAAATATCATGTCTGAGCTGATGTTACCTGTCCTATTTTACGTAACATGATTACCTAACACTAATGCCCTACCATCCCATGGAATCCTCAATGAGCCTAACTTTAAACTCAATATTATCCCTCAACCACCACCTCATATTCCATTCTATCATGACCCACCTACTTCATGAGGATGGATGGGTCAATAAAGTTCCACACCCTTCCTTCTCCAAATTGAAGGAGTGATAATGACCCCAGAGTCCTGCATTAAATAGGCCCCAGAGTGGCGACTATCACAAAGGGCATAGAATCTCAAACAAAATGGATGGAATAATCCTTTTTAATGAAAATTTATATAAGGATATTAGATTGTAAAAATAAAAAACACTGATGTTTTATATAATGGAATCCAAAATCCAAACCATGCATGATTTAAATGTCAACTATGAAAAAAGTACAACCAAATCACCAAAGAACGTACCAAAACAAAGAGACTAAGCAGCAACACAACATCCATCCAAACGCCGGAGTTAGTAACGTCCATAATGGTACTCAATGTCCTCCTAGAAATCTGAAAATAGTTTTACAAGTATAGGGTGAGTATACAAGTACACCAAGTAGGAAAACTAAAACCAACTGTGTACATGTGGGGGGACGTACTAATGCCCATGTGAGAGAAAATTAGAACCTCAAACCACCTACCAAGGAGTACTAACCAGCCCATCCTCACAAAGGAACTCACACCAAATAATGTAATTCAATTGAAGAAGTAGTATAAGCATGAAAGCATGGCCAATTGTCACCTATTGACCGGTCAAAGTTCAGACGCTCTGCTAATGTGAATATCATCACTCAGGTCGAATCATCGGCAATGATACTCTTTTAAGAGTCGAATATTTTTAGTTGATTGTATTTTGATTGGGGTTTTTTTGCAGAGCCTAAATGAAGGGATTAATTATTGGTGTTTAATTTAAAAATTTGATAAAGATTGGTGTGGGTTCATTACTAGTAAGTTAATCATGTTATATCCTTGATATTTTCTTTGTATTTCATATAAATTAACTCCCACTTCACAAGATAACGTTGATTGGAATTCAGAAGTGTTAAGGATTTAATCCAAGACTTAACCTATCATAGGGTTATAATATCAATTAGATATTGTTGATGGACGTGTATTTATGGTTCCAATAATCCATGGAAACCACATGTTAAACAAATAATGTCATTAATCAATGACATTCTAAATTTAACATACACAGTGTTAATTTAAAGAATATTCATAGAGAAAATGCTCTCAATCACTTAACATCCCAAAATTATAACTCACACCAATGGTATATTTACTCATCCATTTTTTTTAATAATATGGTGTTAATGTTTATTATTATGAATTATAAATAGATGAAAAATAATAGTATAATAAAAGATTTGTGCATTGAACACACACAAACAAATATTCAAGGGAATTAAATAATAACATTAGATTGAATGATAAAGCATAATAAGGGAATGGGATTCCACTGTAATTAAACTTTTTTAAGACCAGTAATATTATTTAATAGTAGGTGGATGAGAATAATAGATTAATAAGAAGAAACTTACATTAAAATATAATTACAAAAACCAAGACATACAAGATTAAAAACAAAGAACAACACAAAAGTAAAATTAATAAAAGAGAGGAGGAAGGGTATATCAAGTGAAAACGTTAGTATGACAGGTCCTCCAAAGCCCTTGGTAAGATTTTGGTCATGCCAATATGTTCTCCTATTTTATGAAATGCAAACCCCATTGAAGGAGAGGAGGGGGATGTATTTATAGACCAAGGAAGTGGAATGTTTTCATTCCAAATCTGTCCCTCCACTTGGATTGAATATTTGGACATCCAGACAGACGAAACTCAAGATATATACTTCTTACAAGTTTTATATAATAATGTTTTCTGAATACTCTAAAAACTCGGAGGCTTTTTTATTTTTTTAACCAAAGTTATGGTTGTTTGATTAAACAATGTCAAACTGTCCATTTCAATCCATACTTTTTAGAAGGCCAAAATGTGAATGGGTTTATCAATAAGAATATTCCTATAAATCTGAACACTTTCTTCAAAAACATCGACCACCTATAACTCTTATTTCACACTGAAAAATCTCAGCTTAATTGGATGATTACATCATGAGATATATCATGAATACTGTACTGATTTTAATTCTCGGCCAGAATGGTGGGCTGAGTTTAAATGACTCATTTGGGCCTATGTATTTGTAGTTGGACCTTCACCAAGACTCCTTAAATTGGCCCCCAAACATTTGAGGATAATAAAGCAATATGTATTTTTTGATTGAGCCTATTAATTAAATCTTTAGGGCTGGTCTAGTTTCCTCACAAATTCAGTAGGCCTTCTTATATGGTCTTTATGGGCCTTCAAATGGAAGAATGGGCCCATGATCCCTTTTGAGGAAATGTTGGATATTGAATTAGTAATCCTAAAAGAGAATAACCACACTATTTGAATTATTAGGGTGATATTTATAAATAATATAGTAAAATGACTCCATTGTTCTACTAAAAATGCTCAAAAATTACACTTAGTATTAAAAAATTAATATTTCACAAAAATAATGAAAATTTCATATAAAATTTGTAAAGGGAGTATATAATAAGTCATGAAAATATTAATAACATAAACACCCTCACACTTAGTCTGGTGAATATCCTCATGTGCAACAAATATAAAAATACGACAAAATCATTTTCAATCACCAAAAAATATTAAAATTATGTTTTCCTCAATCAGGGGAGGTTTAGACAATTTCACTCATCTATATTGATTTCAACCACAAGTTGTAACAGAAACAATATTATAAAAACAATTCATTTTTTCACGCTCAAATTTAGAAATGGAAAATGGTGGCACACAAAACTTACAACTCTCAAGATGATAAAATTATATAATGGAGCTTCACTCATTCACCAACCAAAATTGAAACTCTTTGAGTTTGAAAGAGCTCTCAGCTTCCACTACCTATCCTAAAGTGATAAAAAATAAATAGGTCATTAAAAGGGGTATTTCTATGGCTATGGGATAGTAGGCATATAATTTCCAAGAGAGAGAAGAATAGGGGTAAAACACTAACATGGAAAAAGCAATGCACATTTTTTCTAAATGAGACATGGAAGAAAATGAAACAAATATTTATGAGGGAATGAAAATGTAAAATAATACAAAAAAGTGGAAGGAAATATAAAGGGAATGAGAAGATGGAATATTTACAAAATACAAAACTTCTCCCAATGACATAATAATATAATGCGAGTGTTCTTTTTTTCTTGTTTTTTCTATTTTTTTGAAAGTTTAACTTGAAATAGATCTCACACTTATATCCCAACCCGTGATTGATATCCTCACGACACTAATTGTAATAGTTATAACAAGGTCAAAGGTTGAGAAGTAATGAATTTTTACCTACCCAAGACACAAACTATTTTATTTATTTATTGATTATTTTTTATTTTTTTGAACACTTGTCAATAACATTTAAAAAATTACATAATTGAAAGTACTATAAATTCCCTAGAACACACTCAATGAAAACCTCTCCCCCAAATTGAAATGGATACATTCCCTCAAGCATATTATAATATGGTGAAATCAACAAAGGGTACACAAAATGAAATCCATTCCCCCCACACAAAAATTTCAAAAAAAAATATACAATGAAAATCCATGTTAATATTGGTTGGGATAAGGTATTAGGATTTTAATGTGGCTAAAAAAGGTTTTCATGGGCTTGTAGGGGAATTCAAAAGGAGGATTAATGTAAGGGAAATGAGAGGCTATTTAGACATTGTGATTCTCATGTGGTTCAGAAAATGCCTCTATCATATTAATGCACACTAAAGTAGGAAATTCAGCACGAAGGTCCACAAAATCAAGACTCACAAATGGGGGTGAAAAACACACATTTTGAAAATATGTCCATAGGTGGACTTGGAATGAAAGAAAATGGTGTTCCTCATGGTTTGGGAAAATCATTTTACAAATCAAAAATTGAGCATTCAAAATTGGTTGGTTTTGAAACAATATTCTTTATTGAAATTAATGAACAAACTAAAAAATATTTGAGATGAAACCATGTATTTTGAATCCCAAAAATGGTTGGAAAAATTTTCAAAATTGGATGGTGATTAAGTATGACTCTTGATTTTTCATATTATTATTATTATTTTCTTATTTTTAGTTTTTTAGGTTTTTTTAGTTTTTTATAAAGGGAAAACCACACAAAAGAGGAAGAGTAAATAAAAAAAATGTGATAAGGAATGTGGTAAAAAATAAAATGAGAATGAGGGTGTAAGAAGAGAGATATAGAGAGAAGATGAGTTAAAGGGAAAGAGGTGCCCCCTATTTGGAATTTTGTGGGTTGCCATCTAAATCCAGTGGTGGGTAAACTATAGAATTTGGGGACCTGATGGAAGTTGATGTTGTTATAGGATGGTGTGTCCTCTCATGGTGATGCTTTAATTAATTCCCATTAACTGTGAATGCCCATTTTGAAGAGGCGTCTTGGACTTTCACTTCACTAAATGGGTAAACATTAGTAATAACAAAAGTACCTTCCCAATGAGAATTAAGATTATCAGGGTGAATTCGAAATCAAGAGTTTAAAATAATTAACTTTTCACCTTCATGTAATACCTTTATCCGGATGTGTTTTTCATGGAGTACCTTAGACTTTTCTTTGTATAGATTGGAATTCTCATAGGATTCAAGTCGAAGCTCCTCCAGTTCAGCCAATTCTAACAATCTTTCTTCACCAAAATTTTCACAATATAAATTATTGGTTTTAAAAACCCAAAAGACTTATGTTATATTTAAACTATTAAATGACATGCTTTACCAAAAACTAGCCTAAAATGAGACATCCCAATGGGTGTTTTATAGTCAGTTCGATAAGCCCGAAGTGCTTCACCAAGTATTTCAAGACAGTTTTTTTCAGGTGGGTTTTGAAATTCTCTCAAGCACTCTTTTCACTTCTCTATTAGAAGGTTAAACCATGCCATTTGTTTGGGGGTGATATATAGTTGAAATTTTCTGTACAACACCATTCTTTTTCAAAAGTGATTCCATGCTTCTATCACAAAAATGGGTTCGGAAGTCACTTATCAAGGCATGTGGTGTGCCAAATCGGTGGAAGATGTGTGTCTTTAAGAACTCACTAATAGCATGGGAATCATCCATTCAAGTGGGTTTGGACTCGACCCATATAAAAACACAATCAACCATAAAAATAATTTATGAGAATCCATTGGAAGGGGGGAATGGTCCCATCAAATCGATTCCCTAAACATCGAAGATCTTACAAATGATTAAAGGGTTTTGGGGAATTTAATTTCATTTAGAAATTGTTCCAAACTTTTGGAAAGTGGGATATGATTGACATATCTCATGTGAGTCCTTGATGAGTGAAGTCCAGAGGAATACAGAGTCTAGGACCTTTCGGGAGGTTGTTTGGGGTCCAAAATGGCCACCATCATGCATTGAGTGATAGAATTTTAAGATGGATGAATGTTCATTTTCATCAACACATCTTTTAATTACCATATCTACCCCATTTTTCCAAAGATTATTTTCTTCCCAAAAATAGTATTTTGAATCAGTTTTCAACTTCATTTTTTGTTCTTTTGAATGAATTTCTGGAAAAACACTAGAAACCAAGTAATTTACAATTTGTTAATACCCTAGTATTTTTGGAGTGAGAGATAAAAGGTGCTCATTTGGAAAATATGGATCAATTAATTCAAAATGAGACTAATTACAAATTCTACTCAAGTGATCATCCACAAGGTTTTCATTTACTGGTCTATCTTTGATTTCAAGGTCAAACTCTTGGAGCAACAGTATCCATATTATTTGTCTTGGTTTGGAATAAATTTACTTCAGTAAAAACTTTATAGCAGAATGGTATGTGAAGATTATTATTTTGGCACCTAAGAGATAGGGCCCAGATTTATCTATGGAAAAACCACTGCTAAATGTTTCTTTTCAGTCACAGTGTAGTGATATAAAGTTTTATCCAATGTTTTGGAGGCCAAATAGATGACATGAGGAATGATTTCTCATCTTTGACCATAAACATCCCCAACCGCTCTATCAAAAGCCTCACACATCAACTCAAAGGGTAAGGACCAATCTGGGGGCTGGATTATCAGGGTATATGTAAGAGAAGTTTTGAGTTCAATGAATGCTCTCTTACAAAACTCATTGAAATGTAAAGTGACATCATTTTTGGAGCAACCAAGTGAGTGGGAGGGAAATACTAGTGAAGTTATGGATGAATCGCTGATAGAAAACAGCATGACTGAGAAATCGACGGATGTCTCGAATAGATGTGGGTTCTGGAAGTGATTGGATCACTTCAATTTTGGCAGGATCAACATCAATAACTTCTTTTTAAACTATGTTCCCTAGAACAATCCCATTTTCAACCACGAATATAAATTTTTCAAAATTTAACACAAGGTAAAACTTGACAAACTTTTGAAGTACTAGAGAGAGAGAATTCAAGCATGATTGAAATGACTCACCATAAATGGTAAAGTCATCCATGAAGACTTCCATACAGTGTTCAATGAATTCAGAAAATATACTCATCATACAACTCTAGAATGTTGCAGGAGTATTGCAAAGGACAAAGGCATTCTCTTATATGAATATGTTTTAAAGGGGCATGTGAAAGTAGTCTTTTCTTGTTCTTGATAGAGGAAGGGAATTCAGTTGCTTCAGATTAATTTTCCTTAATACTGTCCAAGGTGGAGAAGTAGAGATCAGAGTTAATGTGGGATTTAAGAGAGTTTTCGAGTTCCACTAGATTGATGGAGTCTATGAATGAGAGATCAATGTAAAAATCACCATTTCTGACTTGGTTAATCATGGTGCAGATTTCACAACATCCTTTATCATTTGAACATGATAAACACGATGTATTGGGGATCAATTGACTCTTAGAAGTGTACTCAGAAGCATGGATTGGAAATGTAGAGTGATCCACAGATGGGTATCACATGGATTGGACAATGTTGAACTTGACCAGTTGGTCACCAAATTCTATGGATAAGACGCCTTAATGGACATCAATCTTATTTCTAGAATTCATGAGGAATGTTCTTCCTAGAATTAGGGAAGACCGAGAAGAGTTCGTCTCACCTTCCATGTCAAGGACATAAAAATCCGCAGGGATGATAAGATCATTTACACGAACAAGGACATCCTCAATTATACCCTCAAGACTAGAAGTGCTTCAATTATCCAATTGAATGACAACACCCATTGGATGTAAGGGACATAAACCAAGTTTGGATAAGATAGATTTGGTCAGGATATTAATTTAGGCTCCTAAGTCTATGAGTGCATCATCGAAGTTGGAACTTCCAATTTGGCAGGGAAATGTAAAGGTCACTGGGTCTTTGAACTTTATGGGAATAGACTATTGGGTGAAAACATTTTCAAAGTTCTTAAGTTGCCTCTTGTGGGTGCACAATTCCTTAGGAAACTTGGCATACATAAAGATTTTTTTAATGGAATATAATAGGGTAATGTTCACTTCAAAACGTCTAAACATGTCGAGAATTTTAGGATCGTGGTCAAAGGACTTCTTTGGCTTAGAAATGGCTTGACGAAAAGGAATTAGTTTCCTCAGTGTAATGGAAGGAGGTGAGGGAATGCATTCAGATTCCTTTTCAAGTTTATTTTTCTTTTCATTTTTTATATCAACATTTAAAATGGGGTTGGAGGACTTATCTTGAGGTATAGTAATTTTCTTTCATGGTCTAAGTGCAATTTCCCTTACATTACCCGTGTGGTTGTGTAATGGATGATTTGGGAGTTGGGAAGAATTTGATTGTTGTTGCTGGCTTAGGTGGGATGCAATTTGACCAATTGGGGTTTAAATTCTTTCGAGGATAGAACAGGTGAAAGAGGTAGGATCTTCAACTGCACTTTCCCATGGTTTCTCGGAAGAAGAGGCATGTCCCAAATTGGGATTGCCTTGATTTTGGTGCTTGGGGAAGTGATTTTATTGGTTGGGGAATTGGGAAGGCTAATTATGATAGTGGAATCCAGGAGGAGGATTGTTCCTTTGTAGTTGAGGAAAAAAAGAAAAAGGTTGTTTGAAGTTACCAACACCTTGACCATATTGAAATTGGTTTGGGTTTTGATGAGGGTATTGAGGGGATGAGAAATGGGATTACCATACCTCATGCCTTGGTTATAGGAAGAAGATAATGGCTTAGAGTGAGGTTGGTTGAAGTTCCTAATGAACTGAATTGATTATTGAGGGTTGGGGTTCCGCTGAGCATATGCTGCATTGAGCTCCATTGGTCCAGATGAATCAGATTGATCCTCTTGAAGTTGTTTACATGTGTCTATTGGATGAGTTGGAGAGTTGCAGATTCCACAATTTTTGACAGGTCCATGAAATGTATATTGTGGAGAAGATGAGTTTAGAGTTTTGTATGCCACAGCTAGTTGTCTCACAAGAACCGTGAGTTCACTCATCCACTCGGTCATCTTGTTTGGATATCTGGATTTATTGTCTTGGACCTATTTTACTGGACCATGTGCTCGATTATAGAATTGTTTTGTGTTTGCAGCTATGTTACTTATAAGATCTCTTGAATTTTTAGGAGTTTTATCAACAATAGCACCACCACTTGCGGCATCAATGAGAGTTCTCACCGTCACCAATAACCCCTTATATAAGTATTGGATCCAGAGTTGATCAGAGATTTGGTGGTGTGGGAAGGTTGCAATAATCTTTTTGAACCTCTCCCAACACTAATGGAGTGATTCATTTGGGAATTTATGAATACCACTTATTTACTTTCAAATAGAAGCAGTATCAGAAGTAGGAAAGAATTTCTCTAAGAAGAGTTGCTTCATTCCATTCCATGTGGTTATGCAACCAGGAGGAAGGTAGTAGAGCCATAACATGGAGGATTCAACTAGGGAGAAATGGAATGATCATAGTTTTATTTGATCCTCAAAAACCCCTTGAGGCTTCATGGTAGAGCACACCACTTGGAACTCTTCATAGTGAAGGTGTGGATCCTCACTGGCTAGCCCGTGGAAATAATGAAGAAGATGAATCAAAAACAATTTAAGTTCATAGTCAGCATCTATGTTTGGATATTTAATACCAATAGGTTGGTAATTCATATCAGGGGAAATGAGTTCTTGAAGTTTTTTTTCCCTAGGATTGGCCATATATAATTCAATTTGTTGTACAAGGACTGGTTCTTGAATTATTTGATTATCCCTAATGTTCCTCCTAAGTTGGCGAAGTATTTGCTCAATTTTATGGTCAAGCAAATCCAAGGGATTATTTGGGAGGCTACAGGGAATTTAGAGAGATATTGGAAGAAATCAGAATATGGGTTTTTCTTTTTTGTGTTTTTCATTTATTATTTTTATAAGGAAGGTGGATATTTCTCTGGGTTTATTTTTTCAATTTTTTTTAAAATTATTATTTTTTGATTTTTAAACAATAACTAAAAACTAACGACTACTTATTATACCATCCCTAGAAATGGATCCATTTGAAAGCACGATCTATTATTGCCTATCGACAGGTCAAATTTCTAATTCTCTGATAATATGTATAACAAAACTCGGGTCGAATCATTGAAGATGATACTCTTTTAATAGTCGAATGTTTTAGTTGATTATATTTTGATTGGGGGGGGGGGTTGTAGAGCATAAATGAAGTGATTAATTATTAGTGTTTAATTTAACAATTTGATAAAGATTGGGGTGAGTTCATTTTTTGGGAGTTAAGCTTGTGATATCTTTGATCATTGCTTTATATTGTATTTAAATTACCACCCACATTATAAGATAACATTGATTGGAATTCATAAGTGTTACCGATTTAATCCAAGACATAACCTATCATAGTGGTATAATATTAATTAGATCTTGTTGATGGTAGTGTATTTATGGTTCCCATAATCAATGGAAACCACAAGTTAAACAAATCATTTCATTAATCCACGACATTCAAAGTTAAACATACATAATGTTAAATTAAAGAATATCCACCAAGAAAATGCTCTCAATCACTTAACATACCCAAATTATACCTCACCCCAATAGTAGATTTACTCAGAAATTGTTTTGGTTAATAATCTAGTTGTAATTTTTTTGATTATGAATTATAAATAGAATAAAAGAAAGGGATAAGAAAAGAGTTGTGCGTCGAACACATACACACAAACAGTGAAGGGAATTAAATAATAACTTTAGATTGAATGAGAAAGCATAACAAGAGAAGGGGATTAAACTATATTTATACTATTTTAAGACCACTAATATTATTTAATATAAAGTGGATGATAATAATAGATGAATAATAATAAACGTTCATTAAAATATAATTACGAAAACTAAGACATACAAGATTAAGAACAAAGAACAAGACAAAAGTAAAATGAAACAAAGAGATGAGGAAGGGTATATCAATTGAAATATTGAGTATGTAAGGTCCTCAAAATCTTTTTTAAAGGTTTTGGTCGTGACAATATGTGCTCCTCTCTTCTTAAATGCGAACCCCTTTGAAGGAGAGGAGGGAGATGTATTTATAGCCCAAGGAAGTGGACTGTTTGCATTCCCAATATATCCCTCCACTTGAATCAATGATTTAGAAATCCATACAACTCAATTTCAAGATATATTCTCCTTCCAAGATGTATATAATAATTTTGGACGAATACACTCAAAATTTGGAGGCATTTGGACTTCTCGAACCAAAGTTATAGCGTTTAGATTAAACAAAGTTAAACTATCCATTTCAATCCATACTTTTTAGAAGGCAGAAATGTGAATGGGTTTATCAATAGGAATATTCCTTAAAATCCAAACACTTTCTTCGACAATGTCCTCCATCTATATCTCATATTTCTCACTAAAAAATAGCAGCTTTATTGGATAATTACATCATGATATATGTCATGAATATTGTACTGATTTTAATTCTCAATCAGAATGGTGGGCGGAGTTTAAATGAATCATTTGGTACCCTTGTCTTTGTATCTAGGCCTTGATGTCTTTATCCAAAACTCTATACATTGTTTCACAAACTTTGGCGGACAATAAAATAATTTTCACTTCCTGATTGAGCACAACAATTAAATCTTCATGGCTGGTCCAATTTCATCACAGATTATGTAGGCCTTCTGGTGTGGTCCATATGGGCCTTTAAATGGAAGAATGGGTCCATGATCCCTTCTAATGAAATGTTTTATATTGAATTATAAATCCTAAAAAACAATAACCACACAATTTTGATTTGTAGGGATGTATTTATAAATAATATAGTAAACTGACTCAATTGGACTACTAAAAAAGCTCAAAAATTATACTTAGTATTAAAACATTAATATTTCTCACAAATTATGCACATTTCATATAAAATCAGTAAAGAGAGTATATAATAAGTAATGAAAATATTAATAACAACAAATCACATCGACATTTGGGTACCCCACACCCCTTTCCTATGGATTATTTGCTCATTCATAATGACTAATGTATTGATACTACCACTCTTCCAAAATGAAGCCCCATTGCCACAACCTTTTCGCACACACCTAAGCCTCATACCATAGAAAAATACCACCTATATATACCTGAGCCATGACCACACCACACATCTCGCCCACAGACTCATGGGCCACAAAAACCACTCCTCTTACCTGAAGAAACTTAGGAGTCATGTCGAAGATATATTGGAAAACAAATCCTAGCCGAAAAACACCTAGGCCCATCATCCACATCAACATATTCCCAATGTATCTTGAACTATTGTAACCCTAAATCCAATATATCATGCTATGATATGCTTGAGAGGAAAGAACCTGAAAGGGGGACATCCATCCTCCCACTGAGATGTTGAGAAAGACACCCCTCCATGAAATGGGGATGTTCATCAAATGGTGAAAAACAAGGTTGGGTGCATATAGAAATCCCATTGAACTAAAATTTAAACAATTAGGTAAGAATACACTCAGACCAACCTACAGGTTTCAAATAAATAACCAGCCCACACAGAACCACATTTTATGCTACACCTATATGCACAACCATGAAAAAAGACACAACCAGAGCATATTCCCAACTTTGTTTTTCATTTAACCACTTTCCATTCATTAATAATGGGGATAACACTAATTTATTTCAGCACTACATGGGGAAACTACCAATAAAAATATCTTCAACCGTTTTTAGAAGGCTAAATGCCTCTAAACACTACCAAGGAAAACAATGAAGTAGGGGCCAAGGTAAGGAAATAAATTTTAACACTAATTCATAAAATTTACATAGAACAACCCACATACTGTCCCATTGCATAACCCCTTCTTCCTAGACACCCATTAAACCAAAAATAACTATTATTCTTCATAGATATCATGGTCAATCGTTTTATCCTAATAAGAATCGGCAGCCCCACTGCACATCAAGTTCGACAACCACAACATAACCCAATGTATGTCCCATTGTCCACATGTTTATCCATTCCACAATCAATCAATATCTCAACATGATATTCTATAGTGCCCCCTGTACCAACCAATACATAAATCGCATAGAAAAACACAACCAAACAACAGTCTCGTTGCAAAAACATACCCTTCCCCATTCACATGACTAACCCCTCTATACACCACTCCACCCATAATCATGTTACCAAAAGAAACTTCACACAACCCCTAAAAAGTACAAAACCCAACAAAATATAGCAAACATCCACACCACTAATCCATGCATATTCAGATTCAGTAAGAGGGGTTATTTAATTCCATTTTAGACATGAGAAGTGATCACATAATAGGTTTTATCCTGGGGAATCCATTTATATAACCATGTATACATGATTAAGAATATTTCATGTCACATTAATTTATCAAAGAATTAAATAAAAATTGGAACATCACCAGTGTGCAAGAAAATACCACCAAAGGCCATGATTTTTAGAATACATACAACTACAACAAACCAAAAAAATAAACAAAGATAGAAGATAAGAAATGATCAACATCGACCATCATCAATTCTATACCCATTATCTTTTAATCATACCTTATTTTCATTTATTTATTACTCATTTAAGAAAACCATTCATCCTTTATAAAAAATAAATCATTAGTACACCCACCCCTCACAATACACAAATAAATAGAAATAGAAGAATACCTACTTGAAACAATAGATGACCAAAACTCATTTTGCACCAAAACTAGGGATCGAGTGAGTTGTACGAAACTCTACGAAAACGTAGCAGAAAGGGGCTCTAGAATAGGCGCACGATTGTTATAGAGAGGAAGGATTTAGCCACACCAATATAAAAAATAATAGTGGACCTCATATTTTATAAAAAAAATCCCTTATTAAATGAAGAATTGTATAGAGGTCATTAATATAGGATCATGGTCAAGAACACATGGTTTGAATATCTCAAACTCTGAGAAGCATTAGGATATTGAATTTATAATTAATTTTTTTAAACACACTTATAACCACCCAAACAAATAATTAAACTATGTTTATGTCATATAAATTGTAAGAGGAGTGAAATTGGAAAAACTCGAAAAACTGGAGATTTTGAAAATGGCGAGACACTATTTTGTGGGCCACCATCACCGTGCCACCATTTTGGTGAAACCATTTTGTGAAACTAGATTTTTTAAGAACTCCTTAAAAAATCCACTACGACCCCCAAGAACACAATAAGAACTATATTTCTACAATGCAATGGCCTAGGGAAATCTGGGACATTACATATGAAGACACAGATTTAGTGTTCTCCATATTTTCAAAAATAATATCCAATGTAGAAAACTTCATGTTGAGTATATATTTCTCTTTTTCAATATATTTAAATATGTATTAATGATACATGATTATTTCGACTTCATCATGATGAACCTTGAACAAATAATGCATCGTCATCTATTTTATTAATGGAATTAACATCCAATAGATAATTATTATGATAAATAAAATTATTCAGAATTTTATTTATTTCAGGGATCTCCTATTCAAATTATTTCTCACCACATAATTTTCTATGTTTTTTGAGACATCCTTCTTCAATTAGAGATCAATTTTATTTTAGAATTAATTTTTTAGATTTTGTGTTGACAATTTATTTTACTATATTTAATAATGATATGACATTTTCATCCAAATAATTTTCCATTTTATCTTACTTATCTTCACATGGGTAGATCTCTTACCACTGACTTTCAATACATCCACAAACCAAAGATACAATCTCATTAGAAAAAATATAGGAAATTATTTAATGCATCAATTAAAATGTCTTTAAAACTTATTGATATATTATCATCACTAATAATTCATGGGACTACTTTAGAATATATTTCAAAAGAACATTCATAAAAATTATGATCACAAAAATTTCATTATATATTTGAGGTGGAAGGGATGTCTAATTATTTATAGTTATACATGTGGTACCTCTCTCCAAAATTATTATTTCATCATAAAAAACACTCTCTTTTATATTTAATGTTTTCTTTTGACGGATTTATAGACTCAATTCATTAATTTTTTGCTATGTTATTAATTGATGAATCAAGGTTCATAATTTTTTTTAGAGAGGCCTTGATGATCTTATTAATTGTTTCAAGAGCATGAAATGATTTTATAATAATCATTGATAGTAATTGTTCAAATTGAAAGTTTAACATGTTGAATTTGGTTAAGTTCATGAAGTATCATCTAAACATTTCATTGCTATCAGCTAAAGAGGGCCATGTAATGTATCTCCAGATCTTTTAAAAATAAATCATATTGCTAATATAGTTACAATAGCCAACAAGTAGAAGTAGCTAATATAAATTTGGTTCCATTAATCTCAATAATTACATGGTGGGGGGTAATGGGTAATCAGTGGAATTTGTAAAACCCTGAGATTTTGGAAAATATATTTTTTGAATAAAATTACTCTTCAACAGGATTTTTTACATTATTTCTTCATCCAAATCACTAATTTATTATTTAACCTAGATCATATAAAACCACATTATATTAATAATTCATAGATTATTTTTATACTACTTTCATGACCTCAAAATCATCCCCACTTTCATTAAATGGGTTATGAAATCATCATTAATTTGTATAAAGGACTACCAAATCATGAACCAATGTTACCCTTCTTTCTATTACCACATATCACAGATAGATATAATGTCATATTTAATATTTACATATGATATATTTGATATTATTATGATTATGAAGTAATTATATCATAATATCCATCATAATTTCAATTCCATGGGAATATGGTAATGTAGTTTATCTTTACAATGTGCTACCACCTCATGAAGGGATGTGATTCATTATTTACATATGTATTACATGGAAGGGAATTTGGAAATGTATAAATAATAATATTTCTTATATATGAAAAAATTTGGTTATTTAATTTTAATATATTATTTACTTTTATTACATTCAACCCATTGAGACAATGGAATCAACGTTCATTTGTACGTATGATTAACCATCTCTATGAACTGTGTAGTTAAATTATATGTAACTTTTAGAGAAAAAACAAAATAAATATTTACGGAATAATTATTATATTTATATCATGGTTAAAATTATATAGATTATATAATCATGAAAAACCAAGATGAAAATAACTAAAAGAATTAAAAAATACATGAAAAGCAATGTAAATATTTATCAAAAAATGACATTATCATGGAATTATAAATAAATGTGTTAAAAAGGTCATAAATGAATAATATATGATATTATATATATATATATGTGTGTGTGTTTGTGTAGGTTTCTATAGTATATTTATAATATTCTTATATTTTTTATATTGTAATTTTTCACGTATTTGAAGGATGTCAAGGATTATGGTAAGGGTTTTCCATCTCACTTTTTACTTCAGTTTGACACATGAAATATTCAAAACCAATTTCCTTTATGTGGTGTATATATAATCCATGAATGTATTTTATGTTTCTTATAATAAAATATATTGTGATATACATATCCATTTTAGGATCTCTCTTTCATTAGGCTTAGAATTCAAACGTTTCCAATATGGGATTTGTTTTATGTTACAATATCATCATTAATCAGGATTGTTTATAATTATATGCCCAATGTTGAAATATTATGATCTTCCTCTAAACAACTCATGAATTTTATTCTAATATATTTATAAATAAAATTTTCATATATTAGTACAATTTTCAACTCTTTTGGTATATAAAATAATTGATAAAATCATTTCAATAAAATCCGAAATTATTACTCTCTTCAGTAAGAAATGTAATTTCATCCATAACCATGTTTTATAATAAAATCCAAAAAGTTTTGAAAACTTTTAAAATGATTTATTCATGAAAATTTTTCCCATGATTAAATTTTTGTTAAATTTTTTGACAGGAATCGTCATTTGTTTTTTCAAAAAATGCATGTATTTATTTTTCTAAATCGTGAAAGGAATATTTATTTTAACATGTAAAATATGAAAATAATTTCCCATAGCTAAGGCCATTATTTTATTTTAAGCTTCCTCTATATTTTCTCAAGGTTCATTTGAAAGAAAATGGATTTTGAATTTTTCGTTTTTTAAATGATATTTTCAAATCAGAAAGTATATTTTAATCAAGAAATGTTTTAAATGATTTTTAAATCTTACATTATAAGTTTTCAATGTTATATTCAATGTAAAAGTATTTTTAAAGTGAATTATTTTTTAAAAAGTCTTTTTCAAATTGAAATTATATTTTTCTAAATAATTGTTTTAAATGATTTTAGTGCTTACTTTAAAAGTATTCAATGTTATTTTTAAATCAATTTATTTCAAAAATATTTTATTAAATTTTTGTTTTAAATAATTATTTTCAAATAAATGTAGTTTTATTTCTGAAATGTTCCTTGTGGATTATAAAAAAAATCATTTTCCATCTAATATGACATCATTTAATGTAACATATGATTTATGAGGGATATTAACCAAAAATACCATTATTATTATTTCCTTAAATTATATATGATGAAAATATGATTATCAAATTAGTTTCTCTTCCAAATGTTATACCATTATAAAACACTTACAAAACATGATTATTTTCATGGATTATGCGATGAATAAATAATGAATTGATTATGAAACCAATATCATTACCATATGTTATGTTATTATTAAAGGATTATGAAACACATTCCATTTCATGGGTTATGATATGATGAATGTATTTTGATCTTGTGGTACACATACATATTTGTTTCATTTTGTGATAGGTGGGACCTGAATCTATCTTAAATAAATTATTTAATTATTTTTATCTAATAAGATAGATGGATTTGTAATGGGGAGTGAACCCATTTCATTAAAGGAATTTATATTCAATGAAAGTCTGGGGAGTGATCCTTGGATACTATTATGGAGTAGGGAGTAAACCCATTCCACTATGGTAGCCAATTAAGTGATTCTTGAATACTATGAAAATTATTTTCAATGCTTATATTTATTCCAAAATTTCTTTTCTTAGGCCATTGTTATACTCTCATGGTTCTTGTTCTTTTATTTACTTATGATCTACTTATTACTAAATATCAATATTATAAGGCTCCATCCATTAACGTTACATAATCGCGAGTAAAATAAATAATTCAAATTGATGATATTTTTTGGTTTAGAGTTTTATAGAATTAGGCCATTACTATTACATGACAACTCAAATATTAAATTGTAGACACTTATACTCACTATAGTAATTTCCAAAAGTGAAACTATTTAAAATAAAATAGGATTTATTTTTCATGATAAAAATATTCATAAAATACATATTGACTTATTTATTTCTTTTATCCATCCTTATACCCTATAAATTGTTTTTCAAAAACTAGTGATGAGAATGAAAATCTTAGTATGGGGAAATAAAATTAAGAAAAGACACTTTATTCCATAAATACTTATAAAAAATTAAATTATACTTTTCACCCATAAAACATAAACTCTTTAACATACCACATGAAATCATAGAATTTATGAAAAAATCATAGAACTAATTAATCATAATGGTATCTTGTTTCATCTGTATCATACTTATATTTTATCTTTCACATCTACATAGTGTGTAACCATCATAACTACATTTAGAACACCCTTCACACTATATTCCTAAAATGTATAAGGAGATAACATATTGTTTAACTCTATCTCATTGAACAATGAACTGGAGAGCTATCAAGGGCTCTACCTCCCTCAATTTATCATGGAACCACACATATACATAATCAATTCCCAAGAACAAAAACAAAATAATAACACATTAACAATCATAAAGGAAAAATAACATTTCCACATTGCAATTACAAGATATAATTTAATGACTTTGACATTATCAAACCATTATCAAAACCATTTTCAATATAAATTTAACTGAAAATTGAATATGACATTTATTATTATTTTAAGAACAATAAGTCATTTAGAGGAAGCCAAATATCAAAAAAAATGGTCATGGCAGTAAAAAATTTATTATCACTGCGTAAATTGAAATAAAATTATTGTTGTTGTTTTGTAAAATGATTCATAGAAAAATATTCATTTAGAAAACCTTTGAATGTAATTAAATTTCAATGTGGTTATTCGTACACTATATGTTTTAAGGTGGTGTATACTACTGAAATATTTCTCATTGAAGGGAGATTGAGGCGAATTCCTTTACCTTGAGTTTGACTTGTCACGTACAATAATAATGTTGTTGAATAATAAACATTGGTTACTTTATAATTTCTTGAGATCCATTTTCATTTTTATTATTCCTTAATATTTTTCTTATTACTATGTTATAAATATTACAATATTATATAGGTTTATATCGGATATTTGGTTGATATTCGGTACTTGAGTCAAAAATGAACTTCTTATGATGTCAATTGTCCATGTGGTCATAATTCCATCATATCTAGAATAGTAATCTTTAAATTATCACCAAAATTTTACATTAATATTTAATTTTAAATCAAACCATCAATTATGGTTATGAAAAATGAACAATTTCATATTCATAGAGATGGTAGGTGGTACGTATGCATGAGTATTGTTTCTATTTTTCATTGATCATTATGGAAATTAAGTAATTATTATTTTATATTTATATAATTTTCATAATATTATTATGATCATAATAATCATTTAAATATACTCATATATCATAAAAGTAATGTGTTGAATAAAAATATTTCACATCGCTTAGTAGAGGTGATTGTTCACGCGTACACACGAACGACATTGTCCTTTTTATATACATGGAAAAGAGGAACATAACTGAAATATTATTCTTTTAAAATGATCAATATATCATGGATATAATATACAAGAATTTATTCAATAATTATAATTTTTATTTAAAGATAGTAATGATAAATGAAATATATCTGTTTGTGAGGCGGTAGTCTGCCGTACACACGAATGAAATGGTTATTTCCCATTTGATAAAATTTGAGATGGAAATAGGAGATAATATTAAAATAATAAAATCCATTTATATTTTTTATACTGGAGTTACAATTTCATATTATATGAACGATATTTTTAGGATGAGGAAGAGTAAATAAAATAGTAACACTAAAAAGAATAAATCTTCTTTAGTTGATCACCTTTGAATAACACATTAACACCTATATGAAAGGAGTTATGCCTAAAATAAGGCCTCAATAAAGTGGGGAGATATTCTAGGAAGGGTTTTGGTAGGATATTTTCGAAACCAAATGGTTTACAAAATGTGATTAATAGAGAATAGTGGGTTCATTTTTATAAGAGAGGGGTGGTGCACCCTTGGAAACACCTAAAATGTTAAATTAATATAAATTAATTTTTTAATACAGATGAATCCATCATGATATATTTAGGATATAATATGAGGATAGTTTAAAATTCTCTCATCCAATAATTCTCAATCATATATTGGTTTTATTTTGAACCCTATCGTTTTTTATTACTCTTAATTTTTGTCTTTTAATTTTTAATTGTGGTAACAAGATTTCGAAAATCAAGAGGATATGTATTTAACTTCTATAGGGTCAATTCTGCATAATTTTAAACTATATAAAATTTAGTACTATATCATATCCACATTTTAATTTTTAGTTATTTTTTATTATTTTTACATAATTTAATAATTTACATTTTTTATAAAATATCAATTATACCAATTTTGACACTATTTATTTCATTGAATATAAATAAAATCCAAAGAGAGAGATAAATTAAGAAAAACAATTTAATATACTTATAAAATTTCATAGTCACCTATAAAATATGTGTATGACATAAATTATTCCAAATACTATTTATTTTTATATCTATAATATCATTTATTTGATTCTTTAATTAATAAATCTATTATCACATCATCATTATGTCATTATTAAATTATATTATTTATTTCATATTTTTTTAAATAAATGATGATGATGTAGGTAATATTTATAGTCAAATTGATCACTTACATAACTCCATATTGAAATTGTTTAAGTAATAAGAGACATGTTTATGATATTTTTTCTTTACTTTAAATTAAATGTTATAAATGTCGTAATCACCCAAAATTCCTTCCAAAGGAAACAACTTCAGCAGAATGATTTCTTGGTTATCCATAACTCATCTAATACTATTATTACAAGTTTTAGGGTAGTTTTTCATTATTATAATAATATTTTAACCCTTATTTATCTGATTTACCCTTTAACCATGGTAAATAAAATAGTACAGTAACTATTAACCTAAAATTGTTTTTGATCCTGTTAGCTTAAATTTTTCATACTGAATAAAACCATGTATTTTCATTGTTGAAAATTCAATTCACAAATGTGACTAAAATTAATTTAATGTCAATCATGTTAAGAGATTGAGGAAACTTGTTTTTAAAAATTAAAACACTTATCAAATGATTGACATGTGTTTATATCCGATTTAAATGTAAAATTAAATCCAATGTCCATCATTGAATTAAATGATAAAAACATAATATAATTAAAAAATAAACTCATATAAAAAATATAATATAATAATATAAATAAATAATAATAAATGTTAGTTTTGAATTAAAAAATATTATTTTTTAACTATTCATTAAAAAAATGAATTTGATCAAAAAAATTCAAAAATTCATCCAAAGTAAATATTGATTTCCTCTCTCTAAAGAATAATATTATTTTGAAGAAGAAAAACAAACAAAAGTGACAAAAACTTTATTTAAAAATCATTCTCCATCAAAAGGTGGTAAAACAATCTTTTTGAAATATAATATTATTTATACATAAAAGTGGATTTATTCTCATTTTAAGCCTTCAAGATTTATTAAAAGAATGTAAAATAATTTAATAAAAATTTGTAAACATAAAATAGGTAGTTATTTGAGTTTATTCCAAAAAAATGTCTAGGAGTTAAAAACATTTTAAAATAATAAAATTAATAATGTATTATTTTCTAGTATATCTCAGTCTTGTGTGTAATATAAGATTTACGATATCAGACAAAGAATATCTTTTAATGTAAAATTTAAATCTAATTAATGAATATTAATATATTTGAAAATTTATTTTTCAATAATTACTAGAGATGTTACATCTTTCCCATAATTAGAAATTACATCCTCACAATTTTATTCACCTATAAAATAGGTGGGGGTATATCTCCCTTGTAGAATTTTGAGATTCCCATGTTGAATCTTCAACCATATGGTTTTCTCTACAAAACCATAATGAGATAAATCACATTATTCTGCAACAATTTCTCGCATGGTCAATAATCTGTATAGGATATTCCTCATAAGAAATATTCTCTTCCAATTGAATTACTTTAGGACTCAAAACATTAGATGGATTTGGAATATACATTCTTAACATTGAATCATGAAAAAAATTGTGTTCCTGGAATAAACATGGAGGTAAACACACTCATTTAGAAACTAATCCATATTTTCTATGATTTAATAAGGCCCAATTAACTATGGACTTAGCTTCCCCTTCTTAACAAAACACATCACACATTTACATGAAATTTTTTTGTGAAATACATGATCACCTACATCAAAAAAAATATCATTCCTCTGGTTATCTTCATAACTTCTCTACCTAATCTGAGCTACCTTCATGTGCTTCTAAATCAGCTGAAATGTTTCTGCTATCTCTTCTACCAGTTATGGTCCCATCAACATCTTTTCACCTACTTCATCCAAGAAAGATTTCATCTGACACCGCATTCTATATAATTCCACATATGGTTCCATATGTACACTAAAATGAAAAAAAAGTAATATAAGAAAACTCAAACAAAGAATTATGTCAGTCCCAACATCCCTAGTAATCCATTGAACAATAACATATCATATCTTCCAATAAAAGAATTGTTTTTTTGACTTTCCATCTAATTTTTGTGATAATATGTGCTGAAATTTAATTCAATTCACAACAATTTATAGGCTATTCTAAAAGTTAGAAGTGAACCTATGATCACAATCTGACTCAATGGAGAGAGAAACTCCATGCAACCTTACTATATCTTTATGATACATCAAAAAAAGTTGATCTAGATATATTGTATCTTGAATATGAATAAAATGATCATATTTAGTTAGTAGATCAACAATAACCCAAATCACATTGTTATCTGGAGATGTATTTGGTAATCACACTACGTAATCCATCCATACATTTTCATTTTTTCACTCTGGTACTGTAAAAGGATTAATAATACCTTTTGATAACTACCTCTCCACTATAACCAATTGAAAAATCATACACTTCACAATAAGGTTAGAAATATATCTTTTCATTCTATCCC
Source organism: Viscum album (assembly GCA_963277665.1). NCBI lineage: Eukaryota > Viridiplantae > Streptophyta > Magnoliopsida > Santalales > Viscaceae > Viscum > Viscum album. Next base: position 1,736,290,624 of record OY728128.1, read on the forward strand.
ACCAGTAATACTCTTTTTGATCATTGTATATCTTATAATTTATAAGTTGAATTGAAAAAATAGAACTATGAGATTCATTTAACAACTATTTCTTCAACTGGGAATCACAAGGAACACTTAACCTCTTCCCTAATCACAAAACCCAATGTTTATCAATGATAAATTCAAGAAATATACATTTCTGAACCAATTCATTCTTTTTTCTATAATTCATTTTATTCGTTATATTCATTTTTAATTCTAACAGATTTAGATGATTTCACGGAAACCAAAAAAACAAAGGAATTTTTTACACAAACAACTTCCATGCCAATGTTCATCAAATAATTATTCAAAGGGTTACATTCAAAACATAACATCATTAATTTAACATTACCTTTATAATTAAAATCATTATCCTCATTTTCTTCTTTTCAAGGATGGTAATGAATCGTTCGATATTAATCCTTGATTATTTCCAACCATATTCTTTGTCTCATGTTCATTTATTTCCAAGTGAATATATAATTAAAACTTCTGTAGTTAGTATATATTTCACATTTTAATCCATATAAATTATGCCTATAATTTTTCAAAAAAAACAATAGAAGATAATTCTAAATCATTTATAGGGTAATATAGCTCATGAGTTTTCAACTGATGTAAACCGTAAGAAATTACCTAATCATTATGCATTAATACATAATTAATCCCGTTCAATGAAGCATAACTATAGATAAAAAATTCGACATTCCTTGATGGAAGATCCAAAACTAGAGCCTTTACCAATTTTCTTTTCAATTCTGGAAAATAGTCCTAATATTCTTCTGTCCAAATGAACATAACATATTTTCGAGTTAGCATAGCCAATGGACTAGATAACGGTGAAAAATATTTATCAAGATTTAGATAATTGACTTATAAACCATGAATACTATGAATCTTGATTATATTTGTGGGTCTTAGCCATTATTTAACAAATTATGTTTTATTAGGATCAATAGTTATGCCATTATTAAAAACAATGTGATCAAGAAATGAAAATTTTTGTAACCAAAACTCAAAATTGCGGAATTCTCATACACTTTATTTTCTTTAATAGTTTTAAAAACAACCCATAAATGAGTTTTATTCTCCTCTTTAATTTTATAATATTCCAAAATTTAATCAATAAACACAACCAAAAAGATATCTAATAACTCAGGAATATTCTATTCATATAATCCATGAATACAGAAGGTTCATTACTTAACCCAAATGGAATAACTAAAAATTCATAATGGGTATATCTAGTACAAAACATAGACTTCAGAATGTCTCCTTCCATTACTTTCAACTAGTGGTACCTCAACCTCATTTAAAACTTCAAAAAATATTGTTCCCCTCATAGCTGATCAAAAAAATCTACAATATGAGGAAAATGAAACATATTCTTAAAATTTATGTTATTCAAGGCTCTATCATCAATGAAATGTCTCATTGAACCTTATTTCTTTTTAAAAAACAAGATAGGAGCAGACTTTGATGATGTATAAGGTCAAAAAACCACTATATAATAACTCCTTCAATTGCTTCTTTAACTCTAAAAGTTCAATTTGATCCATTTGATAAGGGGGTTTTGAAATTGGATTAGAATCATGAACTAAGTCAATAGTAAATTCAACTTCCCAATCATAAATAATTCTAGGAAACTCATCAATGAAACATCAAGATACTTATTCACCACTGAAAACTCATTAATCTAAATAGTCACTTTTTCAACAATATAGGAATAATAACATTCATTTCCATCATTCTATAGTTTACATTTTTCCTGATATGTAATCAAAGGTAAGGATTCATTCTAGTAAATAAAATGAAACTCTTTATGAAAGGAATACTTTTTAGCTCTATAATCTATCTTAAAATGGTAAACATAAATCCAATCCATACCCAAAATAACATAAAACATTACTTGAAGAATGTAACAAGTTTTGTAGGTAAATTGATTCCAAATATAAGGAAATGAATATTCTTATAATTTCATTTTTTCTCAACATTTCTTCCAGGTGTTTTACCAAATGTTCTGGATTAATTTTTTGAGGTGAAAGTACCAATTAACAAGAAAATTTATCCTTAATGAAAAACTTTGTAGACACTTATTTAAATAACACATTGGAATAATCTGAATAAACAAAAAATTTACCTGATACTGCTTCATTTGATGACCCAACATCTATTGATGTTGTTGAAAAATATTTCACCCTACATTTCTACTTATAGTTTGGTGGATTCCTATCATTAAAATTCCTCATTGGACCCTCATATATATATATATTGAACCATCTTGTTATATATAAATCATTTCATTGATTATAAATAATTTTTTTTCATACCACTACCTTGTTCATTCTCAGTGATTTTATGAGCCTTATGCCCCATTTTTGCACATTGGAAGCACTTATGATAATTCAAGAGAACTTATCAGGTATTTTTTACCACAATTCTCCGAAATTGTATACTAAATTTTCTTACCATCATAAATTTTTAAAGAATTCTTCATATTTGATTTCCAGCTTGGCCTCATATTCTGATATTTTTTAATGAACACATGCTCATCAGAAAACTCAAATTAAACCTTCTTAGCACATTGAATATATTTCTCCTAACTTTTGACCTCATGAGAATCCCGCAAACTTTGATACTTTGGCATTAATCTTATGTATAAATGATTAATTTTTAAAATCATGATCATGGATGATATTTGGATCATACCATGCTAGTTGAGTGAATTATACTTTTTAAGTATCAATAAAGTCATACTCCCACCTCGATTCAAAGAATTGTTTTCCATCCTAAGTCAAACAACCTTTGGAAAATATTTCCCAATAAACATTCCTTTGAATCCAACCCAATAAAGATCACAAATATTCTAGTTGTCCCTAATATTCTTAACCATAAACCACCACTTTATTGGATTCACTGTTGAAATGGAAAACAACAAGATTACCCATTTATTGTCTGAACTCCCCATTACATCAAATATCTTTTCATGTGATGTAATACATCATTCAGTAGGCATGAGGTGAGATGACCCTTTCAATAATGGGGGATGTTGCCTCAAGAAAATCTCCACAAAAAACATATTTCCGTTTGGATAATCACTCTGATCACGCATATGGATACTACCATCTTTTAAAGCAGGATTCAACTATGTCATCACTACAACACACTGTTCAGTTCCAATTATGAAAATCATAGGTTTCTGATTTGGAAGGTGGTATTTCTCTTGATGCCATAATATAATAGCTACAATGTTTCCTATGTGGAAACCCAATTTGAACACACATATCTTAGACAAATTAATATGGTAATATTAAAATTCTATTTCATTTAAATTTGATAACAAAGTAAAAATCATTTATATATATTCTACTAACAATATATAAACCCATAAAATTGTATAAACCGACCTATGATATGAACTATAAGACCCGAGTCTTTAACTTTACATAATATTGAGTTAAAACAATAATTCACATTGAGGATATTTTTAAGATTGGAGTTTCAGACAATTAGGACATTATTATTACATAACAACTCAAATATTTTAATGTACACACTTCTACTCATTATCCATTATTTCAAAAAATAAAACTCATTGAAATAAAACATGATTTATTTTCCCTGATAAAAATATTTCTACTATTCATATTGACCTCTTACATTCTTTTACCAATCCTTATACCATGTGAATTTTTTTCAAAAACTAGGGTTGACCAAAAAAAGATCAGTAAGGGAATATAAAATTAAGAAAGAAAACATAATAGAATGAATACTCATAAACCCATAAAATAATACTTTTCACCCATAAAACATAATCTATTTAAAATAACTCATGAAATTATAGGATTCATAAAAAACCAATAAAAATCATAAATCATAAATATAACTTGTGGCATCCATATCATACCTACATTATAGATTTTAAAGCTACATAGGGGGTAACCTTCATGGATACTTTTGGAATACTCATCAAAGTATATTCCCTAAATCTCATAGGGGAAACCTTATCATTTAAATTTGTGTAATTACCCAGTGAATTGGAGAGATATCATGGCTTCACTCACCCCGATTTTACCAAAGAACCACTCATATACACAATATATTCCAAAGAACAAAAACGTAATCATTAGACATTAACAAGAATTAATTAAAAATAACATATTCACATTGCAATCACAAGATATATATTCAAGATTTTGACATAATAAACCCATTATAAAAATCATTTTCAAAAAAAATATCTAAAAATTTAATATGGTATTTATTTTTCATTTAAAAACATTAAGGCTTATAGGGGATGAAAAATATCAAATAATGGTCATGGTGGTGAAAAAGTCATTGTCATTGCATACATTAAAAAACATTCCTTTTATCATTTAGTAAAATGATTCGTAAAAAAATATTCCTTTCGAAAACCATTGAATTAAATTATAATTCAAAGTGGTTAATTATAAATCATATAAAATATTGTGGTGTATATTATTGAAATATGCCTCAATAAATGGACATTGAGACGAAGTCCCTTATCTTGATTCTGAATCATCACATTCAATTGTTATATTCTTGAATAATAAACTTTGGTTAATTTCAGTTTTGTTAATAACATTTTTTCATGATTATTTTTTCATTTATATAACTTATTACCAAGTTATAATAATTAAAATATTATTTATTTTCATATGGGATGATTTGTGGATATTTGGTACATTAGTAAAAAAATTATTTGTTATGATGTAAATTGTGGATGTGGTCATAATTTCATCATATAAAGTGTAGTATTCAATAAATAATGATAAATCTTAAACATTAATCATACATTTTAAATCAAAACATTAATTATGGCTCAGAAAAATGAAAAATTTTATATTAATAGAGATGATAGGCCACACATACACATGAGTAATGTTTTCATTTTTAATTGATCATTATTAAAATAAGGTGATTATAATTTTATCTATACATAATGATCATAATATTATTAACATCATAATATTCATTTAAATATACTTATATATGTCATACAAGTGATGTAGTGAATAAAAATGATTTGCGTCGCTTTGTAGATTTGATAGTCACACGTACACACGAACGGCGTTATTGTTTTTTTTGTATAATAAAGGTCAGAACATAAATGAAATATTATTATTTTAAAATCAAAAATATGTCATTAGTTTAATATATAAACATTTATTCTATCATTATAACAATTCTTTTTAAAAGACAATTAAAAAGAAACTATATTGTTTCACGAGAAGGTAGTCCCCCACACACATGAACGAAACATTGATTTCCGATTTAATAAATTTGGGGATGGATTAATGTGATGATATTAAAATAATAAAATGAAAGAATATTTAGGATAATTTATTTATTATTTCATCTTATAATAATAAGTTTTAAAGGAATTGGAAGAATAAATAAAAAGAGAAACACTAAAATAATGACACCTATTCTTCAATTGATTGCCTTCGATGAAGACCTTAACACATCTAAAAAAGTGTTCTGAGTAAAAAAAGGCCTCATGAAAGTAGGGAGGGATTATATGAAAGTTTTTGGATAGATATTGGTGGATCCAAACGGTTCTTGAAGTTTAAGAATTAGATAATAGTGGGTACCTTTTTTAGGAAAGGGGAGGGGCAACCTTGAAAACTCTTATAATATTAAATTAATATAAATTAATTTTATTGTCCAAATGACTCCAACATTGGGTATGTCGAAGATAATATGAGGATGGTTTGAAATATTCTAATCTAAAAAATTTTATATGTTTATTTCTTTTATTTTAATGCATATATTTTCGGTTTTCCATGAATTTTTCTCTTTTAATTTTAATTATGGTAACAACATTTTCAATATTAATAGGTTATAAATTTCATTTATATGGGAAACATTACACATAATTTAAAATATTTTAAAATTTTACTCATTATAATAGCCACTTTTTAATTTAAAAATATATTTATAATATTTTAATATTTTAAAATATTATTAATTTTATAAAATTTCAATTATGTAAATTCTTACACAATTAATTTTATTAAATTTAATTAATATTCAAACATAGAGATAACTTCGAACAAAACCATTTAATATATTTATATCATGTCATAGTCTCCTATAATGTTAGTGGATGACATACATTATGTAAAATAATATTTATTTTAATATTTATAATATCGTTTATTTGATTTTGTGATTAATTAATCAATTATTTCATCATGATTGTGTCATAGTTAAATTTAATTATTTATTTTATAAAAAATGTAAATAAATTATCCTGATTTAAGTAATATTTATAGGTTTCTAATTAATAATTGTAGTCAAAGATAAGGATTATATAACAAAATATTAAACAAAAATTTGTAATAAGGGGCTTGTTTATGATATTGATTTTACTTTATATTAAATGTTATAAATGTCTTCATCACACCAAAGTGGATTCCAAAAGACAACAGTTTTGAAAAATAATTTTATTGCTCATCCATAAATCATTAAATAAATTTATGACAACTTTTAGGGACGTTTTGTGTTATTATAATATTATTTTAACCCTTATTTACCTAATTTACCCTTTAACCAAGATAAATAATATACTAAAGAAACTATTCACCATTTTTTTTGATCCTATTGAAACACATTTTTCATACTAATTTTAACCATGTATATCCATTTTAAAAAATTCAATTCAAAATAGTTCATAAATTTATTTTAATGTAAACCTCGTTGATGGGTTGAGGAAAGATGGTTTTAAAAATTTAAAACCGTCAAAATATAGACATGTGTTTTTATCCAATTTCAATATGAAATTTCTTCCAAAGGACAACGTTGACTTAAATGATAAATACTTAATCTAATTTTACATTAAAACCATTTAAAATTATAATCTAAAAATATAAATAAATTATATGAAAAATGAAGTTTTTAATTAAAATGTAATATTTTTTCACTATTCATTAAGAAATGATTTTTATCAAAAAAATTAAAAAAAATTCATCTGAAGTTAATTTTGATGTCCCAATTCTAAATAAAAAGTTTATTTTTTCAAATAGAACATATAAAATTTTAAAAAATTGTATTTAATGTGGGTTAACCGTCAAATGGTGTAAAACTACTTTTAAAAATATTAGTGTATTTATGCTTAAAATTTGTGTTATTCTCATTTTTGGCAGTGAAAATTTATTAGAAGATGGTAAAAACATTTAATAATCATGTGTAAACATAAAATAGGTAACTTTTTTTATTTATTCTATTACAACGTCTATGTGTTTACTACTATTTAAAATAATAAAATTAATAATGTATTATTTTTAATTAAATCTCAATCTTATGTGAAACATAATATTTTGAGGAAACCCATTACTGTGTGTCATTTGTTCTATCATAAATAAAATAACTTTTAAACTAAAATTAAAATATTATTCATAAATATTAATATATATGAAAATTTACTATTCTATAATTATTTGTTATGTTACAAATATTTATTCCATATTATGATATTTGATATGCATGGTCTTGTATTAAAATGTTATGCTCACGACCTCAACCGATTATGTTCATTGTATTATTACGTATCTTTATTTGATACCACTATTAATCATCTAATCTATCGATTTCTTATGTTTCAATTTTCCATCCTATGAATAATGGTTTTATGTTGGGTATGTTTGTGAGGAGTGATAATATGGAAGATATTTATTGGCGATTTTGACAATGATTCAACAAAGTATAATATTTTTACCTTGTATCCAATGAAACTAAACTATTATGGTCATCAAGCATGTGTCTACATACTATATTAAATATTCAACTAAAAATGTATAATATCTATGTATAGGATTCATGTGTCTGTATAGTTGGCATGGGAGGATCGGTTTAGTCATTCTTTGGAAACACAGAACATAAATCTTTAGTGATACTCTAAAGTACACGAATAAGGACAAGTATAAGGATGAGTCAAAGATAAGAAAATGTACTAGAATTTTGGAAATGATAGAGGCTGTGTTTTTATGAATTTATATCCCTATATAGATAGTATAATTAGATGTATCTCAAGAACATATATACCTAGGGTTAATAACATCTAAAAGGGAACACTGAGTTGGACATGATCATCACCTAGTGTATGAAAACAGGCCTTGTGTCACACTTGGATTGGAACTCTTGCTGATATTATTTTGTAATTCAAAAACACTTTATGATCCATCATGAAGTATTTAAATAGACACACAGTATGAATGAACTAGGATAATACATTGGTTTAATAAATAAAAAGGAAGATTTCATGATTTAGAAATACTATAATTGAATTTTGAAGATTATGTGGTTTCCCACTAGGATTGTTGTTTCTTACACAAAGATTGTTTTACTGAATGTTTGGAACCCAATAAAACCTTGTTAATGTTGATTGTGATAGAAAATTCAATGGTTTTCCTCCTTGTCAGACAAATGTTATAGGGTGTGTATTGAAAATATATTTACTATGCTAACGTGAATTTCCCAATACATGAATCATTATGAAAATCCCAATGAGAAGAGGAGGGAACAATATTATATTGAGTACTTGATGAGGCAACATCCACCCAAATTCAATAGAACCACTGATCTTCTAGTTGAAGAGTTATGGATTAGTACCTCCAAAAAGATATATTCAATTATTCAATTATTAAAACGTGAAAAACCCAATTTATATGCCTTAATTCGAAAGGTGGTATGATCAATGGTGGAATCTCATCAAGAATACGGTGGAACACAATAAAATTGACCACATGGATTAGGATGAGTTCAGTAGATTTTTTCAATAATTAATTTATTATATTTACTGTATATATATGAAGAATGATTTCTTTAAGATAAAGTAAAATATTTATTAATCCACTCATACCAAGGAGAGGATGGTTAAAATATTTTTCAGATAAACTTCAGGAATTATCATCAAACCTAAATGTAAATATGATCAATTATTCAGTGTAATAAAACTAGATATGTTAAAGGTTTCATCCATAATAGGATTTAGTAGAAATGAAGATATTTTTTTATGGGTTCTATATGTATAAATAATGATTAGGGTTACATATTAATCTCATAGTTTTGATAATAATAGAAAATTTTAATTTAAATAAAAATTTAAAAACCATAGAGAGAAGAAGATGAGCTCGACTTTAAGTTCAATGTTTGGGAAGAATAATAAAGGATATTTTCTTAAGGGAACTCTAAAATGTTTTTAAGTGTGTAATGGAGGTTTATCAGTAAATTTATTCCCAATTTAATGGGAATATTTTAACAAACAATGTGAATAGAGAAAAATCTACACATAATAAACCCCCCCACACTCTAGTGTTTCAAATGAATAGAGTATAAGAATTATGAAAATCAATTCCCAAATATAAAGGTTAATGATAATGATTGATGTCAATAACCTCTTGAGCCAAGAGAAAATAGGATATCTCATGAAATCACTATTTCTAACAAGAGTTTTTATAATGAAGTGGTGAAATGTACACATACCATCAACTCTAAAACTGTAAATGTCTTATTTAACTACAAATATACCGATTATTTCTTATGTGAATAATTTTTTAAGGGTATCATGATACAACCATGATGACTATATATTTATTTAGCAGTAAAATACCCTAGTGTAATAATAATCACATGTCAAGAATTTGATTCTTCTCTAGTTGATTTTTGTGAGAATGTGCTTCTTGGAAATCTTCTCATACTTCTTCTTGAGAATTTGTTGTTTTTAGACATGTATTAATTCTATATTCATAATGAATATATCAATTGATGATTAATATATTCTTTTTTTATAATCCTAAAAAACTTATGATCTTATATCATTATGATGATAAATATAAAATTTATTTACAAATCACATACATTTTATGGGTTTTGAATCCTTTTAAAGAGGGGAATTTATCTTAGCTTGTTGGGGAGAGACTCAAAACCTATGACATGTAGATTCTTTAGGAGTTTTTTTATTTTTTTCAAAAACATATTTCTATAATTCCACTAAAATATAATGTTTATTTCTCAATATAACCCATACCTAGTTCCACACCAATTTCAAAGAATCCCAATAGAATAGCCACGATCGAGAAGAGGGAGTTGACAAAAAAAATCCATGTGAACCTTAATGAGGGATTCATTCATCCAAGTGTGTTACATTATGGTGATACTATTATTTTGTTTAAAAATAAATATGGATCAATCTAACTTTGCATTAATTATCAAAACAGGAACCAAATCACATTCAACAATAAGTATACTCTACCCCCTATTGATGACCTATTTGATCAACAACATGTATATAAATACATTTCCATGATCAAACTTTATTCTGGATAACATGAATTGATTTTCAAGGAGGATTATATGACCAAGAAATCATTCCATATGTGGTATGAACACTATGAATATATTGTTATACTATTTGGTCTTACAAATTCCCCCACAATCTTCATGAATTTAATGAATACAGTCTTTAGAGATTACCGTGATAAGGTTTTGGTAGTCTTTATAGAATAAATTATTATCTACTAAAAATGGAGAACAAGAATATCACATGATAATTCTTCTAAAGACAATATTTAAAGAGAAACTATATAAAAAATTTACATAGTGTAAATATAGGTTGTAAATAGTTTCATATTTGGGTCATATAATCACAAGAGAATATGTATTAGTAGATCTACCAAATATGGAGGCTATTGATTATTTGACTAGATAAACCATATCTAATTAGATCCATAGTATTCATGGTTTGTCTTGATATTTTCTATAGTTAGAATACAAATTATCATGAATATCTAATCCATTCACCACGTTAACTCATAAGAGAGCCATGTTTCTTTAGGTAGATGGATGTGATGAAAATTTCAAGGAACTAAAGATAATATTATTCAGTAAACCAACCCTTACATTACCTTGTAGTTCATAAGGTTTCTTAATAAATTCTGATATATTCAAAAATGTATTGGGATTATTTCTCATGAAAAATGACATGGCTATATCATACGCTTCACGACAGCTTTTGATTCATTATCAAAATTACCCAATTCATGATATGAAGTTATATGCAATAATTTTTTCATTAAATATATAAATGAATTATATTTATGTATAAAATTATCAAATATATATATTGATCAAACAAATTTAATGTATACATTCACATATAAGGAGTTGAATATGCTATAGTAAAGATGGTTAGAGTTGATTAAATATTACTACTACTCAATAAATTACTATCATGGGAGTTAAAACAATGTGGTTAATTCCATGTGTTGAGTGGATTATTCCAGCTTATCCATGACTATGATAGAAAGAATCCAATATTTCTGTATTTTCATTATATGGATCTAGAAATATTGCAAGAATGAGACAAATATTCTCTTTCTCAATGTAATTTTCAAAAATCTATCTAATTAATTATTAAAGAGGAATAAAAAGAAGGTGTTGAGCTAAAACAGAATGTTGTAAATGTTCTAGATTTTAACCTTTATCCTGATATGATGATGTAGTTTATAAACCATGTATGTGTTAAATACATACCAAATTATAAGAAGAAGTTGTTAGAGGAATCTTAAAGTTATTCATTCTATATTAATCTGGGATATATAAAGATATATAGAGAATAGAAAGAGTATTTCAAGTTGGATGTAATGTAGGGATATATCACAAGGATTCTACCATGGTGCTTGGTATGTCAAAAATTTAAGATAAAGAGACAAAAGTATAAAGTTTTTTTTACATCCATTACCCATACCTAAATGGAAATGGGAAAACATCACCTTGTGTTTTTTTCATCAGATTCTTAAAAAATATCTTAGGGGAATAATTCTAAAATGGTTTTAGTTGATAATTATATGAAGTCATCAAATTCTTTTAAAATAAAATAATATTTCTCCATGGATCCTCTTTCCAAAATATGAATTAAAAAGTGGTAAGGTTTCATGGGGTACCTCATTTTATTTTAAATTTTTAGTGCATGAAGATTACCATAATGTCCTGGAGAATTCATTTGAAATGTCTTGATACAAAGTTTAGTTTTAGCATTATGTATCATCCTCAAATAGATGAACATTCAGAGATAAAAATTAAAACCTTAGATTATATCATAAGATCTTGTTCTATTGATTTCAAAGCTGAATGGGATAAATACCTTCCTCTAATTAAGTATTATTTAAAAAATATAATTCATTCACAAATTTATATGGATATATATAAATCCTATTAGTGATATAAGTGTAGAACTTCAACGTAATGAAATGAAGTTGTAGACAAAAATCTACTGTTACCTAAGAAATCTGCGAAGATAGAAACGAATTTTAGATCCATTCAACAACTTGTATAGAAAACAAAAAAAAATTAATGGAAATGTTATGATTATAATCATTTATGAGATCTATAATTTTAATTTGGTGATAATTACTTTCTATGACATTATTCTAGTAATCAATTAGGGAAACTATACCCTATGTATATTGGTAAATTTGAAATACTTGAGTGTATTGGGACAATATCTGATCATTTGTATCTTCCACAAAACCACTATTAGGTTAATGTTGTGATTTATGTACCTATATTGTAGAAGTACATAATTGATCCTTCAAATATACTAAACTTAGAGGCGACACAAATAGAGGACGGTCATTCTTATAAGGAAAACTCTTTTAAGATTTATGATCGTGAAAAGAAAATGATATGAAACAAGACCACTACAATGATCAATGTATTATGAAAAAATATCTATCTTGAGGGAGATATTTAAGAACTAAGGACATATTTAGGGAGTAGTATCCTCAGCTATTGTTACCAATGTAACTAATTTTGAGGGATAAATTCATTTTAATTGTGATAGAAATTAATACCCTATGATTTTGTGAAATATACATTTCAGAGTATATTTAATATTTTCGAAATTTTTCGTTACACAAAACTACATGTTTAGATTTCATTAAACAAAACACTATGTTTATATTGTGTTACACATAACACTATGTTCATCTTGGGTTACACACAACTCTATGTTTAGTTGGTGTTAATCATAATACCGAGTTTAAATGAAATTTGATATACTATTAAAAATATTATTATCGAATATGATATTAACCACCAAACCTTTGTAATGTAGATTATGAATATAGTTAGATAAATTATAATAATATATGGTTAATACATGTATATGTTGAGTAAATAATATTTCTCTATGAATTTTCCATTCCTCTGTGTTTTGAAAATCACCAGCACCTTATACAAAAGAACACTTATCTTTCTTTAAGAAATATTTTCTTAAGGAAAATTATCCTTCTTTATGAAATGTTTTTCGTTACCTTGGTTTAATATATAATTCACCGTATTTATAAAAACATATATAACTATTTATTTACTAAGTCAAAAAATTCATATCCTTATCAAAAATGTCATAATCGTACAATTTCATAAGCTATAAAGTCTTACTGTTTTTAGACTCTGAATTATCTGAAATTCATACTCTGAATTCTCTATTTTTAGACTCCAAATTCTCTGAAATTCAGAATCAGAATTATCTGAAATTCAAACTCCGAATTCTCTAAAATTCAAACATCAAATTCCTCATAATACAGACTCCAAATTCCTCAGAATTTGGACTCTGAATTCCTTATAATTCAGAATCCAAATTCCTCACAATTCATACTTTGAATTCCTTAGAATTCAGACTCTGAATTCCTTGGAATTCATTAGAATTCATAATCTGAAAACTATAGAATTTAGGTTCATAATTATTTGTAAAATATAATCTTAATACTGATTTGTTCTAGATTCTTATTATTTAGACATTGAATTCTATTTTTTCAATAGATTCAATATTTTTAAGATTTTTCTATGCAAATTCGTATTCCTTACACATGATTTTATTATGAAATAGTATCGTACAGTGTGTTTCTAAATAAACATTGGTTGAGTGACACGTGTATAGGTCCTTCTGAAATTCATGGAAAAATATGATCGTTGTAGGAGGGAGATGAATGTTGATGTTTTCCATATAATTTGGAGCGCATTTGAATGATCTCATTATTAATCCGGATTACATATTGTGATGTAATTTCTAGAGAGGTAAATAATCACATGCCTCATGCATTTCATGAACATCTTGTTCAGCCATGAACACCTTGTTCAGCTTGCTTCATGCGACTCCAATTGTCACTGAGTAAAAATATGGGATTCTGGGGATAAGAAGATAAAGGTTCCAACTACCTTAAGGATCGAGGGATTCCCTGGATAAGAAGATAAAGGTACTGACTACCTTAAATTTCAAGGTCTTACTCAGATAGAAAGATAGACTCTGATATTCTTATAGAGATCTTACCCTAGTGTGGGTAAGACAGACTTCCTTGAAAGAATAAATCCAAATACATTTATCCAATGTTGTTCGATAACTTAAGCTTTCTGTTAAAATATTTACTACTTATTAGTTGTTCTTGTTTCAAGTTTATTTCTGATGTATTTAGTTATAGAAAGAAAGTATAAATTTATTATACTTTCTTGTACTTACATTCACTCTGATAAATAAGATTTTATATTCTTTAAGGTAGAATCATTTGAACATAAGTTTCTTTTCTAGATTCGTATTTCTATACCCTAATCATTTTTGTTATATAGTTAATAACTAAAGGAGGGTTTGTGAAATTACCTTGTTTAAATTTCATAAACATAGTTTTCCATAAAGTTAAAAACAAAAAGTTTTTAAACTTATAATTCACCCCTATTGTAATTCAGCATCTATATAAACAATTTTGATCATAAAATATATATAATAAATTCCTTGATGGCTAATTAATAATAAATTAAAATAAAACACAGTCGAATATGAAGGGAATATTTTTCTAGAAAACTATTTTTATTCGCACAACCATATTTTATCTAAATAATTAAATAAATAATTTTTAAAGATAAATTTTATTTTTATTTTTTATTATATATTCAATAAAATGTTTAACAATTATCTTATGTTTTTTCTAGAAAAGAAATAAAAATAAATCTTTTTTTATTCTTAAAACTATATTTTTGCAAAAAAGTCATTTGGTCACCTTTTGCACACATATTTTAAAATTGATTTATATTAAAATTATAAAAGTTATCTGAAAAAATATAATTCATTTTTTAAATCATCGTATAAAAATTATCTAGGGACGTATTTTTAATATTTTTCAAAGAATATTGTTTTTTGAAAATAGTGAAAATAATAGTTTTTATTAAGAATTTTCAAATTTTAAAGAATTATAATAAAATATTATTAGATGTCTTTGAAGGTAAAATTATTTCAATAGTATATCTATTAACAAATTTTGGGTCTTTGAAATCAATTTAATATTTATTGTGTATAAAAAAATCTTTTCAAACTTGTGAACATTTTCTCTTTGAAAACCTAATTTCTCAATGCATCTCCAAGATTATTTTCAAATTAAAATTTTTCCTCTTTATGAATGGAATTTTGAAAAATGGGCTCATCATTTAAAAAAAATATTTTCTAAAATGGCCAACATAATTTTTTACCATAATGAATTGTATAAATGATAAATATTATATACCACGGTTAAGGGAAAAAGGTTTTACCTTCAGATTAATCAAAACATATAACGGTTTAAATGATAAAAAACAATTATAACACAACTTTTTTTTCCATATATTAACCCTATAACATATAGTTTCTATAATATACCATTTTTAGGATTATTTCTTTTGATAATAGTTGGTACAAATTTTTGTTTTTGAAAATTACAAATGTGTCTCTCAACTCACTTATATAAGGCAACCCCTCTCCTCTCCACTTCAATCTTCTAAAAAATGGATTTATCTAGAACCTAAAAAAATAGATTATATAATTAACTAATCTCATCATAGTATCCTTATTTCAATAAAAAATACATCATATTAAACATTTTGTGAATACCTAAGGCTATTACCCCAAGAATATGTAATGTTCATCAACGAGCATTTTTATTTTATTTTTTCATCCACAAAATTCAATTATTATTAAAAAATGAATATAATAAAATAATTATCTTACTTATAATTATATGTTTTTATGTTATTATAATTACCTAAAATATTATCCATTTCAATCAAACAGTTTATGAAACAATCATTCATGTGTGCGACGGACGACCACCTCTTTAACTGATATCACTCATTTTTTCATTACCACATATCACAAATAGATATAATTATATATTTATTGTTTATATATAATATTAATTATATTATCCTTCTTCTATAATAATGAAAAAAAATTCTTTCTTATTTATATTAATTGGGAATATGATAACATCATTCTTGTATATGGAAAGAAACTGCCTCATGAAGCGATGTGATTTGTTATTAGCATACGTAGTAAATGGAAGGTAATAAATAAAATTTCAATTCAAAATATATGATATAAATGACATAAAAATTATTCTATAATGTAAACATACTACATAAAATCATTTTTTTCAACCCATCAAAAAATGGAAACAATGCTCATGTGTATGTATGACGTAACATCTCTATGAACTATGTGTTTCATTTTAAATATCTAGAATTTATGGAAAATAATAAATGAATATATAATGAATATATATTATATTTATATTATTGTTCAAAATCATTATATGAGTTAACCCTGTAAAATAATTGATGATGAAAATTACCAATAAAAACATAAATGAAAAGAAAAGGTGTTGTTACAAGAGATGTGACGTAAACACAGAATTTTTAACAAACAGGTAACTAAATGTCATAAATAAACCATATATGTTATGATATATATATATATAATAATTTTAATGTAATATATGTAAAATAAACATAGATTTATTATAAGGGGGTTTTAATACGTAGAATAGAAGTCAAGTCTTAGGAAATGGATTTCTATCTCGCTTTTACATCTATGAGACACATGCCATATTCACCACCAATTTATTTTATGTGGTTTATATAATTGCCACGAATTTATTATATGATACTTATATAGAAAATTATTTGTATTTACATATCCATTCTAGGATCACTCTTTCATGCAAATTATGATTCAAATATCACCATAGGGGTATTTTATTTATGCTATAATTTCATTTTCTAAAAGGTTGTTTATGATTAAGTCTTCAATGTTCAATTATTATTATATAACTCCCAAAAAATCCCATTTACTTCATTATAATATGGTTATTCATGATGTTTTCATGTAATAGTTCCATTTTCCTACTCTTATGTAATAAAAATAAACCAGAATTTTATTAATAAAACCATTCATTATTTCTCTCTTTAGTCAAAAATCAATTTTCTTCCAAAAAAATGTTTCATAAAAATTATTTCTATAATATAATATAGTTTTTCAGCTAGTTAATTAGAAAAATTTACCCATTTTCAATTTTTAAGAATTTTTTCAATAAAACATCATTTAATTTTCTAAAATAAGTCACTTTGGATTTTACTAAAAAATTGAATGAAATATTTGTTTTAATCGGTATGACATGAAAATAATCTCTCAACGTTATGACCATTATTTATTTTAAACATCATTTAAATTTTTTCATGTTTATATTAAATGAAAAATTATTTTGAAAATTATTTTTGTTTTAAAAAGTGTTTTTCAAATACGAAATCTTATTTTGATTAAAAAATGTTTGAAATGAATTTTTAACCATCCTTTGTAAGATTTCATTGATATTTTAAATGAAAAATGATTTTAAAATATTTTATATTTTAAAAAGTTTTTTAAAATGTACAAAGTATGTTTTCTTCATGAAATGAAATAAATGGGTGTTAAAGTGTCCTATATAAATTTTTAGAGGTTATTTTCAATTAAAAGTATTTCCAAATTATTTTATGAGTTTTTAGTTCATGAAATTTATTTTCAAAGAAAAGTTATTTTACACTTGAAAATTTCCAAGTGACTTATCTATAAAAATCATTTTCCATCTATGATAAAATACTTTCTTTTAAATGATTCATTATGGATATGAAACAAGGATACCATTATAATTATTTGTCTAAATGTTTTATGTTGAAAATATGTATTCGAAACCTATTTTTCATCCTCAAGTTATACTATGGTCAAATGGTTATGAAACCCAATAATTTTTATAGTTAATGCTATGATGAAATGATGAAATGATTATGAAACTTCTATATGTTCATGGGTTATTATATGATGGAATATTTTTGAATCTTATTTCATTTCATGAGTTATGATATGATGAATTTTTATGATATTATGGAAAAGATATGTATGATTTTAATTATGTGATATATAGGACCTATATATCCCCCCCAAATGAATTGTGTAATGATTTATATGTCATGAGTTATAGATTATTTTAATGAGGAGTTAACTTAGTTTAGTAAGGGATATTGTCAACTATGATGGTTTTGAGAGTGATCCTTGACTATAATAATGGGTTGTGTAGTGAACCCATTCAACTATGATAGCCTTGGAAATGATCCTTGAATAAAATGGAAATGATTTAATATTCTTATGTTTATAAAAAAATTCTATATCTTATTCAAATTTTATTATATCATGGTTTATGTTTTTTTATTTCCATAAGATCCCTGTCTTATGAACTGCAAATCATTACGCAATGACTTATGACTATTATCTTTCATATGAAGGGTATGGTTTTCAAATGTTACTCTCATGTTATCATACCCTTATGTTTATGAAATTCTTGTGTATCTCTAGTATTTACCCATACTATGAATTTTATATTACCATTTATTATTTTTCCTTTCCCATGGTTACGAATAAAGGTATTTAGTAGGGTTTGTTTGTGAATAGTGCTAAAAAGTAAGGACATTATTCGTGGTGTTAAAGATTATTCACCAAATTATTATATTGTGTTACTAGTCTCCAAACAAACTATACTATTATGGAAATCATGAGTGAGTTTGTGTAATATATTGAATATTCTTCCAGAAAATTGAAATATCATTGTATGAATATCTGAGGAAACTATAACATCGAGACAAATGATCTGTGAAAGCTTTTTATTATGGTAATAATTATTCTCACTCATCTCTTTAATGCTTTAGTTTTACCCAAAGGGTTCGAAAAGGTCTAGGGGTGTCTTTAATGATATGAATATATGATCATGAATTCTGTGATCTTAATAATTGAATCAATCTGATCAAAAATATTTTCATTCCACACTCTCATCTAATAGATAGAAATTTCTCTCTCAATATATCCTTTTTTCTATATCCAGTTATATTATTCCTAGAGTATTCTACAATTCTAATATCGTTCCCACTCTCATCATATCTACTAGTGTATGATCATTTTAAATTGAGTGATGGGAGACGTATATATAAAGTTAATGCTTCAAATATATCTCCATATTTCTATTATATTAGATTATCACTACATTTAAATTGAGGGACTTATGTTTACCTGGAACACCCATTAATAAGAAACAGATTTTTATCTTTTGGGGATTATAGATATATTATTAAATATGAAGTGTCTATTTTAATTTGGTTTTCTTACTAAAACCTTCAAATCATGGATGTTTTTTTATATTGGCTACCATTAGAGTGAACAGACTAATGCATTAAATAATTTATCAATTGAGGTGGAAGACATATGGACTCTTTTAGAGACATTTCCAAAAAAATCCTTACCAAATATTATGATTATTTTACTTTGTAATTTTTTATATATTTTAATGTTATTATTTCAATTAATCATTTTCATAATTACAAAATCAAAAATTATAAATATCTTAAATTCAATTTTTCATAGTTATGTTGTGATTAAAATATTATTTTACATTAATATTAACATTATTAAATAAATTGAATTTATCATTTATCACATAATCGGTTCCTTCATAATAATTAATTTATCTTATCAAAAAAAATTAATCTGAATTTTATGTTTTCTTTTATCAGATAAATGTTTAAAAAAAAATCCACCCCATCATTCCATTTATTTACTCCAACAATACATTTTAATTCAATGGTAAGTCTTTGGATTCTTATGAAAAAATGTTCATGATACCTTTTTAAAAATAAATTTTCTATTCCATTGATAACAACATCTAGTATCCAAGGGGTTCTTTATTTTTTTTTTATCAAAAGTATTATTAAATTTAAAAAATATATTTATATATTAAATTTATTTATAAAAAAATTTCCCTTTGATTATAACATTTAATACCATAGGTTATTTCATTTTTATTTCTAAAATCATTGTTTTCAAAAAATTTAATTTTTTCTAGATTTTTTCTTAAATTGTTTTCCTCATATACAAATATATATCAATGTATTAAGTTAAAATTTCTTCTACCTCTTATAATAATTCTTCACTCATTTATGGTTTAAATCATTCGTATTGGAAAAATGCCATTTCAATTTTATATAGAAACATTATAAATCCTATTTGAAATTTTGTTATACATGGATATACCTCTATTATTGAACTTAAAGATAAATAAACATCTCAATATATGAAATTATTTGGATTATATATTATAAATATTGATGAATTATTTTATATTTTAGATCAAAATTAATTAAATAGAATTTATACTTAAAAATTATCTAATAAAACTAGATACTCTTTAATATCACACATGATGGAATAAATAATGTTTATGAAACTAGAATAGAAATGTTTAGAAATAACATTTAATGATTTTTCATGAATTTAAATGAATCTATTTCTAAAATTTTTGTAGGATTTAAAATAATTTCAAATAGAAGAAAGTCTCATGGAGATTATATTTCTATAAAAATCATCATGAATAAAATTCTCTGGGTTCTACCTATATAAGATCCCAAATTCACTATGAAATAAGAATACATATACATATGGAATATGATGATCAAAGAAATCATAATCTCCCTTATGATATATGAAGTCTCATTGAAAAGTCAACCAGTAATAGAATCATGATAATTCAGTAAATCTACAAAGATCCTAGACTATAAATATATCCAATATATTGATTCATATAAAAGATACATCGATAATGAATGTGAAATTCAACTATTTAAAAGAGTATTGATAAATTAAACATACTTAAGAAAAAGGATTAATTCATTTGATGAGATAAAAAAATACCAAGTTCTAGTTCAAGATGTTATTTAATCATGTTACAAAAACAATATTAGTATTATAGAAAATCATAGCTTGAACAAAGTAAATAAGAAAGTAAATAAGGAACTAAATATTTCAATATATAGTGATAGAGAATATTAAAATTAAAAATATAAAACTATAAACTCAACTCCAAGATGCCACATATATCAAATTAATGTATATGAAAATGTTAGTTCTCACTCTACTTATCTTTCAGGTTTCTCTTCAATTCATCATCATCTTCTACTTCCTATTATTCTTAGAATGATATTGGGAATTTTTTCAGTATATTCCTTCAAAATATGATTATCATTTAATGAAATATAAATGTTTCACTTGTGATAAATATGAACTTTCAATAGAAATGGATCTTCATTTTAATTAAAAATATGATTTGGTTTTAAAATATAAAAATCATCTTGTTGTTGAAGTATTTAAATCAAAAATCAATAATCTAAAAAATAAATCCTTCAGAATTCACCCAAGGTGAAATATATCATAAAATAGTCCATTTATCCTAATGTGATGTAAGATATTTTCATGGTTTTTTATATTTTAAAATATATATTCACATGAAAAAAATACAATTTCAATAAATCGTATTTCTCAAAATAAAATTTCCAATTATTATCTAAAATTATTATATTTAATTTATGAATGATTTTATACATTTTTTGATATGGTAGACCAAAAATAATTTATCATCATTATAAATTATATAAAATAAATTATTCATAACATGTTCTCTTTCCCAAATAATTGTTAGCTAATCCTGCTCAACCCAAAATAAAAGAACCGTCAAATTGTTTATTATCATACATTTTGGGACCCTGAAGGGTACTAAAAGGCACTTGTTTTGAGATATCGTAGGACTTCTGCACATATATTCATTGATATATCATATGATATATTCTCATTAAATATTTTCATATCATCTATTGAGGTGATAGATCAACTTTTTCCATCTAGATCTCCATCAGATGTGCTCCACATTGTGGGGGTAACTCTTTCAATTTTTTTTATAAATTTGGGCATGAGCCTCGATATTCATTAGAAAAAGAATTTTATAATATTATATGTATCTTAAATATATTTAATAAAAAAAGTCACTCTCTCTTGTCTATTATTTATTAAAATAATTTTTTAGCTTTTATTTTCAATTTTACTTTCTTTTCAATTGTTATAATTATTTTATTTTCCATTTCAAAATTTAATTTATTTTATTTTTAAATATTAATTTTTTTATTCAATTCTTATTTTTAATTTCACATTCATTATTCATTTCTATCTATTTTAAAAATTAATTTTCAATCCTTTTTCAAAATTCTTTTTAAAATTATTTCATTATCATCTTGTGAAAATATCATATATAATTTTTTGATTTATCTATAATGTGAAATTTAATGTTTATCTCATTTTTAACTATTATTTATTGATGTAATTCAATGTCATTATACAATTAATTTGTTTTATATGGGGGATTTTTTAATTATATTTTATTCTATTGTCCCATATAAGAATGTTCTAAAAGTTATATTATTTTATAATAATGAGATATTTCATTCCTTGGTTTTAATCCATCATCTACATTGTTTTCTTTTTGGTAATCAAGATATCAGGGATGTTTTTTTCCTTTTTCTTTTATTAAGAATAATAATAATTTTTAAATTATAACATCACAATTTTTATTGATAGATATTTGAATCCTGATTTAAACCTAATTAATATTTTTATTTTTTGTGATTGAGATCATAAAAAGGGGTAGATTATTCTACCTCTCCCTCCCAAAGTGTTTTCATGAACACAAACACTATCTTATGTATCTAATATTTTTTTGATTAATTTATACTATACAAAATTTAGTTTTAATGAATGTTATTAATTTATGTATTAGATTTTATATTTTTTTCAAAGATTCCTTTTTGATGTTTTTTTTGGAATTTTAAGATAAAGGGTAAATTCCATACGAACATTTGAATGTCATTGTTTGAAGTGGTAGTTCATCTTTTTGAAGATGGCGATGTTCAGATAAAACTGGAAAGATGATTGGAGGGATAATAGCTTTGGATCCTTTATAAGTCTACTGACTAGCTAGTGGAACTTCATCATCCAATAGGTTAATGAATCAAGTGTGTTGAAGGAACCAGGTAGCCCACCAGCTACTTGGTATAGGATACTAAGTAATCGGTGGTGTTGATATAAGAATCACAATGTTTTTTTATTATAGTAAAAAGTAATCTTGTTATGAAATTTTATTATCTATTTCAATCCAATGGATTCCATAAGTTTTATGGGTTCATTAAAGGATTCAAATAGAGGATAA
The DNA here is from genome assembly GCA_963277665.1 of Viscum album. Classification (NCBI taxonomy): domain Eukaryota; kingdom Viridiplantae; phylum Streptophyta; class Magnoliopsida; order Santalales; family Viscaceae; genus Viscum; species Viscum album. The sequence continues at coordinate 1,736,314,080 of OY728128.1, forward strand.
TGTGTTATAAGATCCTAATAATTTAATCAAAAATATGAAAAAGTAATTATTAAACGATCTCATTTGAAATTGTAACTACTTATCTCTCAATAGTTATTATTTTATAAATCCTCACATATTCATTATATATAGTTTACCAATTTTAACAACATTTTAAATCACATATTTTTATCATTATCTCATACAATTTCATGATATTCTTATAAGATACTCTAGAATAATCAAAAAACTGATTACTGCTAAGTAATATCTATATTCCTGCTATTTGTTTTATATTTGGTTCTTACTACTATTAAAGTGTGGGACTCTTGATTTCATATAACATCCATTAAATTGAAATATATTATTATCATTTAATGTTTCTATATTTCCTATTAATGTGAAATTTTCTATTAAAATTTTAGTCTCTCTTTAAACCATTAAAATAAATGGAGTTTTGATATATTTTCTATTTTTAAATACAAGAGACTAAAACAATAAATCCAAAAGAAATTGATGTGGGAGATTTAGGGGATCATTTAATGATATTGTGGAACATCCTTAAAAATATTGTTCTTCTTCTAATTTTCACATATTTTTTTATTTATTACTTGTGTTCAATCAATTAGTCAATTATATCATTCCAAAATCAACAAGAATTTATAGAATAAATTGGATTCATAATATTTTTTTGGTTCATAAATTATTATTTTACATAGAAAACAATATTATTAAATGAATAAAATTTATTAATTGTTATTTAAGAAATTTATTTTCTTTAGTCGCCTTCTATTATTAAAATTATTTGAATATTTGTTTAACTATTTCTGTTATCTCTCTAATTTTTGAATGTTAATTCAGACCATCACCATTTAATTTTATTACTCAAAATTAAGATAATTGAGTAAACATTTAATCTACATTTAATTAATATCAATCTTATGATTCATTTTTTTTGTGGAAATAATATATATTATTCCTTTTTAAATAATTATGTAATCTTATTTTCAAAACCCCAATATTTTATGGTTTGTTTATTTAAAAATATATTTAATTTCTTTAATATCTTTTGGTACACACAATAATGAGATTTGAAAAAAGTAAACTATGATTGATATTATATACCATATGGAACATCGACCATAAAAGAACAATGAAATGTTATTATTTAAAATGACTGTTATAACCAAGAAATAAAATGGGTGAGTATAAATAGGATTGATGAAATTTAATATATAGATAATTTTCATACTCAAAGGGAATATAATAATTAATTTATTAGAAATAAGCAGTCAATATTCAATAAAATCGATTCATTCTTTAAAAATATGTTTTTTTAATAATTTATTTTTTTAATTATTGTTAGAAAATATTATAATTTACAGGATATTTTAGAAATTTTATTTGAAATAATTAATATAAGTTTGGAATTAATCATATCAAATTTATATTTTTGTAAAAAAAATTATATATTTCTAAAAACAATTATTTCCATGAAAGGTTGAAAATGTAAATCTTTATTAATAACTATATTTCTTCAACAATTAGAAAATTATCCTTTTATATTAAATATTTTTAAAAGTAAATATATTTATATAATATTATTAATAACCCAATTAGTTTCATTGGTATCAATTTTATAACAGAATTTGGTATAAAAACATTTTATACACTGAAGATTTTTTAAGAGAAACTACATTTTTCTAAAATATGGGCATCAACGCATTTTATGCAATTATTTTAAAATTAATTTCTAATATTTATATAAATAAAATTTCTTCTAATGGATTCCATATTTGAAATCATGAGCCTTAAATTTAGTAAGTAGGTTCCTTTCATTTTTAGGTAATATGAATATTAAATAGGGTAAAATTTATCACCTTGGTAATGGGTAAACTAGGTTAATCTAGGTTAATCTAGGTTAAAAATAGCTGATAATCCATTAATTTTTCATCATAATTCTTAGTTGATGAATGGAATTTAAATGTTATCACCTAATTCGATAAAATTTTTTATTTAATGGACACGTGTCTCGGAAATAATTTGTCTTAAACCAGCACATCCATATCTTAATTATCCTAAATCATGATTATCTACTTATTAATCATCCTTTTGATATATGTAAGACAGTAGTTTAATAGAAAAATTTAAAAAATGAATTAGTTTAGATTTTATCATAACTCCCAATTACGTAGTGGTAAGATGATTATATCACCATTACAACAAGATATGATTGAAAATAATTTATGTGCACAAAAATCTTACTATGAGACAAGTGAAAAAAGAATATCCATGTCTTGTCCTTAAAACGAGAAGAAAATTAACATTATCATAACAATAAAATAACATTTCCAGAAGAATAAATCACCATACCAAAAGAATATAGTCAGCTTACCGCAGGAAGATAAAGACCTTACTAAAAAAATAAGGAATTGTACCATAAGAAGGAAACTACCTAACTGCATGATGAAATGAATTTATCATTCCAAGGTATGTGTAAATTTTCATAATGATACTTTGATAGTATGTTTCATATTTTATGAATTCATGGAGAATAAAATTTCCACACAAAGTCAACAATTGATCGTATGAATAGTTGAGCTAGCTGTATATTATAATGATCACACTACTTGGAGTGATGATCCTAGCACATCAACTTGTTAATTTAACATATAGTGATAATTTTCCAAGATCTCTGCTGATAATTCATCATGTGTAGTTATCATGGATTGTCTAATATAGAATTGGAAATTTCAAATCTCAAATGGCAAGTTTTGATGAATTAATTGATGATTCAGTGATTTTAATAAAGTGTGATTATTCTATAATAAACACATCTGGTGAAGATATATTTCTAAAGATATCTTCAATCGAGAAGGTTTGGATGAAGATGCACAAATAATAACAATAAATAACACTTAAGGAATAACATACGATGTATCCAAAAATATTTTCTAAGCCACTATGTTTTCCTCGGACTTACAAAATTTTTTGTCGACATCCTTCCAAAGAAAAACTCAAAGACTCAAAAAAATAAAATCATCACGATTTGAGAAACATCACACATTCAATCTACCTATAATTTTCCATTCACATGTTATGCTTTACTTATCTGCATTGGGTTATTTTACTCCACTTATTTATACAAAATACCTCTTATGATCAAACAGGATAATACATGATATTTTCTCAAAATAAAATTATTTTCACTCTCATAAATAATTGTGGAAGAGGACTTGACTATCCTATTTTGTTTTCCCTCCCATGAAGAACAATTGAAGAGACTTTGTTCCATGATATATGTGTGTGTGGTTAAGTATAAAAACTAATCCATGTTATGTATTTGATCACTTTTATAATAATTTTCTTAAATGTATGTGTTTTTTTGATGTAGGGGATTAATTATTGTCTTGATGTTGAAACCCTTTTTATATTCCATTAACTGTTTAAGTTCTATTTTTCTTTATTTAAAATATAAAAATATATTTTTTTATTAATATCTAAAACAAAACATTACATTGATATTTTCTCTTAAACCATGTCTATATAAATTATTTGATTAAGTAATTTTATTCGAAAATTTATTGTAATTTCATATATATTTTTTACATTATAACTACTCACTATTTAAGAAATTAATTGATGGATCAACCTGATATTATACAACTATTTTTATTAACTAGTCATTTTAATATATTTAATGGAATTATTTTTTATGGTTTTTAAAAGAAATTTTAATTATGAACCCAATTTACCCACATCTTGTGTTCCTCAGTCAGACCAAAATTTGGAATCAAATGTTATATTCAAATATCCTTTTAAATATGACTCATTTTTCTTTTAATGATCTAAAACATATGATATTTATAAATCTAATTATTTATAGACTAGAATATAAAATAAGAAACTACAACTAATCATCCTCTTTATTTTAATGGCACTAATTATTCTCAATGGAATATGAAAATGAAAATTCACTTATAGAGTTATAGTTTCGATATATAGATAGTAATTGAGGATGAATATGAGAAAAATAAAAATTATAGAGTTATCTAGAGTCATTCTAGTAAAATTTCATTTGAAAATAATTGTACTGTTGATGCTCCTTTCCGTCACAGAGTCTAATGGAATGCAAGGGGAAATACCATGAACCCGAAGTGATTCATCCTCTAAAGAAACATAAAAAATTGACAAAGGCATGAACCAATATTCAAATGCACTTGTGTCACGCAAGTTCCACCAAGGTCGCGAAAGTATATTTGCGCGCCGCCAATTGGTCGTGCAGGTGACTTGCGCTCCTTCTTCGAAATTCACCCAGGGTCTTCTCCAGCCTATAAATACCACCTATGGGCCCCCCCATTTGGGGGGGAGGATTTTTTCAAGAATTTAGATATAGAGCTCTGAACGCCCAAGTCACTTCTTCAAGTCTTCCGAACACTTCTAAGGTAATTATTTACCTAAAATGGAAGGTCTAAACAAGAGGAATAAGGTCTAAGTGTTAGAATTCAGTAACACTTGTGCGCCTAAGTGTTTTACCCTTAAGGGAAATGGACACACTTGCGCGCCTCCTTACATACTCATTCAAAATTGTGTGCCACTCTTCTAGAAGTACCTCAGGATAATTCTAAAGGCTTTGGTCAAGGATCGCCCAAGTATTACTCTACTGGTCAAGGATTTACCAAGTATATAGGTGTCTCACAAATATCCTTGAGTGACCAAGACTTGTGCTCCCGACCAAGACTTGCGCGACCCCCCAGGACTTGTGCGCCATTCTATTTTTGGGTGCCCTTCCTACGCATTTCACCTCTCTTATGCCATTCCACCTCTCCTATTCATGATTCAACCTTCAAAACTCTCTCCAAATCTATTTATGGAATGATTTCCTTGTTTTCTTCCTTATATGAAAGTCATTCTATGGGACATATATCAAAACCTTGTGATTTACGCATCATTACATCACTAAAGTTAGAGAGTTCATTCATTCAACCTCATCCTTTAAGATGAGAGAATCCTCAACATGGGCTTCCTTTTTAAGAGTAAGCCTCAGTCTCAATGTCCTCATTAATTTGGGCATCTTCCTTAGGAGTAATCCCCAAGTCCTCATTAATTTGGGCATCCTCCTTATGAGTAAGCCCCAGTCATAATTCCCTTAACCTGGGCTTCATTTTCAAGATTAAGCCATAGTCTCCAAGTTCCCAAATATGGGCATCCTCCTCGGAAGTAAGCCCCAACCATGGTTCTCTTAACCTGGGCATCCTTTTCAGGAGTAAGCCCCAGTCTCATAGTCTTAAAATCCCTTATCCTGGGCCTCCTTCTGAGGAGTAAGCCCAAGTCTTAATTTATCTTAACCAGTCCTAATTTACTTTTGATATGGGCTTCCTTCACAGGTGTAAAACCTAATCATAAGTCTCCTCCTAACTTTTTCATCTTCCTTAGGAGTAAGTCCCAAGATTAGAGTATTCAAATCTCCATAAAGTACATATACCTTTATGGACCCTATTCCTAGATTTCTTCCCTGAAGTAAATATTAATCTTAATCTGTTTGGGCAGTCATACATACATAAGCCCCACATCATTTCTTATGATTGTATCTTTCATGGCACAAATTGTCTGGTTTTACCCATACCTCTTGTTTCTCACACCGAGCATGACTCGCATGATCTTAGAGTGTAAAAGTAATTATGAAAACTTTCTTTGAGCCATCAATCGTAAACATAATACTCCCTTACTCGAACTAAGTGGGTTTTGATTCCTTTTCTAAATAAAGGATACGTAGGTAGAACCTCTGCGGGTACGATCACAACTTTGAAATAATCTATGTCCTTCTGAATGACAATAAACTTCAAGTTCCCCGCTGACTGGCTTATAAACAAGCATGGTTTTCATAATAACCAAGAGACTTCTATATAATGTATTAATGGATACCATTCACTAAGAATCTGTAAACCAAAACTGACGATTCTCTATCGATGAAGAACCTTGAATACATATAAAAGATTATCTAAATTTCACACATATTTATCATTGATTTTCAGATCTAAAGGAAAGAACATTTTAATACTTGGTAATGTAATAAGGATTCACGAACATGATATAAATATATAAAAAGAGTCCCGGAATAGACAATTATTCCCCTCAAAAAGGTGCGATGAGTCCGACCTCCCATCCTCTCGACCAATGCAAATTACAGATCCTCATCAGTGCATAACTAATGAGAATCTGCCTTTGGAAAGTAGGTCCAAATGAATATGGAATCATTGGATGTTTCCAGTTCTACGAACAAACTCGTTAGAAACCGATTTTATTGTTTGAAAATTAAACCAACAAGGTCATTCCTAATTCTAGAGGGAACCAAAAAATGGTGAACCTGACGTGAATCCTTAACCAAGTTAAAATGATATTTTTCCTACTTGTTAGACCCTTATTTAAAACTAAATGAGAGGTCAAACCAGAAAATCAATAACATATTTGTTTATCCAAAAGATGTAGTGTCTTACGTCAGTTATATCTAAGGCACTTTATTCCAAGATCTTCTACTTTTCAGAAATGGATTCTCTCAAGTTCACACCCGTGAATACTTCTGTTGTGAATGCCTCTGCTGCTACTCCTACTGGATCATTGTCTGCTCTGAAGACGATATCACCTACTCAGTGTCTTCAACGATGGGTATCAAATGCACTGGTTAAGGAGTACTGTCAACATGGTACCATTCCAACTATGGAGGCTGCCCAACAATCCCTCCAAGTGAACAACTCACACTGGTCATCCGGACAACGAAGACCAGTGATTAAGAAAGAGCTGGTACCAACCACCGTCTCCAACCGTTTCGGGTTGTTATCACTGGAACGCAATCACCAGTCTATCCCATATTCTAGGGAGGTGAATGAGCAGGCCCCTCAGGGCCTTAATTCAAGGATACATAAGTCCTTCCCGAGGTCTCCCATCAACAATCGCCGCCAGACTCGTGCGACAGTGCGTCCCCAACATGATGAGGGTATCATCTCCAGGTGTTCAGCTCAGGTTCCTCGAACCCAAGCTGGAAAGATGAATCGCCAGAGGTGAAATCCGGGCAACAATGAGCAGGTTCTCGTCTCTGTCATCTCCGGAGAAGTCCACCAACCTAACATGGTGGCAAGCAATGAGCGGGCACATACACCCGTCCGTTTTAATCCTGCTGTCCAGTAGACTCGTTTGGCAGAAGCACGCAAATCCCGCCAGGCAATTCCGGCAGAGTACTATAGATAGGAACACACACCTGTTTATGAATCATCAGCTAGTCAGTAGGCTCGTCTGACTACATATTATGGAGCCCACTTACCCAATGTGTTGACCACTGGTAAACAGAAACATACACCTGCTTACACTCATCAATCCTTCCAGCAGCCTCATCTGTCAGTGTTGAAGGAGGTTCGTCAACCACGTTTGGCGGAGTGCAATAAGCAGGAACCTACACCTGCTAGTATTGATCAAGCCTACCGAAATTATCGCTTGGTAGCACTCATAGAAGTCAGTCGGAAAGCTCTGGTGAAAAATAGGAGGCAGACTCAATTCTATACCCCCACACATAGTACTGTCAGGATTCACTAACAAGAAAATGAGGACAAGAGCAGGAACACACACCTACTCCTAGCACAGAAAGGACATATATCCCCGTTCCGGCAGCTGAATTCAACAAGCACATTCTGTCAATGGTGAAAGAGCAGAAGCAAATCCCTGCTCATATTTTGGATGCCTTCCAAGATATTATAACAGCTTCAGCAGCATCACAGGGAAAGAAATGAAAATCTCTCCCTACTATTGGAGTGACTCATCAACAGATCACTCCGGAGCAGATATACACCTATATTCCAGTCTAATAGGGTTTTGGGGCGTACTCCCCCATATCATACAGACAACCAAGTCATGCACATACACCTAATTTGAGAAGAGATCGTCAGCCTAACCTAGCCATCTCTCCTGATCAAGCACATAAACCTGCTCAGAGTATCCACTTTCATCAACAAGTGGTTTCCAAGGTGAGTAAGAAGGCATCTAAGAAGAAGACCCACCCAGCACAGTCAATAAATCAAGATCCAATCTTTAGCAAGGCCTTGCTCGATACTGGAGATCTTGAAGCCCTCAGACAGTTATCTGTTGGAATCCAAGATTCTACTCCCTAATTTCCCAATAGTGGGAACATTAATTCTGAAGGTCTTCAATAGACACATTCTCATGAAGGCTTGCTTCATGAAAGTTCGGTCGATCTTGAAATTTCATCTTCAAATGAGAGCTACAATAACCCTCTGCATTTCCAGAAGACCAAGGAGCAAGAGATAGCATATTTTGTTGTAACCCACCATGGTGGTCCTCCCCGTGATGATGAATTTCGCTGTGAAAGTCCTCTCTACAGTAGTGTTGTGCATTGCCCGGAAAATGCTCTAGTGGACAATGTAGTGCCGAGAAAGCCCTCTTATATTGTGGCACATGAAAATGTGAAACTAGTCATGTCTGATGCTTCATCGCTAGCAGGTGAAATACTTTCTGGATCAGAAGTTATCCCGAGGTGTATGTCATTCTCTGAACCACCCCTAGGTCATTTATCATCTACTTTGACCAGTGAATTCTATACCAATCTTGTTGAATCTGATGAAGCAACAAGGAAGCACCAGCTCTGGTGAAATCAGGTAGAAGAATCTTCATTGAGTGATAAAGAGGAATTACTGAATATGAGAAAACAACTGTCGAAAGGTGAAGTGCCAGTCATGTTTTGGCATTTGGCTGACTCTCAGTATGACATTCCAAAAGTGTTTACAGAAGATTTTATTCAAGATATTCATCTCAACATATGGAAAACTCTTTGTTAGTTGAAAAATAAAATATTATCTTATGATGAATATGAAAATCTTGTAAAGATAATAGAAGGGTTACAATGCCAGATTGATTTGGCATCTCTCCCAGTCTCTCGATATCCGAAGGCTGAAAAGCAGCAGAGATCCCTTCCGCATTCATCTCGTGGCACACTAAGAAGATTGCATCAGTTAATTTCCAATGCCTTATCTGGTATTTATATTAGGGGATGTGGTGTTCATGGATCACTAAATTTTACTGTACCCTCTAGTCAACAAATCCCACCGAAGATGGTCTCATGCAATGTTATTGCCCATGGTCGGCCACATTAAATTGGATTTGTGTGTAATCAAAGGATTTCTCAAGAACATGCCTCAACTAGTTCTGCTCAACATCAAGTATATAGAGAACAAGTTGTTGAATTAATCCTACATGAAGCAAACGAGAATATTGAACAGGACTCTCGTATGGAGAAAACACATCATCAAGTGATATAAATGTCAGAAATCATCCAGTGTTCATATGAGCCAGGTGATAAAAGTGGATATATGTTGATGCATCCAACTAATTTCAAGACTAAAGTCTGCAAAATCAGGAGCGATTTGAAGAAAGTGTTAGATATATCATGTCTAGAACCACCCTAGATCGCCCGATTGGGGACTCTTTTAACCCAACCCTCGGAATCAACAAATAAGATTCATGGATTTGAGCGACAGGAACAGCCCCAGTCCACCGGACTGGGGACTTTTTCAAATCATCAATCCCCTCCTCAACGAAAGTCGGTCTTATCTCGATTGGGGAAGAAAACACAGGAGGAATGAAGAGACAAATTATCAGGAGATTCCCTCTAAATTATGGTTCACCAAGATGTTTCTGAGGGATCAAATCAACAAAAGGAAATGTCTCATCAGGGGAATGGCAGAAGACAATATCAAAGAAATGCGGATAGAAGGGATGTGATTCATTATGCATAAATTAATGTCATTAAATCCATTGTTGCTGATCCTCCAGAACATGAGACTAACTCAGAGGACTCAGATGAAGAGGTTCATGCTCAAGAAGTTGTACGAACGGACACAAATGAAGAAGGTGTGCGTAGAGGAAATCAAATGTTTACCCAGAATCTGGGTGTTCCTTCAAATAACCCACTTCCCCCTCTCTAAAAGGGATCAAACAAGGGGAAGGGAAAGAATCAGGTTACATATCCTTCCTCTATATAAGTCCAATCGATATCACTAGAGAAAAGATTTGCGCAAAAATAGGAAGAAATGAAGGAATTAAGGAAGATTAATGCATAACTACTTCATGGTAGTCTTCTTCCTAAACGTACTAGAGTCAGTCAGCCAAGGGAGTTTGTTGCAGCTACTGAGATGGATCCAGAATATCCTTCTCTATTAGTACACCCTCACAGGTCTAATACTACGGGTCAAGTGCAACAACAATCGGTGGTGCTACCATCAGTTGTAGTACCAGCCACCATACCTGTCCAGACTCCAATTATTGAACCTGCCCAAGTCCAAGTTCAACCGGATGTTTCTCAAAAGTTAATAACTACCATTGATTCATTAAAAGCTCGGTTATAGACTATGGAAGGGAGGCGTGCTTAGGTTCAACCAGAAAAGAAAGCTTACCCTGAATGGGTAGATTCAATCCCTCCCCCATTATGTTTTGGGAATAATGTATTCCCTATTTTCAATGGATCAGGCGATCCTGAACATAATTTGACTCATTAGGTGTCTTGTTAAGATCCTATGATGGGAACTCCGGAACAGCAAGAAGGAAGTGAAACTCTGATGCTTTGTGCGAACCATGCAAGGAACAGCTTTTGATTGGTATACAAGCTTGCAATCTCGGTCAATTACTATATGGGAAGATCTCTGTCAACCATTCCTTATTCAGTTCAGCTCAACATTGCCAAAGACAACAGTTTTTGATCTTAAAAACTATAAGAAAAGGGATAATGAAAGGGTTTCAGATTACATTTCTCTCTGGAAGGGAATAACATATTCCCTAAGCTTAGCACTCCCTCAGGAAGAACTGTTTCCAATCTATGTAATGAATTTATGTGATGAGTTGCGCACACCGCTGATCCCTATAAAATACACAAGAGGGTTTCGAGACCTTACTTCAATCGCTCAACATATTGAATATTTGACTAAGGATAATGCTCCTATAATTCCATCAGCTCCAGGAAGGAGAATGGATAAAGCAGAGACTACTACAGTCATGCTTAAACAAGAACTTGTACCTGATTCTACTTCAAAACCTTCTTCTTCTCGATGGGCTCCACCTCCTGAGCGCCAACAACAAAGGTCGTTTCGTCAAGATGACCAAAGAGATCAAAGACGAAAAAAATTTGAGGATTTGAAAAGAAAAGTTTACTCTTTCTGAAATGAACATGTTTCTGGTTATTTCATTTTGGCTCTGGAATATAATTTGTTTCAATTTCCAAGGCCCAAGAGTCTAAAAAAGGAAGGAGATGAAGACTATCCCAACTATTTCCCGTTTCATCAAATGTTGGGGCATCCCATTCAGGAGTGTTTTGTTTTCGAGGACCTCCTGCAAAAAATGGTTGATTTGGGACAAGTCAAACTGAAAGTTTCTTTAGATCAGGTAGCATGTGTTACTTCTACAATTCAAGAGGAGGAAGGCGAGTGACAAGAAGTTAAGAACAAAAATGCACAAAAATATGATGATTGGATGGTCAGAAAGATGATCAACCGAACTCATGCTATTTTGTGAACTCAATTGAAGAAACCAATGGTGCCTTCTGCCATGAATTCCCCAACAAAACCCTCTTCATTAGAGGGAAAGTCCTCAAAGAAACGACACATTTCCAAGAAAGAGGAACAATCATAAGAAGATGAGTATGTGTCAAATCCTAAGTTGTCTTTGACATTGGCAGATTTTATGCCATCTACTTCAAAGCAACGGGCACCATCCCACCAAACGGCACAACCTAAATTGTCTAGTCAGGCAGAGCCTTCATCAGATGAAGAAATGATCTTCAGTTCTATTAATATGATCCACTTAACAGATCCTTATTCCAGTCAAAGTTTCGATCTCAATGAACCTGGGTTCCCTGTATCAAACAGAGGAATCAATGGGAGTTCCAGAGGTTAGGGATACGGAGGAAGATATGGATATCCCAGAAGCCACTATTCCAATTCTACCCCTACTAGAACTGTGTATGCAGCAGAAACTCTTGGCAGAGCCCTTCAGCGAGCTCAACAAGAAAAATAAATTTCTTCCACCAATAGAAAATTCAGTCCTGGAACAGTTATTCTGGAGGATCGGTTGTGGATTCCACCTTTATCCTCTCAACAAGTAAATGGATCTAATCGGTCTAATCTTCCAACGATAGGAATATTGCCAACTCCTATCCTGATACAAGATTCATCAACATTCAAAGCATCAACTTCCAAGGCACCTGCTAAACCACATGTTCCTATTGGGAAACACAGACCTCTAGATCAAAATTATGATGTATTGAAACACCTCGACCAAGTATCGGCCATGTTATCAATTTTGGATGCTTTGAATCTGTCAAAAGATTTAGTATTCAAGGCACTCATTGAGGCTTTGTCAAGTCTTCTAGAGTTTGAAACTGAAATTTCTACAGCTGAAGCCTACCACGTAGAAAATAATCCTGCAAAATTCCATGTAGTGATATCTTTCACATATGAAGATGAAGATGATGTCGTGCATGGCCATATTAGACCTTTATACTTATCTGGAAAGGTCAATGGTGTAGACATCCGAAGATCTTTCATTGATAATGGTTCAAGAGTCAACCTCATGCCCATTCCTACACTTCGTCGATTGGGCCTCACGGAATATGATTTATCTCCTTCTACTATGATGTTACAAGGATATGATAAAAATGAACAAGAACCACTGGGCGAGATTACACTCATAACTCAGTTTGGAGATCTTATATCCAATTCAGACTTCATGGTTGTTCATCAAAACTCAGCCTTCAACATATTGCTTGGAAGAACCTTCCTACATCAACATGCAACTATCCCTTCATCGTACCATCAATGTATCAAATATTATTTTGATGGTCAAGTTGGGACATTGTATGGTGATAAGGCCACATTCAAGACATGTGAATCTCAATACATTGAGGTGGAATTCTATAACATGAAGGGAAAGGAGAAATCCACAACAAGGGAGATTACCAAAGTTAATGCTCCATATGGTTTGGAGAAGATTTCAATAAATCCATTTGCACATGTGAGTACATATTATGTGTTGCCTATAAGTCAAATTGACAAGATATACCCAAATCAAAATACTCTTATGGAGACTTCCATAATGTCAATTAGGGAAATCAAGCCAGACAGCATGGGAGAAATTGGTGAGCCACCAAGTAGTGATGAAAGCCCAAATGGAGATGTCTTTATTTCATCTCCTAAAATCCATCAAGTTTATACTTTGAAAACTAGGATAGAAGAAGTGATAGTAACATCAGAGGTGAACAATGATGTCAATTCTCAATCCATCATCTCCTCTTTATTACCCATGGAATACCCTTCATCATCAATTGGGTCAGAAATGGAAGCCTCTTCTTCAAGATGTTAAAATTTTAACATCTCTCTTAATCATTGAAATTATACTTCATCATCTACTAGACAAGTAGAAACAGAAGAAGTAACACATGTTGAAGAAGAAGAGGAAGATCTCAAAGATTCTCCTATAGCATTTGAAGAGGGTATCCCTACCACTGTGGATGAACTCATAGAAATCAATTTGGGTACAAAAGAAGATCCACACCCCCACTTTAATCAGTGCGACCATGACTCTTGAAGAACAAGATATGTATATTTCCTTTTTAAAGAAAAATCGAGACATATTTTCTTGAAACTATATAGAGATTCTCAGGCTTGATCCTGATGTTGCTACTCATCATTTGGGTTTACAAGAAGAACATCAAGGATTTAAGCAACCAGCAAAGAAGAACACACCCAACTTATGCTTCCAAAATTTAAGCTGATGTGGATAAGATTATCAAATATAACTTCATCAGAGAAGTTCAATATCCCAAGTGTTTGGCTAATATTGTCCCTGTGAAGAATAAGAACAGAAAAATTAGAGTTTTCATCGATTTCAGAGATATTAATCGGCATTTTCCTAAGGATGATTTTCCAGTTCTGATTACATAACTTTTAATTGATTCAACAGCAGGGTATGAAGCACTTTCCTTAATGGATGGATATTCTGGATATAATCAAATATGAATGGCTCCAGAAGATGAGTAATCCACACCCTTCATAGCCCCTCAGGGTGTTTTTTGCTATCGGGTAATGCCCTTTGGCTTAAAGAATGCAGGCGCAACATATCAGCTTGCCATGCATCGTATCTTCAATCCCTTGTTAGGTAAGTTTGTTGAATGTTATGTGGAAGATTTGGTGGTCAAATCCATGCAATGTTCTAATCAATTGGCTGATTTGGAATTTATATTCCACAAACTCTGACAACATAATTGGAGATGAACCCCTTAAAATGTGATTTTGGGGTAACCTCAAAACAATTTCTCCACTTTGTTGTATGCCTTCGTGGTATTGAAGTCGGTCCTGAGAAGACCAAGTCAATCCTTGGTATTTCACCTCCTTGAAATTTGAAATAATTAATGGGACTTCAAGTACACTTAACTTATATTCGGCGTTTCATCGCAAATTTGGCAGGAAAAAATTTACCCTTCACCAAATTGATGAAGAAGGGAGTCACTTACCAGTGGACTAAAGAATGTTAAGAAGCATTCGATATTCTCAAGAAATACCTCTTGAGTCTAGCAGTACTTATGCCACCTATTGAATTAAGTCCACTTATCCTCTACGTGACAGCCTTAGAGTGATCATTGGGTGCCTTTCTTGCTCAGAAGAATGACGCTGGGAATGAAAATAGCCTCTACTATCTCAGTCGGACTATGCTTGAAGCAAAAACCCAGTATTCAAATATTGAGAAGTGCTTCCTTGCATTAATCATTGCAGTTAACAAGTTTAGACACTACCTGCAACATCACGAGGTCCAATTGGTTTCTCTCAATAACCCGCTCAAATTCATCCTTAGTCGTCCAATGCTTACAAGACGTCTGGCAAGGTCGGCAGTTATTTTGAAGCAATTTGACATTCAGTATGTGTCTCAAAAGGCAATAAAGGGCCAAGATCTAGCTGATTTCCTTTGGGAACATCCTTCAGTAGAAGATGCATATTCAGATATTGAACTCCCTGATGAGGAAGTCTTCTCTATTCAGGATAGTCCTTAGGTATGGGAAATGTATTTTGATGGTTCTTCTAGAAGTCCAACAGGGAAGAAAATGAAAGATCCTAAATTCAACAAGGTTGGATTAGGAGTTATTCTTATTTACCCGGAAAAGGAAGTGTTACCTTATTCCTACTTATTGTGGGAAGTTGGTACCAATAATAAAGAAGAATACTAGGCCCTCATCGCAGGATTAGAGTTGGCGCTTCAAGCACAAGTGAATCACTTAAGGGTGAAAGGTGATTCAGACCCGGTAATCAAACAAGTCAATGGGTATTATGCAATCAGAAAAGAAGAATTGATCCCTTTGTATGATTAAGTCAGAGAGTTAATGGCAGAATTTCCTACAGAACCGACATTTTCTTATGTCTCGCGATCACAAAATGCCCAATCTGATGCACTGACTAATATAGCCATAGCTCTGGCAAATCCAAATCGAGACAAAAAAACCCTCAGTATTTCCCACCGTTGTAAAATTTCACCTTATGTTTGAACCATAACAGAGGAGATCAATGAAATTTGTCCCATTCTAGAACCGTATGGTCATACTACAAGATGGATGACACCTATCAGGGAATACCTTCAAAATAGAACACTTCCACCTAATAGGGCCGTGAAAGAACAAATCTGGTGACGTGTGGTCAATTTTACTCTTTTTGATAGCCCAGATCACCTAGAGAAAATTCTCAATAAACGTGGTTTTGATGGAATCCTATTCAGATGCATTTATGGTGAAGAGAAAAATGGATGTCATGAAAGAAGTGCATGCAGGAGTCTGTGGTGCCCACCAGTCTGGACATAGAATGTCTGATCAGATTCGATGGCTTTGATACTTTTGGCCTTCAATGATACAAGATTGTGTTGATTTCACAAAGAAGTCTCATTCATGACAAGTACATACCAACTTCATTCATCAACCTCCAGAGTTTCTTTATAGAGATAAATACTCGAGACCATTTTCCACATGGGGAATGGATATGGTGGGACCTTACCCTTCAGCTACGGCAAAACTGTTTAAGTATATTATTACTGCTACTGACTTCTTTTACAAATGGGAAGAGGCAATACCTCTCAAAGAAGTTAGTTCTAAAAGCATTGTTAGCTTCATAAAGTCTAACATCATTACCAGATTTGGTGTCCCTCATACCATATTGATGGACAATGGCACCAACTTCTGTTCATCCGAGATGAAGAAGTTGTATCAAGAATACAACATCAAATCTAACCATTCATATCGATATCATGCAGCGGAAAATGGCCAGATAGAATCCTTCAACAAGGCTCTTTCAAACATACTACAAAAGATGGTGGATAAAGATAAGAAGCCCTGTCCTGATAAACTATTTCATGCTTTATGGGATTATCGGACCACCACCCGCACTGCTATGCGGTCAACTCCATATTCATTGGTATATGGAACGGAAGCAGTCCTTCCAATTGAGGTTCAATTAACTTCACTCAGAGTAGCTATTTGTGATCAGTCATCTATATATGAACAATCTCAAAAGCGATTGGATGAATTGGAACGGTTAGATGAGAAAATATTGTGCACACTACACCACATGGAATTTTATCAGAATCGAATAGCACGAGCTTTCAACAAAAAAGTTCGTCTTCGTTCATTCATTCAGGGAGAACTAGTATTGGTTCTCAGAACTCCAATGATACTAGGAAAGAAACATCCCATGCTTGAACCAAAATGGGAAGGGCCTTATTCAATACATAAGGTCTACTCTAATGGAGCATATTCATTAATCTCAATGGATAGAGAACTCATCACTACTCCAACCAATGCCATGTTTCTGAAGAAGTATTTTGTATAAACAAAAAATACATTGTTGTGGTCCATACATATGAACTTAAACTATTTGTATTACTTTCCTCCCACACAACGTTAAAATGTGGCATCCTAACTACATGGCGCTAAACTGTACAGAAGTCTCTTATGTCCAGCAAGACATTAAACTACACCATCTGCGGTCCATACATATGACCTTAAACTATTTGTATTACTTTCGTCCCACACAACATTAAACTGTGACGTCCTAACTACATGACGCTAAACTGTACAGAAGTATCTTATGTCCAGCAAGACATTAAACTGCACCATCTGCGGTCCATACATATGACCTTAAACAATTTGTATTACTTTCGTCCCACATGACATTAAACTATGACATCCTAACTACATGATGCTAAACTATACAGAAGTCCCTTATGTCTAATAAGACATTAAACTACACCACCCTCAGTCCATACATATGACCTTAAACTATTTGTATTACTTTCATCCCATATGACGTTAAACTGTGACGTCCTTACTACATGACGCTAAACTGTACAGAATTCTCTTATGTCCAGCAAGACGTTAAACTGCACCATCTGCAGTCCATACATATGACCTTAAACTATTTGTATTACTTTCATCCCATGTGATGTTAAACTATGACGTCCTAACTACATGACGCTAAACTGTACAGAAGTCTCTTATGTCCATCAAGACATTAAACTGCACCATATGTGGTCCATACATATGACCTTAAACTATTTGTATTACTTTCATCCCACACGACGTTACACTGTGAAAAAGTCCCTAATACGTCCAACATGACGTTAAACTGTGTCCTCTTTTGTCCATAATGCATGACATTAAACTGCAGAGTCCCTGTTTTTGTCCAAACATGAAATTAAACTGTATTGTCCCCATCGTCCTAACTACATGAAGCTAAACTGTACATAAATCCCTTAATACATCTTACATGACGTTAAACTGTATTTTTTCTATGTTACATGACATTAAACTATACATCACCAATAGTCCTAACTACAAGACTTTAAATATCATAGTCCCTTCATATGTCCTACGTGACATTAAACTGTGCATCTTTAAGGTTGTTGCTACCTCTTGTTTCTCACACTGAGTATGACTCATGTGAGCTTAGAGAAAACTTCAACCATAAGACCCTCTCTGGGACGCTAACCGTGCATAAGTCCCAACACTATTTTTTAGGTCATTGTCCCCAAGAACAACTTGATCACTAATTCATTATTTAATTGAACTATGCGGACTTTGATCCTTGACTTCCAGGCTGGGTACGTAGGCAACCTCCCGAGATTCAATCCCAAAACCAATATCTTTACATTGGTTCACCTTCATTTCGTACGATGTTGATTTGTGAAACTGCCCCCAGAATCAATATCTTTACATTGGTTCAACTTCGTCGTTCCTATATGACGTTAAACTATACATCATTTTTTTCTGGCATGATAATAAACTACAACATTCTTTGATATCCTCACCTGAGAGGAAATCATTATTTACATAGATATCCGATCATGTTTTATTCCAAATACTACGTGCATACATGGCAATGACCGATCCTTTTATTTTGGGTCAAACCATTATTGCAATAAAGTCCCCTTTCACCCTTCACATGTACAAACCAAATCTATACATATGGTATTTCTAGAACTACGTGGGATTGATTCCCATCCTTATGGGATACGTATGAACGTTCGAGTGTCCCTCGAATCCAGCCCCAAGTCTTTGGGCCTAACCCCAAATTACACTTTTAGTCCCTTGGCTGAAATGTCCCCATGAAAACACACACTGTGTATTTCTTATAATGGTATGAGCTTTGTGACTGTAAACTAAGATCTCCCATACTTTAGTCCCACATGACATTAAACAATATTTCAAGAACTACCTATGGCTTGATTCTCATATTTATGGGATACGTAGTGAAGTCTAATATTTCAATTCAAAACCCAGCCACAACATGAATATGGTTAGCATTGATCTATGTATCTTTACATACATTGAAAAATCCCATTTTTATGTGTCATAATCCTAACCTTAAATACATCCAGATCTTCATAACCTTCTTATTTACTTCTAGTCACAAAATGTCTATTTTCTGAAAGTTCTTTTCCCTGACTATGCATCACGTTCCCTTAAGCGGCCTTGCATAAAAAGACTACATAACAGACCTGTCAGCCAAAAGATACTATCATTTGACTATGCAACCAATGCCATTAGGTGGCCCTGCATAATTCAACCCCCTAACGGGTTTGTTAAATAATGGTAACTTCATTCTTGGGAAGAAAAACTCTTTTGTACTTAGTTGTCTTAACAACAAAATGTAAGGATCCACAAAAAAATAGCCATCCTTAACAAATTTTTTCCCACGTTCTTTTCCATGATCTGAAAATATTCAATTTTATGGTCTATATTTCTCTTCACTATGTTTGGGTCAGACCTTCGTAGGAGTGACATTCATCTAGTACTTATATGATCTTGCTTGGAAATATCTTCTCCATATTCAAGTACCTCTATTCATATAAAAAACTCTATGCTTTGGAACATTTGAATCTCCATAAACTTCCACGGGCTTTTTAGTAGTAGAAAAGTATCTTTTTGAGAGTTCTTTTGGCTGACTATGTAGCATGTGCCCTTAGGCGGCCTTGCATAAACAGTCTACATAACTGACCTATCGTCCAAAAGATTCTATTATTTGAATATGTAGCCAATGCCCTTAGGTGGTCCTGCATAATTTAACCCCCTAATGAGTTTGTTAAATAATGGTAACTTCATTCTTGGGTACTACTTATTCTAATGCCTTTTATCCCTTTTTTCATATCATTCCTCAGATTCATAATTACTTATGTCATAGTTTACATGTTTTCCCTCATACTTGAGTGTGGTAATATGTTTTCCGACAAATTGTCAAGGAATTGAGTCAATTTTAATTCATTCGGTCAAAGCTATTCGACCTTAAAATATAGCCATATTTTAGTCTGACATGTATGACTTTAAACTGCCAGATTTATTATTTCTTCTCACCTCAGAGTCAAATCCTATTTCTCTCTGGATCCAACTCTGAGGGGGTACTTTTGTTAACACTCCTTTTTGTCACAGATTCTAAAGGAATGAAAAAGAAAATACCTTGAACCCAAAGTGATTCATCCTTTTAAGAAACATAAAAAATTTACAAAGGCATGAACCAAGATTCAAATGCACTTGGGTCGCGCAAGTTCCACCAAGGCCGCGCAAGTATACCTACGCGCCGCCCATTGGTCGCACAGGCGACTTGCGTGCCTTATTTGAAATTCGCCCAGGGTCTTCTCCAACCTATAAATACCCCCTGTGGGCCCCCCATTTGAGGAGGATAATTTTTTCCAGAATTCAGATACAGAGCTTTGAACTCCCAAGTCTCTTATTCAAGTCTTTTGAACACTTCTAAGATAATTATTTACCTATAATGGAAGGTCTAAAGAAGAGGAATAAGGTCTAAGTGTTATAATTCACTAACACTTGTGCACCTAAGTGTTTTACCCTTAAGGGAAGTGGACACACTTGCGCGCCTCCTTACCTACTCATTGAAACTTGCGCGCCACTCTTCTGGAAGTACCTCAGGATAATTCTAAAGGCTTTGGTCAAGGATCTCCCAAGTATTACTCTACTAGCCATGGATCGCCCAAGTATATAGGTGTCGCACAAATATACTTGAGCGACCAAGACTTGCGCGCCCGGCCAAGACTTACGCGACCCCCCAGGACTTGCGTTCCCTTCTATTTTTGGGTGCCCTTCCTGCCCATTTCACCTCTCTTATGCCATTCCACCTCTCCTATTCAATATTCATCCTTCAGAACTCTCTCCAAATCCATTTATGGCATGATTTCCTTATTTCCTTCCTTATCTAAAAGGAATTCTATGGAACATCTCTAAAAACCTTGTGATTTACACATCTTTACATCACTAAATCTAGAGAGTTCAATCATTCAACCTCATCCTTTAAGATGATAGAATCCTCAACCTGGGATTCCATTTTAGGAGTAAGCCCCAGTCTCAATGTACTCATTAATTTGGGCATCTTACTTAGGAGTAAGCCCTAAGTACTCATTAATTTGGGCATCCTCCTTAAGAGATAACCCCAGTCATAATTCCCTTAACATGGGATTCCTTTTCAAGAGTAAGCCTTAGTCTCCAAGTACCCAAATATGGGAATCCTCCTCAAAAGTAAGCCACAACCATGGTTCTCTTAACCTGGGATTCCTTTTTAGGAGTAAGCCCCAGTCTCAAAGTCTTAAAATCCCTTAACCTGGGCCTCTTTCTTAGGATTAAGCCCCAGTCTTGATTTCTTTTAACCAGTCATAATTTACATTTGATCTGGGCTTCCTTCTCAGGAGTAAAACCCAATCATAAGTCCCCTCCTAACTTGGGCATCTTCCTTAGGAGTAAGCCCCAAGATTAGAGTATTCAAATCTCCAAAAAGTACATAACCCTTTATGGACCATGTTACTAGATTTATTCCCTAAAGTAAATCTTAATCTTAATCTGTTTGGGCAGTCATACATATATAAACCCAACATCATTTCTTAGGATTTCATCTTTCATGGCACAAATTGTCTGGTTTTTCCAATACCTCTTGTTTCTCACACCGAGCATGACTTATGTGAGATTAGAGTGTAAAAGTAATTATGAAATCATTCTTTGATCCATCAATCATAAACATCATACTCCCTTAATCGAACTACGTGGGTTCTAATTCCTTTTCTAAATTAAGGATACGCTGGTAGCCCCTCTACGGGTACGATACCAACTCTGAAATAATCTATGTCCTTCTGAATGACAATAAACTTCAAGTGCCCTGCTGAGTGGCTTTAAAACCAGCATGGTTATCATAATAAACAAGAGAATTCTAAATAATGTATTAAAGGATACCATTGACTAAGAATCTCTAAAACAACACAGATGTTTCTCTATCAACTAAGAACATCTAATACATATAAAAGATTTTCTAAATTTCATAAATATCTATCATTGATTTTAAGATCTAAAGGAAAGCTCATTTTAATACTTGGTAATGTAATAAGGATTCACGAACATGACATAAATATATAAAGAGAGTCCCGAAGTAGACAATAATTCCCTTAAAAAGGTGTGATGAGTCTGACCTCCCATCCTATCGACCAATGCAAATTGCTAAGCCTCATTAGTGCATAACTAATGAGCGCCTGCCTGTGGAAAGTAGGTCCAAATGAATATGGAATCATTGGATGTTTCTGGTTCTATTAAAAATCCCGTTAGAAACCGATTGGAATGTTTAAACCTGAAACCAACAAGACCATCCCCAATTCCAGTGGGAAACATGTACAGATGTGGATTCTTTTAATTATTCATTTGATAAAGATAAATTTAATATAATATCCTCTTATGCTATTGATTTTGAAATTTTGTATACCCTATCTATTATTCATGATATAAAATATATTATTAAATAATTTTTCTTGAATATGTACACAATTTTATATTATAAATTTATGATGAACTATTATTTTTCTATAGTATGTATCTATCTCAGACTAAATTAGTGTGTGAACACAATTCATTCACTTTGAAAAATAATGAAAAATATCATGTTATATGACTTTTTAGACGTTTACTAGTAATATAGAAAATAAATTCAGGTTTAATCCATGAGTAATGTGACATTTGTATGTTTCCTATTGAATATATGAATGTAATGTTCTTGATGTGTGAATAAGAAGTCAATGTAAATTGATAAGAATAGGATTAACCAAAGAGGAAACATATATACAAAAAAACTACTACTCTAAAATAAAATGATAATATAAAATCTGATAGCTCAAGTGATGAAGAGTCACACACTGACAGTGATGATGAAATGATCAACATGGAAAGAAGCTTTAAGAAATTATATAAAAGAAACATGTTCTTTAGGAAACCCATATAAAAATTAATGTATACAGATAAAGGTAATTATATAAATTATTGGATGAAGGATGATAATGAAAATGATAAAGTTTGTTATGAATTCAAGAGAAAAGGTAAGGTTGAAGCTAACTGTCCTATGTAAAAATTCAAGAATAAATATGATGACAAGGATAAAAGGTATAAAAATGTATACAAGAAACATTGAGTCCTTCATAGGATATCTCAATTTAATAATATTCAAAGATAGGGGACAATCGTGATATATCCGACATGTTTTAGGAGAAACACATATGAGGTATCTAGTATATTACTTCCATATCCTATTAATATTTATAACTCATATGAAAATGAAAAATTTAATGTAAATATATCTAATGAAGATATTATTGACTATGGTAATATATTGGATGATACATTTAATGGATTTCATGATTAATTTAAAAACATAATGAAGCAACATTCTATGACTACATGCTTTATGAATGATCGCAATATTGAGAATGATAACAAATCTAAACTACTTAAATAGAAAAATGAGATAAAATTATATAATGAGAAACTATAAATTGAATTTGAATTATTTAAAAATGGATGAAATACCTGGACTCAAATTATTGTAATTAAGGATGGTCTCAAATATACTATTAGGATAGTCTTTCAGCATAGATAATAAAGTATAATTAAAAATAAATTTATTCCTAGTTCCAGTTCTACAAATTATATTACTGGTTTTAACCATTCTTGATATAATAATGTCTTAGTTTCAATAATTTAAAAATATATTTATAGGAAACAAATTAAATAGTTATGGATTCTTAAATCATTGATTACTAACATTTCTGGAAATAAGAATATTTGGGTACCCATGTTACTTATAGTATACATATATTTTTTAGGAAACATTCATGATGAGTTATAATGAAAACATGTGGTATCTCGATGGTGGATATTCCAGAAACATGATTGGGTACTATTCAAGTAACAAGAATATAATCTAATATGTTGGTATAAAAGTCAGTTTTTTTGTAAATTTCAATGGGTATATAATTCATCTTGACAAAATTGGTAATTCAGATAATTTTTTAATTTCTAATGTTCTATTTGTGGATATATTGGAAAAAATTATTATTTGAATTTATAAATTATGTTATTATGGAATTCATGTCATGTTTAAGAATAATGAAAATAATGCTTTTCATTCAAAATATACTTTAATGTTTACTTATTTAATAAATTATAATGTAAATTTTGTTGATTTAGATTCATTATTTTCAAAAACTATTTACTGCCTAAAATCTTTTCACAACGAATCTTTTATTTGGAATATCACACTATTCCATTAGAAAATTCAATCACTTTGAAAGATAATGAGGAAAGGTTTATTCATGGATCAAAAAAAACAAGAATTCCAAAATGATAAAGTCTATAACCCATGTCAAAAATGTAAACAACAAAAAATATATTTCAAATTAAGGATTGTTGTATCAACATTTCAACCCCGAAAGTCGGTTCAAATGAATTTTTTTTGACATTATAGAGTCTCAATCATAATTGGGAATCACATTTTTTTATGTTATAGTATATTAATTTTCATGATATACTTGAGTAATATTTCTAGATCAAAAAAGTGATTCTTTTTATCATTTTTCCAAGTATGGTAAATATTTAGAAAATCATAGTAGAGTTTGAATTAATACCTTAATAGGTGATGATGGATGTGAGTTCAAAAATAATGACTCTGATCCATTATGTCACAACATGGATTTATTAATATCTTTTATGCTCCTAGGACCCCAATGTATAATGTTTTAACAAAAAAATAAGGGATATAACCGTTCAAGAAATTTCTCCAAACATGTTCATTAAGATTGATCTACTTGTTTATTTATGTGAAGAAGTTGTCAATACATTTTATTACATAGTTAATACAGTTATAATGAGACATATATTAAATAAAACACAATATGAATTATGTAATGATATAAAATAAATGGTTAATTACGTTATATATTTTGTTTTAAAAGTCTGTATTCATAATACAAAGGATAATCTTGAAAAATGTTTTTCCAAGAGTGATGAAGGATTTTTCCATAGATATTCAACATCTAGTAATTCATATAGATAGTTTAATAAAAGAAAAATTATTTTTAATAATAATTTATGGATTTTTTTTTTGAAAAAAATACACATAAACCTAGTACCACTTTAAAAAACCTTGAGGATGATCTTTAAAATCTAAGCATAAACTCAAATCCACTTGATAGCCCTTTGAAGAAAAAATATACATTTTCTATGAAACATTGTAATCCTAATATTTTAGAGTATGATGATATAAAAATACCTTAATTTTATATAATTTTTTGGACTTACAAATATCATCCCTCAGATTATATAGTGGGTGATGGAAATACGTAAAAACAAACTAGAGATTCTATTCGAAATCTGGTTGAATGTAAAGGTTTTCTATCATAGCTTGGACCTAAACACATCAAGGATCCAATTAATGAAAAATTATAGGTAATTTAAATAGAATAATAACTTCATCAATTTGAAGAAAATTATATTTGGTAACAAGTGGGTAGAAATTGATACTACATAACTATTGGAACTAAATGGGTTTTTATGAAAAATGTTTATTAATTTTTCACTATAGTTCGATATAAATCATGATTTTTTAAGCAAGGATATAGTTGGGAAGAGGGTGTTCAAATTGATGAACTCTTTTCACTAGTAGATTAAATTTATTCCATTAGAATGATTCTTTCATATGAAATAGATGTGGATTTCAAACTATATCAAATGGATGTCAAGATAGCATTAATAAATAGATATATTTTTCGGAATTTTTTGTTGAACAACCTCATGTATTTTAAAATGATCACTTTACAAATCATGTTTTTAAATTTTCTAATGATTTATATGGTATAAAATAGGATCCCATAGAATGGTATGAATGGATCTGATCTTTTATAATTTCTAATTTGTTTTTTAAATGGATAGGCGACCCTAATTGTTTTATTAAAATAATTTCAATGGATGTTTTAGTCTTTCAAATTTATTTATTTTTGATATTGTTTTGGATTCTTATAGAATTTTTTTGTGTACTAAATTTTGAAAAATGATGTACAATGAATTTGAAATGAGTTTAATGGGTGAAAATATATTCATTCTTGGTTTTATGACATTTCTTTATAAGGAAGTAATTTTTTTAAATAAAAAACCACTCTACATATTTTATACAACAATTTGGAATTTATAGCACTAAATATGGTGATACTACCATGAGTACTAACAAGATGTTGGGTCTTTAATAAGATGAGAAATCAGCTGATCATACAACTTACATAGGTATTATTATAAGTTTACTATATATAACTACTAGACAACCATATATTAGTTTATTTCTCTACGTGATCATTTTAATGAAAACCCAACATAATAACATCTATTTACTATGAAAATAATTTTCAATACCTGAAAAATACTACAAAAACTATTGTTTTACTCTAGAGGAAAAAAGTTAGAATTAGTTATTATTTCAGATTCAAATTTTTGTGGTTGTATGTTGGATATAAAAACCACTTCAAGAATATGACAGTTTTTGGGAATGTATCTAGAATAATTTTGAAGTAAGAAGCATAAATATATGGAATTATCCTTAATTGAGGTTGAGCACACAACTACAAGGAGTTCTTTAGTATTAATTATATGAATGAATCAAACACTACATGAATTTGGATATCAGTTCAATAATTTCATTATAAATTGTTACAATACTAGTGAGGAAAATATTTCTAAGAATCCTATATATTTTTCTAGAAAAAAGAATATTGATATAAGACATAACTTTCTGTTAGATCTTTATTATATGGGTGATATAACACATGAATTCATAGGTATAGAAAATCATTTTTAAAATATTTTTACAAATCCTTTTACTGCTTAGAGATGCAATTATATCAATAATGATCTATGAAAAAAATTTAGATTAATGAATATTAAATTTGATGTTAAAATATTTTTAATTATATTTTCAAATTCAATATAAAATCATTAGCATATATTTCATAGGGTTATTAGGATGAACATGAGTTTTTTTATCATATGTTTATCATGTTTATGATAAACACCTTTTTCCAGATCTTATATACTCACATAATCACCATTCTTACTGTAAATAAAGTCGATATGTATTTTTTACGAATTTTATTTGTAGAGATACCATACCTATCATGTAGAATGATTAGAATACATATTGTACATATGATATTTATTGATATACAATAATCATTCTTACTATTCATATATTAACATAGATAGTTTTAGAAAAACATTCTTGTCGGATTTCTCTTAAGAATATTATTTTAACAACTAAATGATTTAAATTTTAAAAATCAAATATAAATCTAAACCGGTCCATTTATTTTCCTTTATATATATTTTATCCTTTAGATTCTTTTGATCACATCATTTTTTTATTTACTGAAACATGTCTTTCTCCCATCTCAAATCACTCAAATTTACCACCCATTTTAAAACCAATATAGATCTGGAATCAAAACATATAGTTATGGATGAATCATTTGTCAAATGTTTCTTTTCCAGTTCATTGACCACCATAGAAAAAATCTATGAAGATAGAATCTAGATTCATTGTTTTATTTGACCTAATAACCAAAAAAAATTAGTCATCTATTTTATTTGGATATACTATCAAAACAATTTAATGCCAAGTTGATCACTAGTCTGGAATTTTATTTGGAAACAAGGATGGGATGCATGGTTTAGAAAAAACATTTGCCCATTATTTTTGAACCCTGTAAAATATTTTTATGAAAATTATTAATTATTACGTAGAGAATATAATGAAAAAATAAAATCAAGGATAAAGTAAGAAGTTTTTACTTTCTCAACAAATATTTTGGATGAATGTTTGGGTGTGCCACAAAAGGGTGAGTTTGATGATTACTAAAGTTCATATCCTATCAATAATCCAATGTTCATGTTTGAGAAATCCATATATGAATTCACTAGGGTTTCTTCCCCCTCTTTCTCAGTTTCTATGGTTCTCATCACTAATGCTCCTTGCATCGGTCATCGCAATGGGTGGATCTCTGTTCTGCTCTTCTCATTCATTGGGTGTTTTTTTTTCATTTTTGTATTTATTTCCTCTACATGATTTCAGTTCTTCTTCTACTGTTGTTCTATGATGTTCTGTTGTCCTCTGTCGATTCACGTTCCCCAAAGGTCGCTACCATGCTCTTATCGATGGAACCTTTGTGCAAAAACCCTACTTTGGATTTACCTAAAGGCGCTCTGGTGGTTTAGGATCTGTTGTTATCAATATTCGGTGGTTTTCCTCTTATCTCAAACACCAATATATTCTATTCATGCCTTTTCCAATGTACAAGAATTTATTTCTTCAGGTATGAAGGTGTTTGCGGTAGTCTTGGGATGGTGTTGGTGGTCGCGTTCGACATCAAGGGTGTGTATCGACAGTGTGGCTCTGGTGCTTGGTCTCAACATCTGCAATTTGTGTTGGTTCTCATCTGTTCTTGGGGTTCTTTTTGCATTGTTATTCTCAGATTTCTGATGCTCTTCAACTTTGGTATTTTTTTATGGCCTATGACGATGTCTGGCATGGTGACACTTCATATTGAATGATGGTGGAGCCTCCTGCAGTTTTCATTTGTTATCAGTTTCTTATGATGTTCTTGTTTGTTTTTCATTCTCGCAACATCAGTAGTGTTAGAAAAATATTTTTCTGTTCGGCTCTGAGGTTCTTTTGGTTTTTTATGGTGTCAATTTTTCTGGTTCATTTCCCTCTATTTAGATGGCTTCTGGTGGTGGATTTCAAGGATTTTGATTGAAACTCTGGCAACAATAGTGGCGACAATGAAGGTGGTGGTTCCGAGATGTGATGATGACGGAGGTGCCTAGATGATGGTTTGTCATTAGATCAAATCTAAGCAGGTGAGCGAATTATGGGTCTCAAGGTGGCTCTTGGTTCAACCCATAATGATGCAGTTGGCACATGATAGGAAAAACAGTTTTAGGATTTTGAAATTTGAATTTGGAACCATATTTGTGGTGTGGCGCTTTGGTTTGGAAAAGTGGGAAGCGATGGTTTTTTATTGTTTTTGGAATGTGGTGAATTTTTGTAATATGGTGATGTTTTTTGAACCTTGTGATGTATGGTTACCACTGACCCTTAAATTGGATATTAGAAAATATAAAAAAACAATATTTGGTGGATATATGAATTCACTAGGAATTTAACATCTAGAATATCCACTACTGTCATGCTAAGTGGATATTATAGGCTTATAGTTTTGATTATTGAGCATGTTATTTCTAAAAGAAAATGATATTTTTATATTATGAGAAATCAAGATTATTTTTCTAATTTTCAATGAATCATACTGTTTAGTTTATTTTGTGCATATATTTTATATGGAATATTTTAGATCTATATTAAATAAATTCAAGGTTTATCACTTTATCATATCCGTGATTAATATACGCTCTGATAGAATTTAAAAGTTGTTTTTCATAGAAAGATGATAATGAAACTACATAATATAGATTATATATTATAAATAAATAGTTTTAACATCCCATTATTTAATGGTATGTCCTTTTTTAAAATTAATATCTTTGATAACTTACATTGCAAACAACACCAAGTTTAGAGGAACAATAATATACAATTATATATCATTATTTTAACATGATTAGTATAACCTATATGATATAGTGGAATGAATGAATATTATTAATTGAATTATGAAATTATATTATTATATATTTAATCAGTTTTTTTTTAAATTTATCCAAATGATTTTATAGTCTTAAGATTTGAATCAATCTATTTTTATTCATTAAAAGGATATACTTTTTAAAAGTTAGCATTACTGACTTTTAATGATGAGCTTCTTTTAAATATATTTTTTAACAATTTTATAATTTCTATTTTAAATAAAAAAATATTCTTTGAAATAATATTATTAAAAAATTGGACTAATTATTTTTTTCTGATAAAATTCTTGTTTGGATGAATAATAAAAAATTATTGTATTTTAATAGAAAACATCATTGTCATAAAATTAATTTATACTATTATATTATATTTTTTAATGGTTTCAAATTATAATTTGATATTTTTTATAATTTAGTCCAATTTTAGTCATTGTGATTAATTTAACATTGAAATTTGATATAAAAACTTTGTAAATTTTTAAACGTTTTTACTTTCAAAACATGTTTTCTTGTTCTGTAAATTGGATTAATATTAAATTAATAAATGAAAATAATATGATTATAATTATGGACAATTTATTCCTTATATGGAATCATTGATTAAAATTTATTTTAATTTATGCCTTATATCTTTAGGCAATATGAATAGTAATTTTTTAACTTATCACGGTTAAGGGTAAATTGGGTAATGGAGGTTAAATATAAAATTATAGGTATTATAAAATTACTATAAAATTGTGAAAATTTTTACTGGATGATTTTTTACCCAAATATTCTTTGTAATGAATTTATCACATATTGGAAGCACTTGGATAACCATAAGTTTTTTTAGTATTTCAATCTAAGGGATGTCCAATATGTCACACTCCTGTTTTTAATATGTATTTCATTTTTTATATTTGGATATAAATAATATATATTCAACAAGAAATTTAAATTTTAAATATAAAATTTTTATCATTATCGTGATTATGTATGTTTAATTTGTAGTGAATAAAAAATTAAATTAAAGGCTTTGACAATGTTGATATAGTTATGACTCAATTAATAAAACAATTAGGTAAATGATAATTTAAATATTAAAACAAATATAATTTGACCTAATTAAGGTGTTAAATTAATTTTATTAGTAAATATGAAATTTTAAGAGTATATTAAGTAATTGTTTTCACTGATATAAGTCTGGATTGATTTTTCTAGTGTCAATGTTATGAATATCATCAACATTGATGCTTATGATATTTTATAAAAATAATATTTTATCGAATTATTTAAAAATCATAAAACTATTAAATAAGTACAATGTGTTGCTATTTGGTACAAAATATTATACTTTTTTCATTTACGGTCCAATTGAAACTATATATGTAGAAATCCCACCCTCTTAATATTAAAAACGTTGTTAATATAGTTAAAATTAAAATGGATTAACAAAGGGTTAATCAAAATAATAAGGTTTAAATTATATAAAAGTGTACCTAAAATACATTTTTTTGATGAAATTAAAAAATTATAATAAATATTATTATAATGAATTGAATTTTTTAGGTATTTGGATTGATAATAAATTTATTATAAATTAGTCTTTTGAGAAATTTATAAAGCTCCCATGCACTCTCTTATAAAGTACACATCTCTTACTCTTTTATTCACACATCAGAACCTATTTGGTTCTGCCATACCCTATCCAAAAATTCTCCCAAAATCCTTCCATCTTTTATCTAAGCATTTATTTTTTCATAAAAACAATCAATGAAGTCCTTTTATTCAAATCAAAATGAGATACCCAAAGAAGACGTAACAGTCATCAAAAACGTTTTTGTTTTATTTCTTCCCTAAACACCATTAATTTTTTTATTTCATGTTTATATAATAATGTCAGTATACATAATATATTGGAATATTTTTAAATTAATTAATCATCCTACAATTACACACTCTTCTATCTAATGGGAAACAAACTTACTGTTTTTGTTGATAGAGAACTACATTCACATGAAATAATGATGTACATTTTTAATTTACCGCCACATATAGTTGGGAATTATGATGAAAAATAAATTTTTATATGATATATATAGAATATATAATTTATTTATTTATCTATAATATTTATATAATACATAACTTTATGCACACAATTTTAGGGAATATGATAACATCCTTTGTAAATGTGTGGACTACTGCCTCTTCAAAGCGATTTGATTTATTCACGTTATACTTGAAATGTATTATAGATAGTTTAAAATATAAATATGTGAAATATATGAAATAAATATGATAATTTAATATATATATATATATATAATTTAGTTTTCATTATCTTATATATAATAAAGAAATGGAAGTCGCATGCCTGCGTACGTACGACCTACTATCTCCATGAGCAGTGCATTTCGTTTCCTATCTCTTGATTTTATGGATTATAATAAATACATATTTATTGAATATATATGATATTTACATCATGGATTAAATTCTTGAGATAATTAAAAAAAAATTTAATTATTTTTTTAATAAGTGACAATTCAAATCACACATGGAGAACTTGGAAACTAACAAAAACAGTAAAAATAATGGATGATTGTTAAAAAATTGGTCATAAGAAATTATAAAGAAATTAATAAATTAAATTACATAATTTAATATGGTTTTTAATAGATTCATAACAAAAATATATTTATTATACATGATTTTGAGACACGGATGGAGGAAATCATATATATGGTATGGGTTTTCTCATATCACTTTTACTTCTGTGAGATATATGCCAATGTCACCAGTTCTTCTTTTTCATTTGTGTAAGTGATTACCTTTGATATATCATATCATGAATATCCTTTCAATATATATTTTATATATTTTATTTTATTTTATTCTTTCATTGGTATTATGATTTATACTTTTCAATGTGGTATGAGAATCATTGGAATGTTTAATGATTATTTCTTCAATAATTTTTCAATGGTCTCAATTATATGTATCTTCAAATATTTTTTCAATATTTTACTTCACTGAATTTTATCTCTTATGATACTATATAAGATATGTAATTAATTAGATTATAAACATTTTTATTTTGGATGTTCTATTTTGATACCATTTATGGTTTATGCTTAAAGTATAGACATTTCATGTACTAGTTTTTTAATAGGAATGTTTATGTTGTTTATGTTTCACCCTTTTCATATGATGAATGTACTGGAATTTTTTTTTATTAGCGGGGTTATCTATATCCCCATGATGTATCAGTAAGAATCATGAGAATAAATCAGTTGGCGACAAACCCTTCATGTTTTTTCAATGCAATTTTAAATTTATAAGAGGATTGATCATAACCCAAATCAGACGAGTTTAGACCCACAAACATAAACTATCAAAAAGATAGATCCTGATATAAAATTCTTGAGGATATATCTTGATAGTGAAGATTACCAAAAATTTTAATTCTATAATTATCATTATTTTATATTTTTACTGAAATTGTTTAAATGTTCAAGGTTATGTTTCCATGAACATGTCATTATTTAAATGGAATTTTATTAGTTATTTTCCTTGACATATTTATTATTCTTTATCTAGTTATATGAATGGAAGGTATTTTTTGTAATTTACCTTTTTATGTTGATTTATTCTCATTAATTCATTATTTCTTCCACTTTACATACCCTTATTAAGCACTTGAGCTCATTGTTTTTTTCCATTCATAGAAATATAATAATTGTACTAGTAATGGTATTAAAGGATTTTCTAGATGTAATAATGATGTCCTAAAATGTAAAATATGTGTTTTGTAATTAGCGTATTTATTTGTAATAAAATACTCATGTATGTATCTAGTTTACCATTCAGTATTTCATTGCTTGTAATCATGATAATGTCATAAAATAATGCACTAGATCTAGGCTTCAGGGGTCAGGGCATTATAGTTGGTATCAAAGGATGTCTAATATAAACCTTGGGAACTAGATTTCACAAAATATATATTATAGAATATAACCCATAAGTATAATTTGAGGGTATGTATATAAGGACATCCAAATGTTTATATTATATAGAGATTATATTTTTTTTCCTAGAAATACATCACTTTCTAGGTAATACAAGTGGACGCTGATCTTGAACAGATGTACCTAGGGTTAAAAACTATAAAAAAACTACATGGGGCCAAACCCAATCTTAACCTATTACACAACAATGGGTCTAACTACACAACTGATTTGACTCTCCTAGGGTATATACTTAGGATCATTCACATTTTCACTATAAACATTTATGAAGGATCTAGAAGTAAATATCCCCCCAAAGAAACCATGTTTATGATTACGAGATTATAGGGATAAACATCCAATTTATGTTAATTTTTTTACTAGTTTGATGTAATACATTTGATTCATAACCTAATATATTGTATTCCACTGTTTTGAAATGGTACACTGTGTAAGGAATGGAAATCAAATCAATGCACATAATCCATGTAAGGATTTCCATCCTATTGAAGATAATGATGTTTTAGTTAGAGGTGAAACTGGTATTAAGAAACTTATAACTATACTGGGACAATTGACTTAGGTTATGAACAATGAACTTACCATTATAGAGCATCATGATTCATAACATTAAGGATAAATGTTATACTTCTTCCTGAGACAACAACCTCCAAAATTCAATTGGAATAAAAATCCAGTTTTAGCCGAACGATGAATAAGTTCTATAGAGAAGACATTTCTTTCTTTGGGAAGTAATTAATGGAAGAAGGCTTCCATGGCAGTCAATTTCCTCTTAGAAGATGTGGATCAACAATAGTCCTTGAATCAAAACCTGAAGGAGTATGAAATAAAAAATGTGGAATAAAAATAATTTATGTATTTTTTATTGAAAAATATTAACCACGCAAACCAATAGAGGATATAGAGAGGTAATTTTAGAGTATGAGAAAAAATGATGATGATAATGTTGCTATGTATTAAGCCAATGTATAAGGTAATAAAGGCATATTGTGTACTACATACATATCTCAAGAAGTAATAGTGATCATTTCTTTAATGAGGTAAAGCCATTCTTTTGATGGGAATCAGTCTCTTAAACATTATCACCATATGAGGATATAATCAAATGTGATATCATGAAAGATAATAAATTATAAATTATTAATGACTTTAATATGAAGTAAGAGGAGGAGAGGAAAACAAAGATTAATATGGATATAGGGAAGAATGAGAAAAAGGATTTTCCCACATGTAATAACTATGGAGATACTCCCCCAATAGAGGGACTGAGAGGATTGGGTGTTTCTTATTTATATACATAAAAGTATAAATATTATAAAAATGAAAAGGGAAAAATAAAAGAATGATATTCATTGTTCCAACTGTTGTGAAATGGGGAATTATGTAAAAAAAATTCATATGAGTCAAGGGAATATACCTCTGAAGAATAAAAGGTATCTCAATTAAGCTTATGTTATTATTATAGTATAAGTGAAATAATTGAATTATTTGTGTTATTATCTTTGTTGTAAATGTATTTTATAAATGATACTCTTTTTATATGAATAATAAGATATATAAGTATTGTATTATAGTACTTCTTCTTTAAGAATTTGGAAGTAGACATGTTTTCATCAATTTTTCTAAAATATAATGGTATTCAAATATTCAGTATGGGATATTAAGAGTTAAATTATACTATTTACAAAAACTAATTCTGTAAATAGATAGAAATTCATAAAAAATGTTTAGACTTTTAATTTGAACATAATATTTTTAATGAGTCTTAAGGTAACATCTTATTGAATGGATTATGTTGATATTAAGATATTATTTTTTGATGTTAAATTATGATTTATATAATATTTTGTGGAATATTTTTTTTATTTTATTAAACATTTAAGAGGATGAAGGAAATACATTTGAACCTTATGATTTGTCATCAGTTATTTCTGAATATAAATTCATCTTCAATACCCATCTTTAGGTGTACAAAATCAAGTTAAAATAGTTCAAAGCACAACCATTATATAACATTATGACTGGGAAAGAAATAAAGTGAGGTTTCTTGAGTGATTTATCATAATATTAAATAATCACCCAACTTTAGAAAAAAGGATTTTGTAACAAAACTATTATCCAGAATTAATGTTCCTTTAACCCATCACATATTTATAGTTTTTTATGGTAAAATTTCTAATGGCCATGTTCTGTATCACACTCCATCAGAACATGACATTTAGATTTCTCTCCAATGTTCAGTTTTACAGTTTTCACTAAGGTTATCATATTATAAATCATAATTTTCTTACCTTATCATTCCATTTTCTATAGTATTAATAGGATTTTTTGTTAATACTATTTACGATGTGGGTCTCCAGCAATGGAATTTTATGGTAACAAAATTTTATTCTTGAAATGAAATTAAAAATTATACGGAAATAATTTTTTGAAATAGGGGAAAATATAACACCCTTATAAATCATTGAATTTCGATTTTTAAATTTAATCTCTTCGAAATAATATTTTTTACTGAACAACAAATTTAAATAAATAATCATATACAATTAATTATCACTATTTTTACATGACCGTTATATGCTTTCAGTTACATCAATGTGAATAAAATGTATTAAACAAATAATATTTTTATATATTGTTTTTTTAATAATATATTTTCACATTTACCCAAATAATTTTATAGTCATAAGATTAAAATGAATCACATTCTACACATTAAAATGCTATATTTTTTTAAAGGAAATTTTATCGGCTTTTGATGGCACACTGGTTTTAAATGTAGTTATTGAAAATTTTAGAAGTTCTATTTGAAAAAAATAAAATTTTAATTAGAAATTGGATTTTAGAAACCTAAATCTGTTGATTTTTTTTACTTTTCTGATATAATTAATGTTTTGATGAATATGAAAAAAATGTATTTTCATTGAAAAATATTTTATCATTAAATTTAGTTATAGTGTTAAATTATATTATGGAATTTTTTTGAAGAATAATTAGATTAATTTGATTTATCATTTAATCTAATATATTTTATTGGAATCAATTTTGCATTGAAATTTGATATAAAAATTATATGCACTTTTAGACATTTTTACATTAAAAACTCATTTTTTTCATTTAAAAAAATGTGATTAATTTTAAAGTAATTACAAAAATTTCGGTTTATAATTTTTAAAAATTTATTTTTCATTTGGAATTAGTGAATCCAAATTATGTTAATAGGATCCTTTATTTTTTGACAATATGAATAGTGAATATGTTTTTTTAAATACAGGGGTGAAGACTAAATTGGGTAATTAAGGTTAAAATTTTTAATATAGTTGTTGTATATTTACCCAAAAAATTTTAATATTTTATTGAATAAGTTAGTTTCATCCAACATCATCATTGTGCCGATTTTGTGTCCACTAAGAGCCATATGAAAGATTTTAATCATTATTTTTGTATTTTATTCTATGGGATGTCAAATATTTCACACACATGTATTGAATAAATATTACAATTTTTATATTTTGTAATAAAGATTATATATCAGAATATAAATCTAAATTTTATATCTAAATTTTTTATATATTTCATGATTATTTATTTTTAATTTTTATGAATTAAATAATTAAGTTAATGGACATTACAATGATGATGCAATAATGATTCTAAAAATGAAACAACCAATTAAATGATATGAGAAATATTAAAGTAAATAAAATTCTATATAATATTTATTATCCAAGAATATTATATGTGAATACAAAATCTTAGGGGTACATTTATTGAATTGTTTCCAATTAATCTTGTTATATTGATCTTTTTAAAGTCAATTTTATGAATATG
The DNA here is from genome assembly GCA_963277665.1 of Viscum album. Classification (NCBI taxonomy): domain Eukaryota; kingdom Viridiplantae; phylum Streptophyta; class Magnoliopsida; order Santalales; family Viscaceae; genus Viscum; species Viscum album. Next base: position 1,736,351,490 of record OY728128.1, read on the forward strand.
GTCAAAATTGGCAGTTGTGATATTTTATGAAAATAATATTTTATCAATTTATTTAAAAATAAAAACATACATATATAAGTACAAGGGATGATATATGGTCTAAAATAACATAAATTGGTCATTTATGGTCTCATTTAAACTTAATATGTAAAAATGGAATCCTCTTAATATTAAAAACATTGTTATGATAGTTAAATTTTAAAATTACTCAACAAAGGGTTAATCTAAATGATAATGATTAAAACTGACTAAAAATGTGTATCAAATATTTTTTTGATGATATTACAACCTTATCATATCATGTAATATAATCAATATACTTTTGGAGGTATTTTTATTTAGATGTATTTTATTATAATTTAATTATTTGAGAAATTCCAAAAGTGCACCTCTCATTTATTATAAAAGTACACCTATCTTTCTATTTTATTCACACATAAGACCCTAATTGGTTCTTCCAAAACCTATCCAAATATTATACCAGAATCACCCCCTCATTATAGAAGAATTACTTTTGTCAAAAAGCCATCCCAAGATCTCCTTTTGTGAAAATCAAAAGAAGAACCCCAAAAAAGATGTAATGTTCATTGACGAACAATTTTATATTATTTTTTCCTTAAACCCCATTAAATTATTTTTATTTTATGTTCATATAATAACCACATAATCATAAAGATACTTATATTATTTTATAAAAATCGTTTGACCTACACTTACGCACACCCCCATCTAGTTGGTGACAAGCTTGTCGTTTTTGGGTACGATAAACTACTATCTCACAAAATGATAATGTTAGTTTTTCCTTTACCACATCTCATGGTTGGGAATTATAATGGAAAAAATATTTTTAAATATATATATATATATAGTTTTATTAATTTGATTATTTTTATATATATTTTTATTCTCCACATACATTTATACACAATATTTTTGGGAATATGATAATATCGTTTTTGGATATGTGGACTGTCACGACCCGTCCTCGGGGCCCATGCCGTGACTACCCCAAGCTCGTCTTCCATAGGCCAGGGGATGACGACTAGAACCAAAGGCGTAAATCCCAATAACTGGGAAGGAATTGCCTTTATAAAAGTAAACAAAATACCACAGAGTACAAGCGGAAATAAAACCCTAAGTATAAAGAGAAGTGCTAAAAGGTAAATGGGCCAGAATACAAACCCAAAAAGAAAGTACAACTACAAAACAGCAAAGTACAACAGAAAAGACAAAAGCTGGAAGGACGGAAGAGGCGCCTGGGTCGTCCTCCTCAGATCCTACCTGACGGGTAGGTACAGATGGTGCAGCTCCTGGATCGTCCACCACAGATCCTACCTGAATGGTAGGTACAGATGTCGCAGCTCCTGGATCGTCCACCATGGATCCTACCTGAAGGGTAGGTACAGATAGCCTCCACAACACTCTCGCCCGTTGATAGAGCAAATATTTTCAATTAATTTATATTGTATATAATTGTTTATACTCCCAAAAAATTGTTATTGGATAGGTAATTGTCATGTTTTTAGGTTTTAGTGTTATTTTGAACCCAAATGTGAAAAACGACTATTTCTGGATTTTTGACAGAATTTTACGTCAGGGGTATTTCGGTCATTTATGGAAAAACTAAAATTCCAAATTTTATGATTAAAATTTAGTTATAATCCTTATTTAATTTCCATCATTTTTTTCTTCTGGACCAGGATCTGATTCGGCCATCTATAGGGTCTAACAATTCATTGAAGTTGGGAATTTTTCCTTGCGGACAGCGTGGACCCACCCAACATAAAGGACATCAAACTCGGCCTACAATTATCTAAATGATGTGTTTCCACCTGGGATATGACTAGGACATATAATGGCGAGTCTACAAGAAATTTGGGGAAGTTTGGAAGTCATTAAAGAGTCCATTAGACGACATACATTTGGAGGAACCATCCTGGAAACTTCATCCAGAAACAGAAACCGAGAATGAAAGATTCATAACTCCTCCATCCGGTTTTTAAATGAGCGGAAATTTGGGGAGAGACAGACAAGATAATTGTGCACAACATTCATGAAGGGTGGAACGCGTGAAGAGGTCATTAATGGGGTAGAAAACGCTCAAACTTTCAGAGGTAGAATTGTTCCTATAAAAGGAGGAGAGCTCCTCCCCCTCAAGACATCTCATTCTCCACCCCATTCCTTCTGGGGCACCAAGGAGAAGAACTTCTCAGATTTTTCTTTTATTTCTTTTGTTTTAAAATGTCTCTCCTCTCCCGAATTATCTCGCTTACCCCATCCATGGAGGGGTAATTTCATTTGAGTGATCGGAAAGAGGGGAGGCTGGACATATGTGTTTTGCTTGAGTTTTTGTGCTTGAAATGAATAAAATTTGTTCTTCTTTCTTCTTCTGGTTTCAATTCATAATTCAGTATCAAATTCCGAATGTGGTTGTGTTAAGGTTTTTATTCTGAAATTATAAATTGCTTTGGTCGATGATCGCATCTCCCTCCACCCAATTCTAATCTGTATATGGTGGAACATGATTAGGGTTGGGTGGTGATTTCTTGACGGTTGTCAAGCACGTGTGTAGGATTGTATGTTGAAATCTTGGTTTATTAGGGAACAATAATTCCAGGTCTGGGATTACTCTAATTAATCAAGATACCTTCTACAACCCTAAACACATTGGAAGGAGGATAGACCAATCCAAGGTTTTAGAAAGGAAAATTTCTCATCACATCTCTCTTACCAGTTTAAGGAAGAATAGGAGATAAAATTTGGAAACCATGATAGCACAATACTAAGTCTAGCCGAACCTAATCCGATCACCATCTTTATAATTTGTTAAAATCAATCAATTTCTGTTGTTTGTTTCTCTCATAGACATTCAAATTAATTAAAACCTATCTTTTTAAGAAAACCAACAAAAAGTGACAACCTTGTTTTGTGTGCACTCCTCTTCGGGAGACTACCTAGGATCAACTGCTATACTATACTTAGGTAAATAAAATATTTTTTTGCCATGCCCCAAGACAGGCGTGCATCAAAATGGGCACCGTTTCTGGGGAGGCAGTGCCTCAAAGTTTTTTTAAAAAAATAAATAAAAAAATCTCTTTTGAATGACCCGTAGTTCAAATAGCAATTTATTTGAATTCGATCCAGAAATTGTGCGCACAATAATCAAATTGAGAAATCAAAATCTTCCAAAAGATTTTGAAGAAATCAATCTCACTGATTCAAGTGATACCTTTAGTGGAGACTTTGAACCTTTAATAATGGCTTTAAATCCCAACCGAACCCTACGTGACATCTGTGCACATCAATTTGTCAATCAAAATTATCAACTTGCAATTCCTGCCATAGAAAATGATTTTGAATTGTGAATTAACATGATCCAAGTGCTTCCTAAATTTCATGGTCTTGCAGGTGAAGACCCAAATCGACATATTCAAGAATTCACCTATGTCTCCTCCAGCTTCAAACCTCGAGCAGTCGCGGAAGAGCATGTGAAGTGGAGGGATTTCCCCTTCTCACTAGAGGGAGCAGCAAAGGAATGGTTGTACAATCTACAACCGGGGGAGATCAGTGACTGGGAAGATCTAAAAAATGATTTCTACAAATATTCTTCCCAACATCTAGGAGCACTGCAATAAAGAAGGAGATTTATGTCATCCATCAATCAACTGGAGAAACACTCTACGAATATTGGGAACGTTTTTAGAAGCTTTGTGCAAGTTTTCCACACCAAGAAATAGAAGACGACCAATTCCTTGTGTGCTTTTACCAAGGATTTCTTGACAATGACAGGAATCTACTAGATGCCTCGTCGGGAGGAGCCCTCATTGATAAATCACCTGTAGATATACAAATTCTGATTGAAAAGATTGCACAAAATTCACAGCAGTTTGGCAATCGAGGTACGATCACCAGAGGGATCCATGGGGTAAGAACATCCGATTCAGTTGATTTAATTAGGAATGAAATGGGTGAACTCACCAGGTTGGTGCGACAAATAGATGTGAACCATGTAAAGGAACAACAAGGGCCGAATCAGGTATGTGGTTTATGCTCTTCTAATTCTCATTACACTGATCAATGTCCAGAAGTACAGGGGACAGAATGTTGTGCTGCAGCCTATCAAAAAAGGAAATACCAACCGCAAACCCAACCAGGGTATGCATTTCAACAGAACCAAGCCATAGCACCTTTTTAGTAGCAATATCAGAACCCGATAGCATTCCAACAACCTTATCAGAAGCCCTTCCAACAACAACAAAATTTTCAACCACCACCTTTCCAGCAGAAAAATTATGAGCAACCATCCACAAGTGCACCGACAAATGAAGACCAACAACTGAAGACAAGAGTTGCAGGAATAGAAGATAAGATGGACAAGCTAGCTGATCAATTTGCAAGAATTATGGATGCTTTCACCAAGAACCAAGGTAATCTTCCTGCACAAACAATTCCCAATCCAAAAGAGAATGTTAGTGCAATCACAACCCGAAGCGGGAAGGAGCTTAAACCAGCAGAACAATATGAGGAGGATGAATCTAGGGAACCTGCTGAAGCTCATTCTTTCCAACCAAAAAATGGAGTCAACAACAAAGTAGAAAGAACAAGGTTCAAGAAAGAAAGACAAGAAACAAAATTGCAGAAACAACAAAGGGAGAAAAAGGATATTCCAGCACCATTCCCATCAGCATTGGTTGAGTCAAAGAAGGGAGAAGAAGAACGACTTCAACGGGAAATTCAGGAAACATTTCGAAAAGTTCAGATTAACATTCCACTACTGGATGCAATCAGGAAAATCCCTAAATATGCAAAATTTCTAAAGGATCTATGTACTAAAAGAAAGAGGCTGGATGGAAATGAAAGAATCAACTTAGGAAGAAGCGTCTCAGCATTGATCACACCACAGATACCACAAAAATGTCAAGATCCAGGGACTTTCTCTATTCCATGCACTATCGGTTCATTAAATTTTACTGATGCACTATGTGATCTTAGAGCTTCGATAAATGTGATGCCTCACTCTTTGTTTTCATCTTTGCAGATCAGAGAACTAAAATAAACTCGGGTGTTGGTACAATTAGCAAACAGATCCACCGTTTTCCCAGTTGGAGTCGTCGAAGATGTACTTGTAGGAGTGAGAGGATTAATCTTTCCAGCAGACTTTTATGTCCTTACCATGGAGGAAGATCGAGCACCATCCCAATCTCCCATCATCCTAGGGAGACCATTCTTGAAAACAGTAAGGACAATCATCAACGTGCGTGAAGGAACACTCACCATGGAGCTCGGAGATAGTACGGTACACTTCAATATTCTTGATACGATGAAACACCCATCCAGCAATCACTCACTTTATGCAATCTCCCATGATGAAGGTATAGAACCAATTGAAGACTCAAGTATGCTTCATGACTTTTTATCTGTGGGAGAACACTCTTCATTTGAATTTTATAACTCCCATGAACCTGAAAATTCTAATATCATGTTGGAGGATGAGGTAAAATCTGATTTTTTTGATGATTTGTTAAAAGGAAGTAATATTATTCCCGAGAATTCAACATTAGAAGTAGGAAACCTAAATGAAATATCAACCCTTGAACAACCCCCATGTTTAGAACTGAAGCCTTTGCCATGTGACTTGAAGTATGCTTACCTAATGGAAGGGGAGAAATTGCCAGTAATCATTGCCAATAACCTATCGCATTTACAAGAAAAAAACATTGATTGACCTTCTCAAAAGGAATGTAAAAGCTGTAGGATGGAGTTTAGGTGATATTCCTGGAATCAACCCTAAGGTATGCTCTCACAAGATATTTTTAGAAAGTGAATCTCGGCCAGTTAGACAACCTCAAAGAAGACTCAATCCCACAATCATGGAGGTCGTTAAGAAAGAGATTGAGAAATTGTTAGCAGCTGATATCATTTTCCCAATCTCTGATTCTCAATGGGTCAGCCCAATTCATGTAGTCCCCAAGAAAACTGGCCTGACCACTGTCACAAATGAAAGAAATGAACTGATCCCCATGAGAATACAAAACAGCTGGAGAGTGTGTATAGATTACAGGAAGCTAAATCAAGTTACCAGAAAAGATCACTTTCCTATTCCATTCATTGATCGAATGCTTGAAAGGTTAGCTGGAAATACTCATTACTGTTTTTTAGATGGATTCTCAGGATATTTTCAGGTACCAATTGCACCAGAAGACCAGCAGAAGACAACCTTCACCTGCCCTTTTGGAACATTCGCCTATAAAAGGATGCCTTTCGGGCTATGCAATGCCCCAGGTACATTTCAACGGTGTATGGTGCGTATTTTTTCGGACCACATTGAGGATTACATGGAGGTGTTTCTTGATGATTTCACAGTTTTTGTCAATTCATTTGATCTTTGCTTGGGAAATTTGGAAAAAGTTTTGAAAACATGCATTGAAAAGAACCTTGTCTTAAATTTTGAAAAATGTCATTTCATGGTTGAAAAAGGGATAGTGTTGGGGCACATAATTTCACAAAAGGGGATTGAGGTTGATAAATAAAAAGTTGATTTAATAAATTCCTTACCATATCCAACTTGTGTCAAACATGTTAGATCCTTTTTAGGGCATGCAGGATTTTACAGAAGATTCATCAAGGATTTTAGTAAAATTTCTCTCACTCTCTCAAGATTACTTATAAAGGATGCTAACATTAATTTTGATTGTGCATGTAGGGAATCATTTGATTAATTAAAGGAAAGGATGATAACACCACCAATAATGCAGCCACCCAATTGGGATTACCCTTTCGAGATACTTTGTGATGCATCCAACCAAGCAGTGGGAGCCGCTCTATCACAGAGAATTGACAGCAAACCTCAAGTCATCTCCTACGCATCAAGGACCTTATATGAAACACAAATAAATTACACAACCACAGAGATGGAGTTCCTTGCAGTCGTTTTTGCACTAGATAAATTCCGATCATATCTTCTGGGCACTAAAGTTGTTGTTTTTTCTGATCATGCAGCTCTTAGGTACTTAATGAAAAAGGCGGATTCTAAACCACGGTTGGTGAGATGGATGCTACTCTTACAAGAGTTCAACTTGGAAATAAAATATAAGAAGGGGACTGAAAATCAAGTGGCTGATCATCTGAGTCGACTACCCCACACCGCTGAAACAGAAATACCAATACAGAACCCACTTAATGATGAGCTTCCTGGAGAACTACTCTACATCATCAATAGTGAAGTACCATGGTATGCCAACATTGTCAACTATTTGGTAACATCTCAAGTACCCTCTCATCTAAGCTATCATCAACAACATAAGCTTAAATCTGAATCAAGATTTTACATTTTGTAAGATCTGTTTCTGTGGAAAATTTGTAATGATCAAATCATAAGAAGATGCTTTCCAAGAAGTGAAATTGAATCAGTGTTTGAATTTTGTCATAAATTATCATGTGGAGGCCACTTTGGACCTCAGAGGACTTCCTGAAAAGTTTTAGAATCTGGAATCTACTGGCCCACCTTATTCAAGGATGCATATGAATTTTGTAAAAGATGTGAAAAATGCCAATTTTCTGGTAACAGATCCAAACGACATGAAATGCCACAAAAACCAATAACATTTTGTGAAATTTTTGAAGTTTGGGGCATAGATTTCATGGGACCATTCCCAATGTCATTTGGAAATTCATATATTCTTTTGGTTGTAGACTATGTTTCAAAATGGGTGGAAGCAAAAGCAACCAGAACTGATGATGCAAAAGTTGTTTGTGATTTTGTTAGGGCTAACATTTTCTGTAGGTTTGGCGTGCCACGAGCAATCATCAGTGATCAAGGAACTCATTTCTGCAACAGCAAAATGGAAGCATTGCTGAAGAAGTATGGGGTACATCATAGAACATCTACCCCATACCATCCCCAAACAAATAGCCAAGCAGAAGTCTCTAATAGAGAAATCAAAGCCATTCTAGAGAAGACTCTTAAACCCAACCGGAAGGACCGGAGCCAAAAGTTAGATGATACATTATGGGCATACAGGACGGCCTGCAAAACACCAATAGGGATGAGTCCCTATAGATTGATCTATGGAAAGAGTTGCCACCTTCCTGTGGAGTTGGAGCATAGAGCCTACTGGGCGGTCAGAGAGATGAATCTGGACCTTGAGAAAGCTGGGAAAGAAAGAAGATTGCAGTTGTAGGAGTTAGAGGAAATTAGAAGGGAATCTTTTGAAAACTCAATGATCTATAAAGAGAGAACGAGGATGGCCCATGACAAGATAATTCAACCAAGAACCTTCAACCCTGGAGATCACGTGTTACTCTTCAAATCCAGACTTAAGCTTATGCTAGGTAAACTTCGTTCCAAACGGGAAGGCCCCTTTACTGTTACTCATGTATATCCCTTTGGTGTTGTGCAGATTCAAAAGGAAGGAGGAGGAAACCCATTCACTATAAATGGGCAGAGGCTAAAAAAGTTCCATGGGACCGTACCTCAAGAACCAGTGGAGGAGATCACACTCCTTCATCCTGAATACAAATGAACACCTACCAGGTTGCATCATTCCTTTACACTTGATTAAATGCAGTAACTCAAACTTTTTGAGACATACATTTACATGCATTGAGGACACTTCATAAATTAAGTGTGGGGGAGGAAAAATTGTAGTCCAAGAGATTTTTCAAAAAAAAAATGTTTTGTTTTGTCGAGCCAACACCATTTAACAAAGGCGCTACCGGGAGGCAACCCGCATTTTCCCCCATTTTCCACTTGTCTTCTTAGTCATTTACCAGCATGATTGAATGGGCCTGCACTATCAATTGTTTTCATTTTTTTCAGGTCCATTAATGAAGAGGGTGTTGTGGGATTATACGTCATGAATAAAAGGATCCATTTGACATGGGAGTATGAGTTTCAATTCTATATTATCTGACTTTATTCCCTACTTTTTTAGTCTTTTAAAAAATTAATCAAAAAAAGGCATGCCCACGCTTGAATTCATGTTTTACTTGACCTCTCTAGGAGACATGAGTTTCTTAGAAATCTTGTTATGCCATGTTTTAGATTTCAATGTTAATGAGATTGAATGATTAAAATGGATAATTGGATGATTAAAGTGAAGCAAGGATATTGAAATAAGGAATCATGATTTAAGGGAATTAATTGATTCATGTAAATGAAATTTCCCTTCCATTTTTCATTCTTTGAATTTCTGAAATTCATGTGAATTAATTTGTTATTATTAATCATGCCATAAGTGATTGTCCAATATCATATTCTCATTCATAAGAGGATTTATAGACCAAATATTTCCTATTTTATCTTGAGCATATTTCTTGAGTGATCTTGGGAAGTGCCACCTCCTAGAGCTTGTATTGAAACTTGTCAAAGCTATGACTATACAAAACCACATTTAAAATGATTGAGGCATCTCTTTGGCTAGCCACATTTTATCCTGAAACCCACCTTTACATTTATCCTTCATAAGCCCTTAGATGCCATGAATTTCCTTATAGGTTTAAGCCACATTACAATCCAATTTTTCCTTACCTACCTGCACTTTTAGTATTTTTGAATGGTTATTTCAAGTTTGAGTGTGGGGGAAGGGCCTTTCGTGTGCGTTCCTTGGGATATGTATCATTTTTGGGTGGTGTAATGTATGCATCATCATTTTGGGCAATGTATTATTAGAAAATTGGGCATGATTCATCATTTCATTATGCTTCTTTCATTTCATCCGGTTCTCCATAAAAAAAGAAAAAAAAGATCAAAATAAAGCTGTGCCTTTCTGGAGATTTACAAAAAAAGAGAAAATAAAGATGTGCCTTTCTGGAGCTTTATAAAAAAAATAGGGAGAACATGGATGATATCATTATTTGTAATCATTTATTGACTCATGACCCATGTCATTTAAAGGGGAGTGGTGTTGTGATTCACATTTCAAGGGGATTTGAGGGAGGTTCATCTTGTGTTTTCACTTGATTAATCATGCATTGTACTTAAGATTCAAACCTCCTACTTCTGGCCTTAAATTATTTCAATCATTTACCCACCAACCCTAAGCCACAGAGTCATTTGAACCTTTATTGCAAGTCCTCATGATTTTATGTGTGTTTTTTCTTTACAAAGTGGAGAAAGTAGTTACTTTACAAGCCTATGGGTAAGGAGCATGTTCTCATGATATGAGCATAACTCCACTATTAATTGTATCATGAGTGATGAGAGAAAATATTCAATGTGAGGTAGGTCATGATTTGGCATGTTTAATAATAATAAATTGAGAAGCTTGAATGAATGAAAGGAGAAGCTTCATTATTTCTCAAAGGAGAAAAGTAAAATGCATGAATTGATTGTTTCTTTGAAAAATGGGAAATTAAATTTTTATTTTTGTGGAACTGGAAAATTTGATTGGACATTTATAATCATTTGATTTTATTCCATTTTAAATTTAAATATTGGTGACATTGGTGCCCTTTGGATTCCATGTTGAGATTTTATGCTTGAGGACAAGCATAGTTTAAGTGTGGGGGAATTGATAGAGAAAATATTTTCAATTAATTTATATTGAATATCATTTTTTATACTCCCAAAAAAGTGTTATTGGATGGGTAATTGTCATGTTTTTAGGTTTTAGTGTTATTTTGAACCCAAATGTGAAAAATGACTATTTCTGGATTTTTGACAGATTTTTTCATCAGGGGTATTTCGGTCATTTCTGGAAATATAAAATTCCAACTTTTCTGATTAAATTTTTTTTATAATTATTATTGTATTTCCATCATTTTTGTCTTCTGGAACAAGATCTGATTCGGCCATCTAAAGGGTCTAAAAATTCATTGAAGTTGGGAATTTTTCTGGGCGGACAGCGTGGACCCACCCAACATAAAGGACATCAAACTCGGCCTAAAATTATCGAAATGATGTGTTTCCACCTGGGATATGACTAGGACATATAGTGGAAACTCTACAAGTAATTTGGGGAAGTTTGGAAGTCATTAAGGAGTCCATTAAACGACATACATTTGGAGGAACCATCCTGGAAACTTCATCCAGAAACAGAAACCGAGAATGAAAAATTCATAACTCCTCCATCCGGTTTGCAAATGATCTGAAAGTTTGGGGAGCGACGGCCAAGATAATTGTGAACAACATTAATGAATGGTGGAACGCGTGAATAGGTCATTAATGGGGTCCAAAACGTTCAAACTTTCGGGGGTAGAATTCTGCCTATAAAAGGAGGAGAGCTCCTCCCCCTCAAGACATCCCATTCTCCACCCCATTCCTTCCGGGGCACCAATGAGAAGAACATCTCAGATTTTTCTTTTATTTATTTTGTTTTAAAATTTCTCTTCTCTCCCGAATTATCTCGCTTACCCCATCCATGGAGGGGTAATTTCATTTGAGTGATCGGAAAGAGGGGAGGCTGGACATATGTGTTGTGCTTGAGTTTTTGTGCTTGAAATGAATAAAATTTGTTCTTCTTTCTTCTTCTGGTTTCAATTCATAATTCAGTATTAAATTCCAAATGCGGTTGTGTTAAGGTTTTTATTCTGAAATTATAAATTGCTTTGGTCGATGATCACATCTCCCTCCACTCAATTCTAATCTGTATACGGTGGAACATGATTAGGGTTGGGTGGTGATTGCATGACGGTTGTCAAGCACGTGTGTAGGATTGTATGTTGAAATCTTGGTTTATTAGGGAACAATAATTCCAGGTCTGGGATTACTCTAATTAATCAAGAGACCTTCTACAACCCTAAACACATTGGAAGGAGGATAGACCAATCTAAGGTTTTACAAAGGAAAATTTCTCATCACATCTCTCTTACCAGTTTAAGGAAGAAGAAGAGATAAAATATGGAAACCATGATAGCACAATACTAAGTCTAGCCGAACCTAATCCGATCACCATATTTATAATTTGTTAAAATCAATCAATTTTTGTTGTTTGTTTCTCTCATAGTCATTCAAATTAATTAAAACCAATCTTTTTAGGAAAACCAACAAAAAGTGACAACCTTGTTTTGTGTGCACTCCTCTTCGGGAGACTACCTAGGATCAACTGCTATACTATACTTAGGTAAATAAAATATTGTTTTTCCACGCCCCACGACAGGCGTGCGTCACCCATCAACCTCTTCCGAGTGTCGTCTCACCGTGAAGTCCACCTCCGGGTACCGACTCGTCGTGTAGTCCACCTCTGGGTACCATCCAGTCTCGAACACTCGGCCTCCGTCAGCACTGCCCGTCATCTGCAGCCAACACAATGAGGTGCGGGCATAGCCCGTGCAGGGGTGAGTATAACGATACTCAGTAGGGACCCTGAGACCCTCAATGTCTCACTAAAACCAACAAGGATAATCACAAAGAAGATCTCAACAGTTAACCTCTACAAAGGTATATGCCCATACATATACCTATGTTATCAAGTAACCCATCTCAATCATGAGGAAACACAAGGATTAAGAAATCAACGGATAACCACTACCCAGGTATATTCCTATACATATACCTATGTTTTCAAGTGACCCATCTCAATCATGAGGTAAACACAAGGGTCAAAAGTCTCAGCTCAAACCAAGATTTTCATTATCGAAACTGTAACTGCTGAAGAGCTCAGTCTCTGGAGTGTACAGTGGTCCTGTCACGACTCCGAGGTACTGCTCACTAACCTAAGACTGCTGAGGTACTCCTCCTGTCGAGTACCGCGGGCCAACCACCCAAACACAGTAGTGCTTCCCGCCGGGGTATGCCACCCAAACATAGTAGTGCACACCCCCTAGTAGCCTGAAGAGGTACGCTCTGGACGAGTATCGCGGGTCTGCACCTTCACACAAGTAGTGCTCCATCCTCCATGGGTCTGCACCACACAAAGTAGTGCTCCGTCCACTGGGCTAGTCGACTCACTCCATGTCGAGTCGGTCAAGAAGTCGTCAGGTCTCAGTCGGCTACACGGTATTCGTACTCTGCAAGCTCGTCTCTGGGAGGGTCCGCTCCACGAGCTACAGGTCGATACTCCAAGAATCTCAAAGTCCTACGAAGAAGTATCCCAAAGGACCGCCTTGTCAAAGAGGTCTCAATGCAATAGACGGTGCGTCAATCGGACGCTCGGTCTGTGAGTTACTAGCTCTTTCATCATAGGGGCTCGGTTGGTTTCGTGTGCGAACCAACCCGGCCGTATCTCAAATGTACCCCAACTCTCATAGGGTAAACTCAAAGGGACCGTTTCTCAACTTGATCACCAACGCCGCAGACGGTTCGTCAAACGGACGTCTGGTCTGAAAGATAACAGCTTTTCCATTCCAAGGGCCCGGTTGGATTTCGGGTACAATTCAACCCGACCACTATCCAACAACAACCAAAACTCGGACGAAGTATGCCAAAATTTCCGTCTCATCAAGAGGAAATCAACGAGACAGACGGCGTGTCAATCGGACGCCCGGTCTGTGAGTTATTGGCTTTTTCGTTCCAGGGGCCCGGTTGGATTTCGTGAGCAAACCAACCCGTCCGCACTCCGACGGCATCCAAACCTCGGGCGGAGTAAGCCAAAATATTTGTCTCACATAGAGTAACCCATCAATGTCGACGACACGTCAATCGGATGTCCGGAGCTCAAGATATGAGCATTTCCGCTCCGAGGGCCCGGTTGGTTTCTTATCCGAACCAACCCGGCCGAACCCAAAATATTCCGAAACATTGAGCGTGATATACCGAAATGACCATCTCGATCCAAAGATCGCATAACTGCTGACGGCGCATCATTCGGAGGCCCGTAGCTCATGATACATGCAAAAGACCGATAATGGTCCGAAGATGGGGGGTCTGGGCCCGGACCGACCCGGTTGGGCGCGACCCGGCCCAGCCAGGGCGCGACCCGGCTGGCGGGTCGGCTCGGCCCGGCTCGGCTTGGCCGAGCGGCCGAGCGAGCGGAGTCTGGGGGCGGGGGCGGGGGCGCACTGCCCCAACGTGTGAACACCGCAGCCCCCCTGGCGGGGGCCGCCCTTGGTCAGCGGAAGCGGCATTGCCGCGTCCCGTGTGCGCCGGACCCTCGCGGCCGCGGGTCCGCTGGTGCCACCGCCGCAACGGCTTCAGCCATGGCGGCTCTATCTGGCGGCGCACCGGGGCGCCGCCGGCGCCGCCGGTGGTTTCTGCGGGCCACCGAAGTTGCTCCGGTGGTCCGATTCCACTCCCGTCTGCGCCGTAGCTCCTCCCGGGTCCCGTTCTTCACTGTGGAATCAACGAATCACCCCTGCGGCAAGTTTTGTCGTCGCCCACCAATCCGCACATCAACGAAGAACTGCGGAGGGTTTTCGGGCCGTGTTTGTTTGGCTCGCACCCTCCGCGTTAGGTGATAACAATCCGGAAGAAAAAATAATCCACACATGGAAAACAACAAAATACAATTTTAATAAATTAAAATTCATCTTGATTCAGGTTCTTTGTTTTTAGGAGGAAACAACCACGGAAATAAATTCATTTCACAAACAAAACCCCTACCTTAACTTATTTGTCATGACCCATCCTCGGGGCCCGTGCCGTGACTACCCCAAGCCCGCCTTCCATAAGCCAGGGGCTGGCGACTAGCACCAAAGGTGTAAATCCTGAAAACTAGGAAGGCATTGACTTTATAAAAGTAAACAAAAAACCACAGAGTACAAGCGGAAATAAATTCATTTCACAAACAAAACCCCTACCTTAACTTCATCGTCGGGCGTGAGATCGACCGTCGCAGAAGAAAGGGTCGCCGCATCGCGGAAGGGTGACGCTGTCATGCGGTACTCGGCGTCGCGTCGACGAACTCCGAGGATCAAGAACATACAGATTTAATTATAATAATTAAATCCATGTTGATGTTATAAACCAAAAGAAATAAAAAGGAGTGCTACCCCCTACCTTGTTGTTGTCGATCGAAGGTTGTCGCGGGGTTGGATCGTCGTGGAAGAAGCATCGCGGAAGGAGAATCGCGGAAGAACCGTTTTTGACGTCGCGGTACACGGCGTCGCGTCGTCGATCTCTGAGGGTTTGGCGTTCTTCATCGGAGGTCAGAGCATTCTTCGCGTTCTTCGCGTTCTTTGTCGAAGAAGAATGTTTTCCTCCCAAATTCTCTCCACGCAACGAGTCCAACTAAATAAAATAAGTTCAACCCTTGTTCTATTATTGACCTAAGCTTTTGAAATTCAAAAGATAAGAAACGAACAATTAATTCGTTGAATTAATTGTAACGATTTAACTGCCCAATTAATTGGGGCGTTTCTTAACCAGAAAAATTCACGGTTGACTTTCATTAATGAGGATGTTTCGCGGGTGCGTTACTTAGAGGAAAAGAAACGGTGAGGCTCGTGCGGGCCCCACCTCACAATTATACTACTAAGAGGGTATGATATTTTGGATTTCACCCTATCTGCTTCAACTCAGCTTAAGTAGCTTTAAGTGGCTTTTAAGCGGCCTTAAGTGAAATAAAATAAAGTTTGTTGTACCACATTATTTTATTTCTTAACTTAAAGCCCAAAAATTAAAAACTACACCCGAGAAAACGCAACTCTGGAAGAGGCGTTTCTAAGAAAACACCGATGCTGCGATTCCATCGGTGCCCCCGGAATTTGATTCCGAGCACCGGTTCAAAAGTTAGAAAAACATGGTCATTCATTCACTGAATGTACTCGAACCAAACTTCGGAAAATGATTCCGGGCACACCGGGCCTCAGAATCAGGCGCCGTCAGAAACTGCGTTCTTGAAAAATTCAAAAGAAAATTAACAAAAATAAAATTTCCTTGAAATTTACAGGTCTTTACATCACTCCCACCACAGGGCTTTATGTCCTCGTAAAGCTTTAACACAAACTAGGGTCACAAAAGCGGTACAGAGTACGAATCTGAGCCTTCTGCTCCCATGTTCTCACTAGAGGTTCCCATACTGCCAGAGAAAGTGCACCCGAGGAATAGATCATCCTTGTAGGATCCGCTCCTTTCGATCCTCGATCCCCACTGGAACCTCCATGAAAGACACTCCATTTCCATCATCCAGCTCCTCATGGTCGATGATATGCGAAGGGTCGAGCACGTATCTCCTTAGTTGAGATACGTGGAAATGGTCGTGCACCCGGTGCAACTGAGGTGGATGGGTCAAGCGGTAAACCACCCCGCCTGCCCAGCTGAGGACCTAAGAAGGTCTGCTGAACCTCGGAGATAACTTGCCACCTTGGCCACATCTCCATAAACCTCATCGAGGTGAGACCCGTATAATGACGTGATCGTCATCTTCAAACTCTAGATGTCTCCAATTCCTGTTAAAACTCAAAACGACTGCTGCCACGAGGGTAAGGTTGACCGACTCAAGAGTGATCGGTCGCACCCTCCTGTTCATGAGTTTATCCTGTGCTACCTAGGGTTTCCTTTTCGCTGAACAAGGAAAACCCATTCCAACGTCGTAGTAAAACCACAACCTTTTTGCCTAATACCCTAAATTTGTGTATGAACTGTGATGGCCCAGTCTATACTCAAACCAACATCGTAAGGCCACGACGCTACCACCAAGAGATCCCAACCGAAACTCTCGCCTCGAGGGTCTGACCACACCGTCGGCATAAGTGTGATTATCGAGTCTCCTCCAAAGGTATCTCCAGATGTGAGGTTCAAGTCCACGGATTACCGGAAACTCTAGGTCTGGAACAAGATTTGTGAAAGTGAGGAATGATTCATATCGACGTCTGTTACTACAGCAGCTAGTAGTGGACACAGACTGTCCCATGAATCATTTTTAGAGCCATTGGGTCACACTCCTTAACCACATGCAGCCGCACTCTTCCTCCGACCTCCAGCTCCCTAAGTATGGCGGGGATAACTAAGGTGGGTGGTTGTAGCATGTTAAGATGTACACCACCTCATGCTGCTCTCCTAGTTCTGCCTCCACGTCTGCCGCTTCACAGACTCATCTCTCTTTAAAGCTTCCTCTTCTAGAAACATTTAACACGCCTGAGTCTCTAAGACTGGCACCAGTTTCCTATTTCTTACTGCACTGTGCAGTCTTCATCCGCTCCTGGATGATCTGCACCTTCTTTGCCTATGATCTAGAAGAGCTGATAAAATTTCTCCTTTGCCAAAAAAGAGAAACTCGGTCACATCCCCTGGATGAACCACGCTCATTACCTAATACAATCAATCCTGACATGAAGGGTGCACTCATGCCATGGATGACGTCGTAAGGCCTCGACGTAACTACTAAGAGATCCAACTGTCACTCCCGCCTCCAAGGGTCGAGTCACACTGTCGGCATGAGTGTGAGGTCACTGGGTCTCCTCCAGTAGAAATCTCGAAAGTGAGGGTCAAGTCAACAGTTTTAACCGGGACCACTAAGTATCAACCAAACAAAAGGACATGAAAGTAATCAAAGATAAGTGTCTTTTTATTATTACATCACATAGTACAAAGACACGAATACAACAACAACATGGAAGTAGAAGTACAAGGGACATATACACTAGTTCCTCTCCTGTCCACCAGCTCCCGAAGCTCTACTGCCTCGTACACTGCTCGGCTGTTGCTCAAGCACCCGCCGCTGCTTCTGCCTCGGTGGCTCCTGCAAAGCCTGCGGATCAACTGTACTAGGAGTCAGATAGTCACATGCCAGGTGACCCTTCCCGCTGCATGAGTAACACTGTCTGTTTCTGGCACGCCTGGCACTGACCCCACCCCGGGTTCCCCTCACCAGCAGTCCTAAAACCCAAGATCGTCCAACTACTGGTCTGGTCCTCCTGGATATCTGCATCATCTTTCTACTTCCCACAGATGACTCGACTACTGATCGAAAAACACGCGGCAAAGGCAGAAGATCCTGTACAAGCTCGGGGTGTAGAGCTACTGGCACAAACTACACCCTGAAGAAGGTCTCAAAGTCTTCCCATGTGAAGGTCATCCCATCGCAAAACAGGAACAAGTGGCTCCACCACCTGCCTGCTGCTGCCTGAAGGAGGCTGGCAGCAAAGATCACCATGAAGTCTGCCGGAGTCCCCACTAGCCTGAAGACTCTCACCACATCCTCCAGCCAATCCTCAGCTGCCTGCGGGTCCGTCTCTCCCCGGAACCTGGGTGGCCTCTGGCGCTGGAACTCGTGCAGTACACTCAAGTGGCGTGCATCGCCTACTGCTGGGGCTGGTGGCATCGGTGGACCAATGTATGGTAGTACCGCTGGTGCCTCCGCTGGTGCCTCAACTGCAAGAGGGCCCTATACCGAAGCCTCGTCGCTCGACAGGCTGTCAGTACGCACATCCCTCTGAGCTCTAGCTAGTCATCTGATAAAAGGCATCCTGAAAGAAACAACGTGACATGGTCAAACGTTTATACCTGGTGAGCTGACCTGGTTTGAGCTGACATTTAAAAAACTTCTGGAAACACACACGCAATCAATGTTTTCGTGCACAATGTTGGAAATCAGTTTTCAGGGTCCTGGTGTATGGAAACGTCGGCCGCCCGCATAAACACTGGACTCCCTGAACTGAAAACCACACTGGGTACTCTTAACATTATTGCTTCACAGAAAGAAAATATCAGAGTTATAAGTTCTGCAGTAGAACCTACCTTTGATACCAATTTGTCACGACCCATCCTCGGGGCCCGTTCTGCGACTACCCCAAGCCCGCCTTCCATAGGCCAGGGGCTAGCGACTATCACCAAAGGCATAAATCCTGATAACTGGTAAGGCATTTCCTTTATAAAAGTAAACAAAACACCACAGAGTACAATCGGAAATAAATTAATTTGACAAACAAAACCCCTACCTTAACTTCATCGTCGGACGCGAGATCGACCGTCTCAGAAGAAAGGGTCTCCGTGTCGCGGAAGGGCATCGCTGTCGTGTGGTACTCGGCGTCGCGTCGATGAACTCTGAAGATTGAGAACATAAAGATTTAATTATAATAATTAAATCCATGTTTATGTTATAAACCAAAATAAATAAAAAGGAGTGCTACCCCCTACCTTGTCGTTGTCGATCGAAGGTTGTCGCGGGGTTGAATCATCGTGGAAGAAGCATCACAGAGGGAGAATCGCGGAAGAACCGTCGTTGACGTCGCGGTACATAGCGCCGCGTTGTCGATCTCCGAGGGTGTGGCGTTCTTTGTTGGAGGTCGGAGCGTTCTTCGCGTTCTTCGCGTTCTTCGTCGAAGAAGAACGCTTTCCTCGAAAATTCTCTCCACACCATAAGTCCAACTAAATAAAATAAGTTAAACCCTTATTTTATTATTGACCTAAGATTTTGAAATTCAAAAGATAAGAAACGAACAATTAATTCGTTGAATTATTTGTAACGATTTAACTACCCAATTAATTGGGGTGTTTCTTAACCAGAAATATGCACGGTTTACTTTCATTAATGAGGAGGTTTCGCGGGTGCGTTACTTAGAGGAAAAGAAATGGTGAGGCTCATGCGGGCCCCACCTCAAAAATATCCTACCAAGAGGGTAGGATATTTAGGATTGGACCCTATCCACTTAAACTTAGCTTAAGTAGCTTTAAGTGACTTTTAAGCGGCCTTAAGTGAAATAAAATAAAGTTTGTCGTACCACATTATTTTATTTCTTAACTTAAAGCCCCAAAATTAAAAACTACACCCGAGCAAACTCAACTCCGGAAGAGGCGTTTCTAAGGAAACACCGGTGTTACGATTCCATCGGTGCCCTCGGAATTTGATTCCGAGCACCGGTTCAAAATTATAAAAACCCGCTCGTTTGTTCACTGAACATACCCGAGCCAAACTTCGGAAAATGATTCCGGGAACACCGGGCCTCAGAATCAGGAGCCGTCAGAAACAGCGTTCTTTAAAAATTCCAAAGAAGATTAAGAAGAAAAAAAATTTCCTTGAAATTTACGGGTCTTTACATGGACTATTACCTCCTCAAAGTAATTTGATTGGTTAACATTTACATGGATTGTATTAGGGAAGGTTCTACATAAAAAGATATGAAATATATGAAATAGATATGACAATTTTATTTTAATACACACACACACACACACACTCCCACATATATATCATTTAATTTTCATCATTTTCAATATTTTAAAAAATAGAAGTAGCGTTTATGCATACGTATAGTCTACCGTCTCCATTAATGATGCATTTCATTTATTATCCTAAAATATTATGGGTTATTTCAAATAAACATGTATTGAATATATATAATACTTATATCATGGGTTACATTCTGAGGATAATGAAATCATGATCAGATTAATAGGATAAAAAAGTAACAAGTCAAAAAATACTTCAGGAACTAGGATATTTACACCAAAAATAGTGAAAATAATGGATGATTGTTAAAAATGGTAATGAGAAACTATAAAAAAAATATATGTTATTTAATAAAAAATATGGTTCTTTCATATATATATAAAAACCTATATATATTATATAGGATTTCTGTACATGTATAGTGGAAATCGAACTAAAGGTACGTGTTTTCTCATCTCACTTTTACTTCTGTGATATATATGCCATGTTCTCCCTTTGTTCCTTTTTTGTGGTGTTTGTGTTTCCCTTTGATATAACATATCATGAATCAATTCTTAATAATTATACTCTTAGTTTCATTTAATTTTATTCCTTCCAAGGTATTACGATTTAAATGTTTCAATGTTGTATGACAATATTTGGAATGTTTAATGATTATTTTCCTCAAAAACATTTCAATGGTCTCATATAAAGTATCTTGATATATGTCAACATCATTTGAAGAATCATGTACATAATTTATGTTAATATCTAATGTTTCCATCTACTATCTTTCATTGAAGAGTTTGTGATCAGTTTGATTATGAATGTGGCATTTTGATATCATTTATGGTTTACTGTTACAATATTCACATTTTGTGTAATCGTTTTCAATATTAATGTTTATAATGTCTATGTTTCATTATTTTTATATGAGGAATTTATTTGGACATATTAAGAGATTTTTGGGGCCCATAATTGGCCCTTGATGCATCGATATATCTCATGAGATGAAATCAGCTGGTGATAAACCCTTTTTGTTTCATTGTAAACAGTATTAAATTTTCATGATGATATATCATGACAAAAATCCGATTGCTTTGTACCCAAAAACATAAATTTCATGAGGATATATATTGATAGTAACTATATTGAGGATATATCTTGATATTGAAGATGTAAAACTTTATTCATTCAGTCATTATTATTATTCCATGTGATTATTTCATTAGTTATAATATCTATGGTTATGTTTCCTAGATCACTTGATTATTCAAATGGAATATGTTTCTATTATTTAGTTTTACATATTGATTATGAACTATCCATTTATATGAATTTATGGTTTTACCAGTTATTTAAAATTCCATGTTGATTTATCCTCATTAATTCATTTTTCTTCTGCTTTAATTATGCTTACAAGGAATTTGAGCTCCCTGTTATTTTGTTTCATTCCCTAGAATACAAGAAGGGTACTAGAAGAGATATACAAGTATACACTAAATTGAATAATGATATCTTATAATGAAAAATAATAATTTTGTAATTTGAGTATTCATATTTAATACCTGACTCATGTATATATCCCGTTTGCCAATACTACTAAACTAATCATCCGTTTAAGATTTGATTCCTTATAATCATGACAATATAATAAAATAATGCATCAACTCCAAGCTTTAAGGGTTGGGAAATTAAACTATTTGTAAGGATTTAGAATTTAACTGGTACCCTTTGAAATGATAATGGGTACGATAACCACAAAAAATTTTGTGAACAGTTTAGTTAAGTGATTTTTTTATTAAGAAGAAGGTATCTTGTTGATCTCAGTCTCGAACCTAATGAAATTATTTTACATTATATTTATGTTGATTCTCCTGATGAAGAATAATAAAATGTTAGCAAAGAATAAAAAGGTGTAGACAATTTTTAGAAATTTGAATAAGTGGAATAATAAGAAAAAAATTTGAAGTTCTTAATGATCCAATGTGGGGTAAACTAGTATCTTCTGAGGTTGATAAGGATAGATCATAGGGATATCCTATTATTTAGAGTACCACCAAATATCCTTTCACTAATTCAACTTCACATGGGGTGTATTCCCACTACATATGTTTTATTTGGCATTAAGTATACTATTTCATATGATGAAGATCATGGAGGCAGTCCAACTAGACATGGTGGACCTTCGAGTATTTCTCACTAATGAACATTACGAGGATCCTTGTTTTATAATGTTAGTATACAAGAACGGATTGAAAACCCTTATTTTTTTATCATGATGATATAAATGATGTTTCTACCCAAGTTGAGGACTAAAATATAAGACTTTGTGTGGTAGTGAGTTGGACTAAAGTAGATAGTTGGTGTTCGTCTAGTGACTTATCACCTTTTTCTCCTGTTCTTTCTATTCCATCTTCAACATATGTCACTAAAGATGAACTAGTTGTATTAAAAATGATATTTTGGGGTATGATAACTCTATTTGAATAATTTTTAGTGATTTTAAAAAAATGTTGTACAGGAGGATATTATTGAAGATGTTATTAGGTTCATCAATAATTCATGTATAATTGATATGATTTTCATAGGGACTTAGATAATGCTTCTTGAGATGTCTGTGAATTTACCCAATTCAGGGAACCACATATTTATACTTCTCAAACTATTGTTTAAGATCCATCATCTATTCCTTCATATCAACCTACAACCTCTTTTGAAATCAATAATTATAGCCTCACTCCCACAGAATCCATTTAGTATATTAGATTACTTTCAAGGCTTTTGGTTATTGATAAATTTGCATATGCTTCTTACATTACCAATACCTCAAAACATTCATATAATTATAAATGAAAGCATACTATTCTTCTTACTAATGTGATAATCAAACCTTATTTAGATTCTAATTAAAAATATTAAGAGGTATATTTAGTACATTTATTATAATACTCTTTTGTAATATATCTTTTCATATATTATTAATATTATATGTCTATTTCTTTTTGTTCATCAACATTTATTGTTAATTTCAAAAGTGGAAGATATATAATAATTAATATTCATTGAATAAATAATGTGACAAATGAGAGAATTATGTTCTATGATAATTGATTTCCATTCATTGAATAAGGAATCCCTTTTCATAATTTTGGTGAGATTTATATTCTATTATAATTAAATACCATTTATTTAAAAATGAATAACTTTTCATAAATTAAAAATGTTAGTATCGTTATTTAAATTCATTAAACATTTTAATTTTATGGTTTTAATTTATTTAAATATACATATCATGTTTTCTGATCACCAAAACAAGAGATATTATTAGATTATACACTAACCTATTTATTTTAATTATCCAAAATAATGTTTATCTTCTTTTTAATTATCATTATATTTTAAATGAGAAACTAGTTTACAAGATTTTTTTTGAAAATATTGGATAAGTACTAAGAATTTTGTGAAATCTTACCATGTGATGGTCAAGTGCCAATATCCCCTTACCATAAGATATTTTTCACTATACTGTATAAGAATTAATTGTTTACCAAGAGAAAGATGAATTAAATATATCCATGTCTTGGACTTTTTTCAAGAATCAACATCACCATAATGACATTAGAAAAATAACAATAGTTATAATAATAAAGATCCTTACACTAATAAGAAAGTCAATATATTAGAAGAATAAAAGTACCTGACCTCAAGAAGGAAGTCACAATGCACAGGACAAAAACTAGCCGGCTCCATGAAGAATTCAAGTTAATGTTCCTAGATTTCTGTAAATTTTTATAGTAATATATTGATATTATGTTGCTAATACAGTGACCACTCGAATAACAAACACACCACATAAATACATCAGCTGACCACATGAAGAGTTGAGATGACCATACGATCAAAGGAATTAACCACATGTTGAGGTTAACCTACCACATCATCTTGTCACATCATCATACCATGATAAATTTCAAACACATCAACTTATTGTACATCAAGTAAATACAACATACCATTTCTAAATTTGTAGTCAAGCCTTTAAAATATCCATTGTCTAGGTTTGACACATTAACTGAAGTGTTAGTGAATTTAATGAAGGATTATTAATCCCTAATCAATACATATGATGAATATTTGTTAAAAAAATATTCATTAAATCATGAAAAGTGGGATGATGATGAACTACTAAGAATATTTTATGACACTTATATGATAAAAATGATTTTTCAAAAACATTTTCTTTGACACTCAGTTTTCCTTAGACTTACTAACAAAATTATTTGATCACTTTCTAAAGATTAACTCAATGTCTCAAAACAATAAAATGTTCATGGATCAAGAATCATCACACATTATATATGTCTATTACTTTTCATTTCCATATTATGAATTAATCTTTAGCAGTGTTTTTTTGGACATTGATTAATTTTACACACAATGTCATGTGATAAAACTAGAGAATAATTTATATTCTCATAATATATTTTATTTGAATTCCTAAAAAATAACAGTGGAAGAGTTCAATCATGGAAATTATTTTTTCCTATACCATAAAGAATACTGGAAGCAGTTTATGTCAGGATACTAATGTGTGTAGTTGAGTTTAAAAACCGATCAAGGTAGTGGATCAATTTATTTTTATATTAAACTAATTAGAAACTGATGAATACCATGTAGAGGGTATTGAATCTCATCATGAGACTAAATTCGTTATTTTATTCTGGTCGGTGTTTTAGATTTTTCTATATTTAAAATGTAAAATAATATCTATTGGATAGTATCTAAAAATCATTACATTGATAGTCAGTCATATAATTTTCTTATATAAAGTGTTGGATTAAATAAATGAGTTTCAAAAGACAGTGTGATTTCAATTATTTTTTTAAATAATCCTTAATCTTGTTGTATGAAATTATTTTAAAGATAAAATTTATACTATAATATTATTTTAATTAATTGGTTGTTTTTAATCAATTTTGGGGATTTAGATTACAATTTTTTAAACATAAATTTTTATTGTAAAATCATTTCACCCCCAGTTCCCCTCTTAAGTTACTCACTCTAAACAATATAAATGACTCATGTGTTATTTAAATTAAATAAAGATACATAATTTCTCTTTTTTTATAATATATCTTGTGTGTATGCATGCAAAAAAATAAAGAAAATAGTGAAACTAACAGTATATTTTTTGAATAGTGAAATTAATTTCATGATATAAACTTCTCATTGGCTTTTAGAAGTTATATAATTTCCTTAAATTATTCTTCATATATAATACAAAATATATTTTATTAACATGAAAATAAAATATATTTTTTTTCAAAAAACTTAAACTTGTAATATGTACAATGAATTTTATAGATCAATGGGACATATTATTGTTGTATAAATGAATTACATATGAAATAAATTATTTTATTAGGGTATTTTAGGTCAAGTTAAATGAATTGTTTCAAAAATTAAAAATGATGATATTTTATCAAAAAAATATTTTATTAAATTATTTGCAATTATAAAAAACATGCAGGTGTATAATTAGGATAATATATGATCTACAATTTCCTCAATTTTTAATTTATGGGTATATTGTTACGTTATATATAAAATTGTAACCTTTAAAGGGAGAAAAAGATGTTAAAGTGGTTAATGTTAAAATAGGTTAATTAAGGGGTTAAACTAAAAGATAATCTTTAAAATAGAACCTAAACCTAATATCCAACAATATCCCACATTATGAAAAAATTAATAACCATTTAGAATAATGTTTCTAAAGAATATTCTTATTATATTTTAATTTCTAATAAATTTAAAAAGTACCCCTCACCTAAATTATAAAAAGGCACGCCTTCCTTCACTTATTTACACTACATTGATACATCTAGATTTTTCAAATACAATCTATTTTTATTATATAACTCTTTATCCACATTATAGGTTTTATCCATCCCAAAAGACCAAAACTAGGATCCTTATGATGGTATCCAAAGGAGTTCATCTAAAGAAGATTCAGTCAATCTAACTGATCACTTTTCTTATTTAATTTTTATTTTACCGCATATAAATATAAGTTATTTTTCATAAAATGTTAATATAATAAAAATATATGTACTTATATATTATCATGATTATGAAACAAAAATTATCCACCCAATTTTCCATTAAATGGAAGTGAATGATTTTCAGTGGCGTGAGCACAACTTTCTGGCTCCACGCAGTGATACAATTCATTTTTCATTACCATCTCTTTTATGGGAATATTTATGGTTTTAATGTTTATATGTTATTATTATAAAATAATTTAACTTTACATATTTTAATATCATATATACCTTCTTACCTTCTAAAATAATGGGCAATGAGAACATCGCTCATGCATATGTGGGAGCTACCACATGCACGAAGAGATGTGATTGTTTTTTCATCTGAAATTTTATTGGTTGATAATGAATATGTATAAGATTAATATCAATCATTTATATGAAATTTTAATATTTATGAAAATTAAAAATATTTTTTATCATTCTTGTTGTCATGACCCATCCCTTGGGGCCCGTGTCGTGACTACCCCATGTCTACCATCCATAGGCCAGGGGTTGGCGACTTGCACTGGAAAGGAATTTCCTGAAAAATGGGAAGCCATTGCATCAAAACCTACATACACACATGCAAGGTACACTAAGAAATGTAAAACAAAATGGAAGTTTAAGGTGAAACAATAATTAAAAACCACAACTAAGTGTAATAGTAAGTACTAAAAGTAAAGGGGTCGGAATACAAGACTAGTTAAAAAGATACAACTACAATAGAAAATAGAAAACAGTTCTTGAGATCTTCCACTGAGGATCCTACCTAAAGGGTAGTTACAAAAAATATCCACTACTCTCCACATCAGCCAATCCCCTCCATGTACCACCTTGTCTTGGCTCCCTCAAGTATAATCCAAGCTTCTCATTGTATGCACAAGACAAAACAATGTGTGAGGGAAGATCATGTAGGGGTGAGTATAAAAATACGCATTAGGGACCCTGAGACCCCCAAAGGTCTCCCAAAATTCCATAGAGGAAAAATCAAAAAGTATGATCTCAATCACAAATAACATAGCAATAGACATAGCTCAAACTAGAAATAAGTTAAGTATAGAAGTATAGATGATTAGTTGCGAAGCTAGATCATCTTATTTTATCAAGAGACATTGCTGCTGATCATACAGAGTCTGACCCACAAAGGATTGATAGGTACTAGCCCCCGCAAGACCCACACAGGATCTAACCCACCTGGAGTCGATAGGTACTAACACCATTGACCCACACAGGATCTGATGCACACAGGATCAGTATGCACCAACCCACATAGGATCATTGAGCACTGAGCCACATAGGATCTGACCCACATAGGATCGGTATGGAAAGACCCACACAGGATCACTGAGCGCTTACCCACACAAGATCTGACCCACATATGATCAGTTCTAATCCACACATGATCTCTAGGTTCTAACCTCCATATGATATTTTTCTAATGTAATACCCCAACCCCAAAAGCCCAGAGTTGGTGAATTATTACGTATCATTGGCATGATCACAAGGAAATCATGTCTCGAAAGACCAATCAGTTTAGTATTCTCGGAAACAAGATTCATACATAAGTTCAACTTTACAACTAGAAAAGAAATACAACACTAATTTATTCCATTAGAAATATCCAAGCCTCGTAGATTAAACCATCAAATCAATCATAATTAACTTCTTTGCATCCTAGGAAAAATAAAACATAGAATGGGGTGATCTTAGATGCTCAGTAAGGATAACAATATAGAAAAAAGTTTCATAAATAAGCATAAACATTAAAGGCAATACATAAGAATAAAACAAAAGCCTTTTAAACTTGAACTTCAGCCTAATATGGAAAAGTTAAAATCAAAATAATGCCATTTAATTACTCACATGGATATTCTTCAAGTCAAATAATAACATGCAATATCAATAGCCAATTTCATAATGATGGAATGAATAATGCCAAACTATCGTAACCACATAGTCAAGGACTTATGCCAAGAATACAAATAAGATTTTGTCAAGTCCTTGTTCCAAGACACTAGTTTGTCTCATGAAACCTACCGATTCATCGAGGAGCTATAGTGGGCTCCACCCGTCACTTACTAAGTCCAGTGCATTCCTCATATGAAATGGTTTAAACACAACATAAAAATTCATATTAAAACTAGCACATAAAATGTCAATACTATATCCATAAACCAATAATGGTATTAAAATAACACATACACAGTCAAACATATCACAAAACCTTTAATATAATATGGAATATTTGTTTCATAATGAATCTAATTCAAACAAGTTGAAAATCTATCCGAGGATGTTGACATAGATGAAATGAAACTATTTGAAAGAAATGCCTATTTATATTTTGAAACCATTTAAAAGAAAACATTTATTTTAAAAATATTATTATAATATTGTAAGGGAATATTTTAGGATGTTATAATGGTGGTAAATAGCCTCACCCACCGTATAAGTAAAAAAAACATGTTCTTACCTTAATTTTCTCGTAAAGGTTATAAAGGACCTTGTTTGGAAAACAATGGAAAACTTCCTTTAAAAAAATCTTATAAAAGTCAAACAAGGGTTTAAATGACTTTAACCCATAGTCTAGTAAATAGTAAAAATGTTTTGGAATACATTTTCAAGAAACATGGATGTGGATGAGAGAGAGGTCCCATTAGATACTTATGTAAAACAATCTCGGATAATAAAGAGATTGTGAAATTAACCCTTACCTTGTACTTTTCCTTGGTCGAGGGTAAGTTAACCTCCTGTATAATTCTGAAATAATTGTTATTAAATTATACAAGAATCATACACATTAATATGATATCATATATTGTTTTTAACATTTATTTTTTAATAATATTTTAGTATTATCATTGTTTCGGGTGTTATCTGATTCGTTTTTCTTTATATGATTTATTACATAAGTAATGTTTTTTATGGATAGGATGTATCTTATTCATATTAAGAATGATATTAAGTC
The DNA here is from genome assembly GCA_963277665.1 of Viscum album. Classification (NCBI taxonomy): domain Eukaryota; kingdom Viridiplantae; phylum Streptophyta; class Magnoliopsida; order Santalales; family Viscaceae; genus Viscum; species Viscum album. The sequence goes on from OY728128.1 coordinate 1,736,380,511, forward strand.
TTTAAAAACTATTTTAAATCATCTAATGAAATTTATTCTTGAATGGATACGATGGGGAATGAATCTCATCACATTCATGGAGACGGTAAACCGTACGTACGTACGAGCGACAATATCATTCTTTTGATATTAAAATAATATATATTTGGATGGTATATCATATATAAAGAATAATTATAATGTTATATTCATTATTTACAGAAATTAAATATCATTATTATACCCATCCAAATAATAATGTATTGAATAACAAGTACACCATGACGTGGAGACGGTAAGTCGTACGTACGCAGGTATGATGACATGTCATTCAAAGGATGGATAGAATAGTGAACTTGGTTATACAATATTTGTAATAAAATCAATGTATATAAAAGATACTGGAGTTATTATTTTATAATGGAAACAACAAAGAAAGAGGATGTGGAAGAAGAAAAGAACTTAAAAGAGGGTGGTGAAATTATTACCTCTTCTTCGGGTTCTTTCTTTTGATTTGATCAAAATAGATCATTAGGATGGCTTTATAACTAAAGTAAGGCCTCTATAATGAATTGATCTATGTTGGGAGGATATTTGGGTAGGTTTTGTAAGATCCAAAGGCTTGAGAAGTGTGAGAAATGGGTAGGAAGTGCCGGCTTTTTATAAGGGAGAGGAGGGGCTCTTTAGGAATGTTTGAAACAATTATTTTATTATAACCTCATCTTCGGTTTCAAAAGGAAAAATATTTATTAATAAAAAAGTTAAGATGAATCATGGTCGAAATAAAATAATCCAATATGATTTGGATAGGTTTTGGATATTTTTTTAATATTTATAATCTTATTTGTTTAAATCATTTATTAATGAGGTAAATATTGCATCATTATTGTGTCATAAATAATTTAATTTAGTTGATGTCAAAAAATTCTAAAAAAATACCATAATGTAGGAAATCATATTATATTTACAAAAAATATTTATAGTCTAAACTATAACTTATATAACCCCATGTAAAAATTTATTTACTAAAAGATATTCATTTTTGTCATTTTTGTCTTTACTTTAAATTAATTAATATAAAATGCCATTATTACTCCCATGTGTCTCCATGGGGTCCGGAATTAAACCCATGGATGACCATGGAAGTATATGTATCATCCAAGAGGATTAAGACACATTTTAGGGTAATTTAATATTATTATAAAATTATATTTTACCCTTATTTATTATATTTACCCTTTAATCATGGGAAATAAAATATTTACTAAAGTAAATATTTAAAATGCCTAAAAAAAGTTACCTATTTACACAATTTGGACCTACTGATTCCAAATATGGAATCCCTTTTTCCAAATTCAAAACAAAGAAGTGGCAGAAAATAATTTAAAATTAATTCCCGCTGTCTAAACAAAAAGTGTTTTTTTAAGAAGTAATAACTATCAAAAGATTGACACTTATTTAGGTAAAGTTTAAATTTGAAATTATATCCAATGACCAAAATTAGATTAAATAGTAAAAATATAATCTAATTATACTTTAAAACCACTCAAAATTATAATTTAACACTCTAAATTATGTTGATTAGAAAAGTTGTTTTAATTAAAATTTAATATTTTCACTATTCATAAAAATATGAAAGTTATCAGATTAGTGCAAAAAATTTATCAAAACTAATTTTTTTGTCCAGATTCTAAAGAAGAAGTTTTTTTTGTCAAATTGAATATATAAAAGTGTCAGATATTGGATTTAAAAAGGGTACTCCATTAAAAGGCGGTAAAATTTCTTTTTTTGAAAAATACTTCTTTTATCTGAAAAACATGAATCTGTTCTTATATTATGTCTATGAAACACATAATATGGATTCTAAAATTTTATAGAGTATACAATTCAAAATATAATTTACACTATTCAAAACCTCTTTTTGAACGGCTAGTTTGGTATGTTGTGGTGCGGTCAAACTCGATGTTGCATGTTGCACAAGTTATTGAATTACATTGAAGAGAAAATGTACTATAAAATATTAGGGTGTTACATCCAACCTGTGCCTTACTTACAGCCATTGGATTCCCACTCATAGTATGCTTGATTCTGGGAGAACCGATCCTCAAGCCATTGATCATATTTTAAATAGCATGAAGTCGCACAAAGAAGTAACCCAATGATCTGTCACATCATAAGGGTCTCAATGCAATAGACGACATGTCAACCAGACACTTGGTCTGTATGTAATTGCCATTTTAGAGCCAAAGGCCTGGTTGGATCTGGAGTCGATCCAACCCGATCATACACCAACTTTCTCCAACACTCTCATGGAGTATCTGAAAAGGACTGTATTTCTCTAAAGATCCCAACACTACAGATGGTTCGTCTAACAAATGTCTGGTTTGCAAGATATGACCCTTTAAGAATTTTTGGGCCTGAGAGGGGTCCGGATTCAGTCATACCTGGCCTGGGTTGACCCAATGCGGTCTGGGTCTGACCCGGCCTGGTTGGGCTAGGCCACGACAAGCTCGGGCCGCTGGCTGGCACACCTGTAGGAGTCGTGCAGTCGCTGCTCTTGAATACCTCAATGGTGTTGTTCGAATCCATTAAATGGTGGCACCACATGGATCCGCCTTGTCACCTGCGGGAACCGATAAAGCGTGTCACTTGCCGACTCTGTCGTGACGGTGAAGTCGTGACTCCCTTCAACGCGGTGCGCGAAGGCGCACCACCTCCACCTCTACGGTCGGTCGCTGCCGGTCACCCAGCCAACCATCGTGGACCCACTCTTCCACCACGGTCGGCGGTTACTGGTCACTGCGAGGCTCTCAGATTCCAGATTCTAATGAGTTTAGGAATTTTCCCTCGAAGAACACAACAAGAACAAAGCGGTAGTGGGTCCGAGCCTTATTCATTTGGCCTGCACCCTCTACATTAGCATTAGAACCAGTGGGAGGAATTTTAATTCATCTTTAATAAATAAATCCCATTCAAATCCTTTGCAAAAACCTCCTGGAAAAATCAATAATGAGGAATAGAATGGGGGGAATTTCTCAAATTAATAAACAATCCCTACCTTGAGATCTATTGGAGGTGGCGTGGTTATAGTATGTAATGTTTCCATATATGATGTAGTTATCAGTGTTCGTTGATCCCTGATCATTTCCACCTGAGAATCCATCCTCTATCAGTGGATGTTGCCATAGAACTGCACCATAGTTTCCTCTTTTGATGTAGCTGTTCCAAAACCCCACCCCGAGATCCATTTAAATAGGAGGGGTAAAGGTGAGTAATGCATTGAGGAATTAATGAAGTTAAATTAATGAATGAACCTATTAATTCCCCAACGGTGCGCTTACAAAAAAAGGAGATTCAAGAATTTAATTGGCTTGACAAGTCACCAGTTCCCACCATCGCCGCTCATATGCTTGAGAAAAAGAAATAAAATAACTTTTTATGTTATTTTATAATTTTTTTGTAAAGTTCGAAATTTAACTTTTTCTTCCAAACTACAACGGTTGAAGTGAAGCTTCCTTTAATCGAATCCCGGTACTGTGGATTCTATAGTGCCCATAGATTTTTAATTTGGGCACTGTTATAAAAGATAGAAAACTCCCCCCATGTGTTTACTAAACGTACCATTAAAAAGTTTAGAAATTCTTTTTGGGAACATCAGGCCCTAGAATCACTCACCGTCAATTTTAGAAGACTCGTAAAAATCGCAAATAATTTTAAAAAAATAATGTAATTTTTAGGTCTTTATATTCTCCCCACCCTAGGTCTTTTGTTCCCAAAATCCTTAACAAAACTAGGGGAATAAATGGGGGTACTGAGCCCACATATGAGACTCCCACTCCCATGCTCTATTCTGGAGGTTCTGGTGCAGCCTACGAACTCGCACTAGAGGAATCAACCACCCATGATGGATCCTCTCCTGTCGATCCTCTATCTCCACTGGGAACATCGCAAATGTATCCCCATCATCGATGTCTAGCTTTCCCCAGTCGATAACGTGCAGTGGATCATGCATGTATCTACTTAGTTGTGACACATGAAATACATTATGCACCCGGTACATCTGTGGGGGAATATCTAGACATAATTCCACCTCACCTGCTCTTCTGGGGATCTATAAAGGTATGATGAACATTAGAGATAGCTTGTTGCCCCGTTCAAACCTCTATAATCCTCATCAGGGTGAGACTCGTAAGAAGACATGGTCTCCCTCCTCAAACTCCAAGGGTCTCCAACTCCTGTCAGCATAAGACTTCTACCAGCTTTGTGTAGTCTTCATCCACTCCTGGATGATCTGCACCTTCTATGAGGTAGCCTATATCAACTCTGGACCCATAAGTGCTGACTCCCCTAAATTTTTCTAGCAAAGAGGTGATCTGCATGGTCACTCATAGAAGGTCTCAAATACAACCATGCTGATTATGGAGTAATAAATATTATTGTATACAAATTTTACAAGGGGTAGGTGGTGCACCCAACTACATCCTGAATTGAGGACACGAGTACGAAGAATTCCCTCGAGAGTTTGTATAGTCCACTCCAACTGACCATCTGTCTGAGGGTGAAATGATATTGTCAGACATCTCTGAGTCCCAAATGCCTCTTGCAATACCTTCCACAAGAGAAATGTAAAACTAGATTCGCGATCTGAGACGATCGTCGATGGCACCCTATGAAGTCGTACAATCTCCCATACATAGAGACATCCCAAGCTCTCTACTTATCCCTACTCTCAAATGTGTAGAAAGTGGGATGACTTAGTGAGTTGGTCAAAGACCACCTTGATGGACGTACATGGTAGCCCCGTCATGAAGTCCATGGATATACCATCCCACTTCCACTCTAGTACCTCAAGTGGCTAATCTAAACCTGTTGGTACCTAATGCTTTGATTTCACATGATGACATTTGAGGCATCGAGATACAAACTCTATGACTACCTTCTTCATCCCTGGCCACCAGTACTGAAACTGGAGGTATTGGAACATCTTCTCCACCCTAGTATGTACTTCTAAAGAGTATGTAGGGAACTACTTAAACACCACCTCCCATAGCATCACTGGATCCATAGTGCATCCTTTGAAAAGGAATATGTTCTCCCCACCTTTAGAAAATACATCATGATCTTGTCTTGAGGATATCTGATCATGTCTGGCCTCACAGTCTACATCCCCAAGCTCTGCCTCTCTGACATTCCAAATTAGTGGAGAAGTAATAGTCATAGACTAGAGGTAAGCTTCTCCATCTCTATCCACGAAGGATATCTGCAATGCGACTAACTAATCTATTGCCTCACTCAGTAGTTGTAGGCCAGACCTCCTTCTTAGTGTGTCTGCTACTACATTCCCCTTTCCACAAGTATAGACTATCTCAAAGTCATAGTCCTGGAGGAACCCTATACATCATCGTTGTCTTAGGTTTAGTTCCTTCTATGAGAAGATATACCTTATAATCTTGTGATCAGAGTAGACTGTAAAACATGCACCCATCAAGTAGTTCTGCCACATCTTCAGTGCAAAGACCACTACTGCAAACTCCAGGTCATGGGTAGCATAGTTCTTCTCATGATGTCTCAATTGTCGTGATCCATAGGAATTCACCATTTTCTCCTACATCAGAACAAAACCTAGTCTAGTTCCTGATGTGTCACAGTAGACTACATACCCAACTCCCTCTTTTGGTAGCCTCAAGAAGGGTCCACTAGTCAATCTCTACCTCATCTACTGAAAACTCTGCAGACACATCTCTGACCACAAGAAAGGCTTCCCCTTCTTCATCAATGTTGAAAATGTTTCCTCTACCCTTGAGAAGTCAGGTATGAATCTCTTTTAGTACCTAGACAATACCAAAAACTCCACACCTCAGTCACACTCCTGGTGGCTCCCAAGAAATCACTACTTCTATATTTTCTAGATCCACTTCAACTCCAACCTCCGAGATAATGTTCCCCAATAAGTAGATGCCTTGTATCCAAAACTATCACTTCGAGATATTTCCATAATGTTGGTACTCTCGGAGGGTATCAAGAACTATCTACAAGTGTGTAGTGTGGTCCTCCTCCAATGACGAGTATATCCAGATGCCGTCGATGAAGACCACCACAATGAGATAGAGGAATGGTAGAAATATCATATTCATGATCCCTATGAACATTTCCAGATTATTGTTCATGCTGAAAGGAATTACAAAGAACATGTAATGGCCATACCGACATCTAAAGGTTTTCTTTGTTACACCCTCGTCCCATACTCTGAGCTGACGATAGCCTGATCTAAGGTCTATCTTCGAAAACCACAGATCCTCCTTTAGTTGGTCGAAGAGATCATCAATCCTCGAAAGTGGATAATTTTTCTTCACTATCACATGTTTCAAGAATCGATAGTACACAAAAAGCCTCAAGCTCCCACTTTCCTTCTTGGCGAACAAGATCAGGGATGCCCATGGAGAAACACTAGGCCTTAAGAACACCTTTCCCTGCAAGTCCTCCATCTGTACCCGCAACTCCCGAAGCATTATAGTAGCCATCTGATATGATGGTGTATATATTGGGGTCATCCTAGGATATAAGTCGATGTAAAAGTATACCTCTCTGCATGGGTGTAGTCACGGAACATCATCAGGAAATACATCAGCATTCTAGTCCACCACTATAGGATATCTCATACTACTCACATAATCCTCTACGAGGGTGAGGCTAACCAACTGGTGAGTGGTCGGCTGCACCCTCCTCTGAGAAATTCCATCCTGAGCTGAAAAAGTTTCCTTCTCACTGGTGAAGGAAAACTTGATACCATCTTCACGGACACTCCAAAATTTATGCCTAAAACTGTCGATCTATGTAAGGACTGTGGATAGCCATTCTATTCCCAAGATGACATCGTAAGGCCTTGATGATACTACTAAGAGATCCCAACCGATACTTTTTCCTCCTAGAGTAATCTCACACTATGGGCACTATTGTGTAATCATCGAATCTTCTCCCATATGAGTCTCTAATTACAAGGATCGAGCCAATATATCCATCTGAATCTCCAAGCTCCGAATGAATGTCATGGCAATGAAAGAGTGAGGGGTACATTTGTCTATAAGTATTGTAGCTAGGGTGGAATTGACACAAATCATACCTCTAATCATTTATGAAGTGTCGTGGTCATAGGCCTCTACTGCCTGATGTTTTTCTCACCCCTGTCCACCTTCTCCCTAAGGTCGATGTGGAACTCTTGGTGTTGGTGATAGTAGAACCTCAAATCATTTCCCACTGCTTATTTCACAGCCTAATCCTCTTCCTCTTCTACCTCCATGCAGACCTCCTCACTCGAATATATTACTCTGCCTTGGTGGTCCATCGACTATCTGCTGATTGTCGGTACAGTAGGTTAGGATGTTAGGAGCCATGTCGCCCTACCCACCACACCTTAAGCACAGCCTGCCTCCCCGCCAACCTTCTCAACATAGCGAGCTACGATCCTCCGAACCTACATCTCAGGGTCATCCACTAGTGGGTCTGGCCCGATTGGACATCTACATCAACTTTCTACTACCTCTTGTAGATGACTCAGCTACCTGTCGTCTGGTGGTGGCTCTCACCATTGGTGCCTGCTCAGCTATGATGTTCTCCACCAACAATGCTCACTCGAGCACTCCATCCAATGTCAGGATATTCAGAAACATCATTAACACTCTGATCTCTCACCGAAGACCCTACTTAAAGGTCTGGTCCCTTAAAAATGTTTCTCATACCATGTTGGTGGAGTGACAGGAGAGTTTAGTGAATTTCACTGAGTACGGGGCTACTTTCTGGCTGCCCTTTTGTAAGTGCCAGAGATCCTTAATACGCACAGATCATAGTATCACTGGAATGAACACCACCCTAAAGAGGCTCTCAATGTCTATCTAGGTGAAGGTTGAATCGTCATGTGTCTGGATCATTAAGCTCCACCATCTCCTTGTTTTTACATGGAAAATGCTAGTGGCTAGGATAACCATCTGCTTTGCTAGTGTCTCAACCAAGAGAAAAACTCTAGCCACAGCCTCCAGCCAGTCCTCAGCTACATGGGTAATAATCTCCCCTCCCAATTTTAGAGGTCACTATCTCTGGAACTCATACAATGTACCTGGTCAGTGTTCATGGTCTACTATTGGGGTTTGAGGCATCTTCTGCACAATAGGTGGTGGTGGTGCTGGTGCACCGCCCGATAGTGCTACCACAAAAATAGGGCCATGCACTAAAGCCATGTCACTTGGCGGGCCATCATTATGCACTCTCTCTGAAATCCTGGATGGTTGTCTACATGGTGGAATCCTGAAAATAAATAGGTGTTCCACAGTCAAAAAGTTATAACTGGTGAGCTAACACAAATGAGATTTAAAGTTAAACATTTCCAACACACACGCAATCAATATTTTCATTCCCCAAATCGGAAATCAGCATTCAAGGTCTTTGTGTATGGATATGTTGGTCGCCGCACCAATACTGGACTCCCGGAACTTAGAACCATACTCAAAACCCTTAACCCTATTTCTCCATTAAAAAGATTAGAGTCCTAGTTCTTCGGTGGAACCAACTCCTCAAATACAACCTTTTCATGACCCATCCCCCGGGGCCCATGTCGTGACTACCCCAAGCCCGCCTTCGATAGACAAGTGGTTGGTAACTATCACTAGAAAGGAATTTCTTGAAAAATGTGAAGGAATTACCTTATAAACTGTAGACACACAAGAAAAGTAAACTATGAAAAGTAAAACACAACGGAAGAGTAAGGTGCAACCACAACTAATAACCATAACTAATTGTAATAGAAAGTACTAAAAATAAAGGGGTCAGAATACAAGCCCAACTAAAAAGATAAAACTACAACAGAAAATAGAAAATAGCTTCGGAGATCATCCACCCAGGATCCTACCTGAAGGGTAGGTACAACTTGTCTCCACCTCTCTCCACATCAGCCAATATCCTCCGTATACCTCCGGGCTCTAGCTCCCTAAAGTCTCAGCCAAGCTTCTCATCATCTGCACAAGACACAATAATGTAGAGGGGGAGCCCGTGTAGGGGTGAGTATAACAATACTCAGTAGGGACCCCGAGACCCCTTAAGGTCATTCAGATGTCATGCAACAAGTCCTTGATGGTATTTTCAAATGTCTTGGACATGGCCTTAATGGTAGGATTTAGATGTCTGTAATGATGAATTCCATCTTTAATTATTTTTTTAATGATATCCATGCAATAATATTTTTTTCTTGTGATATCCATAGATAAGTTTATAGATCATGGGATTACTTGTATGAATTCATTTTATCATCATTTATTCTTACCATATTTTTGGTGGATTATTTAGTTTTTATTGTACATATACCCATACTGTGCATCTGATATCACACCATCCATTATTTTTTACCAATTTTTCTATGAAATATATTAATATTGATGTGAATGATTTTACTAGAATAAATAATGGTTTCCATTAAGAATGAACAATGTTATAATTCATGTGTTTATATGAAATTTCATATCCATATATGTATATTATATTCCATGAATATTAAAAAATTCATTCATTCGTGATTCCATTGCATGTATCAAGTGCCGATGCAATAAAATAATCGTAGATTATAGGATACTAGGGTCCAATTCATTATAGTTGGAATCAAAGGAATTATAGTTGAAGCCTTAGGAATTGATTTAGGTCAACATGGATTTGGTAATATAACTATGTGACTAACATTGAGGATACATATAAGTATTGTAAAACATCCTATAAATTTATTAATAACCATGTATAACCTAGGTTAAACCCAATAAAAATTAAATTGAATAGAAGGTGTCATGATTTAGAAATAATTCGAATAATATTTCATGATTATTTGATATCTCACTTTTATTATTGTTGATTGATGATTACACTTTTATTTTGGGTATTGTTAAATGGTAGAAACTAGGAAGAATTATATTAACACTAAATGTGATAGACAATTCAGTGATTATGGGAAACCAAATTGGAGATTATTGTAGATAACGATATTGACATTATGGCTAATATTCCTTCACAATATATAGTTCACAATGTAAAATTCGATGGGATTTCAAACATGTAAGATATGAGGAAAATCAAACTTTATGAAATTTATGGGGGAAATGATTATATAGGTAATAAATTTCAATATAATTATTATTATGAATTTGTGTAATATTATTTTATAAGAATATCTCAAATGAACGTGAAGATGTTTTCTATGTTGATATAATGGGAATGAGTAAAAAAATACAAGGAATTTAATATCTTATGTATAAGGAACTGTGGAATTATCTGATTCACTTCCATAATCTATGGGTTTCTCCCAAGAAAAAAGAATGACCTATACTATAAAAATTGTTAAAGAGAATGGATTGATGTGTTTATTCTGTATAATTATTTTTATAAATGGTATTATAGTTAAATTAATCTTGAAACATCTAAGAATTTCCCCTTAATGGTTTTTATTTATGGAATTCAAAGTAAATGTTGAATGGTACCGATATCCAAGAAATGTAATTTAGTGATAAGGTAATATTTAATGGAAGAACAATATTGATTGAATAATAACCCATAAAATGTGTTTCATATTGCGATAAACCTAATGTTTCTTATGATGATAATTCTATGGCTGATCATAATTTTTATGGCATATATACCCCATTTGATGATTTATTTGATGGGAATTTAACATTATATTTTGGGAGACGTTTATAAGAATACAATCCTTTGGTTTAGAATATGTTTTAATGAAAATGTTATTTGGGAAGTAATGATTTTATATTTTGTGGAAAAAAGGTTAATTTTATTGATAACCATTAATATTAATATAATTTTTATGTTGAGTTAGTTATGGGTTACTGGGACTAAAGAGTTGGTACATTTTGTAAATATATCATATGGATAACACTAGTGGTTGAAAAATATAATTTATGAGTAATATTATCTTTTTGATGATTTTCATAATAATATTAGGAATGTTATAGATTTATAAAAAGAAAAAATCACATAAGGGTGACAAATTTTCAAATCTGGTATATTCGGGAGGGTTAGACCAACAACTGATGGGTGAAAATTGAGTGATGTGTACCACTGGCCTATATGATTTCCTAGTTAGTATAAAACATTTTTTACTAAAATGATTTTATAGATAATTATATGTACATTTTGGTTAGCTTAATATATGGTAAATTATTTTTTATGCTTTTGAGATTCTAAATTGAATAGTGATATTCCAAGAGACACTTAACTATGTTGAATTATATGTAACCATTTGTTTTAAAATAAAAGAATATTTTTTAAGAATTTCAATATTTTTTTAGAAGTGAAAAATCATGGGTATAAGATAATATCTGTTGTTAAAGTGAAATTTATAATATTGAATTACTTATTCTATCCATTGGGGTTTAAGTAAATATTTATAGGTATATAGACTAATTTATATATCTAACAATTCGTAAAAGTGATTATGGAACAAAATATTATTCGCAATTTCTTATTGTAAGAGTTAAAGTGTAAATAGATCAAAGAACATCCAAAGTATGAGATTATTCTTATGACATGTAAATGATTAATTCAAGTTTATTTTCTCTATTTTTGTATCCATGTAGTAAAAAAATCCCTCAAATATAACAAAGGAACATTAAAATAAAAATATTATCCATTTACATTTATTACATAGAAATTAATTTTCTTTTAAGTCATAATGGATTTATTGTTTGTGGTGGTACATTTTATCATGACCATGTTCTCTATCACTCTCTATTAATCCTTGGTCATTAGTAATCTCTTCCATTTCCATATTTTGAATTCCTTCTACATTTATCATGTTGGGAAACCTAGTTTTTAACGAACATTAATAATGCAACTTCAATATTTTTTAGGGCAATATTTATTAAACCATTTTATGATGTGGGTTTTTGATAAAAGAATTTTTTAAATTTCACACCCTTAATTATAGAACATAAGTTCAAATTACATGGAAAACAATTATTAAAGAGTGAAATGAAATAACCTATGATTTTATGATATCTTACCTTCAAATAAAATTTAGTTTTTTATATATTTTAGTACACACAACCCCGTAATTTTAAAAATGAAATTGTGACCAATAGTATATATAACACACAACACAAAGCTTAAACCAACTGTGATGTATTATTACTTATAGTTTATGGTAATGCCCTAGCTTTTATTTCGGTGATTATTAGTTTTATTAAATACACTATAAAATAAATAATAATTTTTTAGTCAATGAAAATTTATTGATTAATTATTAGTAAATAAGAACAAAAATTTTAATAAAATGAATCTTTTTCTCCGAAACATGTTTTCTTCAAAAAAACTAACGTGTATACCTTTTTGGGAGGATAGATTATAATTTTTAAACATTTAGAAATATTATTTCATAAAATGAAAATAATTTAGGAAATCATAATATAAAAATTATCATAGGTTGATTTTTTGGATTTTTGAATAAAAAAGCACTTTTCCAATTAATAGTAAAAAATATCGATTTTTATTAAAAAGTGTATAATTGTTTCAACTATGTGAAAAGTTACATTTTTATTATATATGGTTTTAAATGTAAATTTTGTTATTTTATATTCATAATAATTCAATTAGGCTAATTATAATAATTTTTATATTTTTATTTGGTATAAAATAATTTTTTTATAAAAAAAGTCATTTTAAGAAAAACAAATGTTTTTAAAAAGATGATTTCATCATGTTTTGTGATATAACATTAAAAATTATTTATTAAATTGATATATATTTAATATGAAAATATGGATTTCGTATTTAGAATTTGTTATATCAAATTTATTAAATTGGTCTCTTTAATTGTTTGGTTTTATAAATATTATCTGCGGTCAAAAATAAATTATTGGATTTATTTTATCAATAAAATTCCAGTTTTTTAATTATGTTTTTAATGGAAACCGATCTATGAAAATGAAGTATATATTATTTAAACAATGAAAGTTACAATTTTCACTCACTTGGTTTTTAACATCTCATATGTGTCAAAATGAGAAAAAAAATAAAGATTGGAATGTAAATAAATGACCAATTTTATAATAATGAAATTTCATTTGTGATATAAATTTATTTAAATTCTGTTGTTATTATGTGATTATCTTAATATCTTGGGAAACACTGATGCAATATTTATTTAATTAACAGAAGAAATTATTAAAAAAATATTATAGGAGATATAATTTGATTGATATAATGTGTTCCATGAATTTTCTAGATATATGTGACAAATTTATTATTTTTAAATTAATTTTATTAAAAGTAAAATATTTTTTTATGTTTTTATGTCATATTTGACGAATAGTTCAAAACTAACAATAATGATATTTTTTTAAAAAAATATTTTATTAAATTGTGTAGAAATTATAAAACTCATGAAACTGGAAAATTAGGATAATATATGGTCTAAAATTTTAATTATTTTTCAGTTATGGTTCAATAGTAAACATATATGTTAAATTATAACCCTTTAATATTGGAAAAGTCGTTGTGGTAGTCAATGTTAAAATGAGTTTATTAAGGGGTTAAAAAAATTATAATGTCTATAATATCACATAAACCTATCGAAATTTTACTAGTTGATGATATTTCAACCATATCCTACCATATGTTAAATTTAGTGATACTTTAAAAGCATTTGGATCTATAATATTCTTATATATTTTAATTGATTAAGAAATTATAAAAGTGCTCCTCACCTCAATTATAAAAGGGAATTCATTACTTCACTTATTTGAACCAATTTCAGCCATTTAACTCGACTAAAACCTACCCAATTAAATTGAAAAATTAATTATCCACATTCTTCAATTTTTCATCACAAAAGAATCATCATAGTATAAAAAATAGGGTATCAAAAGGATTTCATCCAAAGTATAGGTATTCTCTCTAACCGGACACTTTATTTTAACTTATCATTATTACTCATTTAAATAAATTCTATTTATCATCAAATAGAAACATGAATATACAATATATACTTTAAAAGGACCAATATTATGAACCAACCATTATGCACACTATTTCCCATCAAATGGGAAGTGAAATTATCTCTTGAACATACGTACGAATTAAATTCACCATGTAGCGATAGAAATATGTTTACATTACCATCCTTAATGTATAAGAATTATGATGGTTCTAATTTTTATATTTATTATTTATAACATAATTATAATTCGATAATTTTAATATCACAACTACCTTCTTATATTCCAAGCGATTTGGAATGGATAACATCGATCGTGCAGACTTGTCGACTACCACCTCCCTGAACGGATGTGAAATTTTTTTACTTATATTTTAATTGGATCGAAATTATGATTGATTTTATGAATATATATGATTTATAATAAATAATAATAATTTTTAACGGGGACTTATTGTTTACCATTTTTTATACCCATTGAAAAGTGAAAACAATGTTTATTTGTACGTGAGACCTACGGCCTCCATTAATAGTGCAATTCATTATTATATCTCTAAATATTTTTAATTAATATAAATATATATTTAATGAATATATATTATTTTTACATCATTATTAAAATTATTTATATTAGGAAATATTGATCAATCTATAAATATTGAAACTACTGAAATAAAACATACATGAAAAATGAAGTACTTTTTACCCGAAAAAGTGACCTAAAAATTGATTAACAAAAGGTGAAAAAAGATTACAAGTAAGTCATATATAGTATGATAAATAAGTGTATGGTTTTGGAATATATGTATAATAAAAATATATTAATTACACTGGAGGTACATAAATATACAATGGAATTCGAACATAAGGTCGGGGTTTCTAGTATCAATTTTATTTCTGTTGGACATATTTTATATTCACCACTTATTTCATTTGTGTGTTTCATATAATTACCCTTTTATATATTATATAATTCATATATTTTTATTTTGGGTTGTTAAATATTCATTTTATATTATTTCATTCATGGGGATTATGATTGAAAATAATCCCAAGTATTAAGGGTTTATCTCACAATCTCATCATTATTTGGGATAGTTTATTTTTAAGTATCACCTAAAAAATGTTTCTCTTCCATATCCATGTTCTCTAAAACTGTTTTAAAAAAATTATACTCAAAAATTAATTTTAAATCCAAAGGACCACATTTGTTTCTTTTAAAATAATTTTTTAAAGGGGATCTTTCAGCCATTCTCCTAATGATGTATGTTTTAACTTTACATACACAAGTGGGAGGTGAATGGTTTTTTATTTATATAGAAAAAATGTAATTTCCATCCATTATGAAACATAAATTATATTAAGATAAATTAATTATTTGAAATAGTTATTTTCAAAGAAAATTATTTCTTTATTACGTGCACAGTTTTTAGATATCAAAAAGTTATTTTCAATATAGAAAGGTTATTTTCCTTACGAAATTTTTCTATAAACATTTTAAATTATTTCAATCAATGTAAACATTAATTATTGAATATGATATAGATAGTATAATTTAATGATTACATTAATAATATTTATTTGGATGGTTTATGATCAGTTTTACTAGGTAAAGTATTGATTTTTTTATGACTAGTTCTTCCAATACAAACTTTTATTAGTTTCCATTAAGGCATCTTGGTTATATTGTAATATTTATTTATATAAGGAATTAATTGGAATTAGTATGTGATGATTGGGTCCCAATATATCTACTTGATGTATCATTAGATCTCATGAGGCAAACTAGCATGTGTTTTGTTTGAGCACCTACCCATTTATTTAGATGTCGTGGAACAAGAATTAATGATATTTTCACAAGTCTTTCTAGAGGCCTTGATGATATGTTTCAAATGTACAACATCATGAATTCCATCATTATCAAATAAATTACTAACGTATATTTTATTATTTGATTATTTTTGATATCCATGGACACATTTCTAGCCCATGTGATGACTTATATGTCATTATTTGATCATTGTTTAGTCATTCCATATTATTCTTGACATATTTAACTTCCGATGTATTCATAACCTTACAAAGAATCTGTTATCACCCCATTATTATTTTTATTTTCCATTGGATTCCAAATATTATATTAGGATTGACAAGATGGGATATACTAGAATAATTAAGGGCGTCCTCCAAGAAAACACTATGTTGTATTTCATATTTTAAAATGTAATTTGAAATTGAATTATGTATATATTTAACCAATAATACTTATAATGCACATATTTTCTCATAAATTGATATTACATAATTTCATATGAATATTTACTACATTACAAAAAATAATTCCTGGGGATTTTAAATATATAGTGCCTTTGGAAACATGCAAACATAAACCACTGGTACATAAGTGAGCTAATCTATCTCCCAGTAGGTCCTTCATAACTAGAATACATAATAGATATATCACACATAATACATTTCTACATATCATGAAAAATTAAAACATAAAAAAGAATGATTTTAGATGGTTAGTAAGGGTAAAAAAAGATATATAAATATAACATGACAATATAGGTATTAAAAAATTATAATAACATATGTAAATCATAAACATTATATCATAGATCATAAACAAGAGACATAGAATAAGTATTGGATTTTCATAATACATGGATCATAATGGAACCAAAAAACATGATCCATGAGATCATAAAATTATCCAAGGACATAGATTTCAGAAATATACATAATCATAGAAAACCATATGTGAATGTTATCCACTAAGACATTCATAAAATGTAAGGCTTGGGCTAATGAACCATGTAGTTTATTAAGGCTCCGAATGCCCACCCACCCCATGTACCCACCACTAATATTAGGATCACCACCCATGTACCCTATTTCTGGCTTTTTATAACCACCAATGCACCTCTATGAACTCATATAACATTGATCATTACCCAATTCATTGGATGGAGAAAAAGGTTATAACCATCACATAATAAGGATTATACATACATATTCCATAAGATCATTAAACATTCATCATATCAGAAACCATGAAACTAAATGGGTTTCATAAACATTTTGTCATTTTATAATAAAAATAACCCATGTAAGAAAGAAATGGGATTTATAAAATTCAATCAAAATATAACCTATTGAAAATAAATTAGTTTCATGGGAGTCATTTCATCATAAAAATGAAACATTTAGATAAACAATAATATTGGATGACCAAAATAATATTCCCAATAATGTATATGTTACATCAAAGGAATTCATCTTAAATGGAAAATTATTTTGAAATATCACATAGATTATTTCATGAGGAAATAGTCTTTTTAAATTGAAAAACAGTTTTTAAAACATAATCCAATTTGAAAATAATTTTATCTAAAAATAAATATTGAAACACATAATTATGGTTTTAAAACATTGGTTGGTCATGATTTTAATATATTTTGTTAATTTCTTACACATTAAATCAAGGATTCCATCCACATTTTCAGTAATATCAAAACAAGCATTGATTGAAAAAATTTATGAAAACAAATTTCAAAACAAATTTTAAATTTGTTAAACATGGGTAAAAATTCATTCATATTACATTTTGAGTATTAAAAAATTAAGTTTTTTAGAAAACATGATTTTGAAATAAAATGAATTTTTGACTGAAGAGAGATAAATGTTAGCATTATTTAAAAACATTATTTTGAAATATTAAGTACATAATCAGAGGAAAATGAATTTAAACCAGTTATTCTCATGAAAGAACCTTAGTTGAACATATTTCTTTAGTTTTGTGATATATTTACCATAATATTTCATCCTTAATGACATAATCATAAATAATCATGATAATAAATGAGGTTCTAACAACAAACAATTACCACATTAGTGTATTTTTAATCTTAAGATCCATTAAGGAATAATATCAAATGAAACATTAAATATCATTAAAACAATTATATTCATTATATAACATGTGAAGGGGAATTATATACCCTTCATATAAAAATATATGGTTATAACATAAATTATATCCCAAAGAATACATTTTGAGACAAAAATCACATAACTCTTTGGAAAATTTTTAATCGTAAACCCCAGGACAAAATATTATAAAATAGATATTTAAATAATTATAATTTTATAGATAATAATCCAAGAATATATTCATGGTAATTGTATACAAAACACAAAATAAATAGGTGGTCAATATGGAATTTTTGTCACATAAGTAAAAAACTGAGACAGAAATCACATACCTTAATCAATGACTTCTTTCTTACATGTCAAAAACTCATATATAATAAATATAAATTTATTTTAAATAATTTCAATAACTATATTTATATATATATTTCCATATATGACTTACTTATGATCATTTAATAACTATTTATGAACAATTCCAAGTTAATGTTACATTTCGAGCAATAACTGCTTTGATTTTCATGTATGTTTTGATTTGTTATTATTATCCTCTTAAATTGAAAACAGTTTAACATGATACATAATTAAAATCATTATATAAATATGATTTAAATTTATTATATATTTATTTATCATGATCCATAAAAGATAGTGATAGAAAATGAATTATATCATTCATGGTGGTGGTTTGTCATATGTATACAAGAATATTATTTCCATTTTATTAACGAGATGAGTTTTTTATATCAATATTACCATAATAAATAATTTTTATGTAATATATGTCACTTATTTTCATTAAACTGATCGTTTTTAACTTCCACAAAATTCAAGAATGAATCACATAACTTCCATAGGTGGTAGTTTGTCGTATACCGAAATAACGTTACCATATTACCATGGAATGGAATTTAACTATAAATATATTGTTTCCTATATAATAAAGAATAATAATATCACAAATATAATATATAAACAATAAATACACAATTTTTTCCAACCACGATATGTGGTGATTGAAAAAATAACCTTAGTTTGTGACGCGGTAGTCATTCACACATAAAAATTATGATTTTGTGACGAATTTGATATAGTATGAGAAGGAATTAGGTTATTAAATTAAAATTGTAAAATATTAATATATATATATATAAGACACTAAATTTATCATATCAACATGGATTAATAATAATTTAAGGATATGGAAGAAGAAAGAAAATAAAAAATCTCATTAAAAAACTTGACCTCTTCTTTGGGTAACCTTTTTAGGTTTTCACCAATTCCCTAATAAGTTGGATTTATGAAGAAAATAATGATTCAAGTATGATAGGATTTAATTAAGAAGTTATTTGGGTAGGTATTGGGTGATCTAAATGGTTTTGAATCTTTTAAGTGGAGAGGATAGGGGATGGCACATTTTATGTGAGACTAGTGGCACACTTTTATATTGTAAGAAGAAAATATCTTCCCATGTTTTTAAAATACTAAAAGGCTCCAAAATGGAAAATTATAGACCATAGAATATAAAATGTATATATATAGCTATTAAATTGGTTTTTTATAAATTATTGAGTTTTTTAACTTTTATCTGTTTAGTTTAGCCCTCGATAAAACCATTTTTGTACTAACACCAGTAAATAATATTTATTGTTTTTACTATTAATTGTAGTAAAAAATTAATTTAAAGTAATTATATAATATAGATTATTTTCACTCAAAATATTGAATTACTATTTTTCAATTCCATTCAAATATTCACAAATATTTAATTTCAAACCAACCTCAGAGATACCATGGGAAATTATGTTTTCAAAGAGACAATTTTCAAAAGTTTAAAATGTTTTTATATCAATATTAAATATTAAAATGATTAAAATTATATAAATTGGGTTATTAGTTAATTAATTTAAATAATTATTCTTTTAAAACAATCTTAAAATAATCTGGAATAATTTAAATATTCTAATAGAAATTAAAAATAATAATAAAACCCATTATTTTTTACCATTAATCAAAAATTTAATCTTTAATAAAATCACACTAAGATAATTATAACAAAAGTATTTATAAAATGAAATTTATTTTTTTAAAATACATTTTTCTAAATGTGTGAAATACTGGGTTTAAAATATAATGGAAAAATGCGACAAGCTATTTTTAGAAAAAATCATTTTTTAAGTGTAAAATTGGTTTTATTTTTATCTTTTGACTAGAAAATAAATAACTTGAATGTTAAAAATATATATTTGATATATAAAATATAAATTTAATTAAAATCACTCAGAAAAATATTTTCATTTAGTTATTAATGTACAAAAATCCAACATTTGTTTTTTGAGAAAACTATTTTCTTTATTTCAAAATAAACTTTTTCGATTATAATTAATTTTTCAACATGAAATTAAATTTATATAAATGTGTAAATTAAAGATATTAATTAATTGATTAATGATATTCATACCCACCAATATAATGGCTAGGTGATAACAATCATGTTAGATAATTATATTTTAATAGGATTCCATTGTTTGTTAAAACTCAATATTGTGTGTAATGAAAGGAAAACATAGTGTTGTGTATAAAGAAAAACTAAAATCAATGTTTTCTATAAAACAATTAACATAAATATGAAATTGAAATGAAGAAACATGTTTATGAAAAATTTAATGGTGTAATATTATTACCCATTTAAAATTAAATTTTCCATTAAAATTCATCAGTTTTATACCTGAAACTGAAGATACTTCTACTTCATTATGTCCTCAGGATTCCACATAACATATGTAATCTGGTGGTTTCACCCCAAAACGTTTACTAGGTAATTGATATTATTTTTCATCAATTTCTTTATATGATAAAAAATCCCATTGGATTATTACATATAAGTAAGGTCATGCTACATATGTATGAAATAAGAGTTATGTACAAATAATGGATCTGGTATGATCTTAGTTGAGAGAGGTACATGGAACAGATCTTGAACCTGACATAGTTTTTTTGGATGTAGAAAATTATACAATATTATCCTGATACAATAAAGTATTTTTAATGGACTGATATACCTAGACCATAATTTTCCATAGTTTATTCTAAAAAGAAATTCATATAAAATCCATATCACCAACGTCAAATTATAGATCACATTGATGATTATCATCATAACATTTCTTTCAAGGTTGTGCTACCCATATTTTTTTGAATGTATTTAACATTCTCTATCATCTCATCAGCTTACTCAAGTCCCAATAGATTTATTTCATAAAATTCATTATATTACATTTTAGTTATACACTTTTTCTAGAAATTGATTCTTATGAATACATATAAATTCTCAAATTAAACTATTGTTTTATAAAAACGAAAATTTGTGGAAGTTTTTGTTCCCAAAAACCATTAAAAATATATAGAATATGATCTTAGAATATCCTCTGTAGTTTTAATTGTTCTCTCAAACTAACTAAATATATGGGGATGATATACAGTTCTAGAACTCAATTACTTATCATGATCTTGTTGAATTATTCACCAAAACAATGAGGTAAAGTGTATACCTTGGTCAGATACAAATGAAAGTGGTACTTCATGAAATATTACCACTTCCAAAATATATATTATATGTACTATACCAAGAGTTATATTTTCTATGATAGCAATTAAGTGTGCTAAATTCATAATTTTATTGACTAAAAAACATAAATACCTCAACATAAAATATAATAAAAACCCAAAAGGTTGCCAATACCTTTAGTCATATGCCCCTAATATATGAATTCCTTATTCATCGATGAAATTTTTCACTATAAAATTTACCCAAACAAAGGGTTGTAATTCCGTAAATGTCTCACCAAATATCCTTAATCGTGATAAACTACATCCAAGTAAATCTTTAAGAGGGTTGTCTAATATATTGAACTTTTGATCAATCTTAAACATTTAAACGCATGATAGAATACAGAATAAGTTATTCTAAAATGGAGACATATATGCTTAAAAAAATCAACCATTATTCCTTATGTAATATATTATATAATACAAAAAAACATGTGCATTGGAAGATTGTGTTTGACATTTTACTAATAGAATATAAAATGTTGTTTCATTATACAATACTCCATGCAGTGGGATATAACCAATGATAAAAATCACATGAAATTAAACTAAAGTTTGAACAATAATATTTTCATAGGTCACATTCATATAAAATCTAACATTAATCTCCCTACTAGACAGTGGATTATTTGTGGTCTATAATTATCATTATTAACTTGAAGCATTGCAATGTAATATGCCTTCCCCTTTTCCTCTATATCAGAGGATTTTTTGGCTTATCTTACTCATTATCCCTTGGATTTGGGAATCTATTCATATAATGACCATACTCAATTAATTTAAAAGACTCTATTATGGTTGGTTCATTCTATGTAGATTTATCTATATATTCATCATTAGATATCTTCTTCACATTTCTCTTCATCTGATTTTCTGGTGACCTCCCCTTTAACACTTAAAACTTATACTATTTCCCTTAAGATAATTTCTTCTATGTTTCTTCCCACACTTTTATCGTAATGAAAATATCATATTCTTCACTATATGGTTTTTATATTTTCTTTTGACTTCAATTTTTTCTTCTTATAAAAACCAAGATATTGATATGTAACTCCCAACTCTATTTAATCCTTGATAACAAAATGAAAAATCTCTTCATAGCTGTTGAATTATCTTCTGGACAAGACCCATTGAGACTTGTTTTTAAGATGCTTATTAATATATTGAACTTAATTTTAGTTTCTATCATAATAACTTATGCATACCAAAAATTATTGTAATATTTTACTTGTAGGTACCCAATAAATCATCATCATTTTACTTTAGATCATTGAAATTATTATCTTTCTTTGATCAAATAATACGAGGAATATACTTATTGAAATATGTGTTCATGAAATCATTTGAATCCATGTGGTACATTTCATATTGTCTCTTCATATTCTTAATAATAATCCACAACTGATCTACGTTACCTTTCAGATGATAGATATCCACAATGACATTCCCATACTTTAGACACTAGAGGATGAAAAATATTTTTCCATTGGTTTAGATAAATTTCCCATTATATAATAGATCTCAATGTCTACAAAATAAATGTGTGAGTTTCCTCATGAAGAAATAAATAGAATAATATTTCCTCCTTTTTTCATTTGGAATTCCATCATAATTCATATCTTGAGGTTTTTTAGAATAAAATTGATATTTATCCTTATAGTTCCCATAACATTCAATTAACCAGGACAAAAATCATTGCATTTTCCTTCATAATCAGTATTAACACAATTTATTTGGGTTCAAAACATTGAATAAAACAAAAAATCATAGTGCAAGAAAGACTAATCAAATTGGGAAACCATATAATCATAATAAATTTCTAATAAGATTTATAAATCCTTAAACATTATTTTTAATTAATAAAACAATATGTTTATCCCCTACCATTAAAGATCATCATCTGTTAAAATACTTAATTATGGGTTGTTAATATATTGTTGATTTTAAAATCATATACCTTGGGAGTTTCAAATTTTTGTATATTAATGACCATTTTTATGCACCATGTGATAATCGAGTCTAGCCCAATGTACTCTTTTCAGAGTTATTTCCACAATGTAACTATATATTAGATCCACATAAACTTATATTATCCATAAATAGATGTAATTTCTTTGAAACCACTCACTATATCCATTACCAAAATTCTAAGAAATGTTTGTAAACATTGTATAATCCTCAGAATTTTCCTTTGGAATTTCTTTAGGTATACCACCATTGTTTTCTAATCCTAGTGTCAAAAGGTTATCAAAACCTATTATGTGATGCAAACTCAAATGACTCATTATTATCCTTTATAAATATTACATATTTTTAGATGAATAATCATTATATTTCATAAACATGTTCCTGGGTATCATAATGGTATAGTGACCTTAGAAACCCTAAAACATAAACAACAGGTCCATATATTAGCTACGTCATCTCCCACTATGTCTTTCATAACTAGAAACCTGTATAGAGATACCACACATAATACCATTCTTTCATATCTTGGGGACAGGTAACATAATAAATGGTGACCTCTGATTATTAGATATGGTTAACAAGGGAGATATCAATATAATAGTATCATATGGTAATAATAATATTGGAATAACATATGAAAACCATGTTATACATATATTAAATCATAAAAAAGATTTGTGGCATAAATTATAGTAGTTAATAATACATTAATGAAGAAGGAATCAATTTATGTAATCCATGAGATCATAACATTGGCATAAGACATAGATTTGTGTTATAAAAAAATCATAGAAAATATTATGTTAAGTTTACCCAGTAAGACATTCATGAATTGTAAGTCTTTGAAAAACTATATCTGTACATTATTCAACCATGGGATAACCTCATGTTTACCATATTTTTGGATAGCATTAAATTTTTTTATCTTGGGATAACCTTTTATGTACTATTTGAGATCATATAACATTAATCATTACCCAATACATTAGAAGGAAATACAGGTCCCACGCATCACTTGATGAAAATCACATATATGTGTGTTATAAGATCATAATGAATTCATCATATTAGAACCCATGAAAATAAATGGGTTTAATAATCATTTCTTTATTTCATCATATCATAACTCATGTAAAAACAAACAGGTTTCAAAATAATTTTACCAAGGTATAACCTTTGAAAGAGAAAGAGGTTTCATAAACATCATGTCATCATAATCAAAAACCATTTTGAGAAAAAAATATAATATTTTCATAGAATTATATTCCTAGTTAATTATAAATAATAACAAAGGATGCATCATATATGTAAAATTATTATGAAAGATCTTCTAAAACATTTATTAAGGAAAACAACCTTTCCACTTTGAAAAACACTTTTAAAAAAACACAACATTTTAAATATATTTATCTTTGAAAATAACCTTTGAAACATATAATTCATGATTTAGAAAAGTTAGTCTTTATGATGGAATGAAATCTTATTCATTTCATACATGTTAATACAATTATTCAATTCACAATTTTTAAAGGGGTCAAACATGGGTAAAAATATCAATAATAACCCATTTATGATATTTGAAAACATTTTGGGAATCAATGTTATAAAACTTGATTTTGGAAGAAAATTACTTTTTTCCAAATAGAGAAATAATGTCAGTTTTAATTAAAAAAATATTCTTATCTCTCAAACATATAAAGAGATGAATATTAATTGAAATAATTCATTTTTAGGAAATAAACAAAGGATAATAAAGGTCATGAGATTATTGAGAGATGGATCACAATATTTCATAATTTATATAATAACAATAAATAATACTGATAATAAATGATATTGTAACATCAAAACTATTCAACTTTGGTAACATCTGAATCTTAGGCCCCATTAAATAATAATATCTAATAAATATTTTAATATTATTAAGAGAAAAATATTCATGCTATATTATGTCAAAGGTGAATTGCATAAACCTCGCAGAATAAGATAAGAACATGAAATAATTTATGTCCCAATGAGGTATGTTTGAGACCTTAACTCTTTACCTATGGTAACTTTTGAACCATAAACCCCAATAATGAAATAGGTAGGGAGTAATCATGTGTCTCACAGAAGATAAAAGTGAGATAAAAATCTCATTCCTTAAGTATTGACTTCATTAATACATGTTCAAAACTAATTAATAATAAATATAAGTTTATTATAAATGTATTACTAAAGAATAATTATACATATATACTGTCTTATATGATTTACTTATGTCCTTTTATAACCCATTTATTTATAATTCCATGTTAAAGTCATGTTTTAGGCAATAAAAGCATTGTCTTCATGTATGTTATAATTTTTGTATTTTTGTCCCTATTAATTTTATAATGTTTACATAATAACTATAATTTAAACCATGATATAAATATCATATATATTATTTTTATTTGTATTTATAGTGATTTGTAAAATATAGTTGTAGAAAAAGAAATACACCAGCCATGGAGACGGTATGTTGTATATATGCATGAATGTTGTTTCCCTTTTATCAATGGGTTAAAGGAAATAACGTTAAATTATATATTACCATTATATTAATATTTATATGTGATAAAAAACATATTTTTAATAGAACCTTTATTACTAACTTCTATGTAATGCAAGAACTAATCACATCATTTCTCGAACCAGTAGTCTTCTGTACACATGAATGATGTTATCTTATTCCCACCTAATGGAATGTAGGAAGTAATATGTGACATAATGACTATATAAGGATAATAATATCACATATATATATAATATAAAAAAGAAATTCATTATTAAATCCAATTGTGAGAGGTGGAGATTGAAAGATGATTAACATCAGTTCGCTAGGCAGTTGTCTGCCATAGACACAAGTAATGATTTATTTACCAATTTGATAGAATATGAGGAGGATCCAAGTTATAAAATTATCATAATAAAATCTTTGTTTGTTAAATATACTAATTTCAGAATATTACAATAGTTTAATAATAATTTAATGATGTAGACGAAAAAAAATTCTCCTTGAAGAACATTATCTCGTATTCGAGTAACATCCTTAGGATTTCACTAAAATATATCTTAAGATGGATTTGTAACATAAATAATTCTTACAAGAAGAGATAGGGGACATAATTAATAAATTTGGTTAGTCGGGGTAGAGATAATTTATTTTTTAAGTGTTAATATGAGATGATAGGGGTGGCATTTTATAAATGATGTGAGTGAAAAACATATAAATCTATAAAAGAAAAAGGTGTGACCACTTTTTTCATATGTAAAAGGACCCAAAATTTGAATAGTATCAATAATAGAGTATATAGTCTAAATATGGGAATCTTGTGTGTATATAACATTTTTTAGTCATTTTTAACCCTTATCATTTTAGTTTAACCCCACGGTTAACCCATTTTTACCATAACTGTAATAAATAAATTATAATTTTATTTTATTTTTTATCATAAAAAATTATGTTGAACCTAATAGATAATATAAATTATTATGATTCCCAATATTTAATCCATTTTTCTAATTTTTTTTCACCAAACTGGAAAATTTTAATTTAAAATTATTCCCATGTACATGATGAGAAAGCGAGTTCTCAAATACAAAATATTCAAAAGATTAAAAAGATTTTATATATAAATTAAACATGAAAATTATTACAATAAAATAAATTGGATTAATATATATATAATTTAAATTATTCTTTTAAAACCATATTAAAATAATTTGGTTGTTTTTGAGAAATAAAAATTTTAAATAAAGACCAATATTTTTCAATATTCATTAAAAAAATTATCTTCTAATAAAATTATAAAAAATAAAAACTAATATAATTTTGAAATTATGATTTCTAAAATGAAATTTCTTTTTTCAAGTAAATTTTATTAATTTTAAAAAAATTATTTTTAAAATAATTTCACAAAAGGAAAAAACACATTTTAGGAAAAATATATTTTTAAACATAAAATTTAATTAATTTTTAAATTCTATAATTAAAAATAATTATATTAATATTAAAAATTTTATTTAACATATACTATATAAATTTCATTAAAATAATTCACAAAATGTAGGTTTCTTAATTATAAATATAGAATGATATTTTTTTTAAAAGAAAAAGTTTTTAAAAAATGATTTACATTAATTTCTAGCGGTTTTTATTTTCATTTCAAATTAATTAGTCACTAAAGAATTATTTTTATATAAATATGTAAAGCATATATTTTAAAATTTTAGTTAAACATATTCATACCCTCCATACTAACATCTTGGGGATAAATATCATATTAAATAATAAATTATTAATAGTATTCCATGTTTAATTGAAACTTGGGGTTGTTTATAAAGCATGATAAACCCATTTTTTCATTAAAATCAAACAAAACATAATGTTTCATGTAACAAAAATTATCAAAAAGATTAAACTTATTTTAAATATATATATTTTATCAAAATCTCAGGTTGAAACACTACTAAACTATTCATTCCATTAGCTTATATTCCTTATATATAGAGATAATGTAATAACATAACCCCCAATCATTGAGAGAATAGGGTCGGGATCATTATATCCTTAAATCACTTGTTCTTCACAATTTCATGTTCATTAGGTATTTGAATAAAAATTAGTTCTTACTATAAAATGATTATTATTCTTTAAAAAGTCAATTCATCACAAATAAGAAAGGAAACTACAATCATGAAAAGGGAGAATAAATAAATAAATTATCTAACAAGAGCTTAACAGAAATGCAATAAAAATTTAGGGGACTAATTAGGGATGAATTGAACACTAAGAGTGAGTGAATCAATGTTTTAATAATTAATGTAACTTATAATTATCATCCCTTTATCATTATTACATCTTAAACATGATAAGAAGAATGGTTTCTTAATTCCCTCATCATCCAATTGTTCTTGGTTGCAAAAAATTACTGACACACACCCAAACAAATGGAAAAGGATCTAAAAGGGTAAACTCATAGTATGAGAAGTTTAATTCTTAGTGTAGTATCTAATTTTTCTTGATCACACATCCCACAATTATTAATTTTGATATTTAAAATAGTTGGTATTATCCTTGAAACCCACTTTTCATGAATCATTTAATTATCCATTGTATCCCAAACACAATTATATCCTTCACATTATAATGAAAAAATGTTGGGTAACAACAAAACATTTCTTCCCCAATATAGACACTATTATATTTTTATATGTTTACTCAGTAACCTTTTCATCTAATCTTACATTATTAATAGAATGAAAATAAAACATCATATTTTTTATGAAATATTATTTCTCATAACACTTCATTTTTCTCTTCAAATTTGTATAATTATATTTTATATTAAATTTAATAGTTATAAGACTGTTTATCATTTTGTGAAAAAGATATTGACTAATAATCTTACCTTTTTATTCCCTCATTTTCATCTCCAATAATGCTCAATTATATTTAATGAATCACATTTATTATTCTATGGTTATAATACATTGAAATTTTCCTTCATGTTATATATTTTTTGTTGTATTTGAATTATTTAATTATCAAATATCAAATTTTTGAAATCAGTCTTGGTTCTCCCATTTGATATAATAGTTTTAGGTCTATGAATTATTCTGGAGACCATTATAATAATTTTTTTCAAGCTATATAACCTATATATTTATATATATATTAAAGTATCAACCTTATTTCTTTCTCTTATTTATTTTTTATTGTTAAAATTCACAAGAACAATGCAATTAAATAATTTTAATGACCAGGATTTTAGGTGATTCTAATTAACCTCTATCTTAGGTCCTTATTTTATAATATCTAAATATATATATATCATAATTTTAATTTTCTTAAATTTTAGGAACAAATACATAGAATTCATGTATCTTTACCACACAAAAAATATCATTCCATAAATATCTAAAAAACACATTCAAATATAAAAATTTATCATTTTCTACTTCATCCATTCATCAAACATGTATTTTCCCATTCTATATATGAAATACAATTTAATTTAAAAAAATTAGTAACTAAATTCATTATACAAGTATGACAAAACTATAGTTACGAGATTGTTCTTCGTGGCATAGAGAAACCCACATTTTTTCTATAATAACCAGGTCCAATCATAATATACTAATTTGTTACAATATTATCATATAATATTTCCTCACATAGAATTTTATATACTAATTATTTATAGTTTCAAACTCCCCATGAATCCTAATTATTTATTTATCATCATATTAGGATATAATCATGGCCTATAGAATCAAAATATTTTAATTAATGAGAATCATGACACTAAGATACATTTTTTAATTTTAGTAACCTTATACTAATATTTAATCCAAAATGTATCATCAAATTGATTACAACAATTTTCGGAGAATTTAATTTTGGATTTGATAACATTGGTTTTAACTTCAAAAATTCACAATGTTTGAAAAAAACACTATGTAGATAAGGGAACTATACATAGAAATTGTACGATGCATGTGAGCTAAATGTGTGCCCTAAAAAACTATACATAAGTCAAAGACCCTCTATGTTTTTGTAATAGTTTACAAATGAAATCTATATTAGAGTTTCCTTTTCCAAATTCTGGACATTATCAATGGTGTAGAGTTCTTATAATAATAATATGGTCCTAGAAAACATTATGTAGGTCATTTTCCTTCATTAAAAATCAATTTTTAACTATACATTGTCAAGGATTAGACTCTATGTAATTTTTAATGACCACTATGTCTATTCCCTAGTCAAAAAAAATTCCGTATGTTCCATAAATCCAAATTAAATATAATGACTCTAAAGATGATAAAAACCATTCCAAGCCAATTTTACCCACATATAAACACCTTCATATCATTCCCCTAAAATTAGATAAAAAATTCCATGAATGTGTGACTCTGATTTTAGTAGTCAAAATAAGATCAGCTATATAAAAATCATATTCCTGTCAAGAATAGTTATTTATTTTGTAACATCATGAAAGTCACTTTATTTATATAATAAAATTGGATGAATATTTTTTAAAATACTAAGAAGATAAATAATTAATTTATCATTATAATTACTCTATAGAAATCCAAATTAAAAAAAATAATTACTCAATAATAAAAAAATCTTCTAATCTATAAATATAAGGACTTATTCTTTTGTCATATCAGATATGATAATCTACTTCAAAGAAATCGTCTATAATGTTCTTTTAAAATTTATATGAACTTAATAAATGTTACAAATGACTTAGGATATTATATAATTAAAATATTTGGTTTTACTTTATCATCCTCCAAGATATTTTATTCATCATTCAAAATATTCTACAATATATTAAAATCCCACTCCCACAATAATTAAAATTAATTTACAAAAAATAAAACACCGAAAAATTTGGCTAAACACATACCCTCCCAATATGGTAATTACATGTGGGGACTTATACAGATACAAAATTCCACTCTTATACAATGTTTTTAAATATTTTTTATTTCAACTAACATTACATTGTTTCCAAATACACATCTATTTTTGGAAGGTGGTTATATTTCGGGGTGTCACCTCCTGCTATGTACTAGTATACTAATTCCCATTATGATTCCTAATGCAAATCACGTTGATGAGATGATATGTGATCTAGGTAAGAATAAATATCCTATGAATAAGGTAATATAAAATAAAGTGTATATATATAATACAGTTTCTTTATTAGCGTTTTGATTTGTGAACACAACAGATCTATAGGGGTTTCCTTTAGTGTTCACATGAGATAACCTACACATAGAGAATTAATTTTTTTCTTGATGGGACATGTATGGATTATCATTTATATAAAAATGAATTATTGTCATGTATCACTTTTTTTGTATCCCATGGTTATGTTTTATATTTTTTAATGTAAGATATTTCACATTAAAATCATTTATTTCATTTATAATTATTTTAATACATTCCTCCTTCAATTGATAATATAATTACACCTTATTGGATATCCAATGATATAAATAGTTATTGAAAAATAATGGAAAGAAACGATTTAAATTCATTACACTATATTTAGTATGGGAAACCATCTCTTTTACATTAATAATTCAACCCTCAGAATTTACACCACCCTCGGATGATCAGATGTTACACCTAAGGTATTGTGTTGATTTTTCTTAGTTACTATCCTTATATTTGTACCATGGTTTTTACACTTTATAAATTCATGGATAACTTAGTTATACTACCCACATGATGAATTTTTTTTTTCAAAATGTATTAATGATATAAATTTTATCCTTGGTACTTCAACTTCGTTATTAATGATACATTCTTAATTGAAAACATTCTATGTATTGAATCTCTTAAGTTGGATTATTTTTGTTCCTTGATTTATCCTTTATATAGAAGAAAAAATATAATACAATTACTAAAAATGATTTATGATAAATAAAATAACAAATTAATTGATTTTTTAAGGATATTTAATGTTCTAAATGGTCATAAAATATACATGGATCAAGAAAAAACAATTTTTTATCATCCTTGAGAAATGATTGTATTTTAATGATATTCTAATCCTTATAATTTATAAAGTTAAAGGGGTAATATTTTCAATGTTTTGACTCAAATATGTTATTTCCCCACATAAAAATTTGGAATACCATGTTAAGACACTGTAATACTGACTTTGACTGGCCATGGTATGAGGACTAGAGTCGACTGAATAATCAACTAAATTAAAAAAATTTGTTTTTGAAATTTGTTTTCCACAAATAATAAAAATTTCGGAATCCAAAAATTAAATAAGTGTAAAAGTATATTATTAATTAAAAATATATAAAATAAAATCATATACCCAAAGTTTAATGGGTTATAAATTTTTTTAAAAAAGTATCATATATTCTTTGAAAGAAATTATATATTGGATTATAGTACCAAAACAATAAATTTAAATGATTTAAGGTTTTCAGAAACTCGAAAATAACAAAATCCTATTACTATGGAAAAAATATAATGTTACGGTGAGTATATAAATATACCATAACAGCTATGATTTTCAATGTATTTCTTTTGAATAATATACAGTATATTTTCATAGATAGGTGGTGAGATGAAGTGAGATTCAGAGGCCCAGTGTTCCCAGTATTTATTTCTAAAATATATTAAATATATTACTATATGCTGCTTGTAGTTTCACAAAAAAAATTAAAATAACACATGAATGGGAGACCAAATTAGTAATATAAGGGCTCTATTGAATTTAGAACATGGATATTACCATGGGTGAAAAATATCCTTTTTCAATGTCAGGAATTTTAGAAACAATTGTCATTGGTGAGAAATTGATAAAATAAATATTTTTTTGAGGAAGTTACTAAGATCTTATATTTAAACAATATTATTTCATAACCCAAGGGTTATATCCATAACCTATGGATTGAGATGCACTACTATAGAGGATCTGTTGGATTATCATTGGTAGAGGACATCCGATCAGATCAGATCAAGGATTATGCACCTACATATTTTGGGGATATCCCCAAAATATCAATATAGAATCTTTCATGTAAATTCCTCAACCCTAGTTACCCATATTCAGTTCTTTATTACATATCATTGGCATTTTCACAAGAGATAAATTCCTGAAAGACTGATTAGTTTAGTATCTTTGAAAGTACTAGATACATATATATGTTTTACATTACATTATGAATTGGAAATTAAAAAACAAGGTGTCCCCTTTGAACACACTCATATCACATAGCCTATCCTTAGAGATCAATCATAATATACTTATTCACATCCTAGGAAAAATAAAACAAAAGATATGGGTGATATCAGATGCTCAGTAAGGATAACAATATAGCGGGAAATATCATAAGAAAAAATAAAAAATTAAGGCAATAAATAAGACTAAAACATAATTCTTTTAAACATAAAATTCATCATAATATGAAAAATATAAATCAAATAATTCCATTTACTTATTCACTTGGATATTCT
This sequence comes from Viscum album, assembly GCA_963277665.1. Classification (NCBI taxonomy): domain Eukaryota; kingdom Viridiplantae; phylum Streptophyta; class Magnoliopsida; order Santalales; family Viscaceae; genus Viscum; species Viscum album. The sequence goes on from OY728128.1 coordinate 1,736,414,002, forward strand.
ACTAGTCAAATAATCACATGTAATATCAAAACCTAATTTCGTAATTAAGGAATGGATATTGTCGGACATCATAAACACATAGCCAAGGCATCGTGCCAAGACTACAAATAATTATTTTGTTAAGGCCTTGTGCCAAGACACTTGTTTGTCTAATGATACCTTCTGACGCATTTAGGGGATATAGCAGGCCCCACCCATCACTTACTACGTCCAATGCATTCCTCATATGAAAAGGTAGAAAAATAACATAAACATGCGTATTAAAATTTTAATATGAAATGTTAATGCTTTGACCATAAACCATGAATGGTATAAAAAGAGCACATACACGGTCAAATATATCACAAAACCATAAATACAATATAGAATATTGTATCATAATAAATAAACTTAAAACAAGTGTAAAATCCAACAAGGATGCCGATATAGATGAAATTAATCCAAAAAATATTTGACTGAAATATCTCTTTCTATTTTGAAATAATTTAATAGTCAATATTTTAAAAAGTAAACTTTTTTTAAAAATATTCTTATATTTATGTAAGGGAATCATAGAAATTGTTATAACGGCCACAAATAGTCTCACTCGCTGTATAAGTTAAAAACAATCTTACCTCAATTTGTATAAAAGGTCATAAATTACCTTGTTTGGAAAACGACAGAATGATTCCTTTCAAAACATATTATAAAAAGTAAAATAAGAAAATAAAAGACTTCAACCCATAGTCTATGAAATAATAAAAATGTTTTGAAATACATTTTTAAGAAACACAGATATGGATGATAAAGAAGTCCAAGTAGATACTTACGTATAAACGACCTCGTCTAATAAAGAGATTATAAAATTAACCATTATCTATTAATTTTCCTTAGTAGAGGGTATATTAAACTCCTTTATAATTGTGAAATAATTGTTATTAAATTATAAGAGAACCAAATACATAAATATGATATCATATATGATCTTCTAATATTACTTTGTTAATGATATTTCAGTATTATCATTGCTTTGGGTGTTAACTGATTCACATTCCTTTATATATTTTGTTATGTAAGTCATTATTGTCATGGATTGGATGTATTTTATTCATATAAATAGTGATATTAAGTTCTTAATCATTGTTTTTAATAATAAAATGAAAATTATTCTTGTATGGTTATGATGGGGAATGAAATCTCTTTGCGTCATGGAGATGGAAAGATGTAAGTATGCATGAGCGACAATATCATTCCACTAGTGGTGAAATCATTTGTAATTGGATGGTATATTATATATAAAGAATCATTAACATGATATATTTATTATTTAAATCAGTTATACTCATTATTATACCCATACAAATAATGAAGTGTTGAATAAAAAACTGCACCACAACGTGGAGATGGTAAACCGTACGCACACATGTATGGTGACTTTGTTATTCATAGGATGGATAGAAAAATGAATATAGTTGTATTGTATTTATAATAACATATCAATATGTAGAAGGTACTATAGTTATTATTTTTGGTATGGAAATAGAAAATAACGAGGAAGTGGGAGAATAAAATTACTTTGAAAGAGGTGATGAAATAATTACCTCTTCTTCGAGTGCTTCATTTTGATTTGAACAAAAGGGAAAGTTAGGTCGGATTTCTTATCAAAGTAAGTACTTTATGTTAAATTGAAGGTATTTGGGAGGATATTTGAGTTATGATTGGCTGAGCCAAAAGGCTTTGGAGGTGTGAAACTAAGAGAAGGGGAAGTACACTTTTTAAGAGAGGTGAGGGTAACTTTAGGAAAAGCGTGAAATATTATTTTATTATAAAATAATTTTTTGTTTTTAATGTCTCCAAATGGATTTATTTCGAGGATAAGTTTAATATGGGTTTAAAAATTTTCAACCAATAGGTTTTAGATAAGTTTAGGTCTTCATATTGACCTAATATTTTAGATTTAACTCTTAGTTAAATAGTTTAATTTTTACCATGTCTTCTTGTATTATTATAATACATGGTTAATAAATGTACAATAAAATGCCAAGAGAACCTCAAGTGGTTCATTAATGAAATATATATTATTATATAAGTTTTCTGGCCTACCCATATATTTTTAGAACTATTATATAATTAAATAAAATAACATTTGTTTTAAAAACTCATTTATGTCAATTTTGACACTATTTTGTATTTGGTTTTTGGGAAAGTCATAAAAACATGATTACCCTAAAAGAAATATATTTAATCAACCCTAAAATTTCATATTTACCTTAAAAAAATCTTGGATGGAATCAAAACATTCTAATTATATTTATTTTATTATTTATAATATCATTTATTTGATTCTTTCATTATTAATGAAAATACCGCATCATTATTGTGTAATAATTAAATATATATATATATTATGTCTAAAAATTATAAAAAAATATGATGATGTAGGAAATATTTTCATATATCTAATTAATATTTATAGTCAAATTCTTCTTATGAATATACCTATATTAAAAATGTTTTATTTATGAAAATTTAAATTTGACACTTTTAACAATTCTTTAAATAAAATAATAATAAATGTCCTAATCTAATACAAGTAGATAAAAAAGGATAATATTTTATTAACAGGGTTTATTTTGGTCAAAATAAACTTATCCAATATAATTAAGACATGTGTTGGGGTAATTATAATATCATTTTTGCCTTTAATTACCCTATTTACTTTTAACTGTGGTAATTAAAATCCAAAATTTACTATTCACTAAAAATTATATTTGTCCCATTGAACCCATTTTACATACTAATATCGACCTTGTCTCTTGTATTTTTGAAAATCAATTAACATAAGTGGTAAAATTTCATTTTATGCAAATATGCAAATGTGCCTAGAAGGATGGTAAAAGTCGTTAAATAGTTCAATAAAATTATATATATAATCTTATTATAAAATGACTCTAATGAATTACATTGAACATATATAAGAATTTTGCATCTATTTTTATTTAAAATAAATTTAAATAAAAATAATAATTATTTAAATAAAAAGTCAATTTCAAACAATTACGTAGTTTTTCACTATTCATAAAAAATTGAAAGTTTTCAGAAAAATACGAAAAATTCACCCTAAAATAAATTTGATATTTTGAATTGGAAAATGAAGTCTATTTTGAAAAATAAAATTTATAAAATTTCAAAAAGTGGGTATTATTATTCATAAAGGCTAGTTTGATTGGTCGTGGTGTGCTAGGACTTGAAGTTGTGTACAATGCAAGCTATTGTGTTACTCAAAGAGAGACATACCATGAAAGCATGGGGGTTACAATATACCCTCTTTCAAATAATGTTTTCTTGAAAATTTGAAAAAAAAATTACTGCATAAAAAGAATCAGGTGGTTCTTCATCATAAGTTCCTCGAGTTCCCATGTTTCCTCTTGCATCTTATAGTTTCTCCATAGAACCTTTACCATACAAGTCGTCTGGTTTCTCAACACTTGTTCTCTAGTCCCAAGAATCCAGATATGCTCTTCACAATAAGACATATCGGGTTCCAGTTCAATTTCTTCAGAGGTGATTACTTGCATTGGGTCAGGCATGAATTTTCTCAATAGTGATACGTGGAACGCATCATGAACATTGAGGAGACATGGAGGAATTTCCAAACGATAAGCTACAACTATAAATCTTTATAAAATTTCGAAAGGTCCTATGTACCTGGGACTCAATTTTCACTTATTAACAAATTTTAAAACACCCATCTTTGGAGGTACATTTAAGAAAAAATGATCTCCCACTTGAAATTTCAAATCCTTCATTCTGTTATCTACATAGCTCTTTTTCCTACTTTGAGCTACTTTGATGTGGGTTGGATAATCATCACATTTTCCATTATTTCCTCAACATGTTTTGGGCCTATGATTTTTCTTCCACCAAAAACATCCTCACAAGTTGGTGTGTGACATCTCATTCCATAAAAGGCTTCATATGGTACCATCTAAATACTAGAATGAAAGCTATTTTTATTGGAAAATTCTACTAGAGGTAAATATTGATCGCCCATAACATGAAAGTCCACTAAGTAAGATCTCAACATGTCTTCTATGGTTTGAATAGTCTTCTCTGATTATCCATCAGATTGAGGGTGGTAGGTGGTGCTAAAAAATCAGTATCTAGGGAATTATAAAGACATTTCCAAAATCTTAATTTAAAATAGGGATCACAATCAGAAAAAATCAACATGGGTACACCATGAGGTTTTACAGCATCATTAATATATAGTCTTTTTAAACGTTAAAGTGTTAAGTATTATCTTATAGCAAGAAAATGTGATGACTTGGTAAAACAATCAACAATGACCCATAATACATTATTCCTTCTAGGAGTCTTTGGTAGCCCCATAACAAATTTCATCATAATATCATTCCTTTTCTGCTCAGGTATGGGAAGAGGTTTCAGGAATTCACCAGGATATTTCCATCTAGCCTTAACCTATTGAAAAACCATACATCTTGACACATAATCAGAAATCTATCTCTTCATGTTGTCCTGCTAAAAATGATACTTAAAATCTCTATACATATTTGTGATACCATGGTGTATAGAGAAATTGGATCTATGAGCATTATCCAATAATTCCCTTTTTAAATTAGGTATATCCGGAATAAAAGTCCTCCTCCCAAATTTCAAAATTCCATCTTCATATACGAATTCAATCAATTTCCCATCATTCGAAGCTTTAATTTTATTTTGAAACTACTCTTCATTAGTATGAGAAATTTTTAACCTTCCTAGAAATGACGGTTTTGAAACCATTTGAAAAAAGTATCTGTGTTTCACATTCCATGATTATTCCCACATCCATCTTTACTAGATCCAATAACATAGGATCCCGATAAACTCTCTACTTGTTCATAAATCCATGATCCATTCTGCTCAAAGAAAATTCCGCCTTATTTTCCTTCCTCTGGTGGTATTTTATAGTGCAATCACAATCCTTGAGTAGTCTAAGCCCTCATCATTCCCTCATGTTGAGTTATTTCTATGATAAAATATACTTCAAACTCTTTTGATTGGTATAAATCTCACATTTTTCACCATAGTGATAGTGTATCCATATCTTCAAAGAAAAAATTACAGATTGTAACTCCAGATCCTGAGTAGGATAGTTTTCTTTATTATTTTTTAGCTATCATTATGAATAGTCAATAACTCTATAATTATTCATAAGGACACAACCAAGTACTTTATTTGCAGTATCACTATAAATAACAAACCGATCATTCCCAGATGGTAGAGTCTGGATAGGATCATTGAATAATCTTCTCTTCAGTTTTTCAAAACTTTCTTCACACTCTTTTTTCAAAACAAAATCAACCCCTTTACTTGTGATCTTCGTTAATGGGTTATCCAGTCATGAAAAATCATGGATGAAACGTGGATAATAACCAACTAAACAAATATAATTTCATACCCTAGTTATACTCGTCGGTGCTGGCCATTCTTCTTTTTCTCTTGTATTAAAAGGATTAACAGAGATTCCATCCTTATAGACAATATGGGCAAGAAAAAAAATCTCCTAAATCCATAATTAACTCTAGATAAACTTCCCATATAATTCATTTCTTCTAATAGTTTTCATAGTAGTGAACATGTGATTTTCATGATCTTCATATATTTTGGAATATACCAAGATATCATCAATAAATACCACTACAAATTCATCAAGATATTATTTGAAAAATTTATTCATTATATCTATGAAAATAGAGGGTGCATTAGTCAGTCCAGAAGGAATTATTGTAAACTCACAATGCCCATACCAGGTACAAAATATTGTCTTCAAAATGTCTTCTTTCTTCATGCACAACTGATGATATCCAAATCTATGGTCAATAATTGAAAAATATTTAGATTTATGAATTTTTTAGAATAAATCATCAATGAGAGGCGGGGGATACTTTTTCCTTACTGTTGTAGGATTGATCTCCCTATATTCCAAGCAGAACCTCATAGATCCCTCTTTCTTATTAACCAAAAGAATATGGGCTCCTTATGAAGAAACTCTTTGCCGAATAAATCCTTTAATACACAATTCCCTTAGTTTTATCTTTAGTTACACTAATTACATAGTGTCCATTCTATAATGGGTCTTCAATATGGGCCTTAAACTAGGCATTAAGTCAATGGAAAACACAATTTCTCATTCTAGAGGATGTCCAATTAAATCCTCTTGAAACTTATCATCATATTCTTATACAATAGGTACATCCTCTATTTGAACATTTCATTCCTCGTCAATATTTATTTCACTCTCATACTTTGTAATAATTGAATTTAGTAGAGCTAATGGGGGTGGATCTAGATAAGAATCATATAGTGATGTTTCTACTCTAAAGATAAGGGATTAATCATCATCATCAAAAAATTTAACCTCCTTATTCTTACAATAAATTTTCATATAATGGACTGAAATCCAATCCATATTTAGGATTATATAAAATTCAATCATGGTTATAATGAAGAGATCACATATAAAGAATGTTTATATGCCATAATGGTAATTAATTCACAAACTTTTACTACAATGATACTTCCCTTAAGAGTTTTGACTGACAACTCCCGTGTTAAATCAAACTGAAAATATCTAATTTTAATGGAAAACTCGGAAGATATGAACAAATATGATGACCCAAAATCAAATAAATCATTGGTTAAATTTGAGGAAATAATTAATGTACCTACCACCAAGTTTTTTAGAATATCAACTTCTGCATTTGTGATCGCAAAAGCTTGACCTATGTCCCTTGGCCTTTTCTGATATAAATTTCCTTGATGATTATGGAATTCATTTTCATTGTAAACAACTGGATTATCCATGTATTTTTTTAATTATATGGAAATATTTCAAGATTGTGAAATTTAACGGCACGTGATTCCGAGGCCTGGAGTGCCTGCAATGACCCGTCAAAGTTTTGTTAAGCTATAATTATTGCAGGTAATCATTTTTCCCGAAAAAAATTTAATAACTCTTAAACACTTTCCAAATCAGAAATCTGACAGCACCATTAAGTTCAAGGTGGTGAGTTTACCTTAGGCACGACTTAAGTTTAGTCGGTGCAGGCCTCCAGTGTGAAAACCCAAAAATGGAATAACCGTAAATAAAATAATTACATAAAGTTATTTTTTTTCAAATTCATATAACTCATGAAAAATGACTCAGATTACAAACCTGAGACCATCACTGAGCTCATTGGAGTATTCTTTCTTTAGGTAGATACTAACATTGGCCGACACGGGCGAACTGTTGAAGTTTGTTTTTGGCTGTAAATAAAATAATTAAGTAACAATTATTTTATTGTTAAAATCCATAACATCTAAAAGGTAACTTGGATTTAAAATCTGTGAGTACCATAGAGTATTTTGGGGCATGATCTCCTTAGGCGGAACCTAACCTCGATTGGCATGGGGTAAGGGTGAACGTTAATAATTTATTGAACGTTTTTTAACATACGTTCATTAAACGCACGAGTAGCATTTTATAAATTTTGAACCACTGCTCAGATTAAAAATATGAGGGAACCGTTGATTCTGAAGATCCGGGATTCTCTTAAGGAAGTCTTCACTTCGACCGTTGTAGGTCTGGAGAAAAAGTTAAATTTTGGGACTTTTATAAGAATAAACAAAATAAATTGGTTATTTTGATTCTTGTCTTTTCTCTCCAACAGACAAGAAGCAATGTGGGACCAGTGACATGTCATGAAAATAAATGTATTGACCTTTCAATCATAAGTAATAGCAACATTGGGGAATTAGGAAGGTTACCAATTAATGAGCCCCTATTAATTTCTAATTTCATTACATACCCTCCCACTCTCTTATTTATATGGAGCTTGGTGGGACGTATCAACACTGCTTCACCAAGAAACGAAGTGCTGACAATGTTCCAGGATTCCAAACCCTTGGAGGATGGAGCTGATTCCGGCGAGCGACGACAAGCGACATCGAAACCCCGAACCAAAGATCGACGATCGAGCGACGTCGTTGGTGTCTAGTTGTGGAGGATGGCGAACACTGACCGAATTCCTCAACCATGGGTGTTCTCCATCATTCTTGAAGTAGGGTTTTTTTAATTCAAGTGTTTTTCATGAACATTTTAATCCTCTGAATTGATTACAAGCTAACACGGTGGTCACGGGCCTAACGAACCTGACCCAGACCCCTCTCAATCATGCTACCATTGTGCCTTCTTGGAAGATTTTCGGCACGATACCACCAAAAAACTATGATGGAGGCAGTACACCATCATGTGCTGCAAGAGGAGGTCGTGACACTATGTCATGGAAGTCAGTAGAGTGGCAAGCACTGGACACCCGCAGAGGAGGTGCGACATGCCGTCGCACACCGCTGGTGAGCAAGGGGTCGCGGCTCGACAGCCGTGTCGGTCAGAGTAGTCGACTAGCACATCGTCCAGTCAAAGAAGAAGAGGGTGGCATTACCAGCATGCCTCCAGTGGGAAAGAGGCCCTGGCTAAAGCCACAGTGGGTGAAGAACCCACCACATGGGTTCCGTGGCGACCGGGCATCCCCCACGTGGCATCACCATTTCGCAAGACGAATGGCCTCCAGGTTATTCATAATACCGGGGGAATCACCCCACCCCCCCCCCCCCTTACTAGATCAGGCGGATAGCATGCCGCGCCCCTTGCGGGTCGTGGCTCACGCGACTGGGCTGCCTACCCAACGGGCCGCAAACCCTTACTGGATAGTTCGCCCCTTGGAGGCCACCCCCTTATGGGTCAGCCCTCCCTTTTCGGGCCACCCCCTTTCGGGTTGGTGTCCCTTTTTGGGTGGCCACCTTGCGGGCTGGTCCACCCTTTGCGGGTTACCCCCCATCCGTGTCGGGCCGAGCCCGTCGTGGCCCAATCCAGTCGGGTGGGTCTGATCGGGTCAGACCGGACCTGGGCCCAACCGAACCCAGAAACACTTAAAGGGACATATCTTGAGAACTGGACATTTGTTTGACAAACCGTCTATAGCCCTGGGATCCAAGGATCAAGATGGTCTATTGGGTATACTTCTATTTCGTTTTGTAAATAGTTGGAGTATGGCTAGGTTGGATTGAACCCGAATCCATCCAGGCCCTCGAAACTAAAAAACTTATGACTCCAAGACCGGGCGTCCGATTGACGCACTTTGTGTCTCGTTTGAACCCTTATGACATTAAGGTCATTTGGGTAACTCCTTTTTGGTGCTTAGTGGTAGTCGGTGTATGACTGATATCTTGAGGATAAGATTCTATGGAACTCAAGCACACCCTATGCGAGGAATCCTAAGGAAGGGTGTAACGTGATGAAAGAACATCGATCCTGTGTGGGTTAGAATCTATTGATCCTTTTTGGGACAATATATATTAGATCATGTGTAAATTAGTGCTCAATGATCATGTGTGGGTCAGATCCTGTGTGGGTCAATGGGGGTTAGTACCTATCAATCCTGTGTGGGTTAACAATAGTTTCTATTAACAGATTAAGATCATCTGGCTTACGACTAATCATTTGTACATATTTACTTTAGTTATACCTGGTGTGTGATGAGTCATTTACCTGTGTGGTACTTATACATTCGTGGTGTTATCTTCGTGGTGTTACCTGTGTGGTACTTCTATCTTTGTGGTGTTACCTTCGTGGTACATAAACCTTCGTGGTGTTATCTTCATGATGTTGCCTCTATGGTACTTCTATCTTTGTGGTGTTACATATGTGGTACTTCTACCTTCATGGTGTTATCTTTGTGGTGTTACGTATGTGGTACTTTTATCTTCATGGTGTTACCTGTGTGGTACTTCTGCCTTTGTGGTGTTGAATTCGTTGTGTTACCTGTGTGGTACTTATATCTTCATGGTGTTACATGTGTAATACTTCAATCTCTGTAGTGTTATCTATGTGGTACTTATTCCTTCGTGGTGTTAAATTTGTGTTTTCACCTATGTGGTATTTCTATCTTCTTGGTTTTACCTGTGTGGTACTTCTACCATCATGGTGTTGTCATCATGGTGTTACCTGTGTGGTACTTCTATCTTTGTGGTGTTACCTATGTGGTAATTCTACCTTCATGGTGTTGTATTCGTGGTGTTAATTGTGTAGTACTTATATCTTTGTGGTGTTACCTATGTGGTACTTCTACCTTCATGGTGTTACATTTGTGGTATTCTTCCCTAATGTGTGAGATTAGTATATCTCAATAATATAGGTATGTGTATGGGAATATACCTAAGTAGAGTAAATGTCTATCATTTTGTTCTTTGAGTTCTGGTCTTGATTTGTGGTATTTTCTTTTGTGGAACTCTGAGTGACCTACAGGGGTCTCCGGGTCCCTAATGAGTATTGTTATACTCACCCCTACATGGGTTACGCCCACACCTTGTTGTGTCTGGTGTAAACGACGAACTACATTGATCGAGGCGGAGGGAGCCAGGCCTGGATAGTACTCGGAAGTAGACCTTTTCTCATGATGGGACTTAGGGACTACTAATCGAGAGTTGTACCTACCCCTCAGGTAGAATCCCCAGTGGATGATCCAGGAGCTGTTTTCCACTTTTCAATTGTATTTTTACTTTTTAGTTGTACATGTACTTTTCAGTTAGGCTTGTATTTCATCCCCTTTACATTCAGTACACTTTCACAACAACATTTGACTTTGTGGTTTCTTTTTATTGTGTTCTTGGATTGTGTGTCTCTACAGGTTAAATGAAAATGTCTTTCTGTTTTAGGGATACTCCTTTCCGGTGCTAGTCACCAGCCCCTGGCCTATGTAAGGTGGGCTTAGGCTAGTCGCAGCATGGGCCCCGAGGGACGGGTCATGAAAATGTGGTTTCAAAGGAGTTTGTTCTACTAAAGAACTAGAACTATGATATTTTCTAGGTGGAAATAGAGTTAAGTTTTATGATTGTGGTTCTCAATTTGGGTAATCCAGTGTTGGTGTGGTGAACGACATATCCATACATCAGGACCCTGATTTATAATTTCCAACTCAGTGCAAAAAAACTTTGATTGTGTATGTTTTGAAATGTTTTACTCATGATTTCTTTGAGTCAGCTCACTAGGTCTAAAATAATGACAGTGGTGCCCCTATTCCTTAACAAGATTCCTCCGCGTAGTTATCTATCTTGGATTCCTGAGAGTACACGATGATAGCCCACTGAGCGATCCTGTGTGGATCAACATTCTAGTGATCATATGTTGATCAACAACAGATGCTACCAGTGGACCATGCACACTGACTAAGCGCATTTCATATGTTCCAGTGGTACAGGCCTTCGAGGATTCATGGCGAGACAGATCCCCAAGCAGCTAAGAACTAGCTGGATGGAGTGACTAGAGTTTTCCGCCTTGTGGGACACAAGCAGATTATATAGTGATCCTAACAACTAGCCTTTATTAGTGTGTGGCCATGAAGATGGTCTATATGGTTATGTGGATTCTATACATGGACAGTTGATTGAGATGGAACCTTATGTTAGTGTTCAATCTATATCACTACCTGTTGGTCAGTAGTTACTCCACTCCAATGTCCTGAAGGCCTTTATTTTTTATTTATTTTGATAATCCACCTTTCAAGGGGTGAGGTGGAACCCTTACAAGTCCCGTAGGCATAAGTATTACATAGACCATAGGCCTTAGCGTAATTCATTGCATGTAGGCTTCAAAAATTACGTACAACCCAGACTAACTACTTGTAACTACTCCTCCCCAGCATCGTCATCATGAAATCATCTCTCCACCATTGAATGGATATTTGGCTAGGCATTCCCGTGAATGCATAGGCTTGTCCGAATAGCAGGTTACATACCCTCTCATTCTTGCAATCCTGTTTAGCTTATTCTGTGGTGAAAGCTCCTTGCTCATCCTCCTTGTAGAGCTTGTTCCTTGTAGGTTGTCTGGTTTTCATCTGCACTTATGGTGGCCCGAAGGCCTTGAGGTGGCTGGAAGGCCATACTGACCCATAGGCCTGGGTGCCCCGAAGGCCTTAAAGGACTCAGGGACCAAATAGGTGGCCCGAAGGCCCAAACATGGGCATATTTTCGGCTGCTATAGTGCTAAACAGTTCCTGCTATAGTTCCCACTACAGTACCTGCTACAGTACTGTACAGTTCCTGCTACAATACCTACTATAGTACCTACTATAGTACTACTACAGAGCCGGAAATTCTGCCTCCACCTAGATTTGATACCTGGTCACTTGGATGCACTTACAGAGTCCTTACCAACTGGGCTAAGGCTCATGTGCTTGATCAGCAGTTGCAACTGGTGGTACCGGTAGAAGACACATGTATGCTTAGTTCCTTACACATGTTTCAGTATCAGATACCCCTCAGATTCCATGGAGAGCTGTAATCACAGAAGGCTAAGGAATGTCTTGAGGAGATGGCTACATTTCCATCTAGTCAGGACACCATTCAATCATATCACAGTCCTGGTACGTAGCCTTTTATGTGGTTGTGTATGATGATGATAGGTTTTAGATTAACCTGACTTTGCATAGAGGTGTGTTTAGGGACATCTGAACTAGCACTATTCCTATAAGAATTCCTACTTATGTTAGGGTGATAGAGAGAACCATTGTGGTTGAATGTAATTTGGTTGAGCGGCTGCAGCCAGTGAATGTTAGCAGTGGGAAAGTAGAAAACTGATGCAAGTCTCGGAGACTTGGGTGTGTAAAATTTTTTGGGAAGAGGAATTGATAGGGACATATGAATCTTTAGGGATGTAGACATTGAAGTGGATCTTGGAGAGCAGCATGATGTGGAATACATTTCGACATGTTACAACCACCACCTGAATGTGGTCCATACCATGCTCAGGGAGTTGGAGGATAGGGGAAGGGAGTAGCTGCATGTGTCCATGGAGTGTAACCCAAGTGCTCCAGGAATGATTAGAGGTACGGTCTGTGTCTACTACTTATTATTGTATTAATATACATATGAACTAATTAATCCTTCTTCCCATGAATCTTGTTCATGATCTATAGTTTCCGGTTAAACCGTTGACTTGACCCTTATGTCTAGAGATAACTTTAAGAGAAAAATCAATAATGAATCTTATGCCGACGATGTGATTTGACCCTTGAGGCAAGAGTTTTGGTTGGAAACTCTTGGGGGATGATTTGAGGCCTTACGACGTTAGTTTGGTTATAGACTGGACATCCACAGTTCATAGTCATATTGAATTTATTATGAAAAATGTTTTGGTTTATCTCCAATGTTTGAATGGGGGTTTCTTTAGTCAGAGAGAAAGGAAACCCAACCAACTCAGGATAAAATCATACATATGAGGGTGCAATCAATCACTCTTGAGTCGGCCAGACTTACCCTCATGGAAGCAAGAGTCTTGAGTTTTCAGTTCCCAATAAGAGTGGCAGAGTGTGGGGACATATTTTCGATAGATGTTTCCATGATTACCTCCTAGAAGGGAGAGTGAATTCTACTTTGGATGGGTACTACCAGAGTTTTAAACTAGACTTCTCTAGTGTAGAGGCACCATTCAAACCTTTGACGAAGAAGGGGGAGCCTTTCCTGTGGATGGAGAAGTGTCACAAGAGCTTTCATGAGCTGAAAAAATGACGATGTCTACTGTTCGTCCAGCACTATGACCTTGATATAGTCTATACTCTTGGGAAGAGGAACGTGGTAGTAGATGCACTCAACAAGAGGTCTAGTCTACCACTGTTGAGTGAGGCGTCAGAGCAAGCTAGTCGCATTACAGATATCCTTAATGGATAAATACGGAGTAGTTTACCTCCAGTCTATGACTTTCACTCCCCCAATTCTTTAGTGAATTCAAGAGGTAGAAATTGGGATATTGACTGTGAAGCCCGGCGTGCTCAGATATCTTAAGGACAACCTCCTGAAAGAAATTATGAAGGTGGGGAGCATGTCATCCTCTCTAGAGGACACACCAGGTTCCAATGATTCTTTGGGAGGAGGTGTTGATGGATATAAATACATCCCATTTAATAGTACATCCTAGAGTGGTGAAGATATACTAGGACCTCCGGTGTCAGTACTACTGTCTCGGGATGATGGAAGTAGTGGCAGAGTTTGTGTCAAGAAGCCTCACTGGTCTTCTAGTGAAGACTGCACAGATCTGGAAGAAGTCTTATGTTGATATGAGATTAAGAACCTTGGAGTTTGAAGAGGGAGACAATGTCTTCATACGTGTCTCACCCCGATGAGTATTAAAAAGGTTTGGATGGGGTGAAAATCTTTCTATGAGGTTCATCAGACCTTTTTAGATTCTTAGTAGAGTGGATAAGGTGGTGTACCATCTATCTATTCCCCCACAAATGCCGTCGCACACCGCTGGTGAGCAAGGGGTCGCGGCTCGACAGCCGTGTCGGTCAGAGTAGTCGACTAGCACATCAGCCAGTCAAAGAAGAAGAGGGTGGCATTACCAGCACGCCTCCAGTGGGAAAGAGGCCCTGGCTGAAGCCACGGTGGGTGAAGAACCCGCCACATGGGTTCCGTGGCAACCGGGCAGCCCCCACGTGGCATCACCATTTCGCAAGACGAATGGCCTCCAGGTTATTCATAATACCGGGGGAATCACCCCCCCCCTTACTAGATCAGGCGGATAGCATGTCGCGCCCCTTGCGGGTCGTGGCTCACGCGACTGGGCTGCCTACCCAACGGGCCGCAAACCCTTACTGGATGGTTCGCCCCTTGGAGGCCACCCCCTTATGGGTCAGGCCTCCCTTTTCAGGCCACCCCCTTTCGGGTTGGTGTCCCTTTGTGGGCGGCCACCTTGCGGGCTGGTCCACCCTTTGCGGGCTACCCCCCTTCCGTGTCGGGCCGAGCCCGTCGTGGCCCAATCCAGTCGGGTGGGTCTGATCGGGTCAGACCGGACCTGGGCCCAACCGAACCCAGAAACACTTAAAGGGACATATCTTGAGAACTGGACATTTGTTTGACAAACCGTCTATAGCCCTGGGATCCTAGGATCAAGATGGTCTATTGGGTATACTTCTATTTCGTTTTGTAAATAGTTGGAGTATGGCTAGGTTGGATTGAACCTGAATCCATCCAGGCCCTCAAAACTAAAAAACTTATGACTCCAAGACCGGGCGTCCGATTGACGCACTATGTGTCTCGTTTGAACCCTTATGACATTAAGGTCATTTCGGTAACTCCTTTTTGGTGCTTAGTGGTAGTCGGTGTATGACTGATATCTTGAGGATAAGATTCTATGGAACTAGAGCGCACCCTGTGCAAGGAATCCTAAGGAAGGGTGTAACGGGATGAAAGAACATCGATCCTGTGTGGGATAGCATCTATTGATCATTTTGGGAAAATATCTATTAGATCATGTGTAAATTAGTGCTCAATGATCATGTGTGGGTCAGATCCTGTGTGGGTCAATGGGGGTTAGTACCTATCAATCCTGTGTGGGTTAACAATAGTTTCTATTAATAGATTAAGATCATCTGGCTTACGACTAATCATTTTTACATATTTACTTTAGTTATACCTGGTGTGTGATGAGTCATTTACCTGTGTGGTACTTATACCTTCGTGGTGTTATCTTCGTGGTGTTACCTGTGTGGTACTTCTATCTTTGTGGTGTTACCTTCGTGCTACATAAACCTTCGTGGTGTTATCTTCATGATGTTGCCTCTATGGTACTTCTATCTTTGTGGTGTTACATATGTGGTACTTCTACCTTCATGGTGTTATCTTCGTGGTGTTACGTATGTGGTACTTTTATCTTCGTGGTGTTACCTGTGTGGTAAATCTGCCTTTGTGGTGTTGAATTCGTTGTGTTACCTGTGTGGTACTTATATCTTCATGGTGTTACATGTGTAATACTTCAATCTTTGTAGTGTTATCTATGTGGTACTTATTCCTTCATGGTGTTAAATTTGTGTTTTCACCTATGTGGTATTTCTATCTTCTTGGTGTTACATGTGTGGTACTTCTACCATCATGATGTTGTCATCATGGTGTTACATGTGTGGTACTTCTATCTTTGCGGTGTTACCTATGTGGTAATTCTACCTTCATGGTGTTGTATTCGTGGTGTTAATTGTGTAGTACTTATATCTTTGTGGTGTTACCTATGTGGTACTTCTACCTTCATGGTGTTACATTTGTGGTATTCTTCCCTAATGTGTGAGATTAGTATATCTCAATAATATAGGTATGTGTATGGGAATATACCTAAGTAGAGTAAATGTCTATCATTTTGTTCTTTGAGTTCTGGTCTTGATTTGTGGTATTTTCTTTTGTGGAACTCTTAGTGACCTACAGGGGTCTGCGGGTCCCTAATGAGTATTGTGATACTCACCCCTACATGGGCTACGCCCACACCTTGTTGTGTCTGGTGTAAACGAAGAACTACATTGATCGAGACGGAGGGAGCCAGGCCTGGATAGTACTCGGAAGTAGACCTTTTCGCATGATGGGACTTAGGGACTACTAATCGAGAGTTGTACCTACCCCTCAGGTAGAATCCCCAGTGGATGATCCAGGATCTGTTTTCCACTTTTCAATTGTATTTTTACTTTTTAGTTGTACATGTACTTTTCAGTTAGGCTTGTATTTCATCCCCTTTACATTCAGTACACTTTCACAACAACATTTGACTTTGTGGTTTCTTTTTATTGTGTTCTTGGATTGTGTGTCTCTACAGGTTAAATGAAAATGTCTTTCTGTTTTAGGGATACTCCTTTCCGGTGCTAGTCACCAGCCCCTGGCCTATGTAAGGTGGGCTTAGGCTAGTCGCAGCATGGGCCCTGAGGGACGGGTCATGAAAATGTGGTTTCAAAGGAGTTCGTTCTACTAAAGAACTTGAACTATGATATTTTCTATGTGGAAATAGAGTTAAGTTTTATGATTGTGGTTCTCAATTTGGGTAATCCAGTGTTGGTGTGGTGAACGACATATCCATACACCAGGACCTTGATTTATAATTTCCAACTCAGTGCAAAAAAACTTTGATTGTGTATGGTTTGAAATGTTTTACTCATGATTTCTTTGAGTCATCTCACCAGGTCTAAAATAATGACAGTGGTGCCCCTATTCCTTAACAAGATTCCTCCGCGTAGTTATCTATCTTGGATTCCTGAGAGTACACGATGATAGCCCATTGAGCGATCCTGTGTGGATCAACATTCTAGTGATCCTGTGTTGATCAACAAAAGATGCTACCAGTGGACCATGCACACTGACTAAGCGCATTTCATATGTTCCAGTGGTACAGGCCTTCGAGGATTCAAGGCGAGACAGATCCCCAAGCAGCTAAGAACTAGCTGGAGGGAGTGACTAGAGTTTTCCGCCTTGTGGGACACAAGCAGATTATATAGTGATCCTAACAACTAGCCTTTATTAGTGTGTGTCCATGAAGATGGTCTATATGGTTATGTGGATTCTATACATGGACAGTTGATTGAGATGGAACCTTATGTTAGTGTTCCATCTATATCACTACCTGTTGGTCAGTAGTTACTCCACTCCAATGTCTTGAAGGCCTTTATTTTTTACTTATTTTGATAATCAACCTTTCAAGGGGTGAGGTGGAACCCTTACAAGTCCCGTAGGCATAAGTATTACATAGACCATAGGCCTTAGCGTAATTCATTTCATGTAGGCTTAAAAAATTACGTACAACCCAGACTAACTACTTGTGACTACTCCTCCCCAGCATCATCATCATGAAATCATCTCTCCACCTTTGCATGGATATTTGGCTAGGCATTCCCGTGAATGCATAGGCTTGTCCGAATAGCAGGTTACATACCCTCTCATTCTTGCAATCCTGTTTAGCTTATTCTGTGGTGAAAGATCCTTGCTCATCCTCCTTGTAGAGCTTGTTCCTTGTAGGTTGTCTGGTTTTCATCTGCATTATGGTGGCCCGAAGGCCTTGAGGTGGCTGGAAGGCCATACTGACCCATAGGCCTGGGTGCCCCGAAGGCCTTAAAGGACTCAGGGACCAAATAGGTGGCCCGAAGTCCCAAACATGGGCATATTTTCGGCTGCTATAGTGCTAAACAGTTCCTGCTATAGTTCTCACTACAGTACCTACTACAGTACTGTACAGTTCCTGCTACAATACCTACTATAGTACCTACTATAGTACTACTACAGTGCCGGAAATTCTGCCTCCGCCTAGATTTGATACCTGGTCACTTGGATGCACTTACAGAGTCCTTACCAACTGGGCTAAGGCTCATGTGCTTGATCAGCAGTTACAACTGGTGGTACCGGTAGAAGACACATGTATGCTTAGGTCCTTACACATGTTTCAGTATCAGATACCCCACAGATTCCATGGAGAGCTCTAATCACAGAAGGCTAAGGAATGTCTTAAGGAGATGGCTATATTTCCATCTAGTCAGGACACCATTCAATCATATCACAGTCCTGGTACGGAGCCTTTTATGTGGTTGTGTATGATGATGACAGGTTTTAGAT
Source organism: Viscum album (assembly GCA_963277665.1). NCBI lineage: Eukaryota > Viridiplantae > Streptophyta > Magnoliopsida > Santalales > Viscaceae > Viscum > Viscum album. Next base: position 1,736,432,437 of record OY728128.1, read on the forward strand.
TAACCTGACTTTTCATAGAGGTGTGTTTAGGGACATCTGAACTAGCACTATTCCTATAAGAATTCCTACTTATGATAGGGTGCTAGAGAGAACCATTGTGGTTGAATGTAATTTGGTTGAGCGGCTGCAGCCAGTGAATGTTAGCAGTGGGAAAGTAGAAAACTGATGCAAGTCTCGGAGACTTGGGTGTGTAAAATGTTTTGGGAAGAGGAATTGATAGGGACATATGAATCTTTAGGGATGTAGACATTGAAGTGGATCTAGGAGAGCAACATGAGGTGGAATACATTTCGACATGTTACAACCACCACCTGAATGTGGTCCATACCATGCTCAGGGAGTTGGAGGATAGGGGAAGGGAGTAGCTGCATGTGTCCATGGAGTGTAACCCAAGTTCTCCAGGAATGATTAGAGATACGGTCTGTGTCTACTACTTATTATTGTATTAATATACATATGAACTAATTAATCCTTCTTCCCATGAATCTTGTTCAAGATCTAGAGTTTCCGGTTAAACCGTTGACTTGACCCTTATGTCTAGAGATAACTTTAAGAGAAAAATCAATAATGAATCTTATGCCGACGATGTGATTTGACCCTTTAGGCAAGAGTTTTGGTTGCAAACTCTTGGGGGAATATTTGAGGCCTTACGACGTTAGTTTGGTTATAGAATGGACATCCACAGTTCATAGTCATATTGAATTTATTATGAAAAAAGTTTTGGTTTATCTCCAATGTTTGAATGGGGGTTTCTTTAGTCAGAGAGAAAGGAAACCCAACCAACTCAGGATAAAATCATACATATGAGGGTGCAATCAATCACTCTTGAGTCGACCAGACTTACCCTCATGTAAGCAAGAGTTTTGAGTTTTCAGTTCCCAATAAGAGTGGCAGAGTGTGGGGACATATTTTCGATAGATGTTTCCATGATTACCTCCTAGAAGGGAGAGGGAATTCTAATTTGGATGGGTACTACCATAGTTTTAAACTAGACTTCTCTAGTGTAGAGGCACCATTCAAACCTTTGACGAAGAAGGGGGAGCCTTTCCTGTGGATGGAGAAGTGTCACAAGAGCTTTCATGAGCTGAAAAAATGACGATGGCTACTGTTCATCCAGCACTATGACCTTGATATAGTCTATACTCTTGGGAAGGGGAACGTGGTAGTAGATGCACTCAACAAGAGGTCTAGTCTACCACTGTTGAGTGAGGCGTCAGAGCAGCTAGTCGCATTACAGATATCCTTAATGGATAAATACGGAGTAGTTTATCTCCAGTCTATGACTTTCACTCCCCCAATTCTTTAGGGAATTCGAGAGGTAGAAATTGGGATGTTGACTGTGAAGCCCGGCGTGCTCAGATATCTTAAGGACAACCTCCTGAAAGAAATTATGAAGGTGGGGAGCATGTCATCTTCTCTAGAGGACACACCAGGTGCCAATGATTCTTTGGGAGGAGGTGTTGATGGATATAAATACATCCCATTTAATAGTACATCCTAGAGTGGTGAAGATATACTAGGACCTCCGGTGTCAGTACTACTGTCTAGGGATGATGGAAGCAGTGGCAGAGTTTGTGTCAAGAAGCCTCACTGGTCTTCCAGTTAAGACTGCACAGATCTGGAAGAATTCTTATGTTGATATGAGATTAAGAACCTTGGAGTTTGAAGAGGGAGACAATGTCTTCATACGTGTCTCACCCCGATGAGTATTACAAAGGTTTGGATGGGGCGAAAATCTTTCTATGAGGTTCATCAGACCTTTTTAGATTATTAGTAGAGTGGATAAGGTGGTGTACCATCTATCTATTCCCCCACAAATGCACCAAGTGCATAATGTTTTCCATGTGTCACAGCTGAGGAGATGCAGGCATGATCCATCACACGTTATCGACAAGGGAGATTTAGACTTTGACGATGGGGTGACATTTACGGAGGTTACAGTAGTGATTGAGGATCGATAGGAGTGGGTCCTTTATGGATGATCGATACCTATGGTGTGCATTCATTGGCAGCACGAGAACCTTCAAGAAAGCACATGTGAGAGGGAGGCTCAGATTCATGCTCAGTACCCCCAATTGTTTTCTTAGACTATGTTATGGATTACAAGGATGAAAAACCATAAGGTGGGGAGAATGTAAATATGTAGATTTTCTAGGTAATATTTTTAATTATATGGAAATATTTCGGGACCACGAAATCTGATGGCATGTGATTCCGAGGCTCGGAGTGCCCGAAATGATATGTTGAAGTTTTGTTAAGCATTAATTAGCCAGCTTAAGTAGTTTTCCTGAAAAAATGGAATAAATCTTAAATGGTAGCCCGGATTAGAAATCTGACAGCACCGTTGCATTCAGGATTGCAGGTTTTCCTTAGGTGTGACTTAAGTTTAGTTATCTTAGGCCTCCTATGAAAAAACCAAAAAATGGCATAGCTCTAAATAAAATAAATAAATAAAATTATTTTATTTTTCAAAAGCTTATAACTCATGAATGATGACTCAGATTAAGTTTTTTGGGACCACTGTTGATCTCATTAGGCTATTCTTTCTTTAGGCAGATACTAACATTAGCCGGTGTGGGCCAACAGTGGAAGTTAGTTTTTGGTAGTAAATAAAATAATTAAGTAACAATTATTTTACTGCTAAAATGCATAACTTCTAAATGGTAACTTGGATTGAAAATCTGATAGTATTGTTGTGTTCATTGGGGAATGTTATCCTTAGGACAACCCAAACCTTGACCAGTGCAGGTTGAGGGTGAACGTTAATAATTTATTGAACTTTTTTAAGGAACATTCAGTAAACGCGTGAGCGACGTTTTCTAACTTTTGAACCAATGTTCGGATTAAAAATCAGAGGGAACCATTGAATCCATAACACTGAGATTCTCTTATGGGATAATTCACTTTGACTATAGTAGGTCTAGAGAAAAAGTTAATTTTTGGTACTTTTAAAAGAATAAACAAAATAACATTGTTATTTTGTTTATTTTATTTTTTCTCCAATAGACAAGTGGCGACATGGGACCAGTGATGTTTCATGCCAATAAATGGCTTGACTTTTCAATCCTAAATAACAAAAATGTTGGGTAATTAGGAAGATTCATAATTAATGAGCCCCCATTAGTTACCAACATCATTACTTACCCTTCCCCTCTCTTATTTATATGGAGCTGGGGGGGAGGCATCAGCACTGATCCACTAAGAAAAAAACTGATGACAAAGTACCAGGATGCCAAATCCTTGGAGGACAGAGCTGGTTCCGGTGAGTGGTGACAAGTGACACTAAAACCCCAAACATAATATCGATGATCGAGTGATGTCATTGGATGCAAGTAGCGAATGAAGTCGAAAACCAACCCACTTCCTTAACCACATTCATTCTCCATCATTATTGATGTAGGTGTTTCATTTTTGTTTAATTCAAGTGTTTTTCCTGAACCCTTTAATCCTCCCTCTTGATTACAAGCTAATGTGGATGGGGTGGGACTAGAATAACCAGCCCAGACCCTCCACTATCTTGCTATTGTTGCGCCTCTATGGAAGATCATCTGCGTGGTGGCACCAACTGGCTACAATGGAGGTGGCGCGCCATCGCGCATTGTAGGAGGAGGCTGTGACACTATGCTATGACGGTCAGTAGAGAAGAATGCACTGGGTTGAAATGGAGGAGGTGTGGCATGCCGGTGCGCACTACAGGTGAGAAAGGGGCCACGTCTCATCATCCACGGTGATCAGAGGAGGTGGCCGACACATCGGCCATCCACGGAAGAAGAGGGCAGTACGACAAGCACGCCGCAAGTGGGAAAGAGACGTTGTCCAAAGTTGCGGTCAAAGAGGAACCCATCGTTTGGGTTCTGTGGTGACCGGGAGGCGCCTATGTGGAAATTCCATTTCGCAAGACAAATGACCTTTGGGCCGTTCAGAATACTAGGGGACTCACCCCCCCCCCCACTTTACATGCTTGGGCAGACAACATGACTGAACCCCTATGGGATGCGGCTCACGCGGCCGGGCCGCTGACCCAACAGGCCGCTTGCCTCTATGGGTCACCTGCCTAGTGGGTCACCCCCTTATGGGTTGGGATGCCCCCTTGTGGGCCAGAATGGACCTCAGACCATTGGGTTGAGCCTGTCATGGCCAAGTCCAGTTTGGTCAGTCCGACAGGGTCGGACCGGACCCTGGCCCAATCGAACATAGGCCCAACCAGAACACGAAACAATTAAAGGGTCATATATTGAGAACCAGACATCCATTTGATGAACATTCTACATTTTTGGGAAACTAGGATCAAGATGGTCTTTTGGGTATACTCCACTTGAGTTTTTGAAATAGTTGTAGTATGGCCAGGTTGGATCGAACCCGAATCCAACCTGGCCCTCAGAACAAAAATGCTTATAACTCACAGACCAGGCATCCGATTGATGCACCGTCTATCACGTTGGAACCATTACGACATGTAGATGTTTTGGGTTACTCCTTTGTGGATATTAGTGGAAGTATAGGTACAACTGATATCTTGAGGGGTAGATTCTATGAAATATGAGCGCACCAGGTGCTAGGAATCTTGTGGCAGGCTGTAATGTGAAGAAATAGCATCGATCTGGTGTGGGTCAGCATCTATTAATCCTCAATGGGTTAGAATCTATCGATCCGGTGTGGGTTAGAATCTATCATATCTTGTGTAGGCCCATAATCAGCGATCCTGTGTGGGTCAGCGCTCAACAATCATGTGTGGGTCAGCACATACCAGTCCTGTGTGGGTCAGCGGGGGTTACTACCTATAGATCTTGTGTGGGTCAGAAATAGTGCCTCTTAATAGAATATGATGATCTATCTTATGACTAATAATCTATACTTATATACTTAATTTGTACCTGGTGTGAGCTGAATCATTTACATGGGAGGTACTTATACCTTTGTGGTGTCATCTTAGTGGTGTTAACTGTGTGGTACTTCTATATTAGTGGTGTTAACTGTGTGATACTTTTTACTTTTTTCTGTTATCTTCGTGGTGTTACCTATGTGGTAATTCTATCTTTGTGGTGTTTCTTGTGTGGTACTTCTACCTTCATGGTGTTATTTTCATGGTGTAACCTATGTGGAACCTCTATCTTCATGGTGTTACCTGTGTGGTACTTCAACCATCGTGGTGTTACTTGTATGGTTCTTCTATCTTTGTGGTGTTACCTGTGTGGTACTTCAACCTTCATGGTGTTACCTGTGTGGTACTTATACCTTCGTGGTGTTTACTTCGTGGTGTAACCTATCTGGTACTTCTATCATCTAGTTGTTACTTGTGTGGTACTTATACCTTTGTGGTGTTGTCTTCGTGGTGTTACCTGTGTGGTAATTCTATATTCATGGTGTTACCTATGTGGTACTTCTACCTTCATGGTGTTGTCTTCAGGGTGTTACCTCTATGCTAATTATATCTTTGTTGTGTTACCTTTGTGGTACTTCTACCTTTAGGGTGTCAGGTTTGTGGTATTTTTACATCATGTGTGAGATTAATATATCTTGATAACTTAGGTACGTGTATGGGAATATACGTTAGTAGATTTGATTTCTATCACTTCATCCTTCGAGTTGTGGTCTTGATTTGTGGTATTTCCTTTGTGGAACTCTGAGAGACCTACATGGGTCTCGGGTTCCCTACTGAGTATCGTTATAATCAACCTTCTGGGCTACGCCCGTAACTTCTTGTGACTTGTGTAGATGATGGACAACATTGATCATGGCAGAGGGAGCCAGGTCTAGATGGTACTCGGAGGTGAATCATTTGGCATGACAGGACCCAGGGACTATTGAATGTGAGTTGTACCTACCCTTTTGGTAGGATCCTATGTGGATGATCCAGGTGCTGTTTTCCACTTTTCAGTTGTATTTTTACTTTTCAGTTGTACTTGTACTTTTCAGTTGGAATTTTATTCAGGCATATTTACTTTCCGCACACTTTTACTATAGCTATTTACTTTGTGGTGGCTTCTTATTGTGTTCTAAGACTATGTGTCTATGCAGGTTAAAATAAAATGCCTTCCCATTTTAGGGATACACCTTTCTAGTGTAAGTTTCCAGCCCCTGGTCTATGGTAGGCGTTCTTGGGGTAGTCACAGAATGGGCCTCGAGGGACGGGTTGTGACATGTATAATTCCCCAATTCTTTAAAAATGTATCATTGAACATTTAAATCCTCTTTTCCCCCTTTTAATCATGATCTTTCTGGCCCTTTTCTCCACACTTGTAACAGACTATCATTCCCTTCAGGCATGTACCGGTGTGTTTCTTCCCACATTTACTACAGGATGGAAATTCAACTTTTCCCTTATTACCCTTATTTATATTTCCAGAGTGTTTAGTAGATCTCTTCTTCTATTTCTTTTCTTTAAATTCCTTAGACATAGATAACTCATTTCCTGTCTTGATTTCACATGAGACAATATCTTGATACGATGATAAGGATTGTGAGACTAATGCTCGACAGAGAAATAGTTTTAACCCATCAAAGAATCGATAAATATTACTAGTTGGGTTATGTATATAATCTGTAGAATGCCTTGCTAAACATGTAAAGGTAGGCTCATACTTTGCAACATTCTCATCCTCATTTTGCCTCAGACTTAGAAATTTATTTTATATATCCACTTGATGTTCACGAGGAAAAATTTTTTCTAAGAAAATATAATTAAAATCTCTCCATTCTATATTTGATACTTCTTCATCCTCCTTTTTGTTTTGAATTAATGACCACCATTGATCTGCATCTCCTGTGAGGCGATAAAATGACATGACAAATCATTCCCTTTCACTACTCCCTAATGCATGAAATAATTTCTCTAAGTAACTTATCCATTGTTTAGCTACAAATAGATTTGTAGTCCCATTGAATTTTGGTGGTTTTTGCCTCATGAAGCGGTCTAACATTGATCCCCTGCATTGTGGATCAGGGTTCTCTATACAAGTAAGGTTATTATTCATAACATGAGTGAGTTTTCCAGGTATGGTTATAAGATGTTCATCACCAGGTGCATCACCAGATCCACTATAATTATCTTTATTAGGATGGAAATCCCAAAATGGGTTAGGTGTATTGATATGGTTTCCATTCCATCCACTAGGCACCATTCCTAAACAATGGTATACACTAGATTAGTTTATGAATCGCAATACATAATTCCAAGCTAGTGAAATACCTTACATAAATTAAACAATTTATGAATATAATCCATAATAAAAAAATGTTTTCTTTGATGAAGTATTTACTCTTAAATCCATTATAATAACTTTCAATGAAAATGTGAATTGTTCAAATCATATCCCCCAGGAGTGTTGTAACCAAGAATGTAGCAAGGCCTATTTTGGAAAACTAGTTCTTGTTTGAGTCTGGCTCAAAGCAGTTTTTTCAGGTTTTACCCCTAGATATGTTTGTGCCACACCCACTTCTACTTACATGTATTTAGACAGGGATGTATTGATTGGAAAATTCACCAAATCTCTACATTACAAAAATTATAGGAAGTTATTCTATACTAATCCTCAAAGTATATCTTAGGATAATGTTCACTAGTCAGAGTTTTTGTAAATCTAGTTTCCAAGGTTTCTACTAAACTTCCTATAATACCAATTGTAAATTCCCTAACCCTAGTTACCTATAGTTGGTGCATTATTACATAACATTGGAATGATCACAAGATATAAAGTCTCAAAAGACTGTTTAGTTTAGTATCCTTAGAAGTACTAGATATATACATGAGTTTTATATTACATTATAAAATGTAAAAACAAAAAAACTTATGTCCCCTTTGAATACACTCATATCGCATACCCTATCCCTTCAGGTCAATCATAATATACTTCTTCACATCTTAGGAAAAATAAAACATAAGATATGGGGGATCTTAGATGCTCAGTAAGTTTAACAATATACCAGAAACTATCATAAGAAAACACAAACATTTAAGGAAATGTATAAGAAGAAAACAAAAGACTTTTAAACATAAACATTAGCAAAATATGTCAAAGTTAAATCAAATAATTCCATTTACTTATTCACATGTATATTCTACTAGTCGAATAATCACATGTAATATCAATAGATAATTTCATAATGATGGAATGCATAATGTCGGACATCATAAGCACATAGTCACCACCTCATGCCAAGACTAAAAATAATTATTTTCACAAGGTCTTATACCAAGACACTATATTGTCTCACCGGACCTACCGATGCATTTAAGGGATATAATGGACCCCACCTGTCACTTATAACGTTGAATTCATCACGCATATGAAAAGGTTGAAACAAAACACAAACATTCGTATTAAAATTTTCATACAAAATATTAGTACATTAAACATAAACCACGAATGGTATAAAAATAGCACATCCAAAATTAAACCATCAGTACATATGGAAGATTGTATTGTAATAAATCAACTTCAAACAAGCATAAAATCCAATAAGGATATTGACATAGATGAAATTAATCCAAAACTATTTGAGTGAAATATCTCTTTCTATTTTGAAATAATTGAACTGTCACGTAATTTTAAAAGAAAAAATTTATTTTTAAAATATTCTTGTAATCTTGTAAGGGAATATTTGAAAGAATTACAATGGCAGAAAATAGCTGCACCCACCGTATAAGATCAAAAAAATTATTACCTTGATTTATCAAAAATGTCATAAAGTACATTGATTGTAAAACGACAGAAAGATTCTTTTCAAAAAATCTTATAAAAAGTCATATAAGGGTATAAATGAACTTAATATATAGTCTAAGAAATAGTAAAAATGTTTCGAAATATATTTTTAAGAAACACAGATGTGGATAAAAAATAAGTCACAATATATACATATGTATAAACATACTTGGATAATAAAGAGATTGTAAAATTAACCATTACCTTGTACTTTTCCTTAGTTAAGGGTACGTTAACCTCCTACATAATGGTGAAATAATTGTTATCAAATTATAAAATATCCACATAAATAAATATGATATCATATATGATATTCATATATTGCTTTGTTAATGATATTTTAGTAGTATCATTGTTTTGGGTGTTAATTGATTCGTTTTCCTTTTTGTGTTTTGTTACATAAGTCATGTTTTTTATAGATAGGATGTATTTGATTCATATCCATAAAGATATTACATCCTTAAATTTTTTTAATCATCAAATAAAAATTATTCTTGAATGGTTACAATGGGGAACAAAATCTCATCGTATCGTGGAGACAGTGAGCCATACATATGTACGAGCAACAATATCAACCTATTAATGGTGAAATTATGTGTAATTAGATGATATATTTTATATAAATAATAGTTAACATGTTATATTTATTATTTATATCAGTTATACTCATTATTATACACATCCTAATAATGAAGTGTTGAATAAAAAACAACACCATGATGTGGAGACGGTAGGCCGTACGTACTCACGTATGATGAATTTGTCATTAATAAGATTGATAGAATAATGAATATGGTTGTAACATATTTATAATATCATATCAGTATGTAGAAGGTATGAGAATTATTATTTTTGTTATAGAAACAATAAATAAAGAGGTAGTTTAATAAGAAAATAACTTTTATAGAGGAGATAAATAATTACCCCTTCATCGGGTTCTTCCTATTGATTTGAATAAAAGGGCGCCTTTGGATGGATTTTGGGTCAAAGTAAGGCCTCTAAGAAGACGTGAGGGTATTGGGGAGGATATTTTAGTAGAGTTTGGCTAAGACAAAAGGATTTTGAGTTCTCAACTTAATGGAAGGGGAATTACCCTTTTATAAGAGAGGAGAGGGTTTCTTTAAGAAAATATTGAAATATTATTTTATTATTAAATCATTTTCAGTTTCTAATGGCTAAAAATAGATTAATTTCAAGTATAAAGTGGGGATGAGTCTCAAAAATCTCAACCAATATATTTTAGACAAATTAGTTCACCATATTGACCTTATCTTATGTATTTAACTCTTACTTAAATAGTTTAACTTTTACTGTTTCTTCTTGTATTATTATGATACATGGTTAATAAAATTACTATAAAATACCAAGAAAACCTCAAGTGGTTCATTAGTGAAATATATATCATTATATAAGTAATTTTACTAAACCACAAATTTTTAGGATTATTATATAATTCGATAAAATAGTATTTGTTTTAAAAACTCATTTATGTCAATTTTGGCACTATTTTGTATTTGGTTTTTGTAAAAGTCAGAACATCTTGATTACTTCAAAAAAGAATTAAGAAACCATAAAATTTCAAATTTACCTTCAAAATTAGTGTATGGCATCAAAATGTTCTAGTTATATTTATTTCGCTGACATTTCGTCGCATATTCATCATATACATTTCTCTTTTCCCTATCCTTTAATAATTACATAGTATTTTATCATTGAGAGACCATTCGTCGGTGAAACAGATCAATACCACTGATGTAGTTCATGTTCACTAGTGTGAAAAAATGTGAGATTATGGATGAGGATTACCATAGGTATGTCCAAATATATTGGAGGTTCCATTTATCCCAGTATCGACGGTGGAGCTACTGAATACATGTGGGGGAATTTCATAAGTGTATTCAAATCTTGGAATCCTAATAGTCGGTGATGGGAGTGTTGGTTGATGCTAGATCTATGATCTCTAGTGAGGAAGGAAGTGGAAGCTACATGAAGGCTGATTCAGAAGATGAACCAGTGGGATCTACAAATCCTTGGTTACATGGTTAGTAATTTTAGATTTAACATTATATTGGACATCATGTCTACAATACTAGGTCTTCCATAAAGAGTTAAATATCACATTCCATGTGACTTTATCACATATGTGTGAACTTTTCTAGGTATATAAACATATAACTTGATGGTTACAAAGGAATGGGTATTCCATAGTATACAAACACGATGAGAGTTCACAGACACAGATCGGTTTACATAGGCTAGTCCAAATGACATGGTAAGAGTGGAAAGTGATCACCACCCACATGTAATGAACACTTACACACCATGTATTGTGATATTTGCATGTAATGTGAGGAATAACCACACTATAGTAATAGGGGTTGGTTGGACATTCCATGTAGCCATAGTACATACAATGTACCCCATTTTAGGGTATGTGGAGACCTTTGTTTATTCAGTATAAACTAGTATTAGTTGATCATGTTCCCTTAGAAAATCCCCTTTCAGGTATATAGTAGAATTAAATCATCATTTTTGGATTATGATCCCTAATTGAGGATGATTCAATGGTATAGTTTTGGGTTTCCCTCCATGATATTGATTTTCTATCCTCTATCATTTTATACCCTATGTGGGGTTTGTTGAATCAACATGACCTCCTTGAGCATGGTTTTAATATTACATTTAGTTGTTACTTTCAATAGTGTTCACATTATAATTGGTGTATGATACCCTACATAGTAATTTGATCTATATTGTGTTTTTGGTGTGCCACATCAGTTTTTGGTGTGATCGTCTACATTGGTATCGGTCCATCAAGGACCTATCGGCTTTCTTGATAGGGTCCCAATGATCATGAACTATTTGATGAGTGTCTCTAATTATGGGATGGATCACAAAGTGAATTATCCCATAATAATAGTTGCATTATGCATAATCCTATGGCTGGATTATTGGTTCTGACCGCTTGGAGGCATTACCACCTTCATAAGTATAAATATTTGTATTGTTTATGAATTTATTGAATTATCATTATTTTGATATGAATATTCTTATTGATATATTTTTAGTGTTTTCAACAAGTCCTATTGTGTATTTTTATACACACCCTTATATAGGATCATCCCAAAAATTTCATGTCTTATGTATATGATGACCCATTTGATGATATCCTAGGAGGATAGTGAGTTAGTAGAGAATAGATTGAGATTGACAGATTGAGGTGTTTTATGGGTGGTTTCATTTGATATTAATCCTCTTCATTGGAGAAGTTTTGAATCTCTATAGTTGTTGGTTGGTATTTTGTTTGGACCCTTTTTCTCATTCAGTACTCTATTATCATACTTTGATTATGAGATCACATATGTGTTGAGGCATTATTTTCAATTGTTATACATTTCATCAATGTATGGGATTGGATATAGGTGTATGTGTAAAGGAAAATTAGGCCAATGCCTCACATTTTTGTGATATTCTTACTTAGTTTAGGATTCTATTATCTGTCCTACTAGATATGGGCTTGGGGTAGTCACAGTTCATAACCCATTAGGTCGGGTCATGACACAGTGGTTTCAGAGGATTTTATTATACCTATGGACAAGAGTCTATGAGACTTTTAGATTTATGGAAATTGTTTTTAGTATTTCTTGTTCGGATTCCATGCTAGGGACTCATGTATTGGTCTGGTAGCTGACATATCCATACACTAGGACTCTGATCACCTTCCATTAAACTAAATACATATATACATTGGTTGTATTGAAAATAATGGTACATTCATCATATAGTAATGGGACGTGGTTTACATGTCATTTCTAAATTAGATCCCCAAATATACTATGGTGAATATTTTTTATTTCATGTTTCCACTAAAAAGACAACCATTATAGATTCCACTGTATGATCATAGGGATGATCCAATGAGTGACAGGAATTAAGTATATGGGTATGTAAAGAATCTATAAACTCTTATAATGGACCACTATTTGGAGAGGTATTCTATTTTTAATTAATATTACAACCCACTTTTTTATAATAAATATGTACTATAGGGTATAGAGATATGTTCAAGAGAGTTTAGGGATCCCTCAGATCATAGATCTCCAAAATTTAATGAGGTAGATTTAGCCACATGGATAGAGCATGGTTACTGCTAATCTTTTGACTCAACTGTCAAGGAAACCTATGCACAAAAAGAGGCCTCAGGATTTTCCTAAAACCATTGAACCTAGTCCACACACCCATGAAGGATAGCATAAATAATATATAAATCAATTTTGACTGTACTGTGAAGGATTAGTCCCACAGTGATCCTAGCCTATTCTAGGTGTCTCCTTGGGTAGTGTTTATTACAGAGATAATGAACAGTTTGGAAAACCATGTTGGAAAACCATGAAGCCATTAATTTATATGTGATTTAACATTTCCCCCCTAAAATTATTTTATTTTGTCATAATCCTTAACCTACTTAATTTCTTCTTCAGTAGATTCCCAATGCTCTCTGTCTTTTCCAAGGTAGGGAATTTAATAACTACCTCATACAAGTTCAATTTTCATCATCATCAGGTGTGTTGGATTCCTCTATATAATCTATCCACTCTATATCCATCTTTTTATTGTTCTCTTATCTTATACTGTACTATTTTTTGTGAGCTCATTATACCAATTTTTAGGGCACTGATCCATTCCCCGGTTACCTCTCGTTCTAGCTTGATTCATCAAACAAGGCTAGACGAGGCAAGAAAAATGATCCTATGGTAGGTCATCTTGTTTATATCCCATTGTGTTTTGATTCATTTTTTTACCATCATTCTATGTGTTGAATTTCACCAGAGATTCTTACAAAATGATTATTAATTTAAATTTTATTGGTTCTTCTGGATTAATGTGATCATATATAACGGTGAATCACATCCTAAGATGTTTTCCCTGATTTGATCCACTCCAATGGGTGGGACTTACCTTAAATTTCTATTATCCATTTTTGTTAAATTTTGAAACCATCCTTGATGGGTGGGTAGTCATGCTAAAAAATGTTTCTGAAGTACAAATTCAGTTAATTGGAGTGGTAGTCCATTATTTAAGCCCAATAACCTATGACTAGTTGAATTTCTTAATTAAATTATTTGGAAAACATGGTTTAAATTTTTAAAAGTGAAATATATTAGTAAATGTATTTAATTTTGATATCCAAGACATACCACATCTCCAATCTAAGATTAATACTTGGATCCTTATGGGATTCATTGGATGGGCTCTTCAATATATATAATTAATATTTGTGAATAATTTTTATATATGTTTGTGAGTGATACTAGGTCTTCCTATGATGGGATAACCATGAGTTTACCCCACCTCCAAGTGAGCGATATTAGTTCCATAAGTGTGACATTGTGGTTGAGTTTAGTGTCTAGATGGTAAGGCCAAGGCCTGAGTGATACATGGTCCCCTATGTGTGATACCGGGAATGATCTTGGAGGGTTGACATCAGGACAAATTGAGGGTTATACTTGGGTTTTAAATTATGGATCACCATAAAAGGACTCTTATGATATAGTAAATTTATAGTTCCCCTGGAGTGATACTTAGGATTCAGTATGAATCTCTTGGGATAGTCTTAAGGCACCTCTCCTTAGATTCTAAATTTGAAATAAAATTTAGAGGATAAGAAAGTGTAACTGAAATTCCAGGGATGTGTCCGCCAAGTAATATCACATTCCTGGGAATGGTATATCATTTTATACTCTATTTATGATCACCCTTGTATAAATTATATCATTTTTACTTTTGTTACAATAGTTCAGATGCATCCGACATGGGATGAAGTTGGTATAGTTGGTCGAGCATTCAATGAGGAATGCAGTTCTCCAGGTTTATTAATTTATTTAATACATTGAATTAATTTTGATTTGATCGCTACTTATTTTATATGAACTAATATAATTGATATAGACACAATTCTTGTTATCCTACATAGTATATCTCACACCCTTCTTGGATTTCCTTGTTACGCAAGAAGAATTCATGATTGCATGCATAGATTAAGGGACGTGACCAACTATTTTTGTTTCATTATTTCTTCTAGGATGGAGTGCGGGAGTATATGAGTGAGACTATTCATGTGATTCTGGTATTAGTGTATTTTTTCTTATCATGAGTATATTAAATGATACTTGTATAAGACACAATATATGGCACGTTGGCTAACCTCAGGGTCACTATCATGTAAGAAGTGTAAAATATAATAGTGGTTTTCCCGAAAATAAATTTTTAGGTAGATATTGAAAATAAAATATGAAAAAAACAAGAAATAAATGTCGAAAAACACACCATATGAGTGATGATATTGTTATAAAAATAGATACCAATATATGAAACAAAGCCAAATGTAATAAAATAATGTCAGAAAGAGAGATATAGAACCAAGTCAATCCACCCTTAACTCCCTATCATTGATCAACTAAAGATAAAACCAAAAAATAAAAACACATGTAGTGAATATTTGATGACTCAATGAGCACACCTCTATGAGCCAAAATATTGAGTATGCATGAACAAAATCACATCGAACACATTTGAACTCTCCCAATATTGAAGAAATATTTGAATTGTATCACTCTAAAAAATAATTTTTTCCTTATCGGAATGATAATAAAATGATCCAAAATAACATAATCCTCACTGATCCTCTCAATCATTAAAGTTAAGAGAAAAAATATCACTAGAAGTTGAGAATGAAACTGCTCAAAGGCAAGAATGTTCTCTCATAAACACTATTATACATTCACAATTGAGAGGATAAGTGAGATTCAATTCATAAACATGGACTCTAAAATCGGATCTACATTAATGGAGATTTGGGATTAAATCACAAAACAAGGAACACTAAAGAAAATTGAGGATGGAAGAAATACAATAGATAACATCTCTAATGAGATGACTTCTTTCCTCAATCTCCACCATTAATCCTTTTCACGAGCATGTATTAATGATGATCATCATAATTCACCTTCTTCATTAAATATAGGGGATAATGAATATATATAGGAATCCAAGGCAGGAGTATATGAACATAGTGAGATCTTGAGGATGGATGTTATCATAGAAGCGATGTTTTCTATTCTCTTTCATACTATTATTTTCATTTATTTTTTCATTCATTTAATGTGTACCAAATTATATAGGGTGGATATTTTTTTATGTTTTGAAGTTATTATTCTATTCTACTCTTAATTTTTAAAATTTTATTAGTTCACATTAGTGTCATATATCACATTTCCTTCATGATGAGAATCATTTTCTTCGATATGCTACATAATGACATGTTATTATTGGGGTCACCTTTCCATTGAATTTTAATCGATGTTTTGAAAATGAAATATATAAGGGTCTATTTTCCATTGATAATAATTTAAATTCCTAAGTGATAATTGAATGACCATTTTTAAGGAAGAATCATAAAGCTTTATTAATCTATTGAAGCAAGAGATTAGTGGATAAAAATCATTTTTCTTAGCACTAATTCAATTATGGTTAACTAGTGTAGTAATAGAAAGTCTATTAATAAATTCAAGATAGTATGATAACTTTAATCTCATCTAATGATCTTACCTCTCTCTAACAATAATTTTTCTGACTTCACACCTAAACTAGTATATTTTACCCTCATAATCACCATTTCATTATCCCTTATATATTTTGTTATTATTTTTTCTCTTTTTTGTGTGGAATTTAATTACTATTAATTATTAACTTTTGTTTTTATCTTTATTGGCATATCCATCTATAGAAAATATTCAATCAGTGTATATATTTCTATAGTCACAACTATCAATGAAAAAATAGAGAATGTTACACACCGTAATTGATATTCCACCATTAGGATGAATTACCTACATCATGTGAACCAACCCACTATTGGAAACCAAATTGTGAAACCTAATAACACTAGTACTATGGTATGAAAAGTGATGAACCACATTGAAGGACTAATTTTGTGTTAGTATCCAATAAAAATAAAAAACTATAAAATAATTCAAAAAACTAAATGGATAACAGTTAAATGGAATGGTGAATATGATGGAAGAATGTAATAGTATAAGGAAAACAAGAGGCAATGTGAGAGAAAAACAAAATATGTATTTAGGGACCTCATGCTGATTTGAACTGATAAGGAAATATTATCCTATTATTCGCCAACAAATTAAACTATCTAGTGTGTGAGAAAAGTTGATGATTTATTGAATTATCGCTTTAGTGAATTTCTACATATCGATGATCTCTCTTTTGTTATGATCATTTGATCCAAATTTGTTAATTCATCTATTAATTATAGAGAATAGATAAATTCACCTATTCTAATTTTTTTACATTGTTCAATGATCCAATGTGAGAAAAAACACTTCCATAACCAATCAGTTCTTGGGTAGTAAACAATTATGCTCAAAATAAAACATAGATTATCATTGAACTAAAATTCTCAATAAAAATTAAACAATTAAAATCATAGTGGATAAAATTATATCCATATCATCACAACTCATGTTCCCTAATGAAATTAACTACACATAAAAGTTATAAAAATAAATATACATAATTTCGAATAAAAAATAAATTATTAAATGGTTTTCTTATTAAATCCCCAACTCTAGATTCGAATCTCTACACTCTACTCGGTTTCACCCCAATCTCTATTTGATCAGATGAATGGTTTGTTAATAACCATGCATGAGGATTTGGAAAGGAAGCTCAGGGGAGTAATCATATGGAATGAATATAATCAGGTTAAAAATGTCTAAGAACTAAATTTAATACTTTAGTTAGACGCTATTAGTGAATAATCATAGTCACTAGGTGTATGTGTTTTCATATTTCATGAACCACTATATCTATTTTTCCCATATATTTTTAATAGTGAATTGATATTTATTGCATAAAAGACATAAAAAAATAGAAACTAATCTTTTACCATCTGTAAAAATATCTAAAGAACAACCTTTAACATTATGTTTCTTCTCAAAGGATTCTTCATGTTGAGAAGAAAATTAATCACCCAAATACAGTTCCTTAGTGGTTCCAGTACATTTTGGTTCAAGTGAAAAGGACAAAACTCCCTCATGATCAGCCAAGAATCATTTAAGATCACAAACAAGAGAGGGATCCTAAAAAACACTTGTGGTAGTAGTGTTTTAAACTTCAATATTATGTTTATATTTAAAAAAAAATTTAATTGAATGCGGTCAAATAGGTTTATTTAAGGGTATTGAATTATTCTCATAGATTTCTCTCTGGAATTCATCTACAAAAAAATCAAATTCAATGGTGCATGTTGTTTAGTTTTGACTAAAAGCTTCTTGAAGAGTAAAAATAGTATTATGAAAAACTTTATAAACAGTCATACTCTAGAGAAACAACCCTTCTAAAAAATTATATGTAACTAGATGGGATTATACACATAGATTAGGTGACGAAGGTTGTGAATAAGAGGGAATAAAATTTATTTAACCTTTTAAATATTTATGTTTTTCCATATTATACATTTTATCAAAAAGTTATTCATCATAAACTAAATAATCAACATCATATACTTCTGTATATTAAATTTGATGAAATCATCCAATGTGCGTTCAACCTATCCTTATTGTACAATTTCAAAAAGATCACTCTCTAAATTATTGTCCATTGACTGTTCTAGTTCAGTTTCATAAGGATAAATGTTAAGTCTATCTTCAATAAATTGAGATTCTAGAAATTTCTAATTTAAACAATTATCCCCATGTTGTTCAACATTGTTTTATATATTTTTAATAAAATTAATAGATGAGTGTCTAGTTATAGGAAAAACAAATGAATAGTCATCAATCATTCATTACTTGAAACATAGTCCCTTATCTTCTAAATCAAAAATAAATTTAAATATTTTTGGTTTTACAGTTCCAAATCATCAAAGTGTGTTTTTTAATTCAGGTTCATAAATTGTAGAATCAATTCATTCTAAGTTATTGTTCTCTTCTAAATTATTTTCTATTTCATGTTTAGGTTCATTAATAAAAATATATAAAAATATGGCTGAAGAGTTATTAACATTTTAGTTCTCATTTTCTAGTTCATCTTTATTCTATGGAATTAAACTATAATATCTACATTAATAGTGATCCTTTTCCATGATATTAACAATTTACAGAATAGGGAAGTCCTATTAAATAACATTTAGTTGTTTCTGAAAATTTTCTAACTCAAACCCTTTATATGCTCGACAACATTATCAATGTTGTTTTTTTATTCAGAGGGTCAGTTATTTCCACATTTTATTATTATTCAGAATTAAGTTATTTAAAATAATTATTTTTGTGCATTAATTTCACTCTCACTTTCCAATATACATTCATTAAAAAAAATTCTCAAATCATCTCCACTTTAACTTGTTTCAACTTATTCTTCTTCTGTTAACCTTATTTATAACTCTATGAACATTCCCTCTAACTTTTAACGTTTTTTATATTCTTCTAATACTTTTTAATTTTAAATTCATTATTTTGGTCCATCCAAGCATCCAAAATTGTTATAACAATTAATATTTTGTTTGTAACTTGGGTTTGTGCTTATAGTAATCTTTATTTTCGTTTATGTAATTTATTTTTTGTGACTGATCATAGAAACACCGCAATGTATAATGTCTATGATAGCCATAAAATACACATTAATTTCACGTATGAGGATTACAATACATTTTTAAATCATGTATTTTATTAAAATGGATTAGAAAGAAATAATATTATTCATTGAACATAATTGTGACATTAAACTCAAGAAGTTGATTCTTTAAAAAAGAAATTTATGAATTATCATGAATTAAATATATTTTTCTTTCAAAATTGGTTACATGATTCTTACCACATCAATGGTTCAATAAATGTGACACCTATAACATTAAATCATGACAATGTCTAATTATTTATAAACCCTATTAACTATTGTGTACTAGTTGGTAGGATATTGAACCAAAATGAAGGTTAGTGGCGAAAAATTTGAAAACAAAGTCCATTTTAAAAATTCGATGAATAATTTTTTAAAAATTTATTTTTAATTGATTAAAAAATATTTGATAATGATATTAATAAATAAATAATTTGTATTAGAGAAAATATGATCAAACAGTGAAAGAAGTGATGGTGGAATACTATTCAAGGAAGATTCTCGGGGAATTCAATAATACTGTTTCAAAAATGATAATTACATCACACAAATTTTTATAGAATTTTTACTCTTAGAAATTAATTGGTTAATATCCATATTAAAAAGATAAATCATTCCATATAATTATTCTAGGATCTCACCAATTCAAATTCATCATTAAGAAATGAATTCAAAAAAATAATTTAATTGAATAAAACACACAATAAAATTTCAATGTTTTTAAATTGAAAGACTGTGAAATGCCATGAAAATAAATATGTATGATTGATTTTCAAGTTTAAATTATATATTTATACGAAAAAATAAAATTATATGATCTTATAATCGATTACTCAAATATATTTTGAACTTATAGAAAATTGATATGAAGAAGTTAAAATATTAAACAAGAAAAGTTGAATAACCCATGAGCTATTGAGTTTTCAGAAGAATCATAATGAAAAAAATAAAATAAATTCGAATAAAAAAATAACAAATATAGAATAGGGTAGAGTAATTATTCCTCATTAAATTATTGAAATTGTGTTTCATTTCTCTCCCTTCTGTCTCAGTCTCCAAGTCGGTCAGTGTCTCTAACTTCTTGTTCTCACACTTAATTAAAATAGTTCTGTGGTAAGAAAGGTGTCAAACCAAAAGGAAGTACTCAAGTACTGTGACCAAAACAAAACTAAAAATAATAAAAATAAATAAAAAAATAAAATAGATAATTAAATGGTGAATATGAGGGTGAAATGGACTAGAGTAGGGGTGGCTGGAAAAAAATAACTGATATTGCGAGAAAAAAACCAATGGCTATGATTAGGAATATCAGAGTATGATGAATTGATTAATAGATTTTATATTACTGCTATATTTAACCACAAAAAAGTTAATGCTGAGAAAAATAATGTCAATCCATAGAGCTCTCTATAAGAGCCTGATTTTTGGAAAGGTCTGTTTTTGTGGTTTTTTGGTTAAATCCCTTGTTTTGGGTTTTTAAAATGTTTCCCAAAGGTATGAGAGGACTTGGGGTGTTTCGGGGGCTCAGGGAACGAAAGAAGGGAAGTCTGGCCAAGACAGGGCTAGGTGCACGACTTGCGCACGATTTGGAAAATCGTGCGACCTGCCCAAGAAAAACCTTGTGACCCCTCCTCCTCCGGACAGTATCTTGCGTACGGTTTGCGCACCATTTTATAAACCATGCAGCTAAACCATGTGGCCACTTATAGTTGAAAAAATTACAAGTTTTCCACTCCGGGCTTTATAACCCCAACTCGGGATTTTCCTCCCATCTTCTCCTCTTCACCCTAGGTGCAAACCAGACCTCCCAAGAGCTCCAAGAGATCAATATCCTTCAATCCTAAGGCATTTTTGGTGCTATTGGTTACGGATAGAAACTCTGGGTTGAAGCTCCAAGGGTTGGTCGAATTGAGGTCTAAGGACTCGATTGAGGGTGCGTTCAACCACGAATTCGAGGAAGGTGGTCTACAAGTTATATCCCATGATTTATTTGAGGATTTGGGAATGTTTAGTTGTGTTCTTGCTTTCCCTTGGTTATGTTTTGGATAACCTTGGAGTTTTTGTAATAATGGTGTTTGAAATGAGTAATGGTAACCCTCACGATCCCCATGGGATGTGTCGGGATGGACTTTACCTAATTTAGGGCCATCCATGGGATGTACTCGCTTTACCTGGGATTAGGGTATGTGATTGAACAAGTGAACTTGTTGTGATTAAGGGTAGAGACCTTAATGAATATGTTGGCATGATTGGTTGAACTTGGGATAGAAGTTAGGTGATGCACCTAGACTTGGTAATAACTGGAGGGTTATTTGGAATGGGTTAAATGGTTGATTCATGGGAATGATGAATGGGTTAAATGGGTTAACGTGAAATTTATTAATGACCATAATGGGATGGATTATGGGTCTAGTGTTGAATGCTTAGTGAGAGAAGCATAACACATGGTAATTGAGTTAATGGTTAAAAGGTGTGAAATGGTAATGTGTTAATGGGTTAAGGCAGAATGTGATTCCCATGTGGGTTGTTGTGAATGGTGTTTGCCGGAGGGAAATGGTATGAGTGGTTGATGGTTACTTATATATAAGCATGTGCACATGGATTGGTAGTGTGGGGTATGACTTTTGGATTTATGCCCACGGGTCAAGTGAAGACTGAGGATCTAAACTCCACCCTAAATGCACGGGTTAGGAATGGGGACTGAGGCTCCTTTCTCTTAATGGCTGCATCCACCCAGACTGAGGCTTCGAGGTGAGGATATGGTTGCTATGAGGGAGTTAGTCCTAGTGAGATAGGATAACGATGTGTTTACCCTCTGGCATGTGATAGTTGGCCTTAGACCCATGTAACATAATGTATGTGATTAACCCATGGAAATGTGATGAAATGGTAAATGATGGTAAGTGGTGTGAAATGAATGGTAATGGAAGTGGTTTTGGATTTGGGATCTAGTCTAGTTAATGGTTCTTTAATTTATTATTTGGAATTTATCATTCATATTCCGTTTGCATGCACTATTTGTTTATACTGGATATTTTGTAGACACTATTGGTGGTGGCCTACTGAGTTATACTCAACCCTGCTCGGGCCGCCGTTGGGTACCCGAGCAGACTTCATGTATGCAGGTTAGGATAAGGGCAAGGGTCCATGATATATATCTGAGTGTACATTGGTAGCACTTGGTGGAGGATCCAGACATGGAGTCGGGACCATTTTGGGGATTTTGGCCATTGTCCTTCTTTTGGGCTTTTGTACACTTTTGCACTTGTAGTATGACATGGCATATTTATTATTGGAAATGGTTGTCGTACTTATTTATTTTGGTTATTGATTATTGTTTCCACCGTTGGTTTTTTCTATTGTGGATTACATTGATTAAATGGGGGTATAATCTCCCCACTTGATTACATAGACCCCCGCTGCTAGTCGGTAGCCTTTGTCGTACGGGGAGGCATGCTTAAGGTTATGTAACCACCCGGATCAGAGCACTGGTTTAGTGGAATCCGGGTCAGGGACATTACAAAGTGTTATCAGAGGAGGTATTTCTTCTCCTTCTCTGAGGTCTTGTTATTTTGGATTGGTAGCCAAGGGTTAAGATGTGTCGGGCCTTGGTAATTAGATCATGCTTGGTAGAAGCTAACCCATGTACAAGGGAAAACCCAAGTCACCCTGGGTGGGAAATGTTGTTCTTGGTTGCGTGTTTTTACAGTTGTTGATATTTCACCGTTGGGTGATGCACATGTGGTTTGATGTGACTGTTTTATGATATTTGGGCTCGTGGCCTTAACGGCACGAGTATTTTAATTCATGCATCATTGTAGCCACCTAGGGAGATAGGTGACATGAAATGTGTTAGGCACATGCACGGGATGGGTTTGTGAGGCAGGAAAGTTGGGTGCATCATGCATTTCATGAAATAATGAAATAATGAGAAGAATGAAGTAAAAAAAGTGGGTAAATGATTTTAATGAAATGTAAGGGTTTAAAATGAAGTGAAGAATGTTTTGAAAAATGTTGTGTGAGTTTTGTGGTAGTGCATGGTTGTTTACCCCCTGTGGACCATGGACCACGGTAGGGATGGTTGGGGCGGTTGTAGCTAGTAAAGATCCTTTGTTGCAGTTGTGAAGGTTTTATGGTATGTGTGCTAAATCTCGTGTTTGGCATTGTAGAGAAATGCCACCACAACATCGGTTACCCATTGGGAAACGGGAGGATGTTGCTGAGAACACTCCTCCAGTAGGGGAATAAGAAAATGTGGTGATTAATGAAGGTAGAGAAGACTAGTTCTGAGAGAACCTGACTCACCTCATGCGGATGATGGATCAGGACCTAGGGTGGGTTGCACCGAGCATGTTTGAACTGACCAGGGAGTTTCAGCTGCAGCACCCTCCGACTTTCACCGGCGAGGGTGGGCCAGAGGCAGTGGAGTTTTGGTTGGAGTCTGTCCAGATGATACTGGACCATCTGGAGACCCCTGTTGAAAAGTGGGTAAAGCTGGCTACTTATATGTTGCGAGGTCAGGCTAGGCGTTGGTGGGACATTCAGGCTCAGGCTGAGCAGGATGAGGGGATGTCATAGAAGGTTTTTCAGGAAAAGTTTCTGGATCATTTCTACCCTGAGACATTGAGGCAGGAGCGGGCTGCGGAGTTTATGATCCTGACTCAGCGATCACTATCAGTGATGGACTATGCTGGTCGCTTCACTAATATGAGACGCTTCGTCCCAGTGTTAGCAGGGGATGAGGCAACGGTGGCAAGGTGTTTCCAGGATGGGTTGAGACATGAGATCAGGTCTCAAGTAAATATCTTCTGCTTGAATAGGTTTGCAGAGGTGATGGATCAGGCACTCATCTCTGAAGGGAACCTGAAGGGGGATTCGTGTTGTGGGCTTGTCGTACCAGCTGGACGGACAAGTGGTGCATCTTCCAAAAGTTGGAAGCGTCATTTGGAAGGTTTTCGGCATGGTGGTCAGAAGAGAGGGTCTGCCTCTCAGAGTGGGGATCAGGTGTTCTGTTATCAGTGTGGTAGGCCGAGGCATATGCTTGGTCAGTTTCCTCGACCCCCAATTGAGTGTCTTTCGTGTGGAAGGATGGGACATGTGCAGAGGTTCTGCAGGAATCCTTGGCAGGCAGGTTAGCATGATGGTGGAAGGCAGGTACCAGATACGGGAAGGGGATCAATTGCCTCGTGTCAGGCAGGCAGTTGGAGCTCCACGGGCCGTACTGGTAGGGGCGGTGGACATGGAACTCCAAGGCAATATCTCTCATGCTAGCAGGGTAGTGCAGCGCAGGGCGTTCAGGCTGGAGCCTAGGGTAGAGGGGCAAGTCAGCTTCAGGCAGTTCAGTTTGCACCAGGTGACTGAAAGGGTGGACCATCGACTGTTCGAGGTACGATCCTTGTAGCTTCTACGTTTTCTAGTGTGTTTTTTGACACAGGTGCCACACACTATTTTATCTCTGCTCAACTTGTGGTAGTGCTAGGTTTACCTATAGAGAGAGTACATGGAGTTATGTCGATTGACACTCCATTGGGAGCACGGGTTGAGGATATCAAGCAGTGCAAGGGATGTGACTTGGAAGTTGGTAGGTATCGTTTTTTTGGTACTTTTTTGTTCTTGAGATGTTAGGTTTTGACCTAATCCTGGGAAGGGATTGATTGGTGTTGTATCGGACGCATATAGACTGTTATCATCGTAGAGTATCATTCAGGTCTCTTGAGGGTGATGCTTATGTCCATCATGGCGAGTGGGATGTTCGGGTAGGGCGTGTAGGGCCGTTTTGTCAACAGATGAGTGGACATACAGCTCACGTGGCATTTCTCATGATTGATGATGGTGAAAGAGGGGAAAAAACTGTTTTTCCTCCTATGGTGGATCGTTTTCAGGATGTGTTTCCTGAGGATTTCTCGGGGTTGCCACCCAAGAGGGATGTTGAGTTCACGATTGAGTTGCTGCCAGGAGCGGAGCTAGTTTCTATTCCGCCATAACTAATGGCACCTAAATGACTCCAGGAACTAAAGGTTCAGCTTGAGGAGTTGGAGCGTAAGGGGTTTATCCATCCTAGTACGTCTCCTTAGGGATCTCTTGTGCTTTTTGCAAAGAAGGTCGATGGGTCGTTGAGGCTGTGGGTTGGCTATCAAAAGTTGAACCAGATGACAGTGAAGAATCGGTACCCTCTTACTAGTATTGATGATCTATTTGATCAGTTGAGGGGAGAATCAGTGTTTTCTAATATTGATCTAAGGTCGGTTTATCACCAGTTGAGGGTGAGGCCTTCTGACATACCGCATACGACTTTCCGGAGTCGGTACGGGTTGTTTGAGTTTGTAGTGATGCCTTTCATCTTGACCAATGCACCGTCAGTATTTATGGCCTTGAGGAACTAGATCTTTCATCCCTATCTAGATCAGTTCATGGTTGTCTTTGTTGATGATATTTTAGTGCACTAGAAAAATCACGACGATCATGCCCAACATCTTGACATCGTCTTGGGTACACTAAGAGAGCACCGTCTATACACCAAGATATCAAAGTGTCAATTC
Source organism: Viscum album (assembly GCA_963277665.1). NCBI lineage: Eukaryota > Viridiplantae > Streptophyta > Magnoliopsida > Santalales > Viscaceae > Viscum > Viscum album. Next base: position 1,736,458,370 of record OY728128.1, read on the forward strand.
TGGATAGGTGAGGTGCATTTTCTGGGTCACATCATCTTAGAGGTAGGTGTATCAGTGGATCCAGAGAAGGTGCATGCATTTGTATCTTGGGAGCATCCCAAGAGTCTTTCTGATGTTCCGAGTTTCCTGGGTTTGGCCGGGTATTACCGAAGGTTCATTTAGGATTTCTCTCACTTGGCAGCACCACTCTCCCGCTTGAACAAGAATGGATTCAGTTTTGAGTGTTCTGAGTCTTGTGAGAATGATTTCCAAGAGTTGAAGAAGTGGTTGATGACTACACCTATCTTGACCTTACCTGAGCCGGGTAAGAAGTACATCGTGTTTTGTGATGTGTCCAGAATCGGACTTGGGGCTATGTTAATGCAAGGTGAGCAGGTTGTGGCTTATGGGTCAAGGAAGTTGAGGCCCCATGAGCAGAACTATCCCACTCATGACCTTGAGCTAGCGGCAGTGGTGTACGCCTTGAAGTGATGGAGGCGCTATCTGTTGGGGTAACAGTTTACTATGTTTACCGACCATAAGAGTTTAAAGTACATATTCTCACAGCGGGATCTGAATCTTCGGCAGTGATGATGGGTTGAATATCTACAGTCTTTCAACTTTGATTTGGTGTACATGTCGGGAAAGGGAAACAATGTTGCTGATTCTCTAAGCAGGAAGGTTCAAAATCAGGCGGTTCAGGATTCCAGCACCGAATGGAAGGTGATGGATTTGTTTGCAGAGATGCACCTGGAGGTTTAGGAGGAGAGTGGTCAGGTCACTCTTGATTCCTTAATGATGGAGTCGATGCTTTTGATTTGAGTTAAAGAGAGTTATCTTGTTGATCCTGAGTGTTTGATCATGAAGGAAATGCTTAAAGGTGGGGAGTTACCTTCTGGTTGGGCCGTCGGCGTGGACGATGTTGTTCGTGTTCATGATCACATGGTTGTGCCAAGGTGTATGCGGGAAGATTTGATGCATATGTTCCATGCATCAAAGTGGGCAGTGCATCCTAGTTTGACCAAGATGTACTGTGATATCTGAAGGCAGTTTTGGTGTCTTGGAATGAAAAAGGAAGTGGCAGGCTTTGTGGCACGGTGCCTTACCTGTCAGCAGGCGAAGGCCGAGCATCAACGCCCAGGTGGTTTGTTGCATCCATTTCCCATTCTAGAATGGAAGTGGGATGATGTAACAATGGATTTTTTTGTGGGTCTTCTGAGGATTCCATAGAAGAATGATACAATTTGGGTGGTCATGGATCGGTTAATTAAAGTGGCTCATTTCTTACCAATTCAGGAAACCTATACAGTCGACCAGTTGGGTGAGCTGTATGTTCAGGAGATAGTGTGGTTGCATGGTGTTCTGTGAACCATAGTTTCAGACCGAGATACGCGTTTCACGTCGTGTTTCTGGAAAGGGTTGCAGAAGGTGCTTGGTACATAGGTGTTTTTGAGTATGGGTTTCCACCCGTAGACGGACGGGCAGTCGGGGCATGCAATCCAAGTGTTGGAAGACTTGTTGAGATCTTGTGTCTTGGACATTGGTGGTTCTTGGGAAGGACACCTATCGTTAGTTGTGTTTTCCTACAAAAATGGTTTTCAGGCAAAAATTCAGATGGCACCGTTTGAGGCACTCTGCGGGAGGCCGTGTAGATCTCCATTGTGTTGGCTGGAGGCTGGTGAATCTGAGTTGTCGGGGCCAAGTCTCGTGCAGGAGACTTCAGAGAGAGTACAGTTGATCAGGAAGTGAATGGCTACGGCTTAGATTAGACATAAGTCATATTCAGATCGGAGGTGTAGACCTCTTGAGTTTTCGGTGCATGATAAAGTTTTCCTTTGTGTGTTGCCAAGGATGGGTCATTGTCGGATTCAGAAGGAGGGTAAGTTGGCGCCCAGGTATGTGGGACCTTTTGAGATCGTGGAGAGGATCAGACTAGTGGATTACTGATTGGCTCTTCCACAACATTATGGTGGGATGCATGATGTTTTTCACATGTAATAGCTTCGGTAGTATCACCCTGATCCATCTCACCTTGTTGATGTTGAGGATGTGGAGCTTGAGGCGGATGCGTCCTTTGAAGAGCATCCGGTCCGTGTGGTGGACCGTAGTGAAAAGGTCTTGAGATGCATGGTTATGCCATTAGGGTGAGTATTATGGTAGCATGGGAAAGTTCAGGAAGAAACTTGGGAGTGGGAATTGGATGTGCGGGCTCAGTGGCCCGAACTCTTCTCTTCGGTGGAGCAATGAGGCTTGGGACCTCGGCTCGAGGACGAGCCGTTATAAGATGGGGAGGATGTAAGATCCTGGTTTTTGGAAAGGTATGTTTTTGTTGTGTTATGGTTAAATACCTTGTATTTTGGGTTTTTAAAATGTTTCCTGAAGGTATGAGAGGCCTTGGGGGTGTTCCAGGGGCTCAGGGCACGAAAGAAGGGAAGTCTGGCCGAGACTGGGATGGGTGCACGACTTGCGCATGATTTGGAAAACCATGTGACCTGCAAAGGAATAACCATGTAACCCCTCCTCCTCTGAAAAATAGCTTCTGCACGGTTTTCCCACCTTTTTCTATACCGTGCAGCTAAACCGTGCGGCCTATAATAGTTGGAAAAAATAAAGTTTTCCACTCCGGACTTTATAACCCCAACTCGGGATTTTCCTCCCATCTTCTCCTCTTCACCCTATGTGAGAACCAGACCTCCCAAGGGCTCCAAGAGATCAATCTCCTTCGATCGTAAGGCATTTTTGGTGTCGTTGGTTGCAGATTGAAGCTCTGGGTTGAAGCTCCAAGGGTTGGTCGAATCAAGGTCTAAGGACTCGGTTGAGGGTGCGTTCAACCATGGATTCGAGGTTGGTTGTCTACAAGTTATATCCCATGATTTATTTGAGGATTTGTGCATGTTTAGTTGTGTTATTTATTTCCCTTGGTTATGTTTTGGATAACCTTGGATTTTTTGGCAATAATGGTGTTTGAAATGAGTAATGGGAACCCTCACGATCCCCATGGGATGTGTTGGGATGGACTTGACCTAATTCAGGGCCATCCATGAGATGTGCCGGATTTTCTCGGGATTAGGGAATGTGATTGAACAAGTGACCTTGTTGTGATTAAGGGTAGAGACCTTATTGAATATGTTGGCATGATTGGTTGAACTTGGAATAGAAGTTAGGTGATTCACCTAGACTTGGTAATAACTAGAGGGTTATTTGGAATGGGTTAAATGGTTGATTCATGGGAATGATGAATGGGTTAAATGGGTTAACATAAAATTGATTGATGACCATAATGGGATGGATTATGGGTCTAGTGTTGAATACTTGGTGAGATAATCATAACTCATGGTAATTGAGTGAATGGTTAAATGGTGTGAAATGGTAATGTGTTAATGGGTTAAGTCGTGATGTGATTCCCATATGGGTTGTTGTGAATGGTGTTTACCGAAGGGAAATGGTATGAGTGGTTGATGGTTACTTATATATAAGAATGTGCACATGGATTGGTAGTGTGAGGTATGACTTGATGGTCCACACCCACAAGTCGAGTGAAGACTGGGGCTCTAAACTCCACCATAAATGCATGGGTTAGGAATGGGGACTGAGGCTCCTTTCCCTTAATGGTTGCATCCACTCAGACTGAGGCTTAGAGGGGAGGATATGGTTGCTATGAGGGAGTTAGTCCTAGTGAGATAGGATAACGATATGTTTACCATCTGTCATGTGATAGTTGGCCTTAGACCCATGTAACATAATGTATGTGATTAACCCATGTAAATGTGATGAAATGGTAAATGATGGTAAGTGGTGTGAAATGAATGGTAATGGATTTGGTTTTGGATTTGGGCTCTAAACTGGTTAATGGTTCTTTAATTTATTATTTGGAATTTATCATTCATATTATGTTTGCATGCACTATCTGTTTATACTGGATAATTTGTAGACACCGTTGGTGGTGGCCTACTGAGTTTTACTCACACCCTTCTCGAGCCGTCATTGGGTACCCGAGCAGAATTCATGTTTTCAGGTCAGGATTAGGGTAAGGGTCCATGCTAGATAGCTGAGTGGACATGGGTAGCACTTGGTGGAGGATCCAGACTTGAAGTCGATACCATTTTGGGGATTTTGGCTGTTTTCCATATTTTTGACTTTTGTACACTTTTGCACATGTAGTATGACATGGAATATTTATTGTTGGAAATGGTGGTCATACTTATTTATTGTTGTTATTTATTATTGTTTCCACCATTGGTTGTTTTTGTTGTGGCTTACTCTGATAAAATGGGGGTATAGTCTTCCCACATGATTACATAGACCCCCGTTGTTAGTCGGCTGCCTTTGGCATATGGGGAGGCGCGCTGAAGGTTATGTAACCACCCATCTCGGAGCACTGGTTTAGTGGAATCCGGGTCAGGGACGTTACACTCTCGATTCGTCAGATCATCATAGCTGTTTGATATTTCTATAGAAATGATCTTTCAATCATAACATAGGAATTTAAATGATTATCAATGTAAATATATCATTAAACTTTTCCATTTTTAGTGCATTAGTTATAATTCAAAAGCAATTCGATCTCTATCATAAAATGTTAGTGAATATAAAAGTGATTAAAATGATAATCATCATGAATTAAATCAGATCACTGAGATTAAAGTGCACCCATGTAATTGAAGATATTAAGAGTAGAATATAATAATAATTTGAAAAAATTACAATCAGATTCTTCAAATGAAATCGGACTTCACATACTAATAATGAAAATAGTGATGAAAGGAAGAGGATGAAAGAGCGTTGAAAACATCTCTTCTAATATTCCTTCCTTCCTATATCCCGTGATCTGATCCTCTACACCTAGATTGGTTTTCATTTCATGGGATTAATTTTTTCCTTAAAACACACCCATCAAATACTTTTATTTAAAAAAATAGGAATTCATGTCATTGAAACTTACTGAAGATTACTTATTTACAAATGATATTAACTTTTATACTGCATCTGGTAGGATGTTGAACCACATAGAATGATGGTGACCAAATTTTGAAAAAGTGGATAAATAATTTTTTAATATTTTCTATTTAATTGATAAAAATCATGATGAGGTAATGATTATTTTAAAGAATAATTGATATTGTATAAAATGTGATCAAATATTGAAGGTAGAGATTGAAGAATACAATTCATGGATGATGCTCAGGGAAATAAAAACTATTGGATGACAATTGATAATTTCATCATAGATATTTTTATTTAATATTCACTATTATAAAAAATTTGATTAATCTTCTTTACAATGATATTAATCAAAAAATCTACTGAATCCTAGATCTCACCAATTCAGGTTTAATTAATAAGAAATGGATTCATGAAAAAAATTCAGTTGAATAAAATTCACCATAATATACTAATGTTTTTTAATTTAAATTTGAATAAATTCATTCAAAATCAATCATGCCAGTTGATCTTGAAGATTGAGTTAGATAAAAATAGGGGAGAAACAATTTAATTATATTAGAATAAATATATCAAATTGATTATGACCATATAGAATACAGATATGGAGAAGATAAAATATAATCCCATGTGAATTGAAAACCCCTCAAGTTAATGTGTTTACCCAAGAATCATAAATAATGAAAAATAAAAATAGTTTCAACTACAAAATAACATATGAAGAATATGGGAGATGAATTATCCCTAAATAAACAGTCGAAATAGTGCTTCTTTACACTTCCTAATGTCTTAGTATCTATGTATGTCTGAGTATCTATCTTGGTCGGTCTCACTCTACACCAAATTAAGAATTCCCATGCTCAGTATCATGTGTGAATATCACCCTCATATTTTATTTACTACGTCTCGATTATAATATATTATCTGCCATTTCATCACCAATGAAGTGTACCAACTACGCTTTCTATTTTCCAATTCCTTTGAAACCTATCGCAATACCCCTACAATATTTCAATATATGTGACTTTATTATCTCCCATCTATCCAAATCCGAATAGTAGTTGACAGGAAGCTGAATGCTTACCCACCTATGTTCTACATAACCAAAATAGAGTATGATTAATGAATTTTAATTCTTATTATAAACAAATAGGTATAAAATTTATTATAATAAAATGTAATTATAAATAATAAAAGTATAAAAATAGTGAAAAAATAAATCAATTATTATCATTTGACATTTATATTATTAAATATATAAATATTTATATTAGTATCTATTATAATTATATATCTCAATATATATATATATTATAAATTATTATAATTTACTCAAAGATGTAAATAAATATATAAACATTGTTTTTATAATATAAAATAAATATATTGTCATTTTAATTATTTTTATAATATTAATATAAGAATTAAATTATAATTTTTATTTAAATAATCTGTTAATTTTATTATTATTGTTGTTGTTATTATTTTTTATTTGTATCATTGTTTTATTCTTCTTATTATCACTTGTAGGGGCTACACATCTTCGTTCTCCAAAGGAAGGGTTGATAGTAGCTCCTTTCCCACAAATGGAGATGTCATCTCGACACTATAACGGGATCAACCTAGTAGGGAATCGTGACATTATTGCAATTGGATAATGTTCATCCTCATCCCCCCTCCTAGAATTTACATCTGGATCGAACTCTAGGAAAAAATATTTGATATGTTTAAAATCATCATATCTAAAAGTAGATTTGGTGTGGTTCGTGGGTTACTATAAATCTTATAGAAAATGTGGTACATGCTCAAGAGATGAGGGAATGCAAGAATGGTATATAGTTCTGGGAGGGGCAACATGAGATATTATTATTATGATTTAGTTTCATCTAATTCAGTCCATGGTGGTTGATATTGGTATATCTAGTGTTTTGGATGAGATCAACCATTATGGGTTTGTGAAGATATGCCAGCGATTTAGTGGTTGTGGTGGAAAATTTGTTGCTTATCCGTATATATCATAGGTGGTTATGGAAGGTGAAGGTATCACCGATAGTGGGTGATATGATCCATGGTGGGTTTATATAGAAAAATTAACATAAGGTGGTCTCTGGTGGTTGCTGGTAGAGAGGATGTTCTGGTAAGGCTACCCAATGTTGTGTGAATAGTGGGGAAATGATGGGTTGTGATCCACCAGTGGGTGAGGAGTCACCATTGGGTATCCTACAGTGAGTGAGTTCACTGGTGGTAGGTTATTGCATCTACCGGTGGAATTTCTATGAATGTTGGTAATGTAAACTATTTTTCTACCTCCATTTGTGATTGTAGAAAATCCAGAGACTTGTGGAACATTCTCAACTGATGGATTTTCCTAAAAGTATCAAAAAAGAAGCTAACAATTAACATGAATAAAATAATTGAAGTATAATGAAAAAAATGGAAAATAAAAATTAAAAACGTAATCAATTAATTATTTTATAGATACTCACATTTAAATTTCATTAAATAAAAAGTAATAAACTAAAGAATGTGAAATTAAATACAAGAACAGAACAATTTAAATTAAAATATGAACATTAGTAAAAACTAAAATTTAAATAATAATTAAATTAAATAAATTGATATTTTATTTATAAATTTAAATAAAACATTAAATATAAATGTAACTGTTTATTAATTAATGTGCAATAATATGAAAATAAGACTATAATTAAATTAAATTTTAATATATATATATATATAATGATGAAATATTTATTTAAAAAGATAAAACCATAAAAACACAATTGTAAATTAAAATCTTAAAATATATTTAGAAATTATATATAAAGGAAAACTAAATAAATAGAATTAAAATATTAAATATAATAATACATAAATAAATTGAAAATTTGATAAATTATGTAATTCAACTATATAAATACAATGTTTTGACAATGTAACAATAAAGTGTCAATTAATTAATTAAAATATCAAAATCATAATTAATAGATTTGGAAAATGAACACATTTAAAGATCACATCAGTAGTGTGATAATGAGTATATCACACAACCTACATGGAAACCTTTGGTACAAATGTAGACATAATAATTACATTTATTGTTAAAGGGAATTGACCTACTTCTGATGATTTATTCCAAGTTCTAGGATAGAGTATGGGAGTATAGGGCAGATCATATGATTTTGATTCTAGAAGTTATAGTTTTTGTTTTTTTTATTTTCTTAGCTTGTGGTATGTGCCTATATTCCATTTATCCTTTGTACCACATTTTTTATAGGTACATAACATAATCCTCAAAAATATTTTTGTACCAATTTATTATTCTACTCATGCTTATTAATTATTGAATATTTGACTATTAAATGTTTTTATCTATTTCAATAGTTTATCATTATTGATTACCATTGAGATATAGTATAACTCATGAAGGTATAATTTCTTTAATCACACACCCTAAGCCCTCAATGCTAGTCGGTAGCCTATGATGTATGGGGATGTATGATTGAGGTATTGAAGCTGACTATCATGGGGCACCACTCAATGGATTCTATGGAGGGATGCTATAATATGGTATCATAGAACTTTTTAATTTTTTTTACTATTTGAGTTCTAGACCGGTGATGGTATGAGGATTTTGTAAATTTCCTATAACTAAGAGTAGCTAACCAACATACAGGGGAAATCGAAATTACCTGGCATGGGTTCTTGCTATTATAGGATCATTATTGTTACAGTATAATTGATTTCATCATAATGTGATGAATGATTTTGGTGACATTTTTATTAATGATGTTATTATTACTATGGGATTCATTACCTTCCCCTAATAAAATGAGTGTGTATCATCTCATGAATCATACTAGGCACCTGGGTAAAATCATAATGCATTACTTCATGCTAAATTAATATTTTTCTATGCATTGTTGGTGTTTCATGTTCTTTCTATGTTTTCCAAGATTTTTATGGATTGAAACATGCTATAATTTATTACAAGGACGAAATAATTGTATTAATTAAATTCAAAACATCAATTTAAATGGCTATTTCCTACATAGATTGATGATGACTCTATAATTGACAAATTATCCCACATCTGGGCCATGGAACACTATTTATATGGGTTAACATATTAGTTTATTTAATTGATGAATTTCAATTTCAATTTATGAAGTGATTACTTCCATAAATTAAGGGTGGTAGTTTATTCAGTCACATCACTATAAATTATCTATTACATTTTGTTACCTAATGTAAAGGTAATATCATATTTACATGACAAACAAGTTCCAATTTATAAAGAGTATGGGCCTTTATAAAATTTTTAATTTTGAGGATTTTAACCATATTGAGATATCTATATCTATGTAAATACAATGAAAATTAATAAATTCATGTTTTATAATGAAATGGTTTCTGATAAATGGGACGTGGATTAAAATCTAAATGGTTTTTACTCTATACCATGTAATTGAAACTCCATATACTGGAACCTCTAATGTGTTTTGTGAGTACATAACCTTGACCCAAACATAGTAGTGGGAACTAGGTTGTGTCTCTTGTGGGCTATCATGATCTTCCACATCACATATACCATACTTTAAGAGCATGATAAGAAGTGTGACTTATTAGAAGAAGGATTTCTACTTATCATTTTAGGATAAATATTTTTCTATCAGTTGTTAAATATTATCTATGTTTTTGGATTATAAAATGTATACCTATGTCACCTCAACATCCCCATGTCATTTTCCAGGACGGTAGGGAAGACCATGCTCTCGATGTTGTGGGCCATGAGACACTCATAGTACTTTCTAGAGTGCAACCTGGGAAACCTCTTATTAACCATTCACCAGGATTCGACTCATAGTTCTGAGATATGTTCTTCAACTTTATGAATTTTATATAGGGGTATCTAATGTAATAGACCGACAATCTAATGTATAGAAATTCTATTCGATACTGTGTATGACATGCAACACCAAGTGCATAAGGGGATATATTATACCACAAATTTATAATATAATTTTCACTTTAAATAAATTCAGTATATTTTATAGCATTTAATGCCTGAGAAACTAATTTAGAATACGTGACATGAAACAACAAGTTTCTTTGAAGGCTTCTGTTGCACGTAGGATTGAGATTCATATAACATCGATGTATTATTAAAATACTATTATTTAATATAATAATATATAACCTTGTCATTAGTTTAGATGTTGTTAATAAGATTAAATAACGTATGAATATTTATGGTTTACAGAAAGAAGACAGGAATTAATTGTTTAGAAATTAATTAAAATTTAACATAAGAATAAATTGAATATAAAAATATTATTTTTATAGAAAACAACTTTTATGCTCACAAAGGTGTTTTATCATAACAAATTAAATTAAATAACTTTATTGATTGATATTATATATATATTATACTCAATAAGAAGATTATATTCATCAAATAGATTTGATAAGCATGAGATACGAATAACCCCAATATTACACACAAAAACTTATATTTTTATTAAGCCACTTTTATGGCCTTTTAATAGAGAAACTATTTTGAATATAATTTATTATAGTTTTATAAATATTATATGTTTAAAAAAACTAAATCTTTTAAATAGTAATATAAAAATTTATTTTGGGTGATTTTTTGGTATTTTTCTGTTATGTTTCACTTTTTATAAAATAGTGAAAAATAATGATTTTTAATTCAAAACTAGTTTTTAATAAAATTTATTTATATGGTTAAATTATATTTTTTATTAGTTTTAAAGTTCAATTAGATTAATCTTTCATAAATTAATCAAATTTATGTCTTTTAAATAAATTTTACATTGAAATTGACTAAAAACATAACAACCTTTTGCACATTTTTACTTTGAAAACATGCATTGCCATCCTATCCGCTGGATTAATTTTAAATTAATTTATAGAAATTATATGATTAGAATTTGGGAAAATGGATTCCATATTTGGAACCAGAATAATTCTTAATTTAAATGGTTAAATTAATCTTAAGAAGATACTAAATTTTAAACATTAGGGAAAACATTACCTATAAAATTTTAAGAAATCCATTTGATGGAAATATTTAGACACTTTACTTTATTTTATTGACTATGTTCCATTATCATATCTCCAATGAATTAGAAAAACGTGGGTGAAATTCTCTTTTAAAAATTTTCCAACAACGCCACTCCTCCATCACAATAAAACGGAACTCAAGCCTCCCAATTTCCCACACATACTAAGAAACTTTGGGTTGAATATGATCTACCAAAATATCACCTCAAAATGCCTCCCCTAATCCTATAAGTATCCCCTTGGTGATAAATCCATACTATAAATCCTTTTGGTGAAAACAAAAAAAAAGTTACCCAAAGAAGAGGTAACAACTTTCCTCAAGATCATTAGATTAATTATCACCATTCAACTCCTAGACACTTATTATTCCACATTTATTAAAAAAAATAATGTCATCAATATACTAAGATTTTTTTATGTTATATTTTTTATCTACACATACACACAATTCCATATAATGGGTAACAAAGTTACCATTTATGTGTACATCAACCTACCGCCTCACAAAACGATGATTATATGTTCTTCCTTTTCCACCTATCATGGGGGTTTTTATAATGAGAACTCTATTTATATTTGTTATATTTGTTATTTATAAAATATTAATATTTCTATATTTCATTTATAAAGAACACATTTACACATTCTATTTTGTTAAATATAATAACATTGTTTGTGGAAGTGCGGACTACTGTCCCCTCAAAGTGATGTGACTCATTTACTATATAAATTGAATATATGATGAATGATTTTAATAAACCTATGTAATATATATATATATATATATATATATAATATGATATTTTAATTGTTACAACCGTACATATCATTTTATTTTCATTATTTTAATATGACAAAGAAATGAAAGTAGCCTTTCGGCATACATACGACAGACCGTCTCCATGAATGGTGCATTCGATTATATATCACAAAAAATTATTGATTATTAAAAAATATATATAATCATTATATATTATATTTAAATCATGTTTTACATTCATTATATGATGAAACCAAGATAGGGATAATAATTAACAACTGAAAACATACCAGACAAACTAGTCAGTTAATACCAAAAATAATCAAAATAATGAAATATTATTATCAAATGGGTAATAAGATATTATAAGAAAATAATATATAAAATTATAAATATTATTATTTTTCATTAATAAGTTTAAAATAGTCTTAAAACCCTTATATTGTAATTTAAAGGTTGTTCACCTGAAAAGAAACACATGATAAGAGATTTTCATCCCACTTTTTACATTTGGGAGATAAATGCCTTGTTCACCACCTACTTCACTAAGATAATGTATCTACATCCCATTTTGACATATTATGAAATTAATACTTTTAAATTTATGGTATTTATAAATTTCATTTAATTTTATTAATTCATGAGTCTTGTTATTTAAAAAGTTTCAACGTGGAATGAGACTCTTTTGAATGTTTAAAGATTATTTTCCACAAGAATAATTTCAACGATATTTCAATGGTATTTCCTTTTGAAAAAATTATGTTAAAATTTTTCAATAAAACCTTTCATATTCCTATCCTATGTGTATTCTAAACCATATTCAATTATTAATACCATTTTTTACTCATTAGCATATAAAATGTTTAAGAAAATGTTATCAAGAACCACCATCTTTATTTCTCTTTTTAATTAGGGAACATATTTTCTTCTAGAAACCCACTTTTATAAAAATAGTATTTGAAACTGTTTTCACCATTCCAGAATGATTTATTAAATACATTTTTATCTTTTTTACAAATGTTTTCAAAAGAATATTCTTGTCACTTTCCAAAAAAGGGATTTTTACAATTTTTTCTGTGAAAAAGGAATGTTATTTTTACTTTGTATGAAATTTATGGATTTACCCAAAATAATTTATTTAGAGCTTCAATTTCATGTTTAAAATGTTACTTTTCATATAAATCTTTTGCAAATTTGATTTTACAAGCTGTTTTTTGAATTTTTTTTATATAAAAGGATATTTTCCTCAAGAATGTTCTGAAAAGATCTTTTTATAGTATTTCTATTCATCAATGAAAACATCTAGTTTTTTATTCCACTTGATATATTTTATATTGATGTTATCCTTATTCTTCCTCTTAATATTTTATGATTTATTTGACCAGGGATTGTATTGACATCCACTTCCTTGTTTTCCTTTTTTATTCTCCATAAATTATTCAATTTATTATGATCATTGAACGTTTATTTTTCCATAATTATATATATATTTATCATGTATATTTTAAGGGCCCAAATTGTATACCATACATCATACAATGATTACATTAATTACATTATAATTATTTGGGGAACTATTGTAAAATATATATCCTTTATTCAATACAGATATTTGTACAGCACATTATTTGTGAATTTAACGTGGTTATTTGTCAATAATTTGGTAATGAATTTAATGGGTTGAGCACCATTTGAGATAAGAAAAATAGGTGGGGCCTATTTATACATAGCCTCTAAATGCATTGGTATTCTCATAGGACATAACAGTTGGGAAAAAACCCTTTTTGTTTGTTTCCAAATAGAATATATAGGTATGGTGTGGGTTAGGGACAAGTTCATGAAATCCACTAGATGCATTGGTAATCTACTAAGATGAATTATTTGTCATAATTACAGTAGTTGAAACTATCTTGAGAATAGATCATAATGATAAAGGTACCATGTACCAAGGAAGCATGGAATCTAATAATGAATCATTTCCTTTATATTGAATTAGTTATTATTTATCAATGATATTTTTCATATATATATATATATAGATAAATTTCATGTTTATTTCATTGATTAAATGGAATGTGTTTCAGTTTATTACCATTCCATATTTATTTTTTCTTATTCACATATTTGAGTGGAATGTATTTCCATTTATCTACCACAACATTTTATTATTCTCATTGATCTATTATTAATTCAACTCTAATTTACCCTTATTAATAATTTGATCTTACCTTTACTATGTTTCGTTTCCCTGTGAATATAATAAGTGTAATATGGATGATATTAATAGATAAACTAGATAGACTCAAGTCATCCATGAATGTAATTAGTTTATTCATTTGAAATAAAATACTCAAATATGTATCTAGTTTACCAAGACTACTAAACTTTTCATTCATTTAGGATTTTATTTATTGAAATCATGGAAATGTAATGGTAGTAGACATTGGCTCTAGGATATCTTGGGTTGAGCCACTACAATTGGTATCATTGGAAGTTTGATAGAAACATTGTTAAATAGATTTAGGATAATATTTATTGTAGATAATATCCATAATCTATAATTTGAGGATAATTATAGAATAAATTTTTATATATTAGGTTAGATAAAAATTATGTAGTTTTCCTAGAAACACTTCCCTTTGTGGATACTATAGGTGGATTTGGTTTGAGAACAAATGTAACTAGAAGTAAAAAAATTTAAAAATGTGTGTTGGGCCTAACTTTGTGTAACCTGGTACACAATAAGAGGCCGCCATACTGCTCACATGAATTTACACTTCTGGGGTATAAAATTATGAAAATTAACATTCTCTTTAGAATCAATTATAATGTATTTGAAAAGATAATGAAAATAAATTACTTAATTTATGCCTCATGTGTTTTAGATTAAAGATAAGATGTCATGATTTATAAATAATTCAAATAATATTATGGATAAACTCTAGACCATAGAAAGGGAAATGTGGAAATAAATGGATAAAGTATTCATGTATTAGGGTGGTATTGAAAATATTAGTTATAAGGTTATTTAATGACAAAATTCCAAGGATTTACATCAAATTTATTTTGAAAATTGTGTTAATCTGATTCTAGAAATACAAAACCTAAATATCGGGTGGCAACCAATCATGTCAGGTAAGGGAATGGGTCTTGAACCTAAGACTGAAGGAAAATATGGGTTTCACACCAACCACTGACCTATATGATTACCTAGTTAATTTTTAATGGTGTTCAATTAAACAATTTTTAGAAAAAATATTAATGATGAACCAATAGTGTAACTTTTAAGGTTTTGATTCCTATGTATTAGCCATATTAAAATTGGAGAATAGTTATAAACAAATTTAAAGAAATTTAAATCTTTTTATAGGCCTCATGATCTGTTAATTTTTTTTCTAATGCTTCAATGATTAAAATTAATTTTTGGATACCCATTTCATGGAGAAATGGATGGATTACAGATTGATTGATGAAGAACCAAAATATGGAATTGTTCGAATGAAATTAAAATGTTTCATTTAATTAAACTTCCTTATATTTATAGGAATTAATATAATTTAACAACATGAGGAAAATGATCTTGAATAAAAAATCAAATACCTTACTATTTTGAACCACTGATATTATAGACAATCATAGATATATCAATTTAAGGCCCTAAACATTCAGTTGATCATTCACCTAATTTTTATTAAGGACCTCAATCACTCCTTATAAATATTTTTTCTTTTACTCCATGTATATATCACTACATTACATTAATGTTCTCTTACTTAGAGGCCTAGTTATATGTTATTCCATATGACCTCAATACTTCTCATTCTCTCTATTATATAAGATGCTTCATGAACCCTTATCATGATGCAGGATTTAATAATAAAAAATAAATCTATCTATTTTAAAGTTACATTTTAAATTTAAAGGATGAAAATTAATTATGGTGGGGAGAAAGAAACACCCCAAAAATCTAAAGTATGAACAATTTATTTGGTAGTGTGTATGACACGTGACAAAAAAAACATAAGCAAAAATTATATCATGAGAATTTATAATATATTTACTATTTTAATTAAATTAAATATATTTTTTATCATGCAATGCATGTGAAACTGAGGTAGCATGTTTCATACAGAACAATGAGTTTCATTGATGGATTGGGAAACACAATAGACTAAGTTTAACCAAACATCAATATATTAGTAAAATATTTTTATTTAATAGGATAAGATATAACCTATACATTAATATAGAGGATATAAATAAGATTAATGATACTATTAAAATATATTGTTTACCCAAACATTAATTTAATTTTCCTATTATAGATTAATTATAAATTAATATATGAACCAGTCGAATATAAAAAGTATGTTTTAATAGAAAAATGTTTTGATGCTCCCAAAGACGATTTATCTAACTAAATTAAATAAATTTTAATTAGTGAATGATATTGATTAAATATATAAATATCATATATTCAATACATGATTTTTTATATTAATATAATATATTTTAAAATCATTACATAAGAACAAACCCAATTTTACAAATAAAAACATATATTTTTATTAAGGCACTTTTACCACCTTTTAATGGAGATTGTATTTTAAATCCCATTTTTTGTAATTTTATTAACCTTATATTAAAAAATGAAATTAATCATTGAAATAATAATATAAAAAATAGTTTACCAATAATTTTGAGTATTTTTCTAGGAAGTTTCCTTTTTAATAGATAATGAAAATTATTGAATTTTAATTCAAAATTGTTTTATTTAAATTTTTATAAGGTTAAATTTATTTTTAATTTGTTTTAATTTTTAATTAATTTAATATATTGTATGTTATTCCTATTTATGTCATTTGAATCACTTTTACTTTCAAAATGGATATTAAAGATTAGCGAAAGTTTGGACATCATTACATTAAAAACCAGTACTGTCATCTCATTTGTGGGATTAAATTTAAATTAATTTCTACCAAATATGTGATTGGAATTTGTGAAAATGTATTTCTTATTTTTAATAGGTATAATTTATATTTTATATTATGTTAAAAAAATTACCAAATATATTAGTGAATGTATTTAAACATAATTAAAACAATTAAGGTAAAATTAATCTTAACAAGGGACTAATCCTTACAACTAAGGGCCATAATTGTTGAGTCAATAAGGTTTTCCTTATGAATTTTCCATTCCTTCTTGTTTTGAAAATCACAAACACCTTATCTTTAAGGAAATTTGCTTTTATAAGGAAAAATGCTTTCTTAAGGAAAATTGCTTTTATAAGGAAAAATGCTTTCTTAAGGAAAATTGCTTTTATAAGGAAAAATGCTTTCTTAAGGAAAATAGCTTTTATAAGAAAAATTTATCCTTATCATTTTTTCATTAATATTTTTCTTAAGTATGAAATTCGGATTCACTTTCTCGAAATCATTAAAACTGATAAAAAGCATTCTGTTTTTAGGATTCGGTTCTGGACAAGAACTATAAGGAAGTTTCATTCCGAATTCCGGATATGAATTCTGACTTAGTTCTATTCCAGATTCAGGATACGAATTCTGAAGAAGAATTCTCATTACGAATTCTAATGAAGAAATCCCATTCCGAATTCTCATTACGAATTCTGAAGAAGAATTCTCATTACGAATTCCAATGAAGAATTCTCATTACGAATTCCAATTAAGAATTCTCATTACGAATTCTAATGAAGAAATCTCATTCCGAATTCTCATTACGAATTCTGATAAAGAATTCTTATTACGAATTCTGATGACGAATTCTCATTACGAATTCTGATGATAAATTCTCATTACGAATTCTGATGATGAATTCTCATTACGATTTCTGATGACGAATTCCTATTCCGAATTCTTATTCTGAATTCACCTATTAAACAGAATCTGATTATCATTGTTTTATACACTCTGAATTCATTCACTCCGAACTTTCACTCCGAAATTTCTATTCCGAACCTTTATGTTAGAGTTTAAAACGATGTCGAACATTCTGTTACACTTACCTTGTTATAAAACGATGTCATCCATTTTGTTATAAACTAACCGTTGTCTAAGTGACACGTGTACAGGTCCCTCCAAACTTTAAGGAAAATATGACCGTTGGAGAGGAGCCGACCTTACCTATAAATAGGAGCTCATTTGAAAGAGCTTGGTGCTGATTGCTGAAAAAGTGCTTACATGCTGTTGAAGTGATTTCTAGAGAGAGTCTATTATTAACTCTCAAAGCTTCGTGTGACTCCGAATGTTGGTGATTACATTCGAGGGCTTCCGGGGATAGGAAGACAGAGGTGCCGACTACCTTAAAGATCGAGGACTTCCTTGCTGAGGAAGACAGAGGTTTCCAACTACCTTGAAGTTGAGGGATTGCGGGGATAGCAAGACAGAGACACCGATCTTCGTATCGAGGGCTTACCCTGGTGTGGGTAAGACAGACTTGCTTGAAAGTATAAATCAAGGGACCTTTATCCAAGGTTGTTGGATACCCTTCTCTTTGGGTTAAAAGACTATTATCTTGTTACTAGTAGTTTTACTACTTGTTTTTTTCCGCTGCAATTTGTATCTTAAGGAAAGTATAACTTTCTTATACTTCCTTACATACTCTGATAAGTTTAGATTCTATACGCTTTAAGGTAGAATCTCATATTGTAACTTTTGTTAAGTTTCAATCTCCGGAATCATATTTCCGGAACCTTCTTTTGGAATCCCTTTCCAAGTTCAGTTCGGTGTTAGAGGTGTTGTGAATTTACTTAGTTTAACTTTGTTAAACTTAGTCCTTTCCTTTTCTTAAGGAAACTCTAGTTATTCATAACTAACTTTAAAGGTTCCAAAGGAATTTTTAAAGTATACAATTCACCCCCCCTCTTTTATATTGAGCATCTCATATTATATTTCGATCCTACAATTGGTATCAGAGGTTGGAAACCTCTTACTCTATACCATTCTTACATTTGGTATCAGAGCCAAGGTTACTGAAATACTTGTACTCACATACAAGTTTTTCTTGCTCAACTTTTTCATTCCGATCTTTGTCATTCCGATTTATCCATTCCGAAATTTTTCTCATTCCGAACTTTTTGATTACGAATCTTTTGCTATTAACAAGTTTGTTTCCAAGTTATTTTCTAGTATGGCAGGAATGAATGTTGGATCTATTGACAATCTGAATCCTACAAGACCACCTATCTTTGATGGTAATGATTATGAATACTGGAGAGATCGTATGAAGACTTTTGTTATCAATACTGGAGTAGATAACTTTGTCATGCTTACTGGTGACTATAAAATTCCTGACAAGGAAGTCAGAACCTTTACTAACCAGGAAAAGCAAGAATATCAACTCAACTATAAGGTACGCAATACTTTACTGTGTTCAATGACTAGAAATATATATAGCCAAATTTCTTCTTGTGAAGCAGCTAACTGTATATGGAAGAAGTTAGAGGTTACACACTTTGGGACTTCTAAGGTGATTGAGACTAGAAGAGCTATGCTTAGAGCTGAATATCATGGCTTCAGTTTTCCTTATGGAGAACCTATCTGTAAAGTACAACAAAGATTTATGACTATCGTCAACAGTCTACAATCTATGGGAGAAAAAGGTTTAGATGATGAAGCTCTTGTGGAAAAGATAATTGATATTATGCCCAATGAATGGGAATCCAAGAGAACAGCTATAGATGAGAACAGGAAGGTTACTCAAATTACTCTTGATGAATTATTTGGAACTCTTCTACAACATGAGACAAGAATGAAGAGAGATGCTGACAACATCAAGAAGAAGAATGGAAATGGAATAGTTGCTTTTACTTCAACTTCAAATCAGATGAAAGCTAAGACTCCTGAGAGAGTTACCATATCCAAATCTAAGAAAGTCATTTTCCAATCCGAATCTAGTGAAAGTGAAGTTTCAGAAAATGAATTAGCCAATCTTGCTCGAAGGATGAACAAGATAGCTGGACAGAGAAACTTTCAATCCAAGTATAAGAAGAAGGATAGGAAAGATAAGAAAGATGGAGAAGTTACTTGTTATGAATGTAAAAGAGCTGGACATATTAGACTAGATTGCCCTATGCTCAGAAAGAAAGAAAGGAAGGAAAGACATTCAGACAAGAACAGGAAGAAGTATTACAAAGTCAAAGCTAAGAAAGTTCTGAAAGCTAATGACACCTGGAGTGCCAGTGGTGGTGACTCTTCAGATGAATCTTCTGAATATGAATCTTCAGGACAGAAGAATCTTGGTCTTATAGCCAGATTACCTATTGAAAATCATTGTCTTATGGCTAAGGTACGAAATGCTGAATCATTGACCAATGTTTCTTTAAATCCTAATGATAGTAAGTATTATAACTCTTCTGATGAAGAATCATCTTCTGATGAGGAAAATACATTACCTACTTTTGAAGAAGTCTCTAGGTTTGCAGAACTTCTTGAGATTGAGAATTCCAAACTCAACAAGAAACTTGATAAGGCAAATTCTAGGAATTCTATTCTTACTAAAGAGATATCAGATCTTTCTAAAGATCTTGATAAGAAAAATGCTGATTTTGAAATTATTTCAAAAAATC
The DNA here is from genome assembly GCA_963277665.1 of Viscum album. Classification (NCBI taxonomy): domain Eukaryota; kingdom Viridiplantae; phylum Streptophyta; class Magnoliopsida; order Santalales; family Viscaceae; genus Viscum; species Viscum album. The sequence goes on from OY728128.1 coordinate 1,736,478,721, forward strand.
TTGAGGAAGTAAGTTCTGAGAAGAACAAACTTGCTAAAGAATTAGAAAAAGTAATTTCTAATAAAAATGTTTTCGAGCCTAACTCTAGTTCCAAAACTAATGATTTTGAGGATAAAAACTTGGTTGTAAAACTCAAGTCCGAAATTTTTTCCCTAAAGAAGTGTTTATCAAACTTTACCCATGGTAAGGAAAATTTTGATAAGATGTATTCTCAAATACGACCTTTAAGAAATAAATCCGGATTTGGTTATACCCAAGCAAAACCTGTTTTCAGCAACAATTATTTTGTTCCTCAAAGTGCCCCATTTTGCACTAAATGTCAATGTGGTGGTCACTGGGCAAGAAATTGTTCCTTAAACAAAACCCAATCCTTAGGTTTTCATAAAGCTTATTTTTCTAAGAAAATGTGGATACCTAAAATTTTATTGTCTGGAAATCTCGGATCCAAACAAGTTTGGATTCCGAAAATCTAACTTTGTTCTTAATTCCAGGAAAATAAAGAAAGTTCCAGCAACAATATTTGGTACATGGATAGTGGATGTTCCCGGCATATGACTGGTAACAAAAGCTTTTTTGAAAAGATTATCAAAACGAAAGGAGGAAAGGTAACTTTCAGAGACAATGCTAAGGGAGAGATTGTTGGTATTGGTAATATTGTTCTTTTAGGTAAAACTTTGATTTCAAATGTTCTTTTTGTTAAAGGTCTTAAGCACAACCTCATTAGCATAAGTCAGTTATGTGATGAAGGTTACCTTGTGAATTTTAGGAATGATAAATGCTTAGTTCACAATTCCAAGGAAGAATTTATTCTCTCAGCCAATAGGAAAGAGAATTTTTACACCTTAAACTTAGAAGACCTAAGAAGCCAAGATTTACCTTGCCTAAGTGCAATGGAAGATCACTCTTGGTTATGGCATAGAAGATTAGGACACTGTAATCTTAGAAACCTATGTAAACTCTCTAGGAAGAAACGTGTTAAGGATCTACCGGAGCTTAGATTTGATTCTTCTAAAGTTTGTGATCCTTGTCAATATGGAAAGCAACATAAATCTAGTTTTAATTCAATCGGTGAAGTCTCAACAACCGATGCATTACAGTTGGTGCATATGGATCTTTTTGGTCCAACACAAACTGGAAGCATTGGAGGCAAATACTATGTGTTTGTTCTAGTTGATTATTACACTAGATTTACATGGGTCTATTTTCTAGAAAGGAAATCTGAAGCTTTTTCTTATTTCAAAAGATTTAGAGCCCAAGTTAAAAATGAGAAAAATCTTCCATTGAAAACTATTCATAGTGATCATGGAGGAGAATTTCAAAATTATGATTTTGAAACTTTTTGTAGTAAGAAAGGTATTACTCACAACTTTTCAGCACCTAGAACTCCTCAACAGAATGGTGTAGTTGAAAGAAGAAATAGAATTCTTCAAGAGATAACTAGAACCATGTTGAGTGAATATTCTATTGCTAGACATTTCTGGGCTGAAGCTGTAAGTACTGCTTGTTATACTATAAATCGAGTTTTGATTAGACCTTTTCTTAATAAAACTCCTTATGAGTTATGGAATGGTAGAAAACCAAGACTTTCCTACTTTAAGGTTTTTGGTTGCAAAGTATTCATTTTGAATACTAAAGATAACTTACATAAATTCGCACCAAAATCAGATGAAGAAATTTTCTTAGGTTATTCCACAACCTCTAAGGCATATAGAGTTTTTAATAAAAATACTTGTACTGTTGAGGAAACAGTACATGTAAAATTTGATGAATCAGATCCTTTTGTTTTTAAAACCTCCCAACCTACATCTTCGGATGTGTTTTCAAAAACTGATTATCAACCTTTGATAGAAGAACCTTCTGATAAGGAAATTGTTCTAGAAGACACTTCTGAAACATTTACCCCAGAAGACTTTCTACCCTATGTTGATGAACAGGTTTTACAAAACCCAAACCAGATGTTTCTTAAGAATCATCCCAGTGATAGTATCATTGGTGATGTAAATCAACCTGTAAGGACCAGAAGTTCCTTAAGAAATGAAGTAGAACATCTAGCATTTCTTTCCCAATTAGAGCCTAAAAGCACTGATGAAGCTTTAGGTGATGATGATTGGATCAAAGCAATGCAAGATGAACTAAATGAATTCGAAAGGAATAAAGTCTGGACCTTGGTTGAGAGACCTAAGGAAACTTCTGTTATTGGAGTAAAATGGGTTTTCAGGAATAAATGTGATGAAAATGGAGTCATTGTTAGAAATAAAGCTAGACTTGTTGCTAAAGGCTATAATCAGCAAGAAGGAATAGACTATGAAGAAACCTATGCTCCAGTAGCTAGACTTGAATCTATCAGTATTCTACTTGCCTTTGCAGCATTCTTTAATTTCAAACTATTTCAAATGGATGTGAAATGTGCTTTTCTTAACGGTTATGTTCAAGAGGAAGTTTTTGTTGAACAACCTCCTGGCTTTGAAGATACAAAACATCCTGATCATGTGTTTAGACTTACCAAAGCTTTGTATGGCCTTAAACAAGCCCCACGAGCATGGTATGATAGACTCACTGGATTTTTGCTTCAAAATAACTATGTTAAGGGAAATGCAGATCCAACCCTTTTTATAAAGAAAGATAAGAAAAATGTTTTGATTGTTCAAATTTATGTTGATGACATTATATTTGGTTCAACTCAGCAATCTTTGACTGACTCCTTTGCTAGTCTAATGAAATCTGAGTTTGAAATGAGTATGATGGGTGAGTTAACATTTTTCCTTGGTTTTCAAATTTCTCAAAAACCAGAAGGAACCTATATATCCCAACATAAGTATATTAAAGATCTTATTAAAAAGTATGGTTATGACAACACTAAGAGTATAAGTACTCCCATTGGTACCTCAAACTCTTTAGATCTTGATGAAGCTGGGAAACCAGTAGATCAAACATCTTTTAGAGGTATGATTGGAAGTCTACTTTACTTAACAGCTAGTCGACCAGACTTAATGTTTTCTGTATGCTGATGTGCAAGATATCAATCCAATCCTAAGGAATCTCACTTAAAGGCAGTAAAAAGAATTTTTCGCTACCTTAAGGGAACCATGGATCTAGGATTATTTTATACTTCTGGAAATGATTTTGTTTTAAAAAGCTTTTCTGATGCTGACTTTGGTGGATGTAGAATGGATAGGAAAAGTACATCCGGAACTTGTCATTTCTTAGGAGATTCATTAGTTTCTTGGTCATGCAAGAAGCAACATTCTGTTGCACTCTCCACTGCTGAAGCTGAATATGTAGCAGCTGGAAGTTGTTGTGCACAAGTGTTGTGGATGCAACACACACTCACAGACTATGGCTTGAGTTTTACTAAAACTCAAATTTTGTGTGATAACACAAGTGCCATTGACCTAAGTAAAAACCCTGCACATCACTCTCGTGCAAAACACATAGATATTAGAAATCACTTTCTTAGGGATCACACACTTAAAGGAGATATTATTCTTCAGTTTATCGGAACACAAGATCAACATGCTGACATTTTCACAAAATCTTTGCCTTCTGATAGATTTGAATATATTAAGCAAAAGTTAGGAATGATAACCGTAAGGTAATTTTCCTTAATTAACTTTCTGTTGAAAAAATCTCCTTACAGTAATAAACTCCTTTTCATAGGGGGAGTACATTTGTTTGTTTATTTAACAAAGTTTTTCAAAATTTGTTTTCAAATTTTTCGGAACGAAAATTTCCGGAATGGAACTTTCGGAACTATCATTTTCCAGAATGGATATTTTCAATACTTCTGGAATGAAAGTATTCGTATTGAAAATTTCAGGAATGGAAAACTTTCGTACTGGGACTTTCATAACCAAATTTTTGTACCAAGTTAAGTTCTTCGTATTAAGTTTTTCGTATTACGTTCTTCGTATTAAGTTTTTCGTATTAAGTTTTTCGTATTAAGTTTTTCGTATTAAGTTTTTCGTATTAAGTTTTTCGTATTGAGTTTTTCGTATTGACTTTTCGTATTTAATTTTTCGTATTGAGTTTTTCGTAGTCGTCTTTATATTACCCATTACGAATAATTTTCCTAAGCTAATCCGAAAGGTATGATTTCCTTACTGAAGTTTTCGTAATCATATTTTACTTGCTGGCAATTTCTTATAGTTTGTTTTTGGTTTTTGGATTTCTTAATTCTTTACATTAATAAAACCTCAAAAAGATCGGATTCAAGCTTTCAACCGTTAGATCTGATCTCAGATCGTTCTAAACCGTTAGATCAACCGAGGAAGTTGAACCGTCATCCCAATGCCTATATAAAGGGGACCCTATTTTATCGTCCCACATCGATTTCAAGCTTTTGCGTGCTGAAGCTTTGACTCTCTGATTTAAGGCCGTTCCGAACTACAGATTTTTAGTTCCGATCTTCAGCCTTCTCAGTTCCGAACTTCTCAGAGACTTCTAATTCGAATGTCTGCAGAGTTAGCTTCTCAAGAAATGTCTTCAACTAAGCCCATTTCACAGTGGTTAGTCTACAGAGAACGGTTAGTTCATCCGAATTTCTTCAGCAACTATGATTCTATTATATCAAAAAATATCAAGCTGAATGGCTGGGAAGATGTTGCGATATCAAAAACCGGCAACCAAGATGAAGTCTACTCAGATTTGCTTGTTGAGTTTTATGAGTCGGTTGCTTTCTTCATGGAAGATAATAGAGAGAAGTTTTCCTTCAAATCGTATGGCAAGACATATAAGCTATCTTACACCAAAGCTGCGAGCTTGGTAGGGTTGAGTTATGAAGGTGAAGCTGAGTTTATCTCGCACGTTCTGCCAGACTCCTTGGGTAGTTTCAACAAGGAGAAATCCTTAGAAATTCTCGGATTGGATGATGACAAGGCTCCGAAAATTGCAAGTCTTTCTACAAACTTCCGGATTCTGGAGTTATGGGTGCAAGGTCTTATTGTACCGAGCAAAGGAGATAAGGATAGCTTGAAGAAGAGTGAGATATACATCTTGGATTTCTTGATAAATCTAAGAAAGTTCAACTTGATGAAGCATATTCTTCTCAACATTGATAATTTGAAGAAGGGGAATCTGAGAGCTCAGATAGTGATGTACCCGGCAATATTGTCGAAGCTAATAGTTCGGTGCCTAGAATCCTTCAAGGTGGCTTGCAATTCTAAGCCGAAAGTTTGTAAGATCATGTTGCTCAGTGATGCCACTCTTAAGAGAATGAATATATCTTTTAATAAGAAGTCAGGGAAGTTCATTGTTCTACCTCCTCAAGCAGAAGTGACTCCGAAAGTGGCTGATCCGGAATCATCCAAGCCGGTAAGGAAGAGGAAGCTGAAAGAAGTGGTTGTCGATGCTGAGGAACCTAAGTCTAAGGAAGTCCATTCCGCACCTCCTAAGCCTAAGAAGAAGAATACATATACTGATGAGGTTGCAGCGAAGTGGAGAGCTGACAAGGAGAAAAGGAAAGAAGGAGATCTGCAGTTCGGATTGGATCCTGCAGAGGCTAAGGCTTTGAAAGAAAAGGCTGCTGATGAGCTTGAGAAACAAGCTAAGGAAAAGAAGCTGAAGAAGAAGTTGTCAGAAGCTGAGGCTGTTCAAGCGTTGTTAAAGTTTAATGAAATGGGTTCAGCAACCATTCCCGTTCCGAGATCTTTTTCTCTGGAATCTCTACCTGAGACTCCAGGAAGAAATCTTGTAACTCCGAAAGAGGCTGTTGCTACTGAGGAAGTAGAGCAAGTGGAAGAGGTTGAAGAAGTGGCTGAAGGAAGTGGTGAGACAGGAGATGTGCTCAAACAAGTAGATGAATATAAGGGAACTCCTTCGGAACACCTCTCGCTCCGAACATCTGAAGCTCAATCTTCAAAGCTTGCTACTCCTGCAATGGAAGAAGAAAAAGGAGAAGAAGAAGTTACTTGTCAAGAACATATTTTACTTGATGCTGCTCAGATGGGTAACGTAGAAGCCAATGTTCAAGAAGTTTCTGATGAGGAAGATAAAATTGTTCAAGTCTCTGATAGTGAGAACAAATCTCCGGAACAGGTTTCTATTCCGGAAAAAGATAAGGGGAAACGAATTCTTGCTGATACCCCGAGTTCAGAAAAGAGTATGAGGAAGGAAGCTGGTAGTTCTTCTAAGAGGAAGTTGGAGCTTATTGAGGAAGAAAATTCTCCTAGCAAGATTTCTGATTCGGAGTCATCATCGTTGGGGCACGATTTTGTTGTTCAGTCCTTGAAGAAGTTGGTGGGAACCATTCCGACCTTCTCCAGTATAGACTCTAGATGCCAGATGCTTCAACATACGATGAATCAGAAAACCGACTTCGTATCCATGGTTATGGATAAATGTGTTGAGATAGAAACCCAGTTCAAAAATTTCTTTATTGGTTACGAAGCCCATAAAAGATCTTGCAAAAGGATGACAAGCTGGTCGAAGAAGAATGTGGAAGAGATGAGGTTGCTGGATGAGTTTCAAGAGAATGTTAAGGATGCTTTTCAAACCGAGGACAAGAAGTTTCATGAGATGACTGCATCATTCGATGAGAAATTGACAGAGGAAAAGAACATTCGGAGTCAGGAAGTGAGAGATCTGAATGGAAAGCTCAACTCCGTTAATCAGAGTTGGAAATTTGAAAGGGATCATCGGATCAATTTTCTAGAAAGGATAAAGTCTCAGGAAGAGAAAATGGTAGCTCAGGAAGAAAAGTTGAAGGCTCAGGAAGAAATAATTGAAGCTCAGTCAGCAAGAATAGTTGCCTTAGAAAAGCAAGCAGAGGAAGATCACAAAGACCTCAAAAAGATCAAGACAATTCTCAAGGGGCTCATGTCGAAGGAGAAAGATCTGAAATGACCAATCCGATCTTTTTGTTGTAATCTGTTTTTATTGATGACATTTTAAATATAATGAAAATTGTGCTTGTTGTTTCTATTGCTGTCGTTACTAATCTTTTCAGGTACTTTGTTATTTTTTTTTCCATTCCCTCCAATTCTTTTTGAAAATCACAAAGGGGGAGAAGGAAAAGATCCTTAAGAAAAAGAGGAAATCTAATAAGAGTTTTTCAAAGGGGGAGAAAGGAAAATACCCAAGGAAAAAGAACTCTAATAATAGTTTGTTTAAGGGGGAGTTTTTCCTTAAAGAAACATCACTCCGGAAATATGAATACGATCCTTAGAGTTTCAAAGCCTAAGGGGGAGTTAGTCGTATTCATCTATATTCTTAAACCAAGGGAGATAAGCTTTAATATGTTTCTTTCTTCTTAGAATAGCTTTTTCGTAAGGATGTTTGTGCTTTCCAAAAAGGGGGAGATTGTTGAGTCAATAAGGTTTTCCTTATGACTTTTCCATTCCTTCTTGTTTTGAAAATCACAAACACCTTATCTTTAAGGAAATTTGCTTTTATAAGGAAAAATGCTTTCTTAAGGAAAATTGCTTTTATAAGGAAAAATGCTTTCTTAAGGAAAATTGCTTTTATAAGGAAAAATGCTTTCTTAAGGAAAATCGCTTTTATAAGAAAAATTTATCCTTATCATTTTTTCATTAATATTTTTCTTAAGTATGAAATTCGGATTCACTTTCTCGGAATCATTAAAACTGATAAAAAGCATTCTGTTTTTAGGATTCGGTTCTGGACAAGAACTATAAGGAAGTTTCATTCCGAATTCCGGATATGAATTCTGACTTAGTTCTATTCCAGATTCAGGATACGAATTCTGAAGAAGAATTCTCATTACGAATTCTAATGAAGAAATCCCATTCCGAATTCTCATTACGAATTCTGAAGAAGAATTCTCATTACGAATTCCAATGAAGAATTCTCATTACGAATTCCAATTAAGAATTCTCATTACGAATTCTAATGAAGAAATCTCATTCCGAATTCTCATTACGAATTCTGATAAAGAATTCTTATTACGAATTCTGATGACGAATTCTCATTATGAATTCTGATGATAAATTCTCATTACGAATTCTGATGATGAATTCTCATTACGATTTCTGATGAAGAATTCCTATTCCGAATTCTTATTCCGAATTCACCTATTAAACAGAATCTGATTATCATTGTTTTATACACTCTGAATTCATTCACTCCGAACTTTCACTCTGAAATTTCTATTCTGAACCTTTATGTTAGAGTATAAAACGATGTCGTACATTCTGTTACACTTACCTTGTTATAAAACGATGTCGTCCATTTTGTTATAAACTAATCGTTGTCTAAGTGACACGTGTACAGGTCCCTCCGAACTTTAAGGAAAATATGACCGTTGGAGAGGAGCCGACCTTACCTATAAATAGGAGCTCATTTGAAAGAGCTCGGTGCTGATTGCTGAAAAAGTGCTTACATGCTGTTGAAGTGATTTCTAGAGAGAGAGTCTCTTATTAACTCTCAAAGCTTCGTGTGACTCCGAATGTTGGTGATTACATTTGAGGGCTTCCGGGGATAGGAAGACAGAGGTGTCGACTACCTTAAAGATCGAGGACTTCCTTGCTGAGGAAGACAGAGGTTTCCAACTACCTTGAAGTTAAGGGCTTGCGGGGATAGCAAGACAGAGACACCGATCTTCGTATCGAGGGCTTACCCTGGTGTGGGTAAGACAGACTTGCTTGAAAGTATAAATCAAGGGACCTTTATCCAAGGTTGTTGGATACCCTTCTCTTTGGGTTAAAAGATTATTATCTTGTTACTAGTAGTTTTACTACTTGTTTTGTTCCGCTGCAATTTGTATCTTAAGGAAAGTATAACTTTCTTATACTTCCTTACATACTCTGATAAGTTTAGATTCTATATGCTTTAAGATAGAATCTCATATTGTAACTTTTGTTAAGTTTCAATCTCCGGAATCATATTTCCGGAACCTTCTTTTGGAATCCCTTTCCAAGTTCAGTTCGGTGTTAGAGGTGTTGTGAATTTACTTAGTTTAACTTTGTTAAACTTAGTCCTTTCCTTTTCTTAAGGAAACTCTAGTTATTCATAACTAACTTTAAAGGTTCCAAAGGAATTTTTAAAGTATACAATTCACCCCCCTCTTGTATATTGAGCATCTCATATTATATTTCGATCCTACAATAATGACCTATAAATCTATCCAAAATCCATTGGATAGAAATATTAAAACCGAAAAATCCCTTATATAGACATTTTCCCTTTATTTGATCCATTTTCAATGAGATATAACTGGGTAGAATTCCCTTTTCCAATATTTACAATAGTGGCACTCCAAATCCACTATAAAAAGTCCCTCAAGCCTCAATCTTCATCAAAAATCACAAGAAACATTTAAAAAACAATTATATTCCCCAATATCTACTCAAAATACATCCCCTCATCATATTACTCTACCCTTGTGAATAAATCCATCCAAATAATTACTTTCGTGTAAACCAATAAGAGTTACCCAAAAAAGCAGCAACATCATTCCTCATGATCCACCCCCACAAATATTTTTATTCCATGATTATAGAACAAAAACGTATCCTAGATATATTATTATTTATAAATGTTAATTTTTTTACCTATACATACACACTTTTTTATAACGGATAATGAATTTACTATTTAGGTGCACGACGAACTAGTACATCAGAAAATGATGATTATTCATTCTTTTATTACAACCTCTCATTGTGGTCATAATGATGTAAACACTATTTTTATATATTATATATGATATCTAAAATTTATTTATACTTAAAAAAATATTTCATAACACGTACTTTTATAATTTTCATATTTTTTAAATATGATAACATTATTTGCGGAAGTGTGGACTACATCCCTCTCGAAGTGATGTGATTTGTTCATTCCATACATGGAATTTATTAGGAATGTTTTTATTAAAAATAAGAAATATATTTGACATATATATTATACTGGAGTATATATATATATCAATTATTTTTATTCTTTAAATATTGAAAAGAAATGAAAACAGCGTTCATGCGTACTTACGACTAATCGTCTCCATGAACAGTGCATTCTATTTCATATCTCCAAAAATAATGGATTATTATAAATAAATTTATAATTAATATATATTATAGGTACATAATTACTAAATTTTGGAGATTATGTAATCATTATAGGAATAAAAAGTAACATATTAAAACATACCCAACATACAAGGTAATCAACACCCGACATATTGAAATTAATGAAAGGTTGTTATCAAATGGGTAATAAGATATTATAAGATAATAGATAATATTATAAATATGAATATAGAAATGTAATATGTTATTAACTCTATTTAAACCCATATATAGTATTTTTAGGGCTTTTACCTGAAAGGAAACACAAGGTAATGTATTTTCATATAACTTTTTACTTCTGTGAGATAAATGTCATGTTCACCACTTACCTCATTTGTGTTTTTTATATACTAAAATTTTTGATATATTATATTATTACATATTTTATCTTCATGGTATTTATAAATTTCATTTAATGTTATTTATTCATGAGTATTATTATTTAACGTGTCTCAAAGTGGTATGGTACACTTTGGAATGTTTAAAGTTCAAATTATTTAATAATAATTATAATAATATTTTAATGGTATTTCCATTTGATGAAATTAAATGAATTTTTTTTGATATAACTATTCATATTCCTCTCATCAAGTTAATCATGAACGTTTTCATGTATTAGTAACATTTTTTTACACTTTGGTAATCAAAAGGTGTTAGAAAATGTTTTCAAGAAAACCCAATATCATTTATTTCTTTAGTTGGAGAACCTATTTTATTCTAAAAAACAATTTTCATAACAGGTTTTTAAAAAACATTTAAGGTTTTAAAAATGATTTATTAATGAAAATTTTACCCTTTCTTATCTTTTAGAAATGTTTCTAAAAGAATCTTCTTTTATCTTTCCAAAAAATCAATTTTTTCTTACATTTCCACCATGCAGAAGAAATTTTTATTTTACCTCATATAACTTGTATATATTTAACTATAATTATTTCATTGAATCTTCCATTACCTTAATAAATTACTATATTTTATAGAAAATTTCTTGAAAAGTGATTTTCAAAGAAAATATTTTTCCAAATTTATTTAAGAGAAATGATATTTCCCTTAATAATGTTTTTAAAATAACATTTTATATTATTTCTATTCATCAATGACAATAACCATTAACTTTTATTCCACATATTATATGTTGTATTGATACCATATTTAATCAACCACTGAATGGTTTATGATTCATTTGGTCAAGGATTATACGGAAATTCACTTCTTTCATATTCTATGTTAATCCCCTTGAAATATTAAATTTCATATGATAATTGAATATTTAATTTTTCATACTTAGAGATATCATTTATCATGGATATTTTCATTTCGTAATTCATTTACCAATATTCATACAATGTTTCCAATAAAGGATATTTAATTATTTTGGGAAATATTGATAAATCTGTATCCATTCTTCAATATGGATATTTAACAAGGCACTTTATTTCTGAATCTAAATCGACTATTCAGTAATACTTTTGATATGAAAAACAAGTTTTGGGAACTGTTTAATTAATTATCTATAGGTGGGTACCAATAATAGATAGACCCTCAATGCATCGAAAGTCTCCTGGGACAAACTAGTTGGTGAAAACCCCTTCACGTTTGTTTCCAAGAAAAGTAGACTGGTATGATACAATTTGTTTACTAGTTAATACATGGCCCTTTATATATCAATAGTCTCAATAGAAAAATCATTTGGAAAATTTAGATTACTTTAAATTATCTCAATAATATATCTTTTGGTTAAAGATACCATATTCCTAGTAAACATAGAATCCAATAATTAATCATTTCCTACATTCTAAATCTACTGTTATTTATTCGTGATATGTTTTGTTGTAATATAAATGGATAAAATCCATTTTAATATCTTTAATTAAATGGAATATGTTTCATTTTCTTTATTTTCCTTATTTGTTTTTTTTTTCTTATCTATTTATTTGAATGTCATGTATTTATATTAACTTACCTTGTAATATGATTATTTTCATGGGTTCATTATTTCTTCCACTGTATATTAATCTTATTGGGAATTTGAGAAACCCTTATTATGTTTCCTTCCCCAAAAAATACAATAAGTGTAATACAAAAGATATACAAGGATAAACTAGAAGTAATAATGTTATCCTCTAAAGAAAAAAATTATGTTTTAATTACTTTATACATTTGTATTAAAGACTGATGTATGTATCTGGTTTACCAACATTACTGAACTCCTCAATCTACCATGATTTGATTCATTGTAATCATGCCAATGTAATGGTATTAGACACTGACTTTAGTCTCTCTAGGGTTTGTTTGCTACATTTGTGACCAACCCTTACCATGTAATACCTAACATGGTAATTCCAGTAGCATCATCCATCCTTCTTCTTGGGGGATGATAGTCCTGACATTATTGATTCATGGCTAGAGGCTATGTTATCAATATTTTAGAATATAGGGATTCCTCTATAGTGGAATTTCGATCCCTCTATTAGGACACACTTTTATTCTTCTTCACATTGGTGGGATGTCAATACAATGGTCGGACATCCTTAGGGTATGGCCTGGTAAGGCTTCTATATAGCCTTATATGAATAATTCATCACCATATGTTGTGATAACATCAAGCACACATGATTATTCATCTTAAGTAGGGTGACATATTAGTGATGGAATTTTTATATAGTTTCACTGAGCTAATGAATTTTTTGAAAATAATGATGAGTGATGACCTGATGCCTATGACAGATATAGAGTATGATCTTTCGTACGCCTTCTGATTGCAGTTGGATGTATTCCAATTGACCACTATTTCATATTTAGTAAACCTGACCCTCATTAAATAGTATAACCTTAGAGATGTTGGAAATGTGGACTTAGGAAATTCATTTTCTAGGAAGGGATATAGTTTATCTAGATGAGGGAATTTTCACATTGAGGGTTCCAATGGGGTTAGTTCCAGCAAGATTACAATCACCAATAGTTATGTGGTGTATTTCCAATATGAAAGGATAGCTTACAGGAAGATCCAATGTAAGAGGATCTTGATCGAGTGCCAATCTTGCAGAAAGATGTGTCACCTATAGTGTCTCTACTTAACCTTCCACCCTATGTCTAACGAGAAATAATCTATGATGAGGATTTTTTTAACAACAAGATTAATAGATCCATGTCTAGTTTGGATATGGTCTAATGCAAGATAAATATGACAAGGAGGTGGTTTGGGCTAAGATAATTAGACCGTAGAGGTTCAGCACCAGTAGAGTGGACATGCCTAGTTTAGTCCAGTTGCATCTCAAGGTTGTGGTTCGGTCTGTATCTATTTAGTGTAGCCTATACCTGAGGATAATATTCTATGGAATTATTTGTATAGAGGTATCATAATGTTAGCCACTAATTTTGTTTCTTGCCAACATGATATAGGTATATCTTACTCCATCATGTCTATTGTTATTATAGAAAGTCTAGGTCTTGTAATATAGTACTGCAGTGGAGTCATGACTCTTGGCACACTGTTAGTGGTCTGATTAGAAGTTATATTTTAGTGAAAGGAGTTACCCCTCATATAGGTGGGTAAAAATTCATGTGGAATTTCTTTGTCCATGAGATGACCTATTTGGACATTATTCTCAAAATGGATTTCCTAGTTCCTTATCGTGCCCATGTTGATTTCTATAATTAGAGGTTTTATTTCAAATAACATAGGGGAATAACTTATATTCATAAGGGATAAAGGAATATCAATAATAGTCAATCTAGAACCGAGCATACTAGGTAGGGTAGGGTGAAAACATAGATGGGTAATATCTTTATAAGTGACTAGGGAATGTGTCTTGTAGAATTCCTTCCTATGGGGGATCATTTTAGTTATCTCTTCCATGATGAATTTTCTTGTTTTCCTATTATGGGATAGGTGTATTTCACTATTTATCTTTTTCTAGGTTGAGAAATAGTGTCCATTCCTCCTTATAGTATGGATCCGAATGAACTCTATGAACTACGTAATCAATTGGAAGGTCTAGAGGAAAAGGGTTTTATTGTTCGGAGTACATTGTCATGGGGAACACCTATTCATTTCAAAAAGAAAGAAGGTGCTAACCTCATGCTATAAAAGGATTTCAACCTATTTAACCAACATACAGTTAAGAACTGGTATCCACTGCCTCATATTGACGACCCCTTTGACCAGCTCTGAGTATAGATAATTTTTTATAAGATCAAATTGAGGTCGGGATAACTTCATGTACACGTGAGACCATCAGACATACCACATTCAATGTTTCAGAGTATATATAGATTTTACGATTATCAGGATATCTACTTCGACGTTAAAAATGTGCAGAAAGTCTTTATAAATATGATGAAATAGGGTTTTCTCCATATATAGATTATTTTTTGGAAGTATTTGTGGATGAAATATTGGTGTATTATCATACTAGAAAAAACTATGTCAACCATCATTTGATCATGTTAAATACATTTATAGAGCCCCATCTATATGTGAATATCAATAAATTCCACTTTTGGATTGAAAAGATTCACTTCTTAGGTCATATAATTTTAGAGGTAGAAATATCTATTAACCTTGAGATGCTTCGAATTGGGGTTTTAAAGGAGAATACCAATAATGTATTTGATGTGTCTAAACTCAGAGGGATGGAAGAATATTACATTGGATTTATTTCAGATTTCACATGCATAGTAGTTCCTATTATGGTCTTGAATAAAAAGGGTGTGAACTTAGAGGGGTCATATTCATGTGATATATCCTCTCATGAGTTAAATGGGAGGCTAACTTCATCACCAATATTTATTCTTCTAGAGCCATGAAAAGGATATACTTTCTATTTAGATGCATTATGAATCAGTCATGGAGATGTTCTCATACAGGGTTATTAAGTTGATATGTAAGGGTCCAACCATATGAGACCTCACAAGAGGAATTACACTATGCATGACCATGAGAACGAATTTATGGCCTATTATTTATGCTAATAGAGGAATTATCTAATGGGGAAATATTTTCTTTGTATACGTAGACCATAAAAGTTTCAAATACTTCTCTACACAGCAAGACTTGAATATGAGGTAATGTAGGTGGGTCAAATACCTACAGTCTTTTTAATTTGATCATTCTTATACAATAGGAAAGGGTAATGTAGTGGATAATTCCCTAATCCCAGATTTATAGAAACAAGTCATCCAAGAAGCTCGCTTTTAGTGGTAGTTGATGGATTTTTTTCTGTGATACACCTAGAGGTTTAGGAATATAATGGGAAGTCTTTCATTGTAGTTCCATAAGTTGCATCTTCCCTTATAAGACATGTATAGTTGAGACATCTATAAGATACCTAGGGAATCATCCGGAGGCAGAGTGTCTCAGGTGATAACATATGGACTAGTTCAGTTTTTTATGTGAATGAGATCCTGTACATCTGCAGATGTATATGGGTTCCTTTATAAATTTGAGAGCGGCTAATGTGGGAATCACATGCCCCTTTTTGGGCAGTTCACAATGGGAATAAAAAATTGGAGTGACATGAACAATGTATATATTGTTGGCCAGGTATGAAAACATAGATTATAGGTTTAATCAAAAGGTGTTACACCATCCAGAAGTTGAGGTCATAACACCAGTGACCTATTGGACTTCGATAGCCTCTATCAATTCAAAATTTTAAATGTAATGGTGTGACCCTGTATTTGGTGATGGGATTTTGGCATCCCCTTGAGATAGTTGTAAAGTATAGGTCATCAATGATAGTTTTACCATGATTTCACACATCCTACCTATCTAGGATATGTCATTTGATAAGCTTTGGAGGCCTTATAATTGTGATATTATGCCCCTATGTTATGTTCCACTCCCAATCATATCAGACCAATACTACTATTTTACATCACAGTTATGGCAATGTCTATAGAATGCATTGGGTTTATTGGTTATCTTGATTAGAAAATATCACCATTAGACTAATATGAAATCCGAATGGAATATTCAGGTGTTATAGGACATGATCGGGTCATGCATCTTTTATTTCATAGGTTCAGGGAAAAAACACAATCCTCTTTTCAATTTTTTATCCAACAAGAAATTTAATTCAATTATTCAAATATATCCAAATGAGTAACTTTATTATAGATTATTTCCCCCCTATGATGGTTAGTGGTAGGATAGGCAGCACTATTGTGTCCTCATCTCATTCAGGATACGTCAGAGAAAGTGCATCTGATTCAAAAACATATGGAGACATCTCATTACAGTAATAAGTTTTACACCTATCATTTTCTTTGAGCTCTGGATTTTGAGGTGGGGTCTCAATTCTTTCGGTGTGTTTCATCCAGACTGGTTCATAGAAAAATTCAAAGATAGGGAAAGTTGTAATCCCATTATATCAGGTCCATTGAGATAGTGGAGTGATTTGGTATGGTATCCTATTAGTTTCATCTTTCTTATATAAACTATTCCACATAGGACATCTTCCACGTATAACAGCTTCACCAATATCATGATGACATGTCTCATTTAGTTTCTCTAGGGAAATTAAGATGGTGGTAGATGTGTCCTTTTGGGAGAATCCCATATGTATCGATGATCATAGCACAAAGGATCTCTGAGGAAGGTCAACTATGCTAGTAAAGGTGTTTTGGAAGGGAGATCGAGTACAAGATGAGACATAGGAGAGGGGGGATGATGTATGTTCCCAATGGCCGTAACTTTTCTTAGTCAATGCTTTGCGACCCTCATATGGTAAACTCAAGGGATATATTATTTATACAGTGGAGGTTGTAATGTCCTTGATTTTCAAATAGGTATACAGTTTTGAGTTACTATTAAAAAACTTTTATTTTATTTTATTAATGTACTCTAATGGATATTGAATGGCCTGGAAGACCCTGAGCCTCATTTGGATTTCAGGGATATGGAATTTGAAGAGGTAGATTATTCCACATTGTTAGTACACAATTAGTGAAAATATGTGACTCAACTGTGCAGGTTCCCAATGCACAGAATGTGGCCACACAGTATTTCTAAAATCTTGTGAGGTAGGACATATTCTTTTGTGGAATTCTATACAACCATGACAAAGAAATTTGTCCTAGATTGCACATAGATACAGAAAATGTGTTCCTATCCAATTTGGGGGAGTTTATTGTGAAATTATTGTCATGAAGTTTCTATATGGTTTGGAAAACTATGTAGACAAACCATGAATACCCTTATTTGAGGGTGATTTTAAAAAAATCCCATAAATGTTTTAAAATCCTCATATTTCTTCTTCTCCTTTATTTCTTCTCTGGCGGCCTCTCGAAGCTCTTTTCCTCCTCCAATATAGTAATTTTGATAACTACCTCATATGAGTTTTATTTTCATTGTTGTTTGGTGTGTCAGATTACTCTTTCTATGTTGTCCACTCATATTCGATATTTTAATAGTTTTTATTTTCATACGATGTGCTATTTTAGTGAGATCTCACATTCCCTATTTTCCTAGAATTGAGTCTCTCATTCTAGCTCGATTCATGCGACAACACTAGATGTGGAGAGCACTACGAACCTAAGGTTAGTGGTTTAGTGTCTATTAGTAATTTTTTTATGAATTTTTTATTTTTTCCATTCTATAACTTCCCAAATTTATATGGAGATGATTCAAAAATTATTAGTAAATTAAATTTAATTGGTTCCCCATTCTTAATGTTATCATAGGTGATGGTGATTAACATCTTGTGTTGTTTCACCGGATATGAGACACCCCCACAAGTGTTACTTCCCTTAATGTTCTAGTATCCTTATTCCTTAAATTTTTAAACCATACTTGAGAAGTGAGTAGTCATGTAATAAATCATTTTCATGTATGAGATGAATAAAGAAGAATTGTTGGCAATGATTTTGGCCCTATACCAATTGAATATTTAAATTCCATAATTAAATTCCATGTCCAACTTAGATTCAATTACTATAAGAGAAAGTCCAGCTTAAATGAATTGTATTGTGAAAGCCATGATATTCCTTATTCTCATTCAATGATTGATACTTGGATCCTTATGGGATTCCTTCGGCATGATCATCAAGATTTGAAATTAGAATTTGGGAATTGTGTTTATATACACTATGAGTGATTATAGTTCTTCCAAGGATAGAATCACCATGCATTTACCTCACCTACATGTGAGAAATACTAGTTCCCTAGGGTAGAAACCATAGGATGAATCAGCGGATAGATGGTTATAATAGGTCACAAGGGATAGTTGATCCTCTATGTTAGAACCAAGGATATGCATGGAGGGATTATTACACATCATATTGAGAGTGATACTTGGGATTCAATTAGTGGATTTCATTTAGACAAAATATAATTTTAATGGAAATATACCATTCACTTAGGGTGATACATGGGATTCCCTATGGATCACCATGGATGGGATTATGGTGCCTCTCATAAGATTCTAAAGTTAAAATTTAATAGAGAGGGTAATAATGTGTAATTGAAATTATATGGATGCATCTACCAATACAAATCACCTCTTTTGGGATTCTCCCAAATTTCATATTCAATTAATGATTAGGGTAGTAAAATAATATCCTCATTTTATAGGTAAATATGTTTTAGATATATACATTATATGATTACTGTAACGCCCCGACCCCAGCTACCCAGAGTCGGTGCATTACTTCGTAACATTGGCATGATCACAAAAGATCAAGTCTCGAAAGACCGATTAGTTTAGTAGCCTTGGAAACACTAGATACATTCGTAAACATTACATTACATCATAAAGTGAAAAACTACAATAAAAAAGTCTCCATAGTCCACACTCATATCCTCTTCTGACAATCCCTGCAGGTCATTCATAAAATACTTCTTCACATCCCGGAAAATATTAAAACATTGAAAGGGGTGAGCTCAGATGCTCAGTAAGGATAACAGTATTGCGGAAGCTTTCATAAATAATCATTAACATTTAAGGCAATGTATAACTAAAAAAAGCCTTTTTAAACTTGAACATTAGCATAATATGGCAAAAATAAAATGAGATAATTCCATTTACTTACTCACATGGATATTCTACTAATCAAATAATCACATGCAATATCAATAACCACTTTCATAATGATGGAATGCATAATGCCAGACTATCATAACCACATAGCCAAGGCCTCGTGCCAAGACCACAAATAAAATTTTGTCAGGGCCTCGTGCCAAGACACTAGTGTGTCTCATGAGACCTGCCGATGCATCGAAGAGCTATAGCGGGCTCCACCCGTCACTTATTAAGTCCAATGCATTCCTCATATGAATAGGTTTAAACATATCATAAACCATAACATAATCGCATCACATAAAACATGCATAAAGGAAACATAACATTTCCACATTTCAATCACAAGATATCAATACAACACATTGATATAATAAAAACTCTTTCAAAACCATTTTCAATACCAAAATAAAATAAAGTTAAAACATTGTATTTATTTTTCATTAAAAAAAGTGATGGCTTGTAGAGGAAGTCAAAACTCAAATAATGGTCACGGCGGCGGAGAAGTCATTGTCGCCGCATATGTATGGAAAGAAAAACATTCCCTTTTTGTCGTTTAGTAAAATACTTCGTATAAAAAATATTCCTTTTGAATAAACGTAAAAGTCAAAGGGTTTTATACACCGTATAAAAGAAAGTTGTGTATAAAACCAAACATGCCTCAATGAAAGGAGATTGAGGCGAAGTCCTTAAAAATATCATTTTTAAAATAAAATAGATCTATTATTTGTATTCACTATAGGTACACATAAAGAACATAAAAATACAAAATAGGACATAATAATATCATGACATAATTTGAAAGTAGGAGATTAACCCAAAGAATGGAAGTTGGGTTAAGAAGTTCCCTTACCTCGTGTCTGACTTGACTCAACCATTCTTTAACCTCCTGAATAATAAACTAGAGTTAATATATACCTTATTAATAACCATTTTCAATTTCATTATCCTTATTATATCACTTATTACAACTATATGACATTATGTAATTATTTATGTTAATAACGGTCATTTTGTTGATCTTTGGTACTTGAGTCAACAATAAACTTCTTATAATTACAAGTTGTTTATGTGGTAGAATATCCATTATCTCCAGAATTATATTCGTGATTTAGATGTCATATATATCTTATATATCCATTATATACATTCATTTATAATATTACGTAACATTTAGATGTAAGAAATGAAATGCACCGTTCATGGAGACGGTAAGCCGTACGTACGCATGAACGCTACTTCCATTTCAATTTCATATTTAATGGAATGAAATCATAATGATATAAATTTATAATATAATTACAGTATAATATAGTGTATAATACCATTTAATCCCTCCTTTATACATCCCACATATGGCATTAACGATTCAAATCACTTTGAGGGGGCGGTAGTCCGTACTTCCTAAAATGAAATTATCGCGTTTTACCCATAATGGAAATCATAAAGTATGCCATAAATGAGAAACACAGAAGCATAAGTAAAACATAAACACAATATATATCATATATAAATATAGTTACATCTTAATGGCCACCTTTCAAGGTGTTATATGAGTGTTGAACAATCATCGTTTCGTGAGGCAGAAATTCGCCATCCACAGAAATCGTATGTTCTTTAACCATTAGATGTAGGTGTGTAAAAGTGTAGCTAGAATCCTTCTTATAACAACATACTAGTATATTGAGGATACTGGTGTTGTTACAAAATAAATGAATAAAAAGAGTTTAGGGGGTTGGAGAAGAAAAATAAAACAAAACAACATTAGGGAAGACATTACCTCAAAATCGGGTAACTCTTTTTGATTTGAGCCAAAGGCTTCCTTCAGAAGAGTTCTTCCCAAAGTGAGGCTTCTAGGAGTAATAGGGGGATGTTGGGAGAGTATTTGGGAAGAGTTTGGCCGAGCCAAATGGCTTGAAGGTGTGAATAAGGTGGGAGAGGTGGGGGCCTTTTATAAGTGGAGAGGAGGGGCACTCTTGGAAAGTAAAGAAATGTCACTTTATTATAAAATGATTTTCGGATTTTAGAGGTCCCACACTTATAGAATTCTAGGATAATATGATAAGGGTTCTAAATATTCTCATCCAATAGGTTTTTGACAAGTGTACTCTTTGGATTTTACATTATCTTTCCATTTTATTTAAATCGTTAAATAATGAGGTCATCACTACATCATCATGATGTCATATATAATTTAATTTATTTAATGTTTAAAAATTATAAACAAAATACTATGATGTAGTAAATCTTTTTAGATTTCTAATGAATATTTATAATCAAAATTTGGACTTGTGTAACCCCACTTAAAAATTGTTTTAGTAAAACAACTCATGTTTGTGTCAATTTAATTTTAACATTAAATAAATATATATTAATGTCATTTTCCAACCAAAGTGGCTCCATGGGGTCCCCAAGTTGACCCATGGGTTTCTTGGTCGGCCATGACTCATCCAATAGGATTAGGACAAGTGTCAAGCTCATATCATATTATTAAGACATTGTTTTTACCTTAAACTACACTAATTACCTCTAATCGCGATTAAGAACTTAAAAGTTACTATTCACCAAAAAATTATTTTAATCTCATTGAACCACATTTTAGTTCTTAATGACAACCATGTATGTCGGATTTTTGAAAATAAAATCACAGAAGTGGTAATATTTCATTTAAATGAAAAATCAGTTATTTAACTACCACTTAGTGGTTTCACTATTCATCAAAAATTGAAGTTTTTCAGAACAATGCCAAAATTTCACCCTAAGCTATAATTGATATTCCGAATCCAAAAATGAAGTCCATTTTAAAATAAAAAATTTCTATAATTTTAAAATATGGTTATTACTATTCATAACGGCTACTATGATTAGTCACGGTGTTTTAGAACTCGAATTTGCGTACAATGAAAGCTATTGCATTATTGAATGAGAAGCGTATCATGGAAGATCGGGGTGTTACATTCTCCCCTCCTTCAATAAATTGCTTCCTCGCAATTTGAAATTTTTCTTTGAAAATTAAAGGTTGAAAAGAGAAAATACCTTTGTGGAAAACCCACATCGGAAATAAGATTAATAAAATTTAGCCTTAATAAGAGGGAAAGAGAAATGAAAAAGTCACCACCCAATTATAATCTCGATTAGGAGAAAATTGGTGGCAATTAGAGACAAATAATTGGAGGAAAAACCTTAATATTTGTTAGGAGTGATTGAGGTCATCAATCACAATCAACTGTCAAATTGAGGGCCTCAAAGACTTCAATCTATGTTGATTTAAAATATCATCAGTTCAACAAGACATAAGGTATTAGGATAACACATTTTTTTTTGTTTTAATATCCCTTTACTAAAGTTTATGAATTAATTTATTCTTTGAATAAGAGATAGGTATATATATATTTATGCATGACAATTAGAGTTTCAACCTTCAACTCATCTTTCACTCAAAAAGATAATAGAACTCAAAAATATTATACGTATCATAATTGTATAAGGTTCCAAATGTTAACACATACCATTTAGATTAGTAAAATTATTTTTTAATAACTGGGGACTTCCTGTAGGCTAGTGGTAGGAAATAAATGTCTGCCGCACTATGATTGTGGGTTCGATTCCTGCAGCTTTGTCCGACGCGATGGGTTATGCCCCACCCTGCAGGTAGTTCTTTTCCTAAACCTATAGTATCATAATATTCCAAAAATAATCTTCATAAATGATTTAACCTTAAACAATACTATCCATGGTTCAACTTAATCCATTCCAACCTTAATAGTTATCCAAAATACCTCCGTCCAGACTTTCTCTAAAAGGTCTCTAAATTCCAAAATCAATTGTAACATCAGATTCCCCAAACAAAGAAAAGTTTCTCTTATTGTCACATACTAAAAATATGATTACCTTAATCATATTACCTTAATCAAAAAGTATTGCAGTACAATATTTATATATATCACATTATTCTTATAACCAGAATATAATCCTTGAGTCCAAAAGCACCAATACATTAATTATTCCGCTTCAACTGTAGTCACAGCATAAGATTGGCCTTGATCCCTTGGCCTTTTCTGAGGTATGTTTCCTTGACGCTTAGGACATTCATTTGCATAATGCCCCATTTCCCTACAATTGTAGCATTCAACATTGATAGCCTCTTTTTTTCCCTTACAATCACGAGCCTGGTGACCCTTTTCTCCACATTTATAACAAACACCCATTCCTTTTAGGAAAGTACTAGGGTGATTCTTCCCACAATTATCACATAATGGAAAATCTTTCTTTCCCTTTTTCCCTTTATCTGTCTCTTGTTCCCCCGTTCTCTTCTTCTCTTTCTTTACATTGTTGTCATAAGACTTAGAGAATTCCTTTTCTGTCTTGATAGCACACGAGACAATATCTTCGTATGATGAGAAGGATTGTGATACTAAAGCTCGATGGATAAATGGTTTTAACCCATCAAAGAAACGATCAATCTTACTCCTTGGGTTACATATATAATCAGAAGCATGCCTCGCTAACCTTGTAAAGTTAGCCTCATACATTGCGACATTCTCATCCTCCTTCTGCCTCAGACTCAGAAATTGCCTTTCCATATCTGCTCGATGGTCACGGGGAAAGTATTTTTCTAAGAAAAGCTCTTTGACCTCCCTCCATTCCATATTCGATGCGTCATCATCATTCTTTGTGTTTTGAATCAGTGACCACCACTGATCGGCATCTCCAGTGAGGCGGTAAACTGCCATGACAACCTTCTCCCTTTCACTAATCCCCAAGGCATGGAATATTTTCTCTAAGGAATTTATCCATTGCTCAGCTACTATAGGATTTGTACTCCCATTGAAGGTTGGTGGTTGTTGCCTCATGAAGAGGTCTAACATTGATCCTCCACGCTGTGGATCAGGGTGCTCCATACAGGTAAGGTTATTATTCATAACCTGAGTAAGTTGTCCCAGTATGGTGATTAGCTGATCGGGACCAGTTGCATCACCAGCTCCACAATAATTATCTTGAGAAGGAGGGAAATCCCATCACGGAGTTCGTGCATTGATACGGTTTCCATTCCTTCCACTAGGCCCCATTTCTATACAATGGCATAAACTAGATTAGTTTATGAATCAAAATACATAATTCCATACTTATAAAATACTTAACATAAATTGAACTATTTATGGATATAATCCATAATCATAAAAAGGTTTTCATTGAGGAAGTATATACTCATTACCGTTCATAGTGGCTTGTAAAGAAAACAATAATTATCCTAAGCATATCCCATGGGAGTGTTGTAACCAAGAGTGCAGCAAGGCCCGTTGTCGTGCACTAGTTCTCGTTCGATTCTAGCTCAAAGCGGTATTTTCAGGTTTTACCCCTAGGTACATTTGTGCCAAAGCTGCCTCTACTTGCTCGTATCCAGACAGGGATGTATTGCTCGGAAAACTCACAAAATCTCTACAATAACAAAATTCTAGGAAGTTCTCCTATACTAATCCTCAAAGTCTATCTTTGGGCTATGTGCTCTAATCGGAGTTTATCTAAATCTAGCTTCCAAGGTTAGTACTAAACTGCCTCTGATACCAACTGTAGCGCCCCGACCCCAGCTACCCAGAGTCGGTGCATTACTTCGTAACATTGGCATGATCACAAAAGATCAAGTCTCGAAAGACCGATTAGTTTAGTAGACTTGGAAACACTAGATACATTCGTAAACATTACATTGCATCATAAAGTGAAAAACTACAATAAAAAAGTCTCCATAGTCCACACTCATATCCTCTTCTGACAATCCCTGCAGGTCATTCATAAAATACTTCTTCACATCCTGGAAAATATTAAAACATTGAAAGGGGTGAGCTCAGATGATCAGTAAGCATAACAATATTGCGGAAGCTTTCATAAATAATCATTAACATTTAAGGCAATGTATAAGTAAAAAAAGCCTTTTTAAACTTGAACTTTAGCATAATATGGCAAAAATAAAATGAGATAATTCCATTTACTTACTCACATGGATATTCTACTAATCGAATAATCATATGCAATATCAATAACCACTTTCATAATGATGGAATGCATAATGTCAGACTATCATAACCACGTAGCCAAGGCCTTGTGCCAAGACCACAAATAAAATTTTATCAAGGCCTCGTGCCAAGACACTAGTTTGTCTCATGAGACCTGCCGATGCATCGAGGAGCTATAGCGGGCTCCACCCGTCACTTATTAAGTCCAATGCATTCCTCATATGAATAGGTTTAAACATATCATAAACCATAACATAATCGTATCACATAAAACATGCATAAAGGAAACATAAAATTTCCACATTTCAATCACAAGATATCAATACAACACATTGATATAATAAAAACTCTTTCAAAACCATTTTCAATACCAAAATAAAAGAAAGTTAAAACATTTTATTTATTTTTCATTAAAAAAAGTGATGGCTTGTAGAGGAAGCCGAAACTCAAATAATGGTCACGGCGGCGGAGAAGTCATTATCGCCGAATATGTACGGAAAGAAAAACATTCCCTTTTTGTCGTTTAGTAAAATGCTTCGTATAAAAAATATTCCTTTTGAATAAACGTAAAAGTGAAAGGGGTTTATACACCGTATAAAAGAAAGTTGTGTATAAAACCAAACATGCCTCAATGAAAGGAGATTGAGATGAAGTCCTTAAAAATATAATTTTTAAAATAAAATAGATCTATTATTTGTATTCACTATAGGTACACATAAAGAACATAAAAATACAAAATAGGACATAATAATATCATGACATAATTTGAAAGTATGAGATTAACCCAAAGAATGGAAGGTGGGTTAAGAAGTTCCCTTACCTCGTGTCTGACTTGACTCAACTGTTCTTTAACCTCCTGAATAATAAACTAGAGTTAATATATACCTTATTAATCACCATTTTCAATTTCATTATCCTTATTATATCACTTATTACAACAATATGACATTATGTAACTATTTAAGTTAATAACGGTCGTTTTGTTGATCTTTGGTACTTGAGTCAACAATAAACTTCTTATAATTACAAGTTGTTTATGTGGTAGAATATACATTATCTCCAGAATTATATTCTTGATTTAGATGTCATATATATCTTATATATCCAGTATATACATTCATTTATAATATTACGTAACATTTAGAGGTAAGAAATGAAATGCACCGTTCATAGAGACGGTAAGCCGTACGTACGCATGAACGCTACTTTCATTTCAATTTCATATTTAATGGAATTAAATCATAATGATATAAATTTATAATATAATTACAGTATAATATAGTGTATAATACCATTTAATCCCTCCTTTATACGTCCCACATATGGCATTAACGATTCAAATCACTTTGAGGGGGCGGTAGTCCGCACTTCCTAAAATGAAATTATCGCGTTTTACCCATAATGGAAATCATAAAGTATGCCATAAATGAGAAATACAGAAGCATAAGTAAAACATGAACACATTATATATCATATATAAATATAGTGACATCTTAATTGCCACCTTTGAAGGTGTTATATGAGTGTTGAACAATCATCGTTTCGTGAGGCAGAAATTCGCCATCCACAGAAACCGTATGTTCTTTAACCATTAGATGTAGGTGTGTGTAAGTGTAGCTAGAATCCTTCTTATAACAACATACTAGTATATTGAGGATACTGGTGTTGTTACAAAATAACTGAATAAAAAGAGTTTAGGTGGTTGGAGAAGAAAAATAAAACAAAACAACATTAGGGAAGACATTACCTCAAAATCGGGTAACTCTTTTTGATTTGAGCCAAAGGCTTCCTTGAGAAGAGTTCTGCCCAAATTTAGGCTTCTAGGAGTAATAGGGGGAAGTTGGGAGAGTATTTGGGCAGAGGTTGGCCGAGCCAAATGGCTTGAAGGTGTGAATAAGGTGGGAGAGGTGGGGGCCTTTTATAAGTGGAGAGGAGGGGCACTCTTGGAAAGTAAAGAAATGTCACTTTATTATAAAATTAGTTTCGGATTTTAGAGTTCCCACACTTATATAATTCTAGGATAATATGATAAGGGTTCGAAATATACTCATCCAATAGGTTTTTGACAAGTTTAATCTTTGGATTTTACATTATCTTTCCATTTTATTTAAATCGTTAAATAATGAGGTCATCACTGCATCATCATGATGTCATAAATAATTTAATTTATATAATGTTTAAAAATTATAAACAAACTACTATGATGTAGGAAATCTTTTTAGATTTCTAATGAATATTTATAATCAAAATTTGGACTTGTGTAACCCCACTTAAAAATTGTTTTAGTAAAACAACTCATGTTTGTGTCAATTTAATTTTAACATTAAATAAATATATATTAATGTCATTTTCCAACCAAAGTGGCTCCATGGGGTCCCCAAGTTGACCCATGGGTTTTCTTGGTCTGCCATGACTCATCCAATAGTAGTAGGACAAGTGTCAAGCTCATATCATATTATTAAAACATTGTTTTACCTTAAACTACACTAATTACCTCTAATCGCGATTAAGAACTTAAAAGTTACAATTCACCAAAAAATTATTTTAATCTCATTGAACCACATTTTACTTCTTAATGACAACCATGTATGTCGGATTTTTGAAAATCAAATCACATAAGTGGTAATATTTCATTTAAATGAAAAATCAGTTATTTAACTACCACTTAGTGGTTTCACTATTAATCAAAAATTGAAGTTTTTCAGAACAATGCCAAAATTTCACCCTAAGCTATAATTGATATTCCGAATCCAAAAATGAAGTCCATTTTAAAATATAAAATTTCTATAATTTTAAAAGATGGTTATTACTATTCATAACGGCTATTATGATTAGTCGCGGTGTTTTAGAACTCGAATTTGCGTACAATGAAAGTTATTGCATTATTGAATGAGAAGCGTATCATGGAAGTTCGGGGTGTTACAATTAAATAGGCTGAGTATTTCAAGACATCTAAGATTAAGAAATTATGTCATGTTTAGTTTTTTATTTACTACCTCGCATTTATTATTTTTTGCACAATAACCATTTTATATTCACTGGATGGATTGATCTAAATATTTTTGGTTTGGAATATTAATTATTTCTCATACCCTAATTGGACCACCTTTGGTACTCTATTAGACATCATTATTGCAGGTGTAGCTAATGGGAAGTGAACATCTTTCAATGTTTGATTCTAAGTTCAAGAATGGATTATTGAAGTAGAGGACTGATATTATGCCTGTGATTCTAGTAGTATTACCTTTTGGTATTTTTGTTATTTTTTACCATGTGTTATATGCGCTAATGAAATGTTTTCCATGTAACTGATTTTTTATAGATACATGACATGATAATCCTTATAATTATTATATATGTTTATTATTATTCTTCCACTTGTTTACAATATATTATTCATATACTACATGTTTTTATATTATTTTCTTGCTTATATACATTGATTATTGATGTGCTACACCCTGAATCATGAGGTAATATTCTACCCACTAACACACCTTAGTCCCTTGCTACTTGTCAGAATCCTATGTAATATGGGGAGGCACCCATGAGGTCTTTTGGTTAACCATCTTGGGACACCACTCAATTGTATTCAGGGTGGGATGCTACGCCTTTGGGGGGATTACCAGCTATACCCCAACATGTTGATAATTAATTAGTACTTTTAGTGCCAATATAGGATTCTTATAGTCTTAGAACATTGTATGAGTTCCATAGGCAGTGACCTTATAGGTTTTGAGGTGATCTTGACATATCATGTGGCTTAGGATAGGCTAGAGGCAATCACTCAAGTCTTCCCCATAAGAGGATGCCTGAAGATTAAATATAGGTCCTCAAAATTTGTCTTATTTTGGGATCTACAAGGATATAATGAGGTTTAGTCACATAATGGTATGACAATATGTCTCTCTCCTTGTAAAAATTTGATCATCTCTTCAGGGAGGAATTTTATCTAGCCACATCATGATCCTTACACATGATGTATATTCTACATCTATAGTACCATAGTTTCACTATGGTAGAGTATTCAGAGAGAAATATTGATCCTTTATGATACTCCAGGGATATAGTGTGGGATACATTCTTCAATGATGAAACCTTTGATCATGACTTAAGCTTGGATATCAGGGATTCATTGATGTCTCTCTTTATTCCCACCTATTTATGAGTTCTTGAGAGGTCCTTAGTTTTATAGAGATTCCTTGAAGATATGGGGATGATGGTGGGTGTTGGTAGTTGGAACCCAAAGGCTGAGGCCTTAGTTGAAGGTAGAATATTATTTTCATTGGGTTTCAGGTGTTTCAAACTATCCCATAGACAATATGAGAATAGAGGATTAGTAGTCTAGGCTCTCAGGATGGCTTGAGTTAGCCAAGGGAGAGGTCGTGTTTCTCCTATTTTGGTAAGGGAAATTGTGCATGAAATCTTCCAACCCATTGTACAAAAGATCATGGAATTTTTGAGGTATTACCGATTTAGAGACAAAAGAAATAGCATTATGGTCCATAGGGTAGTGGTCACAATATGGGGGCTTGTAGATTAGTAGGATATGGTAAGAAGTTTGACCTATTACCTCAACCACCAGGTGGTCCACTTCAAGATCAAGGATCTACTAGTTAGAGATGAGGATAGATTCAGGATAAATATTCCTATAAACTTGAAGCTTCAAGAATGATACATGGTATGATCTGTGTCTTTTCAAGCTTAGTTTTAGTACTGATAGACGTAGGTTCGAGTAATTCATTTTTTTCCCACCTCTCTGGTTCAATATATAGATATTCTATTTGATCCTTCAGCTCAACCATTACACAATAGGAATCCAATATAAGGTTATTTAGCGATTTAACATATCTATTAATAGTGTGATCTGATGATTGGTGGAGATAGTTTTGTATGGGATCTATTTGTAACAGTGATGATGCCTTATAACATCATTTTAGGTACATACTATCTATCAATAGTTTATTCGCATATATTCTATATTAGTGGGGGATGTAATGTTTCTATAGTTATGGGACAAGGTTTTCTTGTTTGGTAGAAAAGGAAACCACAAAAAATAAGGATTATCTCATGAACAGGAGACTGTAGCAGATTACTCATAAATTTTCTAGCGTGGCACTTATAGTAGTGTATTCTATTGAATACCAATTCCCTTTGGTGCGGTATGGGTATAATGACATCTTTCCAGAGTTCATGTCATGATTAACTTCCTGCAAATAGCTAGAATTACGCATTGACATAAATAGTAGGATGTCCCAGATATCCACACCAATATATATGATGGTTCTCACAGAGTTTCTTGAGATCAGGGTACTGTTAGAGTACTTACTGTAGAAGGAATTTGTTTGACCCAGTGATTCCCCCAATGCATCACTAGATTATTAGCTAAGAAGGTGGACTAGATCTTGAGGTTATGTGTGTATTACAATTTCATGATCCATATAACCATGAATAATATGTTCCATTACCTATGACTATTGATTTATTCGATCAGTTGAGAGGGATGTGATGGTTTTTGAAGATTGACCTCAGATCATGCTATTTCCCGTTGCATGTATGGGATGGTGATATACTCAAAATGACATTCATACGTTTTTATGTTCACGATAAGTACTTTGTGATGCCCTTCAACATGATCAATGCATGAGCAGTGTTCATGGGGATTTTGAACAAGATCTTTTATCCTTATATAAACTATTTTGTGGTGGTCTTTATCAATGATATCCTGGTATTCTATTAATATGAGGAGGATCAAACAATTACTTTTATAATGGTATTGGATACACTCTCACATCACAATATTTATGGGACTTTCACTTAGTGTTGGTTTGGGATTCAAGAGTTCTACTTTTTTGGACATGTCATGTTAGAGGTAGGAGTCACAGTGGACCCATAAAATGACGTTGTAGTTCTAGCTTGGGAAACACCAATAAGAGTTACCGATTTGCAGTGTTTCCTTGGGTTGGTAGGGTAATTTAATATTTTTTTATATGATTTATCAAGAGTGGTAGGACCCTTGATAACTTTAACCCAAACATCATATCATTCCATATAAATAGAAAGGTGTCAGTTGTTTTTCAAGAGTTGATGTATATTTTGACGGTCACTCCCATATTGTATGTTCCAAAAGAGAGTGTAGAGTATGTATTGTTTTGATAAGCATCAAGGACCTATCTTAGTTATGTTTTTATATGATGGTAGGAAGTGATTTCTTACGCCTCATTATATTTGAGACCAAAATTGTATTACTACAAGACCGAGTCTCTTAATCTAGAAATATTAATCTTCTTACAGAAGATGTGGAGACACTAGATAATTGGTGAGTGGTTGATAATATACTTTTAACAAAACTATGACTTCAATATTTTCTATACTCAATGGAAAGGGAATTTGGTGGCATACACTCTCAGTAGGATATCATATTCATAATTGATGGATAAGGTGATATAATAGCTTGCCTCATTACAGTTTTCTACAGTGGACAATGATTTTGCTTCATATATTTAGTTGATGGTTTTTACCCCATTTCATTTACATCAATTTAAGTAATCTCAACATGAATATACTGAAATTATTTCATTACATACACTAATATATACTAAACATGCTTTAGATGGGTATCTAAAGTCGGGGATAATGATATCCTTAATAGATGATAGATAACGGTACAATTTTAATTACAATAGAAGGTGATGATAGAGTTTCATACATCCCATTTAGTGGTACATACATGTGTGTAAAATATTTTCTAGGACTTTGGACTTCATTTTTCTTAGCTAAGAATGAAGATTTTTTGTTGAAAAGTTTGTTACTTGATGCCTCACTTTTCAAAAAGTAAATCTTGAGTAGAAAAATATAGAAGGATTAGCTCAACCCATGGAGGTTCTAGAGTGGATGTGGGATGTGATATCTATGTACTTTATTATGCGGTTACCACCTTCCCATATGAGTGATATTGGACCAACTCACCAAGTCAACCCACTTCATATCTATTAATGATGATTGTTTAGTAGAGGTCTTGGGATGCATGTACAAGCATTATATTCTCCATCTCTATTGAGTTTACTTGAAGAACATTTTAGAATGTGGTGGTTTCATAATTCCAGTATTATGTAGAGAATTTTTGGATGTATTGGAGACTCAGTTGTGTTTGAGAATATATTATAACAGCAAGATTTATATCTAGATTTAGTGGACCATTCTAATCATGGTGAAAATACTGAAAGATTGCATGTTGGATTTTGGTTGTAGTTTGTAGGATCACCTATAATTATTGGAGTTCACCTAAAAACTAATGACATCATAGAATTGGTATGGAACCATTAGAGGCCTTATATGGGATACTATACTAGTAACCACATTGTTGGAATGATATTGGTGACTTATCACTCATAGTCCAAATGTTGTTTTGGGAAAATACAATGGAGGTGATGATCTTAAAGGAATTTATGGGGACTACACCAAGCCATCATAAGTCACATATGGGCTGAAAAAGCGGCCTATGGAGTTCATGGAGGGATATCATATGTTCCTCTAGGTCAATATGTATTTGTATTATGAATATTTGACTAGGGAGGAATGATAGCTTCAATATTCATTGGACCTTTTCAAATACATCATAGAGTATGTGAGGTGGCATACTGCA
The DNA here is from genome assembly GCA_963277665.1 of Viscum album. Lineage (NCBI taxonomy): Eukaryota > Viridiplantae > Streptophyta > Magnoliopsida > Santalales > Viscaceae > Viscum > Viscum album. Next base: position 1,736,511,416 of record OY728128.1, read on the forward strand.
TAGATCTATAACTAATGTTGGATTAAGCACGTGACAACGTCCATGTGTCATAGCTAAGGAGGTAGGTGTGTAACCCATCCAATATTATCAACTAGGGAGAGATGGCCATTGAGGATAGATATTACATTACAATGTAGCTAGTGGATAACAAGTATTAGCAGGGGATGATCCTTCATGGGTGATTTATTCCCCTAGTGTGTGATTGGTGGTATCAAAGGAATAATTAAGAGCGAACTTGGGATTCAGAGACCTAGATTGAAGCCCATTATCCTCATATTTAGGGTTTTAACTTTTCAAAATAAAGAGCCTTAATGTTTTTAGAATGTAATGATGCTAATTTTCCATGTATTTGTTAGGATATTCAATAGATTACTTTCACAACTAGGTTCTAAGATAGCAAGAAATTTCAAGGCTCAGGGTGGTCAAAATTAATTTATGAAATATATTAAATATATTACTCTAACACACGTGAATATTTCTAGAAAAAGTATAATAAATTCAAAATTAATGATTATATTAGGAATGTTATGAATGAATTGAGTTTAGAATATGGGTTTTACACTAGCTCCAACATAAACTTTTTAGTGTCAGTATTTTTTGAAAAATTTGTCTTGGTCATGGATTTGATAAATAAGTAAATAAATAAAGTAATTTTATTTTTCTTGTTGAATCGGTCGATCCATTTTATTTAAAAATGATTATTAATCAACTTAATGGTAGGTTAAATAACCTAGGGATTAATAGGAACCCCTTGGGAGTAGGTATTAGAGGATAATTGGCAGAAAAAAGTGGATCATACTGAACCAAGGATTGTGTGACAATGGATTTTGAGGATATCTCAAATGATGGAAATATATGACCAATCTTAATCAGTAATCATCCAAACTATTGGTAATTTTTTTGATTTATTATTTCCATCTCATTCATTATCCCATGATGAACATGGATCAATTCCATTAATAATAAATGATTCTTATAACAATGGCTGATTTTTTTAATATGGATATTTTATTGGTTGTTCAAATCCATATTCATTCATTCAAGTATCTAAAAATTGATCTTGGATGAACTAAAAAAAGAACAAGGTCCATTCCTCACATCATGTGAATTATTGATTTCACCCATGTCTATTATCATGATCATCAGAGGAATTTTTATTTGGCTCGTGGTTAGATGACTACCCAATATTTTACTATTACGTGATGACTCTTCATTGAAATTGATCAATACCATAGATGTGGTTCATGATCGAGGTTTGATGATGAAAAAAGGAAATTTACTGTGGATAAAAATAAATTGGGGATTAATGTACTTCACTGTTTTGATGGTGAAACTACTGGTGGTGCATGGAGGAATTTTTTAAGTGCATTTGAAAACCAAAATCATAATCAATAGTGATTGGAGGGTGGTACAACCCTAGATATATGATCTATGTTGAGGACAATGATGATGGAATTGAACAAGATTTCATAGAAGAAGAAGTCGTGGGTTACTAAAATCTTGAGTTACATTGTGTGTGATCCAGAATTACACACGGTGTGGGAACTGTTGCTATGGTGATATGGTTTCCATGTATAGTTAAATATCACACACTATGTGGCCCTCTTACTGACCATGTGACTCCTGCTAGGAGGATTATTGTGTAACTAAAAGGTTATGTGGGCACGTTATTTCAAAATCACATAGACATTTCATGAGTACACAGACATAGTCTGGTGTACATGGGCATAGCCAAATGGCATGGGAAGAGAGATAAGAAATATTCACAAACGTTTTATGTTCACTTACATGCCATGTATTTTGAGATTTACATATCATGTGAGGAAGCACCATACAGGTAGACCAGGGGTTGGTTGGACATGTCGTGTACCACTAGTACCAGCCTTGTACCCATTTTGAGGGTGTTTGGATCCCTTAATTTCATCAGTTTGAAATAGTATCAACTAATTATATTCCCTTAATCCATCCCCATGAGGGTACAATGGGACATTACTTCCACATCCATGGATTGTGATTCCCCCTAGAGGATGACTCTCAGGTAGAGCTCATGGTGTCCCTTCATGAGATCAGAGTGTTATCCTCTATCAGTTTATATGCTATGTGTGGATTTTGGAATCAAAATGGAATCCTTTAGTAGGGTATTAAACCTCTATATTGTGGACCATTTCTGTAGGGTTTGTTTAACTCATGGATTATGATCCCCTATATAATGGGTAGATCCAAATTGGGTTTGTGGTGGCCCCAATAGCCCTATGTGTTATCCCCTATAAGATTATAATGTCTTTAGAGAGAAATGTGATTTCATGGATGGGGAATAAAAATCATTACCTCATGGATAAGTGTCTCTAATGATGGAATATAGTGTGGAGTGGAATCTCTTGGAAGGAAAATTGGTTCAATTAAAATCATATGGATAACAGTTTGGTTATGATAACTTGGAGGTCGGGTATCCTTTATGAGTATATGTAGGTTTTGTGTTTATGAATTGGTTTCTATATCATTTTTATAAGCTAAATATTCTTGATTATACATTTTCAGTATTTTCAATGTGTCCTACTAGGTACTTTTATTCCGATCCCTCCATGGGATCTGCCAACACATGATATGACTTATGCAGAAAATGAACCATTTGACAATTTTTTGGAAGGATGGGGATATGGGGGAACATATTTTCAACTTGTTTGTATGAGGTGTTTTCCAAGTGGTTTCATTTTACATTATTCATTTCTCTTAGTATAGTTTAGACTATATACAATTTTGGTTGGGCTTGTTTTTTTCCATTTTCCTTTTTGTAATTTACTTTCATTCTCTTACTATGGGATCATAAATGTATTCATTTATTTTTATGTGGATTTACACTTCAGATATTTATGTATTGGATAAGTCTACATGTGTAAAGGAAAATCATCATAATACCTCTCATTTTTGTGATTTACCTACTTGATGCTTGTCACCATCCCCTGACCTATTAGAGGCGGCATTGGGGTTGTCGTGGTTCAGGCCCTGCTAGGCCGTATCGGGACATATACTATATAGGTTCCATTGATAAACTATCATATTTCTAATTAAATGTAAAATATTACTACATCCTTGAATTATGGTGATAAGATCAAATAATAGAATCAATAGTCCCATGGTAATCCCAAAAAAACAACTTTTATCCAATATCTAAAGGAAATTACACTCCAAAAATCATAATACACACACACTCACAAACAAACATACATATATATAATGTAAAACAGACAAAAAAATATGATGATATGGACCTTATTGTGCATTTACCAACATAATTAATAACACAACAACAACCAACACGTGTCCTATATCTCGACCATATGTTAGAAATATCAATTACATCATCGAATCATTCTTGTCATCACATCATCCATATCACAAATTATTATGATAAGGGAGGTGTAAGTTATTTATTATCATATTTTCTCTCAATAATAAGATTTCCCCAATGGATCTCATAAAACCTAACCGAATAAAACAATATAAACATTCTGAAATCAAAATAATCAAATATGATCTGAAATACTACAAAATCATATCATATTTTATAAATAATATTTTTTATGATAAGTCAATAAATGTCATAAGGATTAATGTATATAGAAAAATAGGCCCTAATAAGTGTGATACTTTTCCATGATTCCACTCCATCAAGAATGTTTAAGCAAAGATCTGACATAACTTTTCTTTAGTGGAATACATGAATACAATTTATCCGCTCTCTATTTAGTTCACACTAGATTCATGACCCCTGATCGCACCACCCTATTTGATTTTTTTTATTTATGTTCTTTTTATTATTATTTTACTTATAAAAAAATATTATATAGTGTTTAAAATATTTATATTTTATGAAAAAATATGTGCATTAATGAATCTCAAATGTAACTAAATGTAACACCCCAAGATTTTCTAAACATAAATGGAAATTCATGAAACTTTGTTTTAAGTATATAATTATAACTATCCTTTAGAAATAATTTTACCACTTATATGTTTTGTATTTCAAGAAACACTCATCTACAATCATGTTTAGTAAGTTATTTAGAGTCGAATAGAACCAACTTGATTTTTGGTGAATAGAAACATACCCTTATGAATAGTAATTTAAATAGTAAAATGACCCTAAAGAATAGTAAATTGTATAAATATTTTATTTTATTAAGGATTTAAGATAATGACATCTTGGTTAATTTTTCAATGAGATATAAATGTAGTTATAGTTTTTAAATTATTCTTTTTGAATTAAGTAGGATTTTATTTAAAAATTAAATTAATGATATTTAGAAAAAAAATTCAAAAAATGGAATTCATTTTTAAATTCTACACATTGAAAAATGGAAAGGGTGAATTTTGGGTATTTTTCAGAAATTCATAAATTTTCATGGAATAGTGAAACACTGTAAAATTCTCTATATTCAAATTATCAGTTAAATACAGTATTTATGACATCATAAGTGATTTAATACCACTTGTTTCAACCTCACATGCCATTATTACTATTTTTTGTCACATGATTTATGATTAGTCAAAGTCTTGAGATAAAATATTATAATAATGATTACAATAATTAAAAATAACCCCTCTTCTCCACTATAAATACAACCCTCATTCCCCTCTTCATCCCACACCACTCAAGCCTTGATCCATAACAATGTTCTTCCCAACACTACTCTCAAGGATCTTCCCCAATTCCTAGAGCTTCTGGTATCACCAAAAGTCCAAAACCAAAGTTCTTAAGAAGGATCTCAAGGAGAAGATATCAAGAGGAAAACATCCTCTTTTATTTTCTTTCTTTTCATTCATTTAATGTTACTCTTTTTCATTACCTTTGGAATATGTTGGGATATTCCATTACATATTCCCCTTACAAGCCATATTATTTAATAGTTATTATATACCCCTTTTCTCTCATCAAAATATTTTATTAAATTTTAAGCGACGTTGTTAGGCTGCTGAATTTTATAATGGATTTCTCAACTCTTCTTTTATATTGAGTTCCTTTATTTTATTCTTCTTTCCCCACATACTCATATCCAAGAGGCATGAAAGCTCCAAATTATTTTATATTCTGTATATTCTCATGTTCACGTAAAATTCCTCATCAATATTCATCTTCTCTCCCACTTATTTATTGAATTAAAACACCCTCTGTGAGGTGTCGATTTACAGACATCGTGGAGGATGTGATTTTAATTTCCATTAATTCCTTCAAGACTGTTCATGAAACTATTTTTATGCTTGAACCAGATTATAATTTATTTATTATATATTATATGAGGTTCTGGAATCATTTTTTATACATGTTATAAATTTATGAAACAAATGTGTTCTTTACGATCAAAGAATCATTAAAATGGCTTTAACAAATATCAGTAATGTTTTTACATATGAATCATATTCATGTCATAATTAATATTGATAAATGGAATAATTTATGGTACTAGAAATATTTAAATACCACTCTATTAAAATCATAGAGTTTCACTTCCTATTGACAAGAATAACCATCATGAACCAATCATGTAATTCATGTAAATAACTCAACCAAAAATAGTTCAAGGAACAAAATAATTACAATTAATGGGTGAAATGATGTAATGAAATGATCATATAATGTATTATAAATATGTATCATTTTTTAAGATATTATTAACCTGCCTTTAACCATTATACTGGAGGTTTAAACAATTTTGATGTAAGACAAGCCCGGGGTAAGGGAATTCATAACTCGGCATTCATTCGTGGGGTTAACATTCTACTTCATTATTTATGTGGTATTAGAGTTTTTTGTGCAATGAGTTTTTTATACTATTTTAAATTATGTGTATTTATAGTTTATATAGATATTTCATTTACTATATTAAGTATCACTACAATTATATGATTTTTGTAAGGGGTTTTACTTTTTTAATTCCCTTTTAAAAATCTATTTTAAAAAATTCAAGAGAAATAATTTATGAAATTATTCATGTTGTGTAATTATGTTATTGTTCATGGGAATTTTTTATGATAAAGGATGGTACATATATCTCCCTCTAATGCATTGGGTATGTGTATGTTGGAGGTCGGCCGTATGGTTACTCCATGTGTAACTGTGATGGTTATAAAAATTGTAACGTAGTAGTGAGGGTTACAAGTTATAAGGTAGCAGTGAGGGTTACAATTTTATGTAAGTAATGCCCAATATACCTTTATAGTTCTATTTATGTCTATATGTATTGGTTAAACCTTTTGTAAATATCATGTTTTATAATGTATGTATATATGTGGTATGAGTATTTCTTTTAAGAATGTTTTCATACGTTATAAGTATTCATGGACTAATGTGTCATTTCCATATTTTAAATCCCTTACTGAGATAGTTGTTCTCATCCGAAGTTTTTAAAATATTTTCACTGGTTATCAGGATGTGTAAGAGAAAGAAAGAATCCCAATTAAATGTTTGAATAATTGTCAAAGAAATCATGATTTATTTGAAAAGTATTATATTTTACATGTAATTAACACTATATTTATGGTATCCAATCTACAACAATGTATAACATTTTGATTGTATTATGTCCCAATTCTCTAAATCTAAAAACTATAAAAGATCCTCAATGTGAATGGAAGTGGGTTTTTGGATAAAATTCATGACTATGTAATGTAATATGGTCGAGTCCTTATAGTTGGTATCAGAGGATGGTTTAAATAACATTATGGGTTAGGATGATGTAAAAAGAATACCCTAAATGATTTTTACTCTATGATTAATTATAAATTTTATATAATTTAAATATTAACTTTTCTATTTAACTAAGATATGTTTGTTCAAAATGGTTGTCTGTAGAATAAACTGTGAAATTGAAGAGTGTTGGATCTGAATCTACAGATTATACACAAGTGGGGGGTGAATTGTGTCTTTTGCAATTTTTCCGATATCTCTTTTCTTGAACGAGTTATGTCCTTTATACTTTATCGAATTTGATCATGCAGTGAAAAAAGTAAAAACAAGAACAAAAAGATGTATAGTGGTTTGGGGAACAGAAAGCCCCTAGTCTACTTCACCAACGCTCTACTCCCTGAGCTTGGTGATTTTCACTATATGGTCCTCTTTTACACAGACCGATTCATAACTGAGTACAGGCAGTTGACACCTTTACAATTCAAGGAAAAAAAGCCTTCTGGTTCAAACATGAACCTACACAGTCTAGAACGAGAAGCTGGTTATTCAAGAATAAAAAATTTCAGAAAGAAATTTCCAGTTGATCTTCACAATTGCAACAGAATGCAATTGACAGCAGATGGATCAATGACTCTAGAATTATTGATCATCAAGATGAAGCAGTTCTGAGTTGATCTAGTTGTAGTAGATATAGAGATATAGTTCACAACCTCAGTAGTAGTATCTCCACAGTAGATATTCGATGTAGAACAGGTGAACCTTCTATCGAGTTCCTTCTTCTTGAACAAACAGAGATTTTAAGCTCCTGTTGAATCAGTAGATCAATTGTGAATAGTTGCAATCTCTGTTTTCCACCTTTTTAATAATAGATCGATAACCTCATCATCATTTTTTGTGTTTCAGAGAGAGCATAAATAATAAAGCATATCTCCTACACGTTTAGATCCATAAAAGTCACCTTCTGATTCGAAATATTGAAAAATTTGAATTTACAGAGAAGTCGTAACTTCCCTTAAGACTCGGCATAAGAAGCTCATTTTAATTTGATCTTAAATCCATTAATAAAATGGCTTTGAATCAGTCAAAGTCATAATTTAAAAACGACTTTAAATCTGACTTGAAATCTGCCCAGAAATCAGCTTACTGATCGTTGTACATAAAAACCGTCTGCCGAAAATTCTGATGCCAAACGTAAGGTTGATGATGTGGCTTCCAAACGTAGGGTTAATAACAAACGTATGGTTGATAACAAACGTAGGGTTTATAATAAACGTAGGGTTGATCATTCATACTTTTTCATCATCATTCAAACATATGGTAAAAGATCCAAACTTTTACTTGATCCATACTTTTCCAAGAATGTATGGTTGTTTACAAAAGTAAGGTCAATGAACCATACTTTTGAGAAACAAACGTATCACTTAGAATTTACGTATGGTTCAACTTTCATACTTTGCTGATAACAAAACGTAAGGTTCCTTCCAAACGTAAGGTTCTCCATCCATACATTGCTGAAAAACGTATGGTTGTTTAACCATACATTTCTCGTACTTCAAAAAGTATATACGCTTTTCATCCTAACGCTACGTTTATCTACGTAGGGTATGAACAGTGATTCTGGAACGCGCTAAAATAGATTCTGTGCTATATTCATATACGTAAGATGTGAACAGTGTTTCCAGAACACGCTAAAATAGATTCTGCGCTAAGTAATAAATTATCGTTATTTCAAGAGTAAAATAAATTAATAATCTCCTGAAAAATACTAAGTGAAATCATTAGAAAATAACTAAGGGTATTTGTGAGCATCAAAATTATCATAAAGATATAGAGTATTATTTCCAATAATCTCCCCCTTTAAATAATATTAATATGCATTGTTGAAAACAATACATTCCTCAACAATCTCCCCCTTTTTGATGATCACAAAACCCATAAAGTAATTAAAATTATTTAAACAAAACAAAATTAAATTTCAAAATTCATTATAAAGTTTTAAACAAAATCTTTCCTCCAAAAATATAATTATAAATACAAATGTCCCATCTAATTTTCTCCCTCAATAAAATGAACTCCCACTAAATATTGGTGTAGTGTTTATCCAAATTCTCCCCCTTTTTTGATATCAAAAAGAATGAAAAATCATGGAGTTTAACACGTTTAATATTGCACTGAACTGTTAGTAAATGCTTTTACGAACTGTTTATCAATAATTAAATCTAGAGTACTGGCATATTAAAAATAAAATTAGTAAAACAAATAAGGAAAGAGGAAAATAAACAATGAAGAAAAATTTTCATTCAAAAACAGTAGTATATACCTGACAATGATATACACAGGAATCAAGGTTTGGGTAAGATAGACAGCAGGTTCTATCTCCTCTGAATTGGAGACTTGATTTCTGTAAACTACTCCCGAAGTCTCTTCATCATCGCATCTCCAAGATTGACAATGAGCTCTCTATTCTCTTGAGTCATATGAATATCCTCAATTAAATTGACTCTGAAAAACTCATGCATCCTTTCCTCTTTTTCAACAAATACTGAAAACTTCTCTGAGAATTGATTTAACAGAATTCTTATTGATGGCTCACTAGAAGTCAGTTGATCCACTAAGAATTTCTGATTGTCCAGCAACACTGACAGAGGAGCACTGTTACATTGAAGATCTTGAATCCTGTCATTCATGTTGCTCATTGCAGGTATGATAGCCAGAAACCTTCTGATTAAGTCCGGTGAAGTACCTGAACCACTAACTGCATTATTTTCAACTGATGCAAATTGATTCTCCATAAACAAATTCAGATCTGATAAATCTGACTTCGTAACCATTTCAGATTTTAATTGAGTAACAGTAGTCAGCATATCCTTATTAAACATTTCAACTTCTTTCCTTGAAACTGTACACTCCTTAAGCTTTTGAAACTTCAAATGTTCTAAGTCTAAAGCATTTCTAAGAGAAGCATTCTCACATTCCAACTTAGATACTTTTCTGTATAGTTCTTCAACTTCTTCTTTCCTTGAATCAGATGCACCCTGTGCTTGATTCACATTCTGAGGTTGATTCAGCAATACCAAAGGCAATGATTCAGCATTAGATTTCTCCTTTTCTTTATACAGAGAAGGTTGGTCCCCAGATTTTTCCTTAGAGTTTTCAAACTCCTCCACAGAAAAGTCCTCTTGAAGTACCTCTGTTTGAGCTTCAGAAACATGCTCATCACAAACATCATCACAAACATCATCACAAACATCAGAATCTATGCCTTCTATTGGGTTTTCAAGAATAATATTTGCAGAAGTTTCCTGAGGTCTGGCCACTTATTCACCAGGCACTGCCTCCATCTCGTGTTCCTGTTGAAGTGAAACTTCAACATCAGCAAAAATATGTTCCTTATTGTCCCTTTGAGCTTTTTCTTGGGCTCCTGATTTCTCTACCGGATCCGTTCTCTCAGTAACATCTTTCATGGTTTTATCAATAATAGCTTCTCTCACAAAAGAATAAGAAATTAAAGGTTCCAGTGGAGTTTCCAAAATAGTAGAAGTAACTTCCTCGTTTACTGGTCCTTTTATTCTTGAATGAGGTCCCTCTTGGCTTCTATCTTCCACAACATCTGTCACTTCAAAGTGAATCCTTCTTGCTACATTACTGACTCTAGATTCAGCTTGTCCCTCCTTGGACTTAGCTGGTTGAGCCTGATCACTCTCTGAATCTTCTTCAGCTCATACTGGCAAAATCTTTCCTTTAATTGTGCTCCAGAAATATCCAACTTTCCTCAAAGTTCCAGCATTAAATGTATTACTGGGATGACATTTAACTCTAGCTTCCACTAATCTCACCATGTCTTTCTTAAACAGCAGCTTGGAAATAAATCTACCAAAGGGATAGAAATTCATCCTGGCCTTGCTTTGACAGAAATAACTGAGATACCTTATCATGTATCTTGGAAAGCTTAACCTAATATCACTTAGCAAAAGAAACATTATATACATATCAGGGTACAAAATCTTCTCCATTTCTACCATCCGTGGAGCTATTCCGGTCTGAATAAATTTTATCAAAATCTTCTAATCAGGCTCTAAATCCTTAACAAACATTATCTTTATTGTCTTGGTACCAAAAAGAAAAGACATAATGTCTTCGGATTTATGCACAGAATCTCCTATATTCTTTAATTCAAAAAGAAAAACTCCCTCATGAGGACAGTTGAGAATCTGACTAATCTCTACTGAAGAAATTGAGAAATCCTTATCCTCTATTTTAGCCATCATACTATCTTCGGTATCTCCCAGACTAAACGGTACAGATTTGTAGAAGTATCTAAGTTCAACTTCATATAGAAATTCTGTATTTTCACTGTTGAACATCTGTTCAAGATTTTGGAACGACAACGCTTGCTTCAACAAAAGATTTTTCTGAAACAACCAATCGAGATCGATTACCTTTCCTTGTGAGATTTTTCTTCCCTCAGTGTGTTGTCTCTGGGAATTCCTCATCTCGGCCTCACTGGCTCTTTTAGTCCTTACCATTGATGCGAGAGTCTCTAAAGGTTTTAAGGTTAGGGTTTCAGAAGTTCGAAGGTTAGGGTTTCAGAAGAGGTAGTGCGATTTTTGGATTTCGAGAGGGTTTCGATAGAAGTGAAATGGTTTAGAAGACGAAGAGACACTGACAGTCTTGATTACCGTGTAATCACTCATCATTACATATATTTAAAAATAAATAAATTTTTCATACTAATAAGGAAATAAATACTTAAACAATATTCAATATACAAAATAAAATTTACAAAAACAAAAATAAAAAAGAAAATTATTTAAAATTAAATAAACCTAGCTCCCCCTTAATAAAATCAAACCTTGTAGTGGGAAGAGGTTTAGTAAAAATATCTGCTAATTAAATTTTAGTATTTATAAATTCTAAAACTATATCCTTTTTAATAACATGATCTCTTAAAAAGTAATTCCTTATATCAATGTGCTTAGTTCTAGAATGACTAATGGGATTTTTCGAAATATTAATTGCACTCGAATTATCACATAAAATAGGTGTATTATTAAAATTCAATCCAAAGTCCATAAGAGTGTTTTTCATCCACAAAACTTGTGCACAGCAACTGCCAGCAGAAACATATTCTGCCTCAGCTGTTGATAGAGCAACTAAATGTTGTTTCTTACTAGACCATGATACTAAGGATTTTTCTAAAAAGTGGCATGTACCTGATGTATTTTTTCTATCTAATCTACAACATCCAAAGTCAGCATCTGAATATGAAATCAAATTAAAATCAGATATTTTAGGATAAATAAGAGATTGAAAAACAGTTCCTTTTAAATATCTAAAAATTCTTTTAACAGCAGTTAGATGGGATTCTTTAGGATTTGATTGAAATCTAGCACAAAGACATACTGAATACATTATATCTGGTCCGCTAGCATTAAGATATAACAAGATACCAATCATACCTCTATATAACTTGTTTTCAACTGATTTCCCAGTTTCATCCAAATCAAGTTTTATATTAGTACAAAAAGGAGTTGTAAATGACTTGTTGTTCACAAGTCCAAATTTCTTAAGTAAATCAGTAATGTATTTGCTTTGATTTAAAAAATTTCCAAAATCTTTTGGAAATATTTGAGGACCCAAAAATAAATTTAATTCTCCCATCATACCCATTTCAAATTCTTCTTGCATAAATTTTGAAAATTCATGACAATGAGTTTTATTAGTTGATCCAAATATTACATCATCAACATGAATTTGAACCAATAAAACATTATTTTTCCCAATTTTCTTAAATAGTGTTGGATCTTCCATACCAACAGTAAAATTATTTTTCAAAATAAAAGAGCCTAATCATTCATACCAAGCTCTAGGTGCTTGTTTAAGGCCATAAAGAGCATTAGTAAGTTTAAAAACAGAATCAGGTTTTTGAGAGTTTTCAAAACCATGAGGTTGCTCAACATAAACTTCCTCCATTAAATATCCATTTAAAAAGGCAGATTTGACATCCTTCTGAAATAATTTAAAATTCATATAAGATTCCTGAGCTAAAAGTATTCTAATGGCTTCTAACCTAACTACAGGTGCAAAAGTCTCTTCATAATCTATTCCCTCTTCTTGATTATATCCTTTAGCTACTAATCTTTCTTTATTTCTAGTTATTGATCCTTGGTCATCCTATTTATTTCTAAAAACCTATTTGGTTCCTATTACAGGATAATTCTTAGGTCTTTCCACTAAAACCCAAACTTTTTTTCTTTTAAACTAGTATAAGTCATCTTTCATTTCTATTACCCAGCATTCATCATCTAAAGCTTCTTCTATAGTCTTGGGTTCTTGTTGAGATAGGAAGGCAGAGAATTCCACTAGGTTTCCTATGTTTCTTCTAGTTTGAACACCAGTTTCTAAGTTACCTATTATAGTATCTAATGGATGATTCTTTAGGGTTCTAGACTGTCTAGGTAAAATATTTAAAGGTACTTCAGTATCATGTTCCTCTAAACTGGACTGAATTTATTTTATATCATATTCAAAATCATTTTTTAAATTCTCAAGTCTCATGTTATCATTAGAGTCAAGTTCATCCATTTGTTCTGTCCTTTTCTCAAAAGGATCAGATTCATCAAATTTCACATGAACTGATTCTTCAATAATCCTTGACTTCTTATTATAAACTCTATAAGCTTTGGAGGTAGCAGAATATCCTAAGAAAATACCTTCATCAGAATTTGGATCGAACTTACCAAGATTATCCTTGGTGTTTATGATATAAACCTTGCATCCAAAAACTTTAAAGTAATTTACTTTAGGTTTTCTTTTATTCCATAGTTCAGAGGGTGTCCTTTTCAAAATAGGTCTAATTAAAACTCTATTAATTATATAACAAGCTGTATTCACATCTTCTCCCCAGAAATATATAGGTAGGCTATATTCATTTAACATAGTTCTAGACATTTCGTGAATTGTTCTATTTCTTCTTTCTACAATCCCATTTTGTTGAGGTGTTCTGGGTGCAGAAACGGTGTGATTAATACCCATATTTGATCAAAAGAAATTAAATTCCAGATTCTCAAATTCTCCACTATGATCACTTCTTAATTAGATTATATTGAATCCCTTTTCATTTTGAACAATTTTGAAGAAACTTTCAAATAAATTAAAAGCTTCATTTTTAAATTTCAAAAGGAAAATCCATGTAAATCTTGAATAGTCATCAACTAAAACATATATATATTATTTACCAGCTAAGATTTCTACACTTGAAGGTCCAAACAAATCCATATGAATAAGTTCTAGAGGATTAGATGTAGCAACCTTATTAACAGATTTGAAGAATGATTTGTGTTGCTTTCCAAGTTGACATGCATCACAAAATCTGTCACTCTCAAATTTAAGATAAGTTAAATCAGAAACTAAATGTTTCTTAGATAACTTATGTAAAACATATACATTGAAATGACCAAGTCCTCTATGACAGATCCAAGATTCACTTACTTTAGTAGTTAAGTAGTTTACTTGTTCTTTACACAAGGAATTTAAATCCAAAGTATAGACATTTTCAGTTCATGGTGCATTAAATTTAAACAGTTTATCTTTAAAAATAGTACAACAATTGTTAGTAAAATCAATAATATATCCATCATCACAAAGTTGAGAGATACTTATCAGATTGTGTTTTAGTCCTTTTACATAAAGTACTTTGTTGATTGAGACTGTTTTTTGATCTCCAACTGTTCCAATGCCAATGATTTTTCCTTTGGCATTATCACCAAATGTGACAAGTCCTCCTTCCTTTTGAGTGAGTGAAGAAAAAATCAATGAGTTTCCACTCATATGTCTTGAGAAGCCACTCTCCATGTACCATATATCTTTTCTTCTCGGGTGACCTGCTACCTACAAAGACATTCAAAAAAATTGATTTGGTACACATATTTTGTTGGGTCCAGGAGTGTTAGATAGCAATGATCTGGGTATCCAGATTTTCTTTGTTCTTTTAAAATTAGCTGAATCATATAAGTCTTTTGAAATATCGGCTTTCTTAATACCACAAATTTGAGGTTTTCTTAAGAAACAATTTTTAGCTACATGTCCCTTTGCCCCAAAAAAATTACAATTAATCCTTTTAGAGCTAGGAACAAAATAATTTTTATATAGCTTTGGTTTTTCTCCTTTACTGCCAATTCCAAATCTCTCCTTTTTAATGACAGTTTTTCCAAGAATTTAATTTAATGAATTCTCTCCTTTTTTAAAAACCAATGCAGCCTGTTTTTAAGATTCTACTTCATCCTGCAGTGTTTTTATTCTTGATTCAAAATTAATGTAGTTAGTGTTAATCGAATTGTATTTATCAGTTAATTATTTATGTTGTTTCATCATTGTATCATTTTCATATGAAATGGATTTATGTATATTTTTTAGTGACTTATGTTTTTTAAATAGTGATTCATAGCTTTCTTCAAGCATATTACAGTAGGCTTCTAGTTTTTTATTTGCGTAACATGATTCAGAATGTGATTCAGAGGAGTAATATGAGTGTACCTCATCAGTTTCTTCCATGAAACACATGTTTTCCTTTAGATTGACTTCTTATTTCTCTGAGCTTGATTCAGAAGAGCTACTAGAGTCTTCAGATACACTCCAAGTGGTTTTCATAGCTTTCTTGTCTTTCTACTCAAAGTCATTTCCTTTAAAAAATTTCATTTTCTTTCCATCCTTCAGTTGTTGGAAATTTGGCCTGATATGTCTCATATTTTTGCATTCATAACATCTCACATCCTTATTATCTCCCTTAATGGAATTTTTGAAGCCTCTTTTCTTGGTGTAGAATTTTCAAAATTTTCTGGCTAGTTGAGCCAGTTCTTCATCTTAGTTGGATGAGTCAGAGCTTTCTGATTTGTCTTTGACTTCTTTGCTCTTAATCTTTCTATTATTTTGTAGTGAAGTTACCCTCAAGGCAGTATCTTCTCTTTTGATAAGCACTTTATGTTCATTAGCTTCATCTTGCATTTCAGCTTCATACGTCATCAGTGTACCAATCAGCTGTCATGGTTAGATCTTTGACAGGTGATGATTGTCTGATTATAGCAGAGATACCATTCCATCTAGTAGGAAGTACTCTCAGTACTTCTAATGCTTGATCAGCCTGATTAATAGGTTCTCCTAGAGTAGTTATGTTATTGACAATTTCTGTCAATCTCCCATTCATTTGGGTAATGCTCTCACCTTAAATCATTCTTAAAGTATCAAATTTCAGTTTTGCAGTTTCATATATCATTTGCCTTACATTATTTGTTCCTTCATATGCCACAACTATTGTTTGCCACATCTCATATGTTGTCGGGCACTGAGATACTCTGTTAAATTCATCTGGTCCTAGGCCGTAGATAATTGCATACATATCCTTTGAGTTCATATCATACTCTGCCTCTATAGCAGCACTCCATGCCTCAAGATTTTCAAGAATTTCATAAGGAGTCAAAATATTTGAATAGAATCTATATCCGAGGATTTTCAGATATATTATCATACTCGATTTCCAACAACCATAGTTGTCTCCCCTGAAATATGGTGCTCTAACCATCGACATCCCTTATCTTGTATCAGTCATAATGCTCTGTTGAATAATCCATAAATTCTTCTAGCTTTCTAAGGCTCTGTCAGAAACTCCTCCTCTGATACCAATTGTTGGATCTGAATCTACAGATTATACAGAAAAGGGGGGTGAATTGTGTCTTTTGCAATTTTTCCGATAGCTCTTTTCTTAAACGAGTTATGTCCTTTATACTTTATCGGATTTGATCATGCAGTGGAAAAAGTAAAAACAAGAACACGAAGATGTATAGTGGTTCGGGGAACAAAAATCCCCTAGTCCACTCCACCAATGCTCTACTCCACGAGCTTGGTGATTTTCAATATCTCGTCCTCTTTTCCACAGACAGATTCACAACTGAGTACAGGAAGATGACACCTTTATAATTCAAGTAAAAACAAAGCCTTATGGTTCAAAAAAAAACCTACACAGCCAAGAACGAGAAGCTGGTTATTCAAGAATAAAAAATTTCAGAAATAAATTTCCAGTTGATCTTCACAATTGCAACAGAATGCAATTGACAGCAGATGGATCAAAGACTCTAGAAATATTGATCTTCAAGATGAAGCGGTTCTGAGTTGATCCAGTTGTAGTAGATATAGAGGTATAGTTCACAACCTCTTCAATAGTAGATCCACAGTAGATATTCGATGTAGAATAGGTGAATCTTCTATCGAGTTCCTTCTTCTTGGACAAACAGAGCTTTTACGCTCCTGTTGAATCAGTAGATCAGTCGTGAATAGTTGCAATCTCTATTTTCCACCTTTTTAATAATAGACTGATCACCTCATCATCATTTTTTGTGTTTCAGAGAGAGAATAAATAATAAATCATATCTCCTATACGTTTAGATCCATAAAAGTCGCCTTCTGATTAGGAATATTCAAACATTTGAATTTACAGAGAATTCATAACTTCCCTTAAGACTCGGCATAAAAAGCACCTTTTAATTTGATCTTAAATCAATTAATAAAACAGCTTTGAATCAGTCAAAGTCGTAATTTAAAAATGAATTTAAATCTGGCTTGAAATCATCCCAGAAATCAGCTTACTGATCGTTGTACATAAAAACTGTCTGCCGAAAATTCTGACGCCAAACGTAAGGTTGATGACGTGGCTTCCAAACGTAGGGTTGATAACAAACATAGGGTTGATAACAAATGTAGGGTTGATAACAAACATATGGTCGATCATTCATACTTTTTCATCATCATTCAAACGTATGGTAAAAGATCCATACTTTTACATGATCCATACTTTTCCAAGAATGTATGATTGTTTACAAAAGTAAGGTTAATGAACCATACTTTTGAGAAACAAACGTATCACTTAGAATTTATGTACGGTTCACCTACTATACTTTACTGATAACAAAACGTAAGGTTCCTTCCAAACTTAAGGTTCCCCTTCCATACTTTTCTGAAAAACGTATGGTTGTTTAACCATACTTTTCCCGTACTTCAAAAAGTATACACGATTTTCATCCTAACTCTATGTTTATCCACATAGGGTATGAACAGTGATTCTAGAATGCGCTAAAATAGATTATGCGCTATATTCATGTACGTAAGTTGTGAACAGTATTTCCAGAACACGCTAAAATAGATTCTGAGCTAAGTAATAAATTCTCATTATTTCAAGAGTAAAATAAATTAATAATCTCCTACAAAATACTAAGTGAAATCATTTGAAAATAACTAAGGGTATTTGTGAGCATCAAAATTATCATAAAGATACAGAGTATTATTTTCAATAATCTCCACCTTTAAATAACATTAATACGCATTGTTGAAAACAATAATTTGCTCAAAAATCTCCCCATTTTTGATGATCACAAAACCCATAATGTAATTAAAAGTATTTAAAAAAAACAAAATTAACTTTCAAAATTCGTTATAAAGTTATAAATAAAATCTTTCCACCAAAAAGATAATTATAAATCCAAATGTCCCATCTAATTTTCTCCCTCAATAAAATGAACTCCCTTTAAATATTGATGTTGTGTTTATCCAAATTATCCTCGTTTTTGTGATATCAAAAAGAATGAAAAATCATGGATTTTAACATGTTTAATATTGCACTGAACTGTTAGTAAATTTTTTTACGAACTGTTTATAAATAATTAAATCTGTAGTACTAGCATATTAAAAATAAAATTAGTAAAACAAATAAGGAAAGAGACAAATAAACAATGAAGAAAAATTTTCCTTCAAAAATAGTAGTATATACATGACAATGATATACACAGGAATCGAGTTTTGGGTAAGATAGGAAACTGGGTCTATCTCCTCTGAATTGCAGACTTGATTTCTATAAACTGCTCCTGAAGTCTCTTCATCATCCCATCTCCAAGCTTGACAATGAGCTCTCTGTTCTCTTGAGTCATATGAATATCCTCAATTAAATTGACTCTAAAAAACTCATGCATCCTTTCCTCTTTTTCAACAAATACCGATAGATTCTCTAAAAATTGATTTAACAGAATTCTTATTGATGGCTCACTAGATGTCAGTTGATCCACAAAGAATTTCTGATTGTCCAAAAACATTGAAAGAGGAGCACTGTTACATTGAAGATCTTGAATCCTATCATTCATGTTGCTCATTGCAGCTGTGATATCCTGAAACCTTCTGATTATGTCCGGTGGGGTACCTGAACCACTAACTCCATTATTTGAAATTGATACAAATTGATTCTCCATAAACAACTCCAAATCTGATAAATATGACTTCATAACCATTTAATATTTTAATTGAGTAACAACAGTCAGTATATCCTTTTTAAACATTTTAACTTCTTGCCTTGAAACTGTACACTCCTTCATCTTTTGAAACATTAAATGTTCTAAGTCTAAAGCATTTCTAAAAGAAAAATTTTCAGATTCCAACTGAGATACTTTTCAATACAGTTCTTAAACATCTTTTTTCCTTGAATCAGATTCACCATGTGCTTGATTCACATTCTCAAGTTGATGCAGTAATACCAAAGGCAATGATTCAGCATCAGATTTCTCCTTTTCTTTGTCCTGAGAAGGTTGGTCCACAGATTTTTCCTTAGAGTTTTCAAACTCCTCCACAGAAAAATCCTCTTGAAGTACCTCTGTTTGAGCTTCAGAAACATGATCATCACAAACATCATCACAAACATCAGCATCTATGCCTTCTATTGGGTTTTCAAGAATAATATTTGCAGAAGTTTCTTGAGGTCTGGACACTTCTTCACTAGGCACTGCCTCCATCTCTTGTTCCTGTTGAAGTGAAACTTCAACATCAGCAACAATCAGTTCCTAATTTTCCATTTGAGCTTCTTCTTGGGCTCCTGATTTCTCTACCGTAGACGTTCTCTCAGTAACATCTTTCATGGTTTTATCAGCAATAACTTCTCTCACAAAAGAATATGAAATTAAAGGTTCTGGTGGAGTTTCCAAAACAGTGGAAGTAACTTCCTCATTTACTGGTCTTTTTCTTCTTGAATGAAGTCCCTCTTGGATTTTTTATTCCTCAACATCTGTCACTTCAAAGAGAATCCTTCTTACTACATTGTTGACTCTGGATTCAGCTTGTCCCTCCTTGGACTTAGCTGGTTGAGCCTGAGCACTCTCTGAGTCTTTTTCAGCTCCTACTGGCAAATGATTTCCTTTAATTGTGCTCCAGAAATATCCAACTTTCCTCAAAGTTCAAGCATTAAATGTATTACTGTGATGACAGTTTACTCTAGATTCCACTAATCTCACCATTTCATTCTTAATCAACAGCTTGGAAATAAATCTACCAAAGGGGTAGAAATTAATCCTGGTCTCGCTTTGACAGCAATAACTGAGATACCTTATCATGTATCTTGGAAAGTTTAACCTAATATCACTTAGCAAGAGAAACATTATATACATATTAGGGTACAAAATCAACTCCATTTCTGCCATCCGTGGAGCTATTCCGGTCTGAATAAATTTTATCAAAATCTTCTGATCTGGCTCCAAATCCTTAACAAGCATTTTCTTTATTGTCTTGGCCCCAAAAAGAAAAGACATAATGTCTTCAGATTTATGCACAAAATCTCCTATATTCTTTAAGTAAAAAAGAAAAAATCCCTCATGAGGACAGTTGAGAATCTGACTAATCTCTACTGAAGAAATTGAGAAATCATTATCCTCTATTTTAGCCATCATACTGTCTTCGGTATCTCCAAGACTAAACTGTACAGATTTATATAAGTATCTAAGTTCAAATTCATATATAAATTCCTTATTTTCACTGTTGAACATCTGTTTAAGATTCTGGAACGACAACGCTTGCTTCAACAAAATATTTTTCTTAAACAACCAATCAAGATCGATTACCTTTCCTTGTAATATTTTTCTTCCCTCAGTGCATTGTTTCTTGTAATTGCTCGGCTCGGACTCACTGGCTCCTTTAGTCCTTAACATTGCTGTGAGAGTCTCTGAAGGATTGAAGGTTAGGGTTTCAGAAGTTCTAAGGTTAGGGTTTCAGAAGAGAAAGTGCGATTTTTGGATTTTGAAAGGGTTTCGAGAGAAGTGAAAGGGTTTAGAAGTTGAAAAGACTCTAACAGCCTTGATTCCCGTGTAATCACTCATCATTACATATATTTAAAAATAAATAATTTTTTCATACTACGAAAGAAAGAAATACTTAAACAGTATTCAATAAACAAAATAAAATTTACAAAAACAAAAATAAAAAAGAAAATTATTTAAAACTAAATAAACCTAGATCCCCCTTAATAAAATCAAACCTTGTAGTGGGAAGAGGTTTAGTGAAAATATCTACTAATTTAATTTTAGTATTTATAAATTCTAAATATATATCCTTTTTAATAACATGATCTCTTAAAAAGTGATGAATTATATCAATGTTCTTAGTTCTAGAATGACTAATGGGATTTTTGGAAATATTAATTGCACTTGTATTATCACATAAAATAGGTGTATTATTAAAATTCAATCCAAACTCCATAAGAGTGTTTTTCATCCACAACACTTGTGCACAACAACTACCAGCAAAAACATATTCTGACTCAGTTATTGATAGAGAAACTAAATGTTTTTTCTTACTAGACCATGATACTAAAGATTTTCCTTAAAAGTGGCATGTACCTGATGTAATTTTTCTATCTAATCTACAACTTCTAAAGTCAGCATCTAAATATGAAATAAAATTAAAATCAGAAGTTTTAGGATAAAGAAGAAATTGAAAAACAGTTCCTTTTAAATATCTAAAAATTCATTTAATAGCAGTTAGATGGGATTCTTTATGATTTCATTGAAATCTAGCACAAAGACATACTGAATACATTATATATGGTCTGATAGCAGTAAGATATTACAAGATACCAATCATACCTCTATATAACTTGTTGTCAACTGATTTCCCAGTTTCATCAAAATAAAGTTTTATATTAGTACACATAGGAGTTGTAAATGTCTTGCTGTTCTCAAGTCCAAATTTCTTAAGTAAATCAGTAATGTATTTTCTTTGATTTAAAAAATTTCCAAAATCATTTTGAAATATTTGAAGACCCAAAAAGAAATTTAATTCTCCCATAATACTCATTTCAAATTCTTCTTGAATTAATTTTGAAAATTCATAACAAAGAGTTTTATTAGTTGATCCAAAGATTACATCATCAACATAAATTTGAACAAATAAAACATTATTTTTCACAATTTTCTTAAATAGTGTTGGATCTGTCATACCAACAGAAAAATTATTTTTCAAAATAAAAGAACTTAATCTTTAATACCAAGCTCTAGGTGCTTGTTTAAGGCCATAAAGAGCTTTAATAAGTTTAAAAACATAATCAGGTTTTTGAGAGTTTTCAAAACCAGGAGGTTGCTCGACATAAACTTTTTCCATTAAATATCCATTTAAAAAAGCAGATTTTGCATCCATCTGAAATAATTTAAAATTCATATAAGATGCATGGGTTAAGAGGATTCTAATGGCTTCTAACCTAGCTACAGGTGAAAAAGTCTCATCATAATCTATTCCCTCTTGTTGATTATATCCTTTAGCTACTATTCTTTCTTTATTTATTGTTATTGTGCCTTCGTCATCCTGTTTATTTCTAAAAACTCATTTGGTTCCTATTACAGGATAATTCTTAGGTCTTTCCACTAATACCCAAACTTCATTTATTTTAAACTGGATTAATTCATCTTGCATTGCTATTACCCAGCTTTCATCATCTAAAGCTTCTTCTATAGTCTTGGGTTCTTGTTGAGATAGGAAGGTAGAGAATTCCACTAGGTTTCATAAGTTTCTTCTAGTTTGAACACCATTTTCTAAGTTACCTATTATAGTTTCTAAAGGATGGTTCTTTAGGGTTCTAGACTGTCTAGGTAAAATATTTAAAGGTTCTTCAGAATCATGTTTCTCTGAACTTGACTGAATTTATTTTATATCATTTTCAAAATCATTCTTTAAATTCTCAGGTCTCATGTTATCATTAGAGTCAAGTTCATCCATTTGTTCTATCCTTTTCTCATAAGGATCAGATTCATCAAATTTCACATGAACTGATTCTTCAATAATCCTTGAGTTCTTATTATAAACTCTATAAACTTTGGAGGTAGCAGAATATCCTAAGAAAATACCTTCATCAGATTTTGGATCGAACTTACCATGATTTTCCTTGGTTTTTAAGATATAAACATTGCATCCAAAAACTTTAAAGTAATTTACTTTAGGTTTTCTATTATTCCATAGTTCATAGGGTGTCTTTTTCAAAATAGGTCTAATTAAAAATATATTAATTATATAAAAAGATGTATTCACAGCTTCTGCCCAGAAATATATAGGTAGGCTATATTCATTTAACATTGTTCTATCCATTTATTGGATTGTTCTATTTCTTCTTTCTACAATCCCATTTTGTTGAGGTGTTATGGGTACAGAAAAGGTGTGTTAAATACCCATGTTTGAGAAAAATGAATTAAATCCTATAGTCTAAAATTCTCCACCATGACCACTTCTTAATGAGATTATATTGAATCCTTTATCATTTTGAACAGATTTGCAGAAACATTCAAATAAAGTAAAAGCTTTATTTTTAAATTTCAAAAAGAAAATCCATGTAAATCTTGAATAGTCATCAACTAAAACATATACATATGATTTACTAGCTAAGATTGCTACTCTTGAAGGTCCAAAAAAATCCATATGAATAAGTTCTAGAGGTTTAGATGTAGAAACCTTATTAACAGATTTGAAGGATGATTTGTGTTGCTTACCAAGATGACATGCATCACAAAATTTGTCACTCTCTAATTTGAGATAAGTTAAACCAGAAACAAAATGTTTCTTAGATAAATTATGTAAAACATATACATTATAATGACCAAGTCTTATATTCAAGATCCATGATTCACTTACTTTAGCAGTTAAGCAGTTTACTTGTTTTTTATACAATGAATTTAAATCAAAAGTATAGACATTCTCAGTTCTTTGTTCTTTAAATTTAAACAATTTATCTTTAAAAACAGTACAGAAATTTTTAGTAAAATCAACAGTATATCCATCATCACAAAGTTGAGAGATACTAATCTGATTGTGTTTTAGTCCTTGTACATAAAGTACTTTGTTGATTGAGACTGTTTTTGGATCTCCAACTGTTCCAATGCCAATGATTTTTCCTTTGGCATTATCATCAAATGTGACAAGTCCTCCTTCCTTTTGAGTGAGTCAAGAAAAAATCAATGAGTTTCCACTCATATGTCTTGAGGAGCCATTGTCCATGTACCATATATTTTTTCTTCTCTGGTGAGTAGCTACCTGCAAAGACATTCAAACAAATTGCTTTGGTACCCCTATTTTGTTGGGTCCAAGAGTGTTAGCTAGCAATGATCTGGGTATCCAGATTTGCTTTGTTCTTTTAAAATTAGATGAATCATATAAGTCTTTTGAAGTATCGGCTTTCTTAATACCACAAATTTGAGTTTCTCTTAAGAAACAATTTTTAGCTACATGTCCCTTTGCACCACAAAAATTACAATTAAGCATTTTAGAGCTAGGAACAAAATAATTTTTATATAGCTTTGGTTTTTCTCCTTTACTGCCAATTCCAAATCTATGCTTTTTAATGACAGTTTTTCCAAGAATTTCATTTAATGATTTCTCTCCTTTCATAAAAACCAATGCAGCCTGTTTGTAAGATTCTACTTCATCCTGCAGTGTTTTTATTCTTGATTCAAAATTAATGTAGTTAGTTTTAATCGAATTGTATTTATCTGTTAATTCTTTATGTTGTTTCAGCATTGTATCTTTTTCATTTGAAATGGCTTTATGTATAGTTTTTAGTGACTTATGTTTTTTAAATAGTGAGTCATATCATTCTTCAAGCATATTGCAGTAGGCTGCTAGTTTTTTATATGCGTAGCATGATTCAGAATGTTATTTAGAGGATTAATATGAGTGTAACTCATCATTTTCTACCATGAAACACATGTTTTCCATTAGATTGACTTCTTCTTTCTCTGAGCTTTATTCAGAAGAGCTACTAGAGTCTTCAGATACACTCCAAGTGGCTTTCATAGCTTTCTTATCTTTCTGATCAAAGTCATTTATTTTGAAGAATTTCTTTTTCTTTTCATCCTTCAGTTGTGGGAAATCTAGTCTGATATGTCCCATCTTTTTGCATTCATAACATCTCACATCCTTATTATCTCCCTTAAAGGATTTTTTGAAACCATTTTTCTTGCTGTAGAATTTTCTAAATTTTCGGGCTAGTTGAGCCAGTTCTTCATCTGAGTTGGATGAGTCAGAGCTTTCAGAATTAGTTTTGACTTCTTTTCTATTCATCTTTCTATTCTTTTGTAGTGAAGTTACCCTCAAGTCAGTATCTTCTCTTTTGATAAGCACTTTATGTTCATTAGATTCATCTTGCATTTCAGCTTCATACATCATCAATGTACCAATCATCTCTCTCATAGTTAGATCTTTAACAGGTTTTGATTGTCTGATTGCAGCGGAGATACCATTACATCTAGTAAGAAGTACTCTCAATACTTTTAATTCTTGATTAGCCTGCTTAATAGGTTCTCCTTGAGCAGTTATGTTAATTGACAATTTCTATCAATCTCCCATTCATTTGGGTAATGCTATCACCTTCAATCATTCTGAAAGTATCAAATTTCAGTTTTGCAGTTGCATATCTCATTTTCCTTACATTATGTGTTCCTTCATATGCCACAAATATTGTTTGCCACATCTCATATATTGTCAGGCACTGAGATACTCTGTTAAATTCATCTGGTCCTAGACAGCAGATAATTGCATTCATAGCCTTTGAGTTCATATCGTACTCTTCCTCTATAGCAGCACTCCATGCCTCAGGATTTTCAATAATTTCATAAGGAGTCAGAATCTTTAAATAGACTCTATATCTGAGGTTTTTCAGATATATTATCATACGCGATTTCCAGCAACCATAATTGTCTCCATTAAAATATGGTGCTCTAACCATCAAAATCCCTTCTCTTGTATCAGTCATAATACTCTGTTGAATAATCCATAAATTATTCTAGCTTTCTAAGGCTCTGTCAGAAGCTCCTCCTCTGATACCAATTGTTGGATCTGAATCTATAGATTATACACAAGAGGGGGGGGGGTGAATTGTGTCTTTTGCAATTTTTCCCATAACTCTTTTCTTGAATGAGTTCTATCCTTTATACTTTATCGGATTTGATCATGCAGTGGAAAAAGTAAAAACAAGAACACGAAGATGTATAGTGGTTTGGGGAACAGAAATCCCCTAGTCCACTCCACCAACGCTCTACTCCACGAGTTTGGTGATTTTCACTATTTGGTCCTCTTTTCCACAGACTGATTCACAACAGAGTATAGGAAGTTTACACCTTTAAAATTCATGGAAAATCAAAGCTTTCTAGTTCAAACAGAATCCTACATAGCCTAGAAAGAGAAGGTGGTTATTCAAGAATAAAACATTTCAGAAAGAAATTTCCAGTTTATCTTCACAATTGCAATAGAATTCAATTGACAGCAGATGGATCAAAGACTCTAGAAATATTGATCTTCAAGACGAATCAGTTCTGAGTTGATCCAGTTGTATTAGATGTAGAGATATATTTCACAACCTCAGAAGTAGTAGATCCATAGTAGATATTCGATGTAGAACAGGTGAATCTTCTATCGAGTTCCTTCTTCTTAAACAAACAGATCTTTTACGCTCATGTTGAATCAGTAGATCAATCATGAATAGTTGCAATATCTGTTTTCCACATTTTTAATAATAGATCGATCACCTCATCATCATTTTTTGTGTTTCATAGAGAGTATAAATAATAAAGCATATCTCCTGCACGTTTAGATCCATAAAAGTCGCCTTCTGATTCGCAATATTCAAATATTTGAATTTACAGAGAAGTCGTAACTTCCCTTAAGACTTGGCATAAAATGATCCATTTGATTTGATCACAAATCCATTAATAAAACGTCTTTGAATCATTCAAAGTCGAAATTTAAAAACGACTTTAAATCCGGCATGAAATCCACCCAGAAATCAGCTTACTGATCGTTGTACATAAATATCGTCTGCCAAAAATTCTGATGCCAAACGTAAGGTTGATGACGTGGCTTCCAAAAGTAGGTTTGATAACAAACTTAGGGTTGATAACAATCATAGAGTTGATAACAAAAGTAGGGTTGATCATTCATACTTTTTCATCATCATTCAAACGTATGGTAAAAGATCCATACTTTTACTTGATCCATACTTTTCCAAGAACGTATGGTTATTTACAAAAGTAAGGTTAATGAACCATACTTTTGAGAAAAAAACGTATCACTTAGAATTTATGTACGGTTCACATTCTATACATTGCTGATAACAAAACGTAAGTATCCTTCCAAACGTAAGGTTCTCCTTCCATACTTTGCTAAAAAATGTATGGTTGTTTAACCATACGTTTCTCGTACTTCAAAACGTATACACGCTTTTCATCCTTACGCTACGTTTATCCACGTAGGGTATGAACAGTGATTCCAGAATGTGCTAAAATAGATTATGTGCTATATTCATCTACGTATGATGTGAACAGTGTTTCCAGAACATGCAAAAATAGATTCCGCGCTATGTAATAAATTCTTGTTATTTCAAGAGAAAAATAAATTAATGACCTCCTGCAAAATACTAAGTGAAATCACTAGATAATAACTAAGGGTATTTGTGGGCATCAAAATTATCATAAAGAGACAGAGTATTATTTTCAATAATCTCCCCCTTTAAATAACATTAATACGCATTGTTGAAAACAATACTTTGCTCAAAAAAGAGGATAGTCTCCGACGAAATGACATCCTCCCCAATCTACAGCCCAAATTGGTAGGTATTGGAACCGAGTAGTTTGTGACTATAATGGATCACCTAAAATAGGAAATAAATGGTGGTGGAAAACCATGAAAGACAATAACCATAGGTACCACAACGTAACACGATAATAGTGGAACATTTTATGAGACAACACCATCCTACATTCAATGGATCATCTGACCCTGTAGCGACTGAAGGATGTATTAAATCCCTTGAAACTATATTTGGTGTTATGGTATGTTCAGACAATCAAATGTTAAGTCCTTCCATTTATTATTCTGAAGGTGAAGTTGATCAATAGTGGTCAATCGTAAGAAATTTCAGTGATTGGGAGGATTTTGATACCTTAGAGTGGGACGAATTTAAATGTATTTTCCTTAAAAAATATTTTCATAAGGTGGTGCGACATAAGATAGGGAATCAATTCCTAAAATTGAAGAAAAAGGATTAGGAATTAATGGGGGTTTATGAAGCTAACTTCACCTAACTGGTGAGGTATCCTCCAAATCTTATTCTAGATCTTGATAGCAAAACCAATTGCTTTTACTCAAGACTGAAGCCAGTGTATCAGTGGGTGTTGGCCTCCGGTGAATTCAAAAGTTACAAGAAACATGTCTGATGTGCTAAGAGGGTAGAGATGGAGATTTCTGATGATCATGTGAATTTTGTAAACAAGGAAAAGAAGAGGTTCGGATTGCAAGAAATTGGTAAGAATCAACAAAATAAATCTGATGGTAAGAAAATCCAATTTTTAGTTTATGAAAAGTGTGGAAAGAAGCCCCCTGGGGAATGTCTTACAATAAAAAAAATTAATAATATACTTATTTCAAATTAGTAATGAGGAAATAAGACCATCAATTCATAAAAAATTAAGGGTTTCTAGTAAAAAAAATACCTTTACAAATGTAAAATAATATACAATAATAAATTAATAATATACTTACTTAAACTTTTAATGAGAATGATGTTTTATATCACCGTAAAAATTAATTTAATTCCTTTCAAAAATAATACCCTTATATTTAGAGAATTATAAATTAATATTCACATGATATTGAGAGAAAATATTTCATTAAAAATAACCATGAAAATATGTAATGGATGATTTAAATAAAACCATGTTAATGATAGAGGGAAAATATTTTCATAAAGTAAACATCAAAATAAAGATTCTTTTCTCTCTTTTTGAAAAAGTTTAAAATTACCTCATTCGGAAAAGTGATAAAATATTCATTCTAATACATTTTATATATTGTAAAATAAGATTTAAATGACTTCAAATACTCATTTTGTTGTACTGAATAGCATTATTGAATCATTTAAAGACCCTAACTTTGAAAAAAAGGGTTGGATGTGAAATGAAATGATATTTTGGATCCTTGAAAATACATGTTAAGTTATATAACTTATTTCACATGCTACCCCCAATATAAAAAATCCAAATTATTAAAAATATATTATTAATAAAAATAAATTAAACACTATTATGGTAAACCACTAGTTTTTATTTCCATTCAAATGTAAATATTAGATATGAATTAATATCAAAAATTTTATTTTCAAAAAATTCATTCTCTTTATATAATATATTATATTTAAAAAATAAATAATTATAAAATTTAGAATTAAAATTTGATAAATTATGATTAATATTTTATTTACTCATAATATAATTATTTTAGGATGAATTTTCTACATTTTTATAAAATAATGGTTTTTTAGGTTATTGGGAAAATACTGATCATTGTAATCAATTTTATGAAAATATATTATCATAAAATTAAATTCAAATTTTTTTAATCATTTTTTCTAAAAAATTATACATTATAATTTATAATTAACGATTTTGAAACAAAATTTTTAAATTTTTTATCCCATGATCATCATTCATAAAATATATGTAGCCTTTTAACTAAAATTATTTTTGACATATTCTTTTAATTAATTATAACATGATGAAAAAAAGTTTTTTATATATTTTATTGATAAATTAAAGACAATTTTTAACCATAATTAATAGTTTCAAATAATTTATACTAAATTCCCTTATTATTATACCCCAATCATATATCATTTTTTCGTAAGAAAACATATTCAAGAAATGGAATTTTATCATTACATTTTCTTGTTTTAAAAATAAATTTCCAAAAATATTTTAATTTCATTTTATAAATTAAATTTCACATTATCAATTAGTGGTTCTATATTATCTATTAATTATCATTTTATATTATGTCTTAAGCGATAAATTGAATATGTAAAAACTAGTTACTATAGTGTAAAGTAAAATGGTAAAAGATAGTAACCCAATTATTAAAGGGTATAACATGTTAAAAATTTGTTTATTCATTAATATTGGAGGTGTGGATCAAACTTATCTCACATAAAATATATTATTCATTATATTTGGAGTCATATGTTTTCATAATGACTCCCAATTATTTAATAGTATTATGAATTTAAAAAAAACACTCATTTTTCCTTATAAATTGGGAACTCTTCTTCTCAATTATCCCCTGACCAAAAAACATCATGTTCAGCAAAAAATATGTCACGACCCGTCCTCGGGACCCTTGCCGTGACTACCCCAATCCCTCCTCCCATAGTCTAGGGTATGGCGACTAGCACCAAGGTGTAAATACTGACAAAAAGGGGAAGGCATTGTGTTTATAAAGTAAAAAAACACCATAGAGTAGGCAAGAAGAAGTATACACTACATAAAAATTGGTACAAAAGTAAGTGCAGGAAGTATACGGGCCAGAATACAAACCCAAACTGAATGTAAAGTACAACTGGAAAGAAAGTACAACAACTGAAAGTAAAGCAGCAACACTGAGCCATCCACTGGAAATCCAACCTGAAGGGTGGGTACAGATACCCTCCTCAGCTCCTCGAGTCCAGCCATCCGCTCCGTGTACGTCCCACCTAGTGGTCCACCGCCAGGTACCGACTTGCTCCACAAGCCTCAACCACGATCAGTGATGTCCGTCATCTGCATCCAACACAACGTAGTGCAGGCATAGCCCATGCAGGGGTGAGTATACGCTACTCAGTGGGGACCCCGAGACCCCCGAAGGTCTCCCAGAAACCACAAAGGATAATTTACAAAGGAAAGATACAATGACAATGTAACAACCAACACTACTTAGTTATATGCCCATACATATACCTAAGTCATCAATTCCTATTTGGCTCCAACATCCGTGCCCAAGTTTGATCACGTCCACACAAGAAAACACAAACAATCCACATAGGAAAGCACAAACCAATCCACATAGGAAAGCAAGTCAATCATATCGAAGATAATGATTAAAAGTCAGGGCTCAGCTCACATAGGTATACTTCTTCATAAGGTGATAGAGATGATCAGATATATCCACTGATTCATCTAAGATGGGACCCATGTAGGATACTAAACCAAATAAGCTATCGGACCCACATATGATACAGACCAGCTACTCTACCAGAACCATGTAGGATAGAAAGAACAGAGTCAAACACTTCCAGTCCCATGTAGGATACAAGAACAGTAGTCATCGCTGTCGAACTCACGGAGGATTTCAGTACGGTCTTCATCACTGCCGAACCCACGTAGGATTTCAGTGCAGTCTTCATCATCGTCGAACCCATGGAGGATTTCAGTAAGGTCTTCATCGCTGTCGAACCCATGTAGGATTTCAGTGCAATCTTCTTTGCCGTCGAACCCACAGAGGATTTCATTAAGGTCTTCATCGCTTCCAAACCCACGTAGGATTTTAGTGTAGTCTTCATCACCGTCGAACCCATGGAGGATTTCAGTACGGTCTTCATCGATGCTGAACCCATGTAGAATTTCAATGCAGTATTCATCACCATCGAACCCATGGAGGATTTCAGTATGGTCTTCATCACTACTGAACCCACGTAATATTTCAGTGCAGTCTTCATCGCCGTCGAACCCACGGAGGATTTCAGTACGGTCTTCATCACAGTCGCAACCAGCTCTAGGGTTCCCGTACACAGCATGCTCATTTCAGGGAGGGTCCGCTCCATGAGACAAAGGGTTTAGATACATCAACTTACATGTAGTCTAGAGTTTATGTATCCCAAGGTTCCGTCTCGATAAGAGAAACTCAATGTGACAGACGGCGCGTCAATCGGATTCTCGGTCTGAGAGTTATTGGTTTTTACGTTCCAGGGGCCCGCTTGGTTTTTAAGTCAAAACCAACCCGACCACACTCCAACTACATCCAAACCTCGAGTGGAGTAATCCAAAAGGTCTGTATCACTAAGAGGAATCCAACAAAGTTGATGACGCGTCAATCAGACGTCTAGAGCTGAAGTTATAAGTGTTTCCGCTCGGAGGGCTCGGTTTGTTTCGTGTTTTAACCAACCCAGTCATATCCAAAGTTCTCTGAAACCGTGAGTTTAATATACCAAAACGACTGCCACGGTCCAAGGATCAAATTGCAACTGACGGTACATTGATCAGAGGTTCATAGCCCAAGATATAGGCAAAAGAGCGAACCTGTCCAGTTTTAGGTGGTTTTGGTCCCGGACCGACCCGACCCGAGACCCCCTGGGTCGGCCAAAATAGTGTCGACCTGAACCGGGTCCGGGTCTGACCCATTAGGGTGCGGCCTGGCCCAGTCAGTGCGGCCCGGCCCGGTCTGGGCGGACCGGCCCGACCTGGGCGGCCGGTTGGCCTGGCGCGCGCGCGTAGCCCGCGTGTCCAGCTCTGCCAACGCCGAGCTGAGCGGAAAAAAAGGGGGGCAGCTACCCCCTTTGATTGAAACTGCAGCCCCCCACGTGGGGCCGCTCCATCTGGCTAGCTGGGGGTTACGACCCCCAGTCTCCCTTCCAAAACAGCTGGCCCGGTTTGGCCGCCCGGTGCTGCTTCCACGAGACCGTCGTGGTCCGGCCCTCCGAGGTGCTGGTGGCCGGCGGTTCCGGCCTCCCCACCTTGCACCACCGTGGCTTTGAGCCGCGGCCTTGTCCGACCGGCGCCGCGCCCCTCCGTCTTGGCCCGGCTTCCGTCTCGGCCTCTTCGTGGTTCTCCGGTGTGGCGTGACGGCGCCCTGACTTGTTTGGCCTCAACGGCGCGGCGCGACGGCGCCACGCTTCTTCGCCTCATTCCTCCATGTTTCTGCACGGTGGCGTTGCACCGCACGATCTTCTTTCGAGCTGCAACAAACACAACAACCAAGAGGGAGGAGGGTCGGCCGTGTTCGTGCGGTCCGGCCTCCTCCCGTTAAGTTGATAACAAGAGTACCCAAATAAAAGATGAAGAACAGAAAGTATTAATCCACGAACAAAATTAACCCCAACCTCTATGTGTTTTCGAAAGAAGGTTCATCGCCGAAAATAATCGTCGCGGAAGACGGCGTCGCAGAACAAGGTTCTGTAAGCGTCGTCAGCATCATGGAGAAGAGAATCGTCGGCGTTGCGGTACACGGTGTCCCGTCATCGATCTCTAAGGATTCGGCGTTCTTCGTCATCCTTCGTCGGAGGCCGGCATTCTTCATCGGCGATGGTGCATTCCTCGCGTTCTTTAAGGAGGAAGATGAAGTTCCTCAAGAGAGCAAGAGTCCTTCCTTGTTCCGGCACCACAAATCAACCCCCGAATAAAATAAGGCATTCCTTATTTTATTTGTCATGCCAATCCCTTTTGAAATTCAAAAGATCTCATTTAATTGGTTGACTTAACTGAGGGAGTTTAATATTCCTATTAAAGTCAAGAGTTAACTTTTCATTTAACGGGGGTGCGAGTATGTTACACAATTAATGGGGGTTTGAGGAAGTTGAAAGGGTGGGGCTCGTGTGGGGCCCACCTCACTAATATCCTATCCTGAGGGTTTAGGATATATTGGTTCCCACCTCAACTTCCATATGTAGGATTAAACTACTTAGAATAAAAATAAAATTTGTTGCACAAATTTTACTTTATTCATTACTTAACCTATTATTTTAATAACCACACCTGAGAAAACGCAACACCAGAAAAGGTCTTCCTAAGAAAATACCAGCACTGCGGTTTCTTCAGTGACCTCAGATTTCGATTCCAAGCAATGGTTAATAAGTTAGTAAAACTCGCTCGTTCGTTCACTGAATGTACCTGAGCTAAACTTCAGAAATAGATTCCGGGCACACCGGGCCTCGAAATCAGGTGCCGTCAGAATTTGTGTTCTTGTAAAATCACAAAGAAAATTAATAAAAAATTTCCATTTAATTTTACGGGTCTTTACATTACTCCCACCTCAGGTATTTATGTCCCCGTAAAGATACATCATAAACTAGGGGAACAAATGAGGGTACAGAGCACGCATCTGAGCCTCCCGCTCTCAAGTGCTCTTCTAGAGGTTCACGTGCTGCCATCTGGTGCGCAGTAAAGCAATCGACCACCCACGTAGGACCCACTCCTGTTGATCCTCGATCTCCACCGGGACCTATGAAAAAGTCTCCCAATCGTCAAGGTCCACCTCCCCATGGTCGATGATATGCGTCGGGTCGTGCACGTATCTCCTCAGCTGAGATATGTGGAAGACGTCGTGCACCCGGTGCAACTGAGGTGGTAGAGCTAGGCGATAAGCCACCTCACCTATCCTGCCGAGAACCTGGAATGGTCCGATGAGGCTGAAGATAACTTGTTGCCCCGACCAAATCTCTGTAATCCACGTCTTGGTGAGACCCGCAAGAAGACGTGGTCTCCATCCTCGAACTCCAGTGGCCTCCACCTCCTGTCAGCAAGAAAGACTTCTGTCGGCTCTAAGCTGTCCTCATCCGCTCCTGGATGACCTGGACCTTCTCTGTCGTGGCCTGGACCATGTCCGGTGCCCCAAGTGTTGACTCCCCAGGGTCTGTCCAGCACAGAGGTGATCTGCAAGGTCGGTCGTACAATGCCTCGTATGGTGTCATCCCGATGGTGGATTGGTATATGTTGTTGTATGCGAACTCCACCAAAGGTAGGTGGTCCTCCCAGCTACGACCAAAGTTGAGGACACATGCAGGGAGCATGTCCTCGAGAGTCTGAATGGTCCTCTCTATCTGACCATCCTTTTGAGGGTGAAAGGCGGTGCTCAGCCATAGCTGCGTCCCGAATGCCTCTTGCAACCCCTTCCAAAGCCGGGAAGTAAATCAAGCATCTCGATCGGAGACAATAGATGATGGCACACCATGAAGCCATACGATCTCCTAAACTTAGAGGCGCCCCAAGATCTCCACTGAGCCCTACTCTCTGATGGGTAAGGTGTGGGCCGACGTGGTGAGTCGGTCGACAATCACCCAAATGGAATCATGACCTCTGTATGTGCATGGAAGTCCAGACACGAAATCCATAGATATCCCATCCCACTTCCACTCCGGGACCACCAAGGGCTGCGCCAAGCCTGCTGGTACCTGGTGCTCCGCCTTCACCTACTGATAGGTGAGGCATCGAGAAACAAACTCAGCTATATCCTTCTTCATACCCGGCTACCAGTGCTGTCGTCTGAGATCCTGGTACATCTTTTCTACTCCTGGATGTACCACTAAAGGGGAAGTGTAAAACACCCTCATCACCTCCTCCTATAAAGCAACTGGTACCATGGCATGTCCTATGAAATCGACGTCATGCTCTCCTCCAATAGAGAATCCATCAGGTGTCTGTCCTGAGGATATATGCGCACGCCGCGTCACACAGTTAGTGTCCCTATGATGTGCCTTTCTGACCCGCTGCAGTAGTGGAGGAGTGACTGTGAGTGACTAAAGAAAGGTTGCACCATCTCTATCCATGAAGGATATCTGTAAAGCGGCTAGTTGCTCCGTCGCCTCCCCGAGTAGTTGAATGCCCATCCTCCTGCTGAGAGAATCTGCTACTACGTTCCCCTTTCCAGGAGTATAGACTCTCTCATGTCATAGTCCTGGAGGAACTCGAGCCACCACTGATTTCTCACATTCAGGTGCTTCTACGAGAATCTGTACCTGATACTCTGGTGGTTAGAGTAGACTGTAATGCGCTCGCCCATCAGATAGTGTCGCCACATCTTCAGAGCGAAGACCACTGCTGCTAACTCCAGGTCATGGGTAGCGTAGTTCTGCTCATACTGCCTTAACTGACGTGATCCAAAGGCGATCACTGCCCGCTCCTGCATCAGGACACATCCGAGTATGGTCCCTGATGCATCGTAGTAGACTACGTACCCTACTCCCTCCTTAGGTAGCCTCAAGATAGGTGTGCTGGTTAATCTCTGTCTCAGCTCTTGGAAGCTCTGCTGACATCTTTCTGACCACATGAAGGGTTTCCCCTTCTTCCTTAATGTTCTGCAAAGCTTCATAGATTTCTCCTTTTCCAAAAAGAGAAATCTGGTCTCATCCCCTGGATGAACCATGTTCCATGCCTAATACAGTCAATCCCATCATGATCAGTTAATTCATTCCATGGATGACGTCATAAGGTCTCAACGCTGCTACCAAGATATCCAACCGTTACTCTCGCCTCCAAGGGTTGAGTCACACTGTTGGTATCATTGTGTGGTCACTGGGTCTCCTTCAATAAGAATCTCGTATGTGAGGGTCAAGTCAACAGTTTTTAACTGGTACCTCTCAGTATTAACATTCAAAAGACAAGTAAGCTAACTTTTCTATTGTAATTGTCTTTTATTACTTCAACTCAAAGTACAAGGACACAAAGCAACACAAACAACGAAGATAGAGGCATTATGGGCAAAGGCCTCCATACCTGGAGCTAGTCTCGAACTTGTCTACCCGCTTCCAGAGCTCCATGATCGTAAGCTTCAGCTGCCTGAAGTTGTGCCATCCCTTGTGGTCGGGGTGGACCTCCTGGTGGTGGTGGTGGTAGAGCCTCAAAACATCATCCACCACCTGCCGCTCGACCAGCTCCTCAGCCTCGTCCACCTACTCCCTACGGACTGCCATTGTCGAACCTCTTCCCCTGCCTGGGTGGTCCCTCAACTGTCTGCTGCCCCTCTACATGGTGGGTCGGGAAGTCAAGAGCCATGTGGACCTGTGCACCGCATGCATAGCACTGTCTGCCACTCGTAAGACTCGTTCTACTGTGTGTGTCCTACACCTCTGAGCCAATATCCTATTGTCGTCCGCCTGATGGTCTGGTCCGATTGGACCTCTGCGACTTCTGTCTACTACCAGCTACAGAAGACTCCTCTACGTGTCGCCCTACAGTAGGCCTCGCTGCTGATGTAGGCTCAGCAAGAATGCTCTCCAAAAGAAGGGCTCTCTCCAGTACTCCTGCCTGCGTTAGAATGCTGAGGGATATCATCGATTCCCTGATCTCATGTCTCAGTCCCTGCTCGAAGTTCTCAGCCCGGATGAATGGGTCTCGTACCATGTCTGTCGAATAGTGCGATAGATCGGTAAATCTCGTCGAGTATTGGGCGACAGCCATGCTGCCCTACCGCAGCTGTAGTAGCTCCTGGATGCGCACCGCACGGAGGGTGGCGGGGATGAAATCCGAGCGGAAGAGGCTCTCAAAGTCTGTCTAGAGGAGTGATGACTCGTCGTGCACCTGGAGCATCAAGCTCCACCATCTGCCTGTTGTCACATGTAGGAGGCTCGCTGCGAGGATCACCATGAGGCCAGCTGGTGTCCCCACTAACCTGAAAACTCACACAACCACCTCCAGCCAATCCTCGGCTACCTGAGGGTCTATCTCCCCGTGGAACCTGGTCGGTCTCTGACACTAAAACTCATGCAGTGCACTAAGGCGACGTGCACTCTCAGCAGCAGGGGATAGTAGTATCGGGGGCTCGGCGGGTAGAGGTACCGCCGGTGCCTCCACTGAAAAAGGGCACTGCACCGAGGCCTTGTCGCTCGGTGGGCTATCGGCTCGCACAAAACTCAGAACCCTAACTGGCTGCCGTCATGGGGACATCCTAAAAAAAAACAGGTGCACCACGGTTAAACAGTATACCTGGTGATCTGACACAAAGTAATCACAAAGAAAACTTTTGAAACACACACGTAATCAATGTTTTCGTGCATTGAGTCGGAAATCAGAAGTAAGGGTCCTGGTGTATGGATACGTCGGTCGCGACACCAACACTGGACTCCCTAGACTAATAAACACACTCAATACCCTTAGCACTATTGCTTCACAAAGAAGAAAGATCATAGTCCTGAGTTCTACGGTAGAACCGAACACCTATGATACCAATTTGTCACAAACCGTCTTCGGGACCCGTGTCGTGACTACCCCAAGCCCGCCTCCCATAGGCCAGGGGTTGGCGACTAGCACCAAGGCGTAAATACTGACAAAAAGGGTAAGGAATTTCCTTTATAAAGAAAAGAAACACCACAGATTAGGCAAGTATAAGTATACACTATGTAAAACTGGGTACAAAACTAAGTGCGGGAAGTATATGGGCCATAATACAAACCCAAACTGAATGTAAAGTACAACTGGAAATAAAGTACAACAACTGAAAGTAAAGCAGCAATGTCGAGCCATCAACTAGAAATCACACCTGAAGGGTGGGTAGAGATAGCCTCCTCAGCTCCTCGAGTTCAGTCGTCCGCTCTGTGTACGTCCCACCCAGTGGTCCACCTCCAGGTACCAACTTGCCCCACAAGACTCAACCACGATCAGTGATGTCCGTCGTCTGAATTCAACACAACGTAGTGCAGGCATAGCCTGTGCAGAGGTGAGTATACGCTACTCAGTAGGGACCCCGAGACCCCCGAAGGTCTCCTAGAACCCACAAAGTAAAATCTACAAAGGAAAGATACAGTCACGAATTAACAACCAACACTACTTAGGTATATGCCCATACATATACCAAAGTCATCAATTCCCGTTCGGCTACAACATCCGAGCCCATGTTCGATAACTGCCACATTGGAAAAGACAAATCAATCCACATAGGAAAGCACAAACAAATCCACATAAGAAAAGTCAATCATATCGAAGATAATGATTGAAAGTCAAGACTCAGCTCACACAGGTATACTTCTTCGTAAGGTGATAGGGATGATCAGATATAGCAACTGACTCATCTAAGCTGGGACCCACGTAGGATACTAAACCAGCTAAGCTGTCGGACCCACATAGGATACAGACCAGCTACTCTGCCAGACCCACGTGGGATAGCAAGAACAGAGTCAAACACTTCCATACCCACGTAGGATACAAGAACAATTGTCATCGTCATCGAAAGCACAGAGGATTTCAGTACGGTCTTCATCGATGCCGAACCCACATAGGATTTCAGTGCAGTCTTCATCGTCGTTGAACCCATGGAGGATTTCAGCACGGTCTTCATCGCTGCCGAACCCACGTAGGATTTCAGTGTAGTCTTCATCGTCGTCGAACCCACGAATGATTTCAGTACGGTCTTCATCGCTTTCGAACCCACGTAGGATTTCAATGCAGTCTTCATCGTCGTCGAACCCACGGAGGATTTTATTACGGTCTTCGTCACTGCCGAACCCACGTAGGATTTCAGTGCAGTCTTCATCGTCGTTGAACCCATGGAGGATTTGAGTATGGTCTTCATCGCTGCCGAACCCACGTAGGATTTTAGTGTAGCCTTTATTGCCGTCGAACCCATGAAGGATTTCAGTACGATTTTCATCGCAGTCGCATCCTGATCTAGGGTTCCCGTACACAGCATGCTCGTTTCTAGGAGGATCCGCTCCATGAGCCAAAGGGGTTCGATACATCAACTGACACGTAGTCCAGAGATGATGTATCCCCAGGTTCCATCTCGATAATAAGAACTCAATGTGACAGACGACGCGTCAATTGGACGCCCGGTCTGAGAGTTATTGGCTTTTTCGTTCTAGGGGCCCGGTGAGTTTATAAGACAAAACCATCTCGACCGCACTCCAACTGCATCCAAACCTCGAACGGAGTAAGCCAAAAGGTCCTTCTCACTAAGAGGAATCCAAAAAAGTCGACAACACATCAATCGAACGTCCGGAGCTCAAGTTATAAGTGTTTCTGCTCCGAGGGCCCGGTTGGTTTCGTGTTCGAACCAACCCGGCCATACACAAAGTACATTTAAACCTTTAGTGTAATATACCTAAATGACCGTCTCGGTCCAAGGATTGCATCTCAACTGACGGTGAGTCGATCGGAGGTCTGTAGACCAAGATATAGGCAAAAGAGAAAACATGTCAGGTTTTAGGGGGTATTGGGCTCGGACTGTCCCGGCCTGAGACCCCCTGGGTCGGCCCAAACCTGGTCGACCCGAAATGGGTCCGGGTCCGGCCCATTCGGACACGGCCTGGCCAAGTGGGCATGGACCGGCCCGGTCAGTGCGGCTCGGCCCGACCTGGGCGGACCGGTCCGGCCTGGGCGGCAGGTAAGCCTGGCGCGCGCGCGCAGCCCGTGTGGCCAGCTCGGCCAGCCCCGAGCTGAGCCGAAAAAAAGGTGAGTGGCTGCCCCCATTGATTGAAACTACAGCCCCCCACTTGGGGCCACTCCTTCTGGCCATCCGAGGTTACGCCCCCCAGTCTCCCTTCTGAAACGGTCGGCCCGGTCCAGGCGGCCGGTGCTGCCGCCGCGAGACCGCCGCAGTCCCGCCCTCTGAGGTACCGGCGGCCGGCAGTTCTGACCACCCCGCCTTGCACTGTCACGTCTTTGAGCCGCGACCTTGTCCTACCGGCGCGGTGCGACGACGCCGCACCCCTCCTCCGCGGCCCCGCTCTGGCCGTGGCCTCTTCGTGGTTCTCTAGAGTGGCGTGACGGCGCCGCGGCTTGTTCAGCCTCAACGGCGCGGTGCGACGGCGCCACACTTCTTCCCCGCATTCCACTATGTTTTTCGCACTGTGTCGTTGCACCGCGCCATCTTCTTTCGAGCCGCAACAAACACAACAACCAAGGAGGAGTAGGGTCGGCCGTGTTCGTGTGGTCTGACCTCCTCCCGTTAAGTTGATAACAAGAGGTCCCAAATAAAAGGCGAAGAATGGGAAAGATTAATCCATGAACAAAATTAACCCCTACCTCAAGGTGTTGTCGAACGAAGGTTCGTCACGGAAAATAATCTTTACAGAAGACGGGTACGCGGAACAAGGTTCTGTAAGCATCTTCGGCATCATAGAGAAGAGAATCTTCAGCGTCGCGGTACACGGTGTCACGTCGTCGATCTCTGAGGATTTGGCGTTATTCGTCGTCCTTCGTCGGAGGCCGGCGTTCTTCATCGGTGATGGTGTGTTCCTCACGTTCTTCAAGGAGGGAGATGAATTTCATCAAGAGTGCAAGATTCCTCCCTTGTTCCCGCACCACGAATCAACCCCCAAATAAAATAATGCTTTCCTTATTTTATTTCTCATGACAATCCCTTTTTAAATTCAAAAGATCGCATTTAATTAGTTGACTTAACTGAAGGCGTTTAACATTCCTATTAAAGTCGATATTTCACTTTTCATTTAAGGGGGGTGCAGGTGTGTTACACAATTAATGGGGGTTTGAGGAATTTGAAAGGGTGGGGCTCGTGTGGGGAACACCTCACTAATATCCTATCATGAGGGTTTAGGATATAGTGGGTCCCACCTCAACTTCCATATGTAGGTTTAAACTACTTATAATAAAAATAAAATTGTTTGTACAAATTTTATTTTATTCATTAGTTAACCCATTATTTTAATAACCACACCTGAGCAAATGCAACACCAGAAAAGGTCTTCCTAAAAAATATCGGCACTGCGGTTTCATCGGCGCCCTTGGATTTCGATTCTGAGCAACAGTTCAAAAGTTAGGAAAACCCACTCATTTGTTCACTGAAAGTACCCGAGAAAAACTTCGGAAATTGATTCCGGGCACACCTGGCCTCAGAATCAGGTGCCATCAGAAACTGTGTTCTTGTTAACTCCAAAAGAAAATAAAGAAAAAATTTCCATTGAATTTTAAGGGTCTTTACAAAATATTCCCAAAATAATCATAAAAATTCCTATATGCATTAATTAGGTTCTTTTATTCTTAAAATATTATCCCACTAAGTTTCAATCGCCTTGGAAAAAGAAAAAATCCAGGAGGTTAGGTATAAGTTTCCAAACCAATCTTTATTTTTCTATTTATTCAAAAAAAATTCTTATTAAAATTTCATTTCAGTATATTAAAATAATAACATAAATATAATTATTATATGTTCATGTTATTCTATTGAGGTAAAACTATTAACCACCCTACCATTTTCATTAAGAAAAATAAAAGCGTGAATCATGTGTTCATTGCCCTTCCATTGGTGGAATGGATTTAGATAACAGTTGGAGAATAATTATGTTGTAGACAACAAGTTGTGCTTAGATATTTGTTTAATTGGTTTACATAATTCAAAAATATGGGATTATTTACTATAGTCTATTTTTTTCCGTAAAGAGAGATTTATAGATCTTGATTCGAGGACTCAATTGTTCCTCAAAAAAGATAAGGTCACTCCCTCAATAGTGGACAAGGTAGATAAAAATAGATATGTTTTTTCCAAATCTATTCAAGAAGATCCATGACCTGAGAATATTTATCCAAAGTTTTATGACATATTTAACCATATGATTAATTCCCTAGTTGACCTCAATCCAATAGTACGCATTCCCTTGGGGTCAGTGGGAATTGAGAAGCTTGCAAATGTTACTGCCTTCGAACCTTTCACAAAAAATTTAAATTTTTCTCCACTACAAAGACTATCTGGTCTAGTGGTTGAAATAATATTTAAATGGTGAGATAAGAGACAAGTTTGTGTTCTTTAATGGTCAGTAATGGATGGTATTAATCATTTTCATGGTATTTATGGTTGAATCAATGTTTTGAAAAGGTCAATCCAAAAAGGATCTTTTATATCTTAAATCTATGTAAATATTTTCAATTCCTAGGAAATGGGGGTAGGTTCTAGACCTTGTTGATCCTGATGATCCCTTTACAGTAGAGAAATTTCCACATGTATTTGAATTAAGTGTTGGTTATTCCTTTCATTTTCTAAACATAGAGAAGAGAAATTCATCGGTAGGTAACATCACAACTCAGGGAGGAAGAATGGGTTGAAGGGAATCTTGTACCCATAGAGATACATTCTAGCCAAAGGTAATTAATCAAAATGGTTGATGGAATATTTTTAAATCCCCAAACCCATGTTGTTAATTTTATCCTCTATGTAAAGTCCAATATAGATGGACTATCTCTTAACTTCTAATTAGAAAGAACTTGTAGGTCAAGTTTCTATGGAAGAAGAGATTTAAATTTGTGTGATAGAGGATCCCAACTGAATTCATAGAGACTATATGGTGGAAGATCTTTCCAACAATGTTGAATTATTTGGGATTTTATGAATCAGAATAACAAATTTTGGAGTTTTCCATTATAATTAAGGCCAATATTGAGGGTTCTAATCAGTTGTTTAAGAGACTAATTCTAGAGAAACCACTATAGAGTTGTGCAATTGGATCCACAAGTAGGACCCTATTTTGATAAGAGTATTCTATGATAGGTAATTATAATGAAGGATTTAATTAAAACATGTGACCTGGTGGATTATTGGTTTGAACAGCTGATCAATGAAGACCTAGATAAAAAGGTAAATGGTCGTAAATAGAAATTATATTAGGACTGGGATTATAAAAGTATAAAATATGATATTAATAATTATACTATGTCTTATAGTGTTTTTTCTATGTTGGACATTTTTAGGATTCTCAGTTTTTCCTTAAATGTCAATAAAAAAAATAAAATGTCAATTTTCAATCCCTACCCACCTTAAAAAAATATAAATTTAATGGATTTAATATATGTTTATGATATTAATGAAATATCTAATACTCTAAAACCATAAAATGATGGAAATTTTGGGAATAAAATTTATATTTATGATATTATTAAGTTGTTTTATATTTTAAAATCAAAAACAATATTACTCAATTTCCCAATTCAATAGAAAATGAAACCATCAACAACATGTACATGAGGACTACTTCCTGCATGGGTGATTGATTTATGTTTTTATTTTAAAAATTTATTTACAAGGCCAAACACGAGAGTGGAAATAATGAATATATATTATTTTTATAATATCATTAATTTTATGACATAAAAAATTTTATAACATATTGTTGATATGATCAACAAACGATATCATAAATATAATAATATAAAAAGAACACTAAGAGTGAAATCATTAATTATATTTATATAAAAATTTAATATCCCCATATTTTTATTATTCTTGCATTTTATTTTTGAAATATCATTTAAATAAATAATTATGATATAATT
Organism: Viscum album; assembly: GCA_963277665.1. NCBI lineage: Eukaryota > Viridiplantae > Streptophyta > Magnoliopsida > Santalales > Viscaceae > Viscum > Viscum album. The sequence goes on from OY728128.1 coordinate 1,736,555,225, forward strand.
ATTCTATTACTGATGATATTAAAACTAAATATATTAATAATCATTAATAATCATGGTATGCTCATGATTTGGTCGGTTTAAAAACCTACTAGAATAGTGAAATATATTTATATCATTTATGTTTTTAAGCATATTTACTATTATAATATTATATAAATATATAAATAATAATTTTTTGTATTCTTTAAAAAAATCAATATTAAAGTCATTCACCAAGATAACAAACTTCCTCAGTTGAAAACATCTGAAAAGTATTTGCAGTCAATTTCACATTCTGGCATAAAGACTAAAGTAATCATTAATGGAAATTTAGATATAATAAATTAATATAATTATTAAATTATAAAAACATTAAGGATTTTTAGTTATTATTTATGGAGTATAAATTAATATTGATTTCACCCAATATAAACTTCTACAAATGGAAAGAACTATAAACACCCTATGTGAAAAATAATTAAAAAAATAATTTATGTACATTTATAAAATGATTATAAAAGGAAATAATAAATAACTTTTATATGGATAAACTTATAGATTAGTATACTAATATATTTAGTTTAGTTTTATATGGAGTTAAATGACATTCAAATAAGATTGTAAATAATGTATGGATTTATTTGTCTCATATTTGAATCCCATGACAAATGATTAAGCTATGTGACATGTTTTCTTTTCAATGGATTAAATATTTATTTAATGTAATTCTTTATCATTTATATATTTTATTTAATGGAAGTTATTATTTTTTAATTTTTTTTCAAGTCAATTAGTTTTGATTAAAATGATACTCAATCATTAATGGTTTCATTATCACAGATCTAAATCCTTTAAGTCATGTTTATACTATACACCATGATTCCTTTTCAATTGTGTAGATACTACAAAATTTTATTTTTGTATCATGATACTATTTTATTTTTGGATAATCAATATTATATATAAACATTTACCTATCATTCAATTTTTATTATACTATTGAAAATCCTTTATGGTGTTTTTGTAACTAAATTATTTTCCATTCATAAATTAACTTTATTGCATATAATGAATCTTGATTGATCAATTCTACAATAATCTTTTTTTATATTATATTTTGTCCTTATTTAATCATTTTAAACCCAAAATTTATCTTTCTTGAGATATGTAAAAACTTTTATTATTCATTAATAATCTTTTTATGAACTTATATAACTCTTTCAGGTATTTTATTATCATATAAGGTCTTATGATATTTTATCAAGATATTTATGTCCTCCAAATATTTTACTTAATGATTATGAGATAACACTTTTGGATACACTATTTACCTTACTAATAATTTGATTTCTCCACTTTAAAATTTTCAAATTCCCATGATACGAAGATGATTGTAATGTGTGAGATGTCTTGAAAGGGTCTATAGGATAATGACTAGGAACAAAAGTTTTCAATTGATTTAAATTAATATGTTTATGTATCTAGTCTTCGAAAAACTAAACCATTTTCTCTTTCTATTATCAGAGTATTGTTCATTTATATTTTAGATTATTTTATATATTTTAGGTATTATTTATGTTACATTTGGTGTTAGGGATATATAGTATTAGTAGAATCCCTTGAGTTTTTTCAAGGTATAGGATGATATCCTAAATTATTTTAAATGTCTTGATTAGGTGGTTTTCCTAAGAATAAAACCCTATTAATATACAATAAATTGTATGTGGATATGAAATTGATGCACATAGGGTTAATCAACATGAAAAGGATTGGTTATTCATTGACCTAGTAATCACCCCGATGAATGATGAGTGGGCCTAAAATTACACAAATTGATAAATATTCCTATGGTATATAATTTATTAGATCATATGATATTCATGGATCACTATGAAGGATTTATTTCCTTCTTAAATTTTTGGATTATGTGGAAAATCAAAAGATATTCAAACATAATGTAAGCTAGGAAGAACCATTAGACTTATAATATTAATAATGTATGATATAGTTCCAATGAAATTTTAATAAGATTAAATGAGTGTTTCATTAAAGGAATAAATTCGGGGATTGAGAATTTATATTCACATTGTTTAATTGTTCAATATTTTATAATAATCATTTTGGTTTTAGTATTTGATTGAATCAATATCCGGGAAATGAAGTGATGAAACGTTTTCACCTTGTAACTCAAAACAATCATATTAAGAATAATTAATTAGCTATTATTATCAAAGATTGTGAGCTGAATATTTTAGAATAAGAAATATATTGAGTATTAAATGAATCTATTGTCTTATTCATTTAGTGAAAGATAATTAAATTTATGAGGATGGAATTTATTTAAGGGGTGGAAGGAAATGACATGGGATTTTAGATCCTTAAAAAACAAACTATGTTGTATAACATATCTTAAATGTTACACCAAACATTAAATAACTACTTATTAATAATATATTATTAATAGCTCAATTATTAATACTATAATAGTAATCCATTAATTTTAATTACCTTTAAATATTAAATAATTCATATGTGTGAATATTGAAATGGTTACATTAAATAAAATCTATGTTCTTTATAATATATATTTTTCATCAAAAAGTTATTATTCTAAAAAAGTGATTTAAATTTTATATGTTTAAATTAGTTTTTTAATTTCTCAAAATAAAATTATCATAGTAATTTCTTTGGATATTTATGTTAGGTGAATTATGGAAATATAGGTTAATGTCATTACTTTTATAAAATTACATTCTCATACAAATTCATTAATTTTTTAATCAATTTATTATAACATTATATAATACAAATTATAAAAATTTATTTTAAAATAATTTTTCTAATTGACAATCTCATGCATAAAATTTTTACAATTTATGAAGGGTTTTAATAAAAAGAGTTTTTTGAGAGTTTTCTTTATTTAATTATAACATCTTCAAATTATTTTTCTGTTTATTTATTTTCCAAATAAATACTCCTCTAAATTATAATATTTATTTTAAATTCATTAAAAGGAATTATAATGAAATTATTACCCAAATCATGAATATTTTTTCAAAAAAATGAACTTTTTGAAATAATTGTCTTTCGGGTGTTACATGAGTTTATATTAATATTCATTTTCCACACACATTAGATTTTTATTTTATAAATTAAATTTCATATTTATATTATGTGGGTAAAATTTACATAATAAGGATCAATTCATTTAGACTAATGTATGATAATTATTTTTTTAAAAAAATAGTGGTGAAAAATATAGTGGAAAATTTATTAACAATGGAAGTTAAGGTGAATAAAATATTTATAACATGTTTCTATGTCAAATTTGAAGGTGTTTATCATAATCAATTTCCATAAAATCAATTTGTTATCATTTTTTCTGGAAAATGTTTTCATAGAGACTTTCCATTATTGAATATTTTGGGTATTTTTAAAACATATCTCATGTTTTCCCTTCTAAATGGGGTATGCCTCCCCTCATTATCCTCACACAAAAACCACTATTTTTCAGCCCAAAATATACTCAAATATTCCGAAAAAAACTTATCTAACATAATAATTTTCTCATCTTCTAAATATTCCACCCATTATTTTTTTAACAAAATTCACAAAAGATATAATCCCAGAAGTGAAGTAAAAGATATAATTATGATATTAATTAGATATTTTAAATCCTAAATTGATATTCCATATAGTTCCTTTTCCCCAATCTATGGAAATTGAAATCATTAATCATGTGTATGTGTAGACTGTGCCACCACGGGATGATTGATTTCTGTTTATCATTATAGTTCTACATTAAATAGATGTACATGAGAATGTATTTAAAGGATAAATAGTATGTTTTTATGTCATTTAGGTTCTATAATTAAAATTATTGAACTTATAAATGATATTATCATAAAAATATAAAAAATTCAATTGTTTAAAACAAACTTAAAAAGATGGAAATAATTAATTAAATTTATATAATATTTCCATATCCATTACTTATTATTATTTTAAAATTTAAATTATTATATATCAAATAAATAAAAACTAAATTATATCATTATACTAATATTTCAATGATATTACCACTAAATAACTTTATAATCATTATTAATTGTCACATGTTCATGATTGGATCGATTTGACCACCTAATTAAATCGTGATATGAAATTATATCATGGGTGATATTGAAAATAGAATTTATAGTATAATATGATATAAATAAATAAAAATTATCTTCATTTGTTTATAATGCATCAAAATTTAATTCATTAATTATGATATCACCCTTTGAAGGTTATAATTTGTAATAAAAAATTAGTCGTTGTTAATTTCACCATCTAAAATTAAGAAATAAAATAATCATTAAAGAATATATATAATTCATAAGTAATTATAAGATAGTAATTATAGTTACATTAATGTTATTTGAATGATTATATTTTTCTGATTATTTAATATATATGTCGCTCTTATGAAACTTCTATAAAGGAAAAAATTATAAACAGATGATGTTGGATAATTGGTGGAAACTAACTAATATATATGTACAGAATGATTATAACCATAAATTATAAGAATTTTTATATATTAATATTTTTCTGAAATATTATATTATCATATTTATATTTTTTTTATATAAGGATTGAGTGAATCCGACTAATATGGGAAATAAGGTAATGGTTTCTTTCTCTAAAATTTAGACCCTTGAGATAAGTTTAAGCTATACATAATGATTCCATTTTTATGGATTAAATATTTATATAATTATAGTTATATTCAATATTATTTTATATTAAAAAATATTCAATGTTTTTTTAATTTTATACTGCTAATGGTGTTTTAATTAAGAATTTACTCAATATATAAGGGTTTTTTGTATCAAATATAATAGCTTTGAGGCATTTTAAATATACACACCATGTTTCATTTTAAATGGTGTATATACTTCCAAATCTTCATTTCTTATAATTATAGTTTTATATTTCATGAAATTAAATGTTTTATTTAAGGATATATCTTTCATGGGATTTTGATTCTAATGTTACAATGGTTGTATGTAGTTTTTGTGAATCCAATCATTTACTTAGGTTATAATCACTCTTCATTGATTATAATCATTTATTTCTAAACTATTCGACATTATAATGATGTAATGTTGTATTTTCATCATATTTTCTAGAAAAATCATTTATAAAACCTAATTATTATACTTTTATGATGTTATTTTCTCATTAAAATTATATCTAGTTAATAAAAATTCCAATTATTTTTAATGGACTTTTCTTCTTTATACATGTTGTTTACTTCCTAAAAATATTACGCATTTTTGAAATCAACTTATTATTATCTCAAGTGATCCATTTAATCGCCATAATTATTTCTGATGGAAATTTTTATTATCCTTTTAACAATGTAAATTTTTAATAATGTAATTTCAAAGTGGGGAAAATGTTTTTCCATAATTTCAAAATATAATGATGTAATTTTATCTCCTTATTTTCTACTAAAAACAATATTTCATTTTTGACTATAATGTTTTAAATATTTCTTTAAAATTAAATTTTTTAAATCAATATTCACATAAATATTTCTCCCAAACATTATTTCTAATGAAATTATGTTTTAGTCATCCATATTATGTTATTATTCTTCATATGAAATGAGATTTTGATATCTGATGAATTCTTATTTTCATACTATGTGATATATTCACGAAACCTTTTTCTCCAATATTTATTTAATATTTTAGGGTTATTGAGTTTATATGGAACAAAAATATAAGGAAGATAAATTGTGAGTTTCTATGTCACCCTCAATTTCATTGGTTTAATATTATATATCATGATATAGTAAGGCATGGATATAATAATTTTGTTCACACATGCAATAAAATGATTGTTTATCACACATTTTATTCAAGAACATAAAATATTTATTCACAGAGGGGTGTGAATAATTTTTTCCTCAAATATTTTTAACTATATTTATGGTTTTGCCACACTATTATGTTTTTTATCAATTTATGCCATGTTCCTATGTTTTTTACCATGTTATTACAACTTTAATTGATGGATTTTCCATGAAATTATATGTTTTCATAATCAAGCATTATTTTTAAAATATTCCAAACTTTTATATCATAGATGAATAATTAATGATTAGTTATATGTGTTTTATCCAAGTTCATACTTTTATGCTTCCTTAATAATATATTTTTTATCTTATGTTGATATAATAATTTTTTTTATTATCATACATGGTCTTATGAAATTTTATCAATATATTTATATCTTCTACTTATTGGTGTTCATGATTGTGATCTAATACATTGTGATATTTTTTTTACTTCATTGATAATTAGACATCATCCATTTATTATTTTTATAATCCCATGGTTATTGTGCAGATTTATCAGGTGTGATGTCATTAAAGGGTCTAGAGGAGCATGATTATGTAAGAGATTATGAAATTGTTGAAAAGTAATATTATTTCTTACATAATATCCAAGAAACTATTCTTTTTACCTATGGGTTATGAGAATATTTTTAAGATTTATTATTTAAATAATGTCATTAATTTGTAATTTTTTATGTTAAGAAATGGTCATGAAAATAAGGATATATATAAAACATGTTTTTTTAAATATAGTCAGATACATATAACCTAAATATCAAATCTTGATTAAATAAAGGAAATAATAGATTATAAAACTTTCAAACTAAAACATAATCATTGGAGAATAAAACAGATGTGGTTCAATGGGTTAGGATCATATAATTTTCTTAAAGGAAATATGATCATAAAAAATCTCAAAATAAAATGGGATTGTAACATAAATGCCTTTGGGAATTAATAAATTTTTAATTGAGACCCCTTCAAAATATTAAAATTGAAATGAAAATTTAAATATAATTATTAAATAAATATTAAATATATAAAATTTTAATTCAGTATCATATACATTATATAAATGAAAATACCTGTATAATATAAAACATTTCATAATGGTGTGGAATTTGGATAAAAATCTCCTGACCTCATGTACAACAAGATTTACATGAGCATAAACCTCATAGAAAATAAATTTATATTTATTATAAATATATTACTGTATTCATAGTTATCTTGTAATACATGATTCACTTATAACATTATATCTCTAATTATTTAATAATTATTTATTAAAATCATCATATCATGAGTTAACTTTCCAATTTCTCATGTATGATTTCAGTTGTTTTAGTCCTTACATCGCAGTCATGATTTCATACTTCCAAAAATATTATTCATGATATAAATATAATATTCTTTAGTATATAATTTTTTATATCAATTAAATGAGGCTGTATTGAAAATTGAATTACATCACTTCATTGAGATTGTAGTCTGTACCTACTGACGAGTGATGTATTCAAATTCTTATTTATGAAATAAAAGCTTGTTAAATAGTAATTCACCATCATAATACCATAATTTTATAATATATATCATATATATTTAATAAATCAATCAATAAGAACATCTATATAAATCATAAATGAAAAAATAGTCACATCACATAGTGGAGGTGGTAGTCCACACGTACGCATGAACAATATTATGAACATACAATAGATGAGAGAGTTAGAATGTAGATAATATTTTCCCATTGACTAAAATTAATAATGTTATACATGTCATATATAATCATAAAAATCATCAATATAACCATCTATGATAGAAAATGATGAAAAATAATATACATCAGTCTTGGAGATGGTAGACCATAAAAACACACTAGTGTGAAATAATTTTATAAAGGGATATCTGATAAACATATAATTTTCCTTATATTTTAATAATAAAAATTAATAATTCCAATATTACTGATGTAACTATGATAATATGGTTATATATTATTTGGAGTATGTAGAAGAATAAATAGACATACAAGAATTTAGTGAAGATGATTACATCTTCTTTTAGAATCCTTATTTGGAAATCTTCTTAAGGATACTTGGTTTGGACAATAAAAAAAGAACTATTATAATGTGAATATGTATGTTTAGATATGTTTTTATTAGGTTTTGGTTGAGTTGAGTGCATCATAAAGTGTGAGGTTGAGAGGAGATGTGGTTTACTTTTATAAGTTAGGTGGGTGGGAAACCTATTAATGAATGAAATATTAATATATAATATGTGTATAACTCAGGTAAAATAGCACTAACTTTTCATATTCTCTACAGTATATTGTCTAAGGTGTAAATGAAATAATCTAATTATATTTCAATAAGTTTAAGCTATTTTTTGATCCTTTTAATTTTATTAACCACTCATTATCCATTTTTATATTAACTATTTAACAAAATACTTAGTCATTAAGGGTTAATAATGTCATTCTAAAAGGAGAAGTGGATTGTAAGTGAAATGTTTTTTATATGACATACTATTTATAATTCATTTGAATAAATATAATAATTTTATGGGTTTTAAAACATTTAATTAAATATTATTTAAAACAAAATATCCTTATAGACATTTTTAATACTATTATCATAATTTTAATTTAAAATTATCAATACTTCTATAGAGTTCAAATTTTAATATTTAAAAAGTTAATTACCGTTTATATATATATATAAATCATGAGTGAATATAAATTATAAAAAAAACCTTAAATAGTTTGATTATAATTACTTATACTTTTAACCTACTATCATAAGTTCTAGGGTTTTATCAAGAGAACAAATTAAAGATCAATCATTTATATTCTCTTTGACGACCCAAAAATATAAATTAAGAACCTTTTATTTGATAGAATCTATGACATGTGGCACCAAGCATGTAGGGTAATATAATATAATTAGACTCTTTTATATATTTACTATTTAAAATAGATTTTATATATTTCAATACATTAAACAGTAAGTTATCTTCTGTTTCATACAAGATCAAACTTTCTCGATAGCTTGAATTACAAACAAGGGAAACCTTCCATGATAGCTTGTATTACATGAAATATCAAGTTTCACCAAATAAAAATTTATTGTTAAAGTATTAACATTTAATATATTATGATATAACCTAGCCATTTTGTTACCGATTATTAATATTATTAGCAAACTTATAAAAATCTATGTTTTATGTAATTATTAAATGAATTCATGGGTTACAAAATAATGAGAAACAAAAATAATAACCAATTGGATAAAAAAAAGAAATGTTATTATTTTTATACTTCAAAAAAAAAATTTCTTAATATACATAATTAATTAAAATTACTGAATGATTTTAATGAAATATAAACGTAATATATAAAATCAAATATTTTTATATTGATTCATTGGGTTTGATATTCTTATGATATGAACAAACTCTATTTTAATCATAAAAACATATATTTTTTTAAAAGGTCAATCTTACCGCCTTTTAAGGGGGAACCCACTATAAAAATTATTTCAGAAAATTTAATAGACAAAATATTTCGAAATAGAAAATATAATTTAATTAAATACATATAAATAAGTTTATGATAAATTATTGATATTTTTCAAAAACATTTAATTTTTTTAATAAATAGTATAAAAATTATGAATTTTAGTTCAAAAAATCTTTTTCAAATAATTTATTTATAAGGGTAAATTATAATATTAGTTTTTTAATTAAAATTATATAATTATTTTATAAAATATTAAAATTATTTCATTGGAATCAATTTAATTTTTAAATTTATTAAAAAACCTAGCAAACATTCTAATGTTTTTACATTAAAAACATGCATTGTCTTCCCACCTACGATATGAATTTTAAAATAATTTATGCCACATATATGATTGTAATATTGAAAAATTTATTCGGTTTTTGGATTATAATAATTTATAATGTCTAATAATACCAACTTTGTTTTTTTAAGAAAATTATTAGTGACAGTAATAAAACTTAATTACAATAATTAAGGCATAATTAAGCATAATAAAGGACTAAACCTTTATCTTAGGGGCCCAAATGACCAAGCGACTTTCCCAACACACACAAGTTGTCCATAGATAATCCATTAACCTTCCATTATTTTTTTAGTTGGTTTGTTATGTCTTTTTTTGAGTAAGAACATGTGTACAACAAATTTATTTTCAAAAATACCAAGTGAGTCCTTTTCCTCCATTATACCTCCCATTGACATTGAGTCCTCCACTATTTTCATAAATCCTTCCAAAGAATCCTTTTGGTTCAAACCAAATGATGTTACCCGATTAAGAGGTAACATATTTACTTAGGATTTTTAGTTTTATTAAAAATATAAAAACCCTAAACACTTATTATTCAACATTCTAAAAATTTATACTAAATATAATAATATGTTTTTATGTTATGTTTTCTACCTACACTTTCACAAAAATCCATGTAATGGGAAATGCATATATTGTTTCTAGGTATGGTGAACTAATGCCTCATGAAATGATGATTGTTCATTTTTCCTTTTCCACCTCTCATTGGGGACATTATGATGGAAACGCTATTTATATATGATATATGATATTTATTATTTTTTTATAATTTTATAATCCTTTTATTACACACACCATTAATACTTTCTATTTTACATCAATAAAATAACATCGTTTGAGGAAGTGTGGACCATCGCCTCGTCAAAGCGATGTGATTCATTCACACTATACATGGAAGATATAAAAGATTGTTTTAATTAAAAATATGTGACCTAAAATAACAATATATTATATTCATGACATAATTACATTTTTTAAATAATATATATATATATATATATATATATCAGGTTCATTATTACCTTTTCACACACACAAAAAGTGATAATTTCATTTGGGGACGTGTGTACTACAACCTCCTCGACATGGTTTTATTCCATTTAAATCACATTAATTATATATATAAGTGAATATGATTAAAAAACGTGATATTTATTATATAATTATCATTATGAAAAGTATAGTGAGTTACCTAACTTCTTTTCATAATGATCATTGAAGGACCTACGACTTCCATATGAAGTGTCACTCTTCTACGATGGTGATCTAGGTTAGCTTCCCTAACCCTCCTCTGCCATTTCAAAACACCTCTGTGATAAGGATTCTTGGGAACTTGGTCGATAGTTTCATGTGTTTGGATATCCATAATGAAGCTATTTTTCATCCTGTTAAACCATGAGTCTATGTAGAAGTGGATGTGTCAAGAGTTCTATTCGATAATGTTTGAATCACAGTAGGTAAAGAGTTTCGGTATAAGTAGTTTATGGTTTACAAATCATGGTCCTATTTTTGTGTTTTATGTAAGCATATGGCCCATTCATTGTTAGCATGTAGACAAGGTTCTTTGAATCCGACCAGGTATATGGGTGTAGACAATATTATGATTACAGAGGTTGGTGTTGAGGCATCCTTGTCTAGATAGAAGTAGGTGGGAGTGGACACTGGGTCTAAATCAGTAACAGATGTCAATCATGTATCACAGGAAGAGAATCATTTGGTGTCCGAAATCTTTGGTAACTCGAGGAATGTTTTGGAGTACCCCACCTCCTTTTCATGCTCTTTTAGGGTTAGAGGGCCCTAATGTGGAGAAGGTGTGGCCTAATAGTGGTCATTTCTTGTGGATCCACACATGGTGGATCAATGAGGTTTTGTGACTCCCATGGTTGTTTCTATTAGACGAGGCAGTGCATTCCAGGACTAGTACCTTTTAAAAGGGTCTAGCTAAGGCCTCTAAGTCACCAAGGGAGGGAAAATCATCTGGTTTTAACGTTATGAAGTGTTAAGAGGTGGCCACTATTGCGATGAGTAATAGTTTTGATGGGTTGTTGCATGATAATCCATTTTAGGAGGTTGACATTGACCCAGTTAGCCATTTAATGGATCAAAAGGGGGCCTATTAGAACAATTCTAGTGATGAGGACTCTGAGGATTCATCCGGAGATATTTAAGGTGACAACCACGGTGATTGGATTTCATGCCCGAGATGCAACAAGAACCAGAGGGGTACTCATAATGTGAGGATGGATTATTCCTTTTTTGCCTCCACCAAGGGAGACCATATCAGCAAATAAATTGAATGTATGTGTTCCTCCCTCTAATTTTGATTCTATAAATCATCAGTATCTTGGTGTGGTGAGTGACTCTTCTGTAGAGTTGCTTATGCACTTGGAATAAGAAATTATTGATTCTATTTTGACTATTAAGGCTAATAAAGAATAATCTAACAAGATAATGGAAAGGTAATTAAGGGTGGTTACCAATGAAGAGAAAAGTAACTAGATTGTCAAGAAAGATCTAATATAGAATAAGGGATTTAATTCTAGAAATATTAGTCAAGATGAGTACATCCAGTCTTGGGACAAGCTGGCGTGTCACTTAGAACACATTTTTAATAATGATCCATATTTGTAGGTTAGTACTATTTCATAGAAATTATATAGGGAGATAAAATCTAATAAACTTAAGATACCCTTTAATGGTTTTGTTATTTCCTTTAGTGCTTGAACTATAGTTTCTCACTTTTCCCTTAAAAGTGTTTTTTATAATAAAAATTTAATGTTCTGTTAGTCGTTATAAAATTATAATTTTTCTATATCATTTAATTATTATTATTCTAGAGATGTTATATATTGTCCACATTGAAGACAGTTGAACTACCAATGTGTTTTTGTCACATAAACTAAATTTGGTCAAAACACCTGATATAAACATAATTGTTTAAATAGTTGTACAAAAAATAGTATTAATTCAAATAAAGGTAATGATAAACATGAAATTTTTTCTAAAGAATGTATAAAATTAACATATGTTTATTATATAAGAGGTTAAATGATGTTCACTGAAAAGTAAAATCAAGGTAAGGGATTCTAATCTGACTTTTTACACCTTTGAGATAAATGTAATGTCCACCGCTTTTAACTTTTTTGTGGTGTATATACTAGATAATGTGTTATAATATATTATTAAAACGATTTAATTCATGGTATTTTATACTTTCATTTGAGGTTATTTCTCCATAATTATTATAATTTAATTTTTTTTAACTGCTATTAGACTCTTTAGAATGTTTAATGATTTTTTTCCTCAATAATAATTTTAATTATCTTTTCATATTATTTCCATTGAAGGAAATTATATGAAAATTATTCAACAAAAACATACATTTTCTCTCAAATGTTTATCCATGACCATTTTAAAAAATTAGTACCATTTATTTACTCATTAATACACAAAATGTTTAAGAAAATGTTTTTCAGAAAACTGACTTTGTTTCTCTCTTTAGTCGAAGAACCTATTTTATTCTAAAAACCTTGTTTTAATAAAAAAATTAAAATGTTTTTAAAATGGTTTGGTAGAGAAAATTTTACACCTTTGTCTTTTACTAATGTTTTCAATGGACTATTCTTTTCTCTTTCTGAATAAATCAATTTTTAATCCTTTTTACCATGAAAAAGAAATGTTCTTTTATGGTATTTAAGGATTTACCCACCATCATTCCTATGGATCTTCCTTTTCATGTTTAAAAGGATAACTATTAATAAAATTTTTTGTTATGTTATATTTAGTAAAATGGTTTTTCAAAAGTTTTTTTGGCACAAAAATTTATTTCCCTCGATAATGTTCTTGAAATAGCTTTTTATAATATTTCCATTCATCAACAAAAACAACCCTTTATTTTACTCTACTTGGGTTATGTTGTATTTATTATGTCCTTAATATTCTTCTGGATGGTTTATGCACTACTACAAAATGGGGAAGGGAAGCGCTACCCGTTTATCAGCACTAAAAAAAGAACTGATAAACGGGGGCCTTTATCAGTGCTAAAAAAAGTGCTGTTAAAAGTGACCATTTAACAATGCTTATTTTAGTGCAGATAAAGGCGCCCCTTTATCAGTGTTTTTTTAGCAATGTTAAAGGGGACCCATTTATTAGTGCTTCTTTTAGTAGCACTGATAAAAGGGTTCTTTATCAGCACTTTTTCCTAGCGTTGATGACTTTTTTCTTTTAAAAAAATTAATTTTCATGAAAAATAATATATTGTTATATATGTATACTTATATTGATATAAATATAATATATATTTTTTAAATATGTTTTAGATAAGTATAAATAGACTATTACATTTAATATATAAGAAATTTGGTGAAAATGGATTTAAAATATTTTAAAAAATATAATTAAATATTAATTTTCTAATTACCGTCGATTAAAAAACATTTAATAACAATTTTAATACACAAAAAATTAAAAAAATAATAAAAGATCTAAAATAAGTTGAAAATGTAAGTCAAAATTCAAATGGACATAACTTTTGATCCATGTGTATGTTTCAGTTCTACAGCATATCTAAATGAAGCCTTCAACAAGATCTACGTTATGGTGACCCAAGCGAAGCTTCTGTCACATTTTTCAAGTCCAAAAAATGCCTAAAAGGCCTCCAAAACTAAGTTTTTATTCCAGAAAACCCGATTTGTTTTTTTTTTCAAACAAGTATAACCTTTGATCCGGATGTCCGTTAGGCCTATAACACATATAATATCAATGATTGTTTCATTTTCTTCGATTTTACTTGTTGTTGAGTTTAAACGATCTTCTAGATTATATGTTATAGTCATTTTAACATTCTATGTCTTTTCAAATACACACACACGCATATATATTTATATATATGTATTTATTCATAAATATATATATGTGTGTGTGTTTGTTTGTATCTTTTTGTGTGTTTTATATATGTATTTATTTATTTATAAACATACATAAAAACATATTTTATAAATGTATTTAAAATTAATCTTATAAATGTATATTATTATACAAATAAATATATGAATAAAAATTACAACTAAAAATATAAATATAAATTAATATAAATATAAATTAATATACAAATAAATATATATATACTAATATATGAATAAATATATATATATTAATATAACTGAATATATTTATATTAATATGAATCTATATTATTATACAAATTAATATAACTATATATATAAATAATTATAAATATGTATGTATTAATATAACTAAATATATTTATATTTACATGAATTTATATTAATATATGAATAGATATAACTATATATAAAATAAAAAGATATATCATTAAATAGAAATGAACAAAATGGCTTAGTGGTAAAGGTGCAGGAGCACTAGGGGGAGGTCACGGGTTCGAGTTCTGGTGGAAGTAAGGAGGTGCACGCGGGGGGGGGGGGGAAGTGTTGGTCGCGCGGGCAAGGGCAGCGCGCTGTAGTGGTCCAACTAGCGATGATAAAGGGGGCCAAGCACTATTAAAAGCACCGCCTCCAAATTATATATTCTTTTTTATTTTTTTATTTTTTTCTGACTTTTTTCAGTGGTTTTTAAAAGCGCTGATAAAGGGGTCTTTTATCAGTGCTAAAAAAAGCGCTGATAAAGGGCCCCTTTTATCAGCGCTTTTTTAGCGCTGATAATAGGGTTCCTTTATCAGAGCTTTTTTAGGGCTTATAAAAGACCCATTTATCAGCGGTTTTCTGAGCAATGTTAAAAGGGACCCCCCTTTATCTTCACCTCGATTAACAGTGCCTTTTTAGCACGGTTAATACACTTTTCTAGCACTAATAAAAGCCATATTTGTAGTTGTGATGATTCATTTGGAAAAGGATATTATTCATATTCACTTATTTTATTCCTTTTTTCCCCTTAAAATATTCAATTTTATAGGATAATTTAACAATTAATTTTACCAAAATATCAGCCTTTATCAAGGATGTGATTATTTCCTAAACTATATACCATTTTTTATCCAGAGTTTACATTAAATGTCAATTCATTATATGGTAAAATATTGAAAGCATTATATAAATTATTCAAAGCAAGTAATTTGATATGTCATATTGTTTATTCGATATGATGAATGTTTTGGACTTGCAATGCATCGGTGATCTCATTTGAAAAATTAGTTGTGGAAATTGAAAATATTAAAATGTTCTCTTTATGGTAAAGGTATTATGTGTGTATGGAACATGACTTCCACAATTAAGTATTTCCTTTATTAAAATTTCTTTTATTATTATTCATCCATGATATTTTTAATCAATATATATATATGGATTCATTTCAGATCATTTCATTGATTATATAGAATGTGTTTCAGTTTTCTACCATTCCATATTGATTTCTCCTTATTTGGTTTTTTTAATGGAATGTGTTTGTAGTTATTACATTACCAAATTATTTATGAACTTCCTTCTAAGATTTTTTATTACATGGTATGTGTGTTCTGTTATTTACCATGACATTATTATTTCTCTCATCGATTCATTGTTACTTTAGATATATTTTTTCTTTACAAGGAATTTGATACCACCATTTTTAGGTTTCTTTCCCCAAGAATCCAAGAAATGTACTTTGAAGGATATATAGAGATTTAATTTATGAATAAGAGTTACCCATAAAGTTATTTAGAAAGATGGAAATAAATTATGCTGTAATTAGTTTATTCATATGTATAAAATACTCATTTATGTATCTACTTTACCAAGACTAATAAACTGGTCAGTCCTTTAGGGATTCATTCCTTGTAATCATAAAAATTTAATTATTAGCAGAAACCAACTCTAGTCCATATGGGGTCGAGTTTCTAAGGTTAGTTTCAAAGTAAATTTAGTAGCAAACTTAGGAACTAGATTTAGGAAAACATAGGTTAGAGAACATAACCCAATGTTTGAGTTTGAAGATATGTATATAAGAACATCTTATAATTTTTTTAAGGTATATATTATGTGGGTATTTCATGAAATATATCCTTATATAGATAATACAAGTTGATGTGGTTCTGGTACAAATGTACCTAAGAGTAATAACTCTGAAAAGGTGTTCTGGGACTAACTTAGGGTAAACTAGTACATGACAACAGTCCTTACTACACAACTAGTTTGACACTACTTGGGTATATTCTTTAGATAATTTTCATTTTCTTTGAAAACCATTATGAATGATTTTGAAAATGAATATCCTAGGTTAAACTTAAGGTTTTTAAGATGAAAATAAGGTGTCATGATTTAGAAATCAAGAAATGATACTGTGGAAATACCCTAGACCAATGAATGGAATATTTAGAAATAAATGTATGAAGTATTTATGTATTAGGGTTGTATTGAAAACCACAGTAAAAAGTTTATTTAATGAGTAAAAAAATTTCAAGGATGTCCATTAAATTTATTTTGAAAGTTATATTAATTAGGTTTTAGAAAAGGACAACCTGTAAGTTGGTTAAAAACAAATCAAATATAACAATATTGTGGATCTTAAACCCATGATCGAAAGAAAATAAGGTTTTCTTTCCCACCACATATGTATGTAGTGTCTTAGATAATTTTCATTGTTTTTAGTTAAAAAATTTGACGAAAAAATGTTAATGATGAACCAGTAGTATCACTTTGGAGGATTAGAGATTAATCAATGATTGATTACCTAAATACCTTCTAATAAATAATTACACATTTCACCCATGTACATATATTTACTTTCCACTGATGTTATCCTACTTAGAGACCCGGTTATATGAAAGTCAATGTATTGTTGTCCCACCTGTGGGATGAACTTTAAAATAATTTCATCTGATTCAGTGATTTTAATTCAAAAAAATTGATTAAATTTTTTTTAGTCATAATAAGTTATAATTTATAATGATAAAAACTTTTTGACCAAAATAATTTACGAATGTAATTAAAATTAATTACAATTATTAAGGAATAATTATGTATAAAAAAGGACTAAACCATTATCTTTGGGGCCCAAATAACCTACCCACATTTCCAAAACAAATTATATATCCATACATCATCAATGTACCTTCAATTATTGAATTTATTTGGTTTTAATGACTATTTTTAGGTCAAAACCTGTTTATACCAAACTTTGTTTCAAAAATACCAATTGAGTTCTTCTCCTCTATTATAAAATGCCACCACCACTCCCCATTACTCACACCTCTCAAACAAGTTAAAAAATTAAAATATCATCCCAAATAGATTTTTAAAATCATTATCATCTACCTTGAATCCTCCCTTTGGTTATAAAGCCTTCCAAGAAAGCCTTTTTCATTAAACTAAAAGAAGTTTCCCAATTAAGAGGAAACATCATTCCTTATGCTTTTTAGTTTTATTTCCATTTAAGAACCCCTGAAATATTACTATTATATAATTTTATAACATAAGTAATATACTGAATATACTATGGTGTTTTTATAATAAGGGTTCTACCTACACGTTCACACAATTTCATCTAATGGGTAATGAAAATATTGTTTCTTTGTAGGGCGAACAACTGCCTCACGAAACAATGATTGTTTATTTTTCTATTGCCACCTCTCATGGTGGAAATTGTGATGGGAACACTGTTTATATATGATATATATGAGACTTATTATTTCTTTATTCTTATGTAATCCTTTATTACACATACCATTAATACTTTCCATTTTATGTTAATACAATAATATCGTTTGAGGAAGTGTGGACTACCTCCCCCTAAAAGTGATGTGATTTGTTCACACAATTCATGGAACGCATATAAATGATGGTTTTAATTAAAAATCGGTGACATAGAAAACCATTTATGATATTCATGACATAATTTCCTTTATGTAAATATTTTATATATATATATATATATCGTTTTCTTTATTACCCATTCACACACTTAAAAAGTGATAACATAATCCATGGTCATGTCCACTTCCACCACCTCGAAAGGATATGATTCTTTTTAAAACAAAATAATTATATATATATAGGTATATATTTTTAAATTGAATCTTTTTTTTGAAAAAATTAAATTGAATGTTATTTATGATATAATTATCATTATGGGAAGATGTGGTGTCACTTACCTACTTTCCATACTGATCACTGAAAAATAATAACGTTGCTCATGTGTATGTACAACCTACCATCTCTATGATCATAACGTTGAATCATTTTTTATAACCATATTTAATTATTCATTTTAAAAGTTTAATTAATGCATATTATTCTATGATTAGTTTTCTATAGATATTATATAATGATCCATTTTTATGATTTCTTACCTACAAATGTTTTTTTCCAAACATGAACCGAACTTGGTCAAAACACCCGATGTAAACTTCATTATTTAAGTATTTGTACAAAAATTAGTAATAATTGAATTAAAATCAATGATAAAAATGAAAAAGGTATTTTATAAAGTATAAAATTAAGATAATTGTATTATAAAAGAGGTTTAATGACCTTCACCCAAAGAAAGTTCAATGTAAGGGATTATTATCTCACTTTCTACATCTATGAGATAAATTTCATGTTCACCACATACATATTTTTGCGGTGTATCTACTACCCCCTTTTTTAATAAATAATTAACCATTTTATATTCCTTGAATTTTATAATTTCATTTAATTCTGTTCCTCCATGATGATTATGATGAAAAATGGTTCAAAGTGGTATGAGACACTTTGAAGTGTTTAAAGATTACATTCCTCAATAATAACGTTAATGATCATTTAATATTGTTTCCATTTTAGGAAATTATATAAACATTGTTAAATAAAACCATTAATTTTCAATCTTATGGTTATTCATGACCATTTTCAATAATTAGTACCACCTTTCCACTTTTTGGTATTCTAAATGATTTAGAACCTATTTTTCAGAAAACTCAACTTTGTCTCTCAATTTAGTCAGAAAACTTGATTTCTTCTAAAGACCCTGTTTTATTAAAATTTTATAAATTTTTTTTTAAAATTATTTGGTAAATAAAGTTTTTACCCTTTTGTCTTTTATCAAGTTTTTTAATAGATTATTATTGTCTCTTTATGAAAAATTAATTTTTGTAACCTTATTACTATTAAAAATGAATGCACTTTTATTGTATGTATGGATTTATCCACTGTCATTCCTAAAAATACACCTTTTGTGCTTAAAATTATAATTTATAGATAATTTTCTTCATTTATTTTCAAGGAAATTTATTTTCCAAAATTTCTTCAAAATTAAAGGATATTTCCCCTTAATGATGTTTCTAAAAGATCTTCTTATAATATTTCCTTTCATAAAAAAAACCAATTATTTTACTCCACCTGGGGTATGTTGTATTGATACTATAAATAATCTTCTTATGGATAGTTTATAAATTATTTCCCCAAAATATCCATATCATTTTTCATATATATGATTATTTCCTAAACCAAAGAACATTTTTTGTATGGATTTTAGTTTAAATTTTAAATTATTATTTGGGAAAATATTGATAAATATGTATAATTTATTCAAATAGTTATTTGATAAGAAATATTGTTTATTAAATATGAGTAATTTTTTGTACATGAAGTACATGGGTTGGGGACTATTTAAGGAAAGCCCTATGGGTTTGGGGCTGGTTAATGCATGCCCCTCTATTCATCGATAGTCTCATGGGATGAATTAGTTTCACAAATTAGAAAATATTAAATTGTATTTGATGGTAAAGGCATCATGTTTATGGGAAACAATATTTATAATAATTAACCATTACTTTTATTTATAATTTGTTTATTACTATTCAAATATGATATATTGTGTAGACATATCTATTGATATATTTCATATCAGTTCGTTGATTAGACTAAATGTATTTTAGTTTCTTACCATGATGTATTTATTTTTCATTTTTTCATTACTTGAATTACATGTGTTTCTAGTTATTATCTTATCTTTTTGTTTTTTACTTCCTTCTTAGTTTGTTTATTAAATGGTATATGTGTTCATTTATTTATATTTCCATAATTATTTATCTCATTCATTCATTATTTCTTTTGTTATTGTATTCCCTTACATGGTATTTGATTTCACTCTTATTCTGTTACTTTTCCTAGGAATACAAGAACTATAATATAAAAGATATTCAGTGATTTATTTGATTAATTAGAGTTATCCTTGAAGTTATTTAGAAAAAATAAAAAAAATTATGTTGTAATTAGTGAATTCATTTGTAATACAATACTCATTTATGAATCTAGTTTACCAAGACAAATAAACTGATCAGTCCTTTGGGTCATTCTTCCTTGTATTTATTACAATTTAATTAGTCACATACAATGGTTTTGGGGTATCTGGGGTCATGTCACATCATTCTCTCATCATCTATATAAAAATGGTAGGGATAACAATATACTTTATCGATTGAAAATTTAAAAATAATAATTTTTATATCATTGGTAACTTAGATCTCAATTTCTCTATTTAGAGTTTTATAGAACATGTGTCTATAATTATGAATTTTTTCTCATTTAGATTTTATAAGAATATAAAAAATCATGCTCATAAATTTTTGAATCATAAATATTAAAAATGAGCAAGAATCAAATCAAGTGAAAAATTGACATAATTTTTTTAATTAATTAATTATAATATTTGATGAGGTTATTAAGGGTCTCAAGGTATATTCATAAAGTTTAATGGAAGAAAATAAATCTCAAACCATCAAAATATCTTATACTTGGTTTAGATCTATTATGTGAAATCAGATTATTCACAATAAGCACATAATTATTATTTTGATTATATATTGTAAAACGTTTTCTATAGGGTTCTGTTTTGGATGAAATGTTCAAGAACAACTATAAATATGTTATATATATATCCATGATGAGGTTAAAAGAGTATAAATTGTAACATATAAATAGGTACAGTTTCTACTGAGTGGAAAAAGTGATCACTCACATAAGTCCATGTTTCCCCAATATATATATATATATATATATATATATACACTTTTCATTGAGTGTATGTGTTTTTTATCTAAAAACAAGTGAATAAAATAAAAAATAAATAAATAATATTAATGAATTTTTTAAAATGTTCTAATGTCCCACAAGTGGAAATATAAAAATAAAAAAAATCAATTTATTACTTTAAACTTATTTATATTTTTTAATGTGATCAGTGATTTAAACATTTAGCGGTTATTTATTGTAATTATTATTTTATAATGAATGATCATGTTATAGACTGGCCTATATTTGTTTTCATTATATTATCATTATAACATAAATTATATCAAAATTTTATATTTTTAATAAATTTTATTAAATTAAAATAATTTATTTTCATATCCTCTATTATTAATTTTTCATGTATAAATGAATGAATCTAAAATAATTTGTCCCAAACCATCAAAAATGGTTTTCCCCAAAAGCATGTGATTAATTTTAATATTCATGGTGATCCCATGATGACTTGTTCAAGGGTCATACCAGGTAAAATAAAAAATGTTTTATTACAACATAATGTAGTGTGTAACATTACATGTTGAGTTAAAATTAGGGTTTTTAACCTAATGTTATAGTTTGTTTATCACTACTAAAAAAACTAGTCGATATCTAAAAGTTAAATTATTTTTTCGTATTTATTATATCCTTTTATAGTTAATTATTTTATATGACTATAGTCACATTGACTAAAATAAATAACAAATACGTTTATATAAAAACTGAATTTTGGGAAAAAGATATTTTATGGGAAATTAATAATTTTATTTTTATTCATTTGTATGGTTTAATTTGACATACATTTTTATATAAAATTGGATTTCATAATCCATATTAATTATAAAACTCTCATAAAAAATATTATTTGAAAATATGTCTTGCATTTACATTAATTAGATTAAAACCATATATTCTAGTGCATATTGGGGAACGTTTTGTATTGTTTATAATTATTATATATTTTTAATAAAATCAATTATTTAATTTAAAAAATTATTTATATAGATAAAATTCAAAAGCATTTTTTGTGAAATTTGGAATAAATATTGGTTAAAATTCATTTATTGTTTTTAAGGATTGGTTATTAGATTAAAAATATAAAGATCGTAATTTTAGTAAATATTGAATAACTAAACCATAAATTAATACTTTCATGGGGTCTCATAGATATATTTAATGTTAAACATCAAATGAATTGTTTTGAAGTTTTAAAATTGTGTGAATTTCTATTGAATTTGAAAGATTACAAAAGATATGCTTTTAAAGAAGGAAAAATAGGGGTGTTGGTTTGGTTTGGATACAATGCATTTAAATGGTGATTTAAGTATATTTATGTCTAAATATTTGATATCTTAATAAAATAATGGGAAACACATATCAAGGCCATCACCCATGTAACATCAAATCAAGAAGATGGATGAGCTCAAGAACATCTTAGTCGAGAGGGATATAAAATCCACGTACATGTGATCGCCCTTATGACAATGAATATGTATATGTGAAGGCTGATAGGTGTGTGAGTTGGTGATTTGGGGAGATGGGTTATTATCCTTTTACATGTGGGTTGACATGGAATGTTTTAGGTGAGAACAATTTCTAGACTAATATTATTGGCTGGTTGAGAGGGATCAGGTTAATAAACCACATAGAAGAACATATTACATTTTCATATAAAATAATAATAAACATTGGTATTGTTCACATCTATGGAGGCACATGCGTGAAGTGAAAAATGAAATTTAAAAGATTATCTTTAACCCCCTTCCCATTATTTTATACACACTATGGGTTTTACACCATACCATTACACAATACATTTCTTATTTAGAAGGATCTACATATAGATCGATATTTTCCATGTGCATGACTTTAAAGATATAATTAATACACAGAACCAAAACTTATCATGATTTCAATATCACATTATTGAATATTTTGGATCTTTATATGAAGAATTTGGAATTAAAATTTCACAACCCTAACTCCAGTAACCCCAATCAAGTGTCTATATTATTACATTTTTACTAGATATAAGACATCATTTCCAAATGGATCGAATAGTTTAGTAGTCTTGGTAAACTAGACACATTATTGAATTATAAATTATATTTGAAAAACATATAAAAAAATTCCTTTTGAAAATCATTATTTCCTCTAATATATCCATACCCATTATTCATAATAAATATGCTAAGAAGCTATAAGAAAAGAATACATAAGAACATTGATAGTTCTGATGCTCAATATGGGTTATATACATCTGATGATATAATGAATAAATATGTAATATTAAAATTGGAATCATAAATAATGGAAAACATATTTTATTTAATAAATTACTTGAAAAAAATACATCTATCAATTTAATCAACATTATAATATCATTGCTAATAATAAATGACTTCTCAATGAAGGAAATTCATTATATTGGTATTCATGATCTCAAACATAATGACATCTTTACCATCAAATTCTTATGCCAAGATAATTTATTTGATATGTATGTATACATTAATAACCCATTTACTATGTTTTTACAACTAATTTATCTCATGAGACCATCTCGTGAATGGATTGGATATATATTTTTTCAAGCCATGTGTATCTCTGTTTTTCCAATGCATTCCCTAGATATTGAATGATCAATCAAATTCATAAAAAAACCATTATTAATAAATATCTTTATTTAATAGAAAGTGAGTAATATTAACATTTCCCCTATCTGTTGAAAAATTTTCATACTAAAACATCATATATAGAAATTCTTTATATTTAAGATGATATGAATATCTACAATACAATGTAAATTGATATTTCAGATAACTAAAAAATCTAAGGAAAAATTGTCACAATAAAGTGAATGTGTCAATATTTTCATAATGTCTAAAAAATTAAAATAAGATATAATATGACCATTAATTTATTAGAAATATTGGTTTTGTAATATATTATTGTCTATTAATTAATAAAATAAAATATAATAGAAATTTAGAATTTTTTTTCATTAATTTTTTTTTATCAAAACAATAAAAAACCTTAATAAGAAGATAAATATAATCAAATGATTATATATGTTATAATTTATTTAAATTCCATATATGTTAAAAACCATCCATTTTACTTTTTGTAAAGAAATTAAAAAACACCTTTTCATCAATAAATATAATGATTCCTTGTAAAGAATATAAAAAGACTATGAAAGACTAAAATTTAATTAATAAATCACTCAATAAAATAGAAAAATCTTTTCTAACATAATAATGAAATATATGGACATGTAAAATAAATATAACAAACCAAAAATAGAAATAAAGTTTGTTGTTATTATAAACATTCCATTTCTTGATTCATGATCCAAAGAGATAAATAGTTGGAATAAAATAAGGGAAAACATTAGTTAACCAAAGTATAAGAAAATATATTCGTTTTATGAATAATAGACAATATTATTCCTTCAATGAAAATTATAAGCAATCCCATGAAAATAAGATTGTAAAAAAATTATTATCGCTTTGGGAAAGTAAAATAATTCACCCTTTGAAAGAGTAAAAATGAATTGAAAAATTAATCAACCCTAATAAATATATATTTATGTTATATGCTTTAATGGATTATTATATACACTACATATAAGTAAATAGGTACATAATACCAAATATGACTTCATAGAGAGGAAATTGAGAAACGATTTCTTATCTCAAGTTCAAAAAGTCACAAAAATTATTTAAAAGTCCTATATTATATGTTTATATTTACTAAAAATACATATCTTAATAATTTTCATATCTATAATATCATATATGATCCATTTATAATATTTTATCACTTATTTGTGAAAAAAATTATTTATTATCATTTTTTTAGTGCTAAATTCTTCATTTTCCTTATATGATTTGGGTTATTAGATTCAATCCTTATAACATTATCATGGATAAATTATATAAGGAATTTTATTTATGATATAATGATCTTACATAGAAATATATATATATATATATATTCAACCATATAAAGTAGAGATAGAAAAAAAATTCAACTTTCATAGTGATTGTTGGTCATAGGTATGCATAAACGATGATTTTACTTTTGATTGAATGAAGGAAATAATGGTAAATAATAATTAACCTTTCCAAAATCATTATTATATCATATATATTCATAAAATCTATCTTTATCACCATCCATTAAATAAAAAATGAAAACATAATAACATCGCTTCATAGTAGTGGTGGTCCAAAAGTGTGTATGAGTGATATTATAATTTTCCAATATATGGGAAGGTAAAAAGGTATATGTGATAATATATTTAAATAATAATAATAATGTTATAAATTTTATTTAAATTCATTGTTTATATATTTATAACCATCCAAGTAAAGTGGTAATGTAAAATGGAATAAACCTTTATGTGGAAACGTTAAGCCATGCATACTCACAATTACTGATTTCGTTTTCCATAGGATGAAGAAGATAAATAAAACAGGTTATTATAATAATATTAAAAACAAATATAATATTAATGATTAAATTTTTATAAATTGATTATGGTTAAAATATATTTATAAGAAGTAGATGAATAAATTAAATTCTATGAGTCAGTAAATATAATTTCCTCTTCTTCGGTAGTCATCTTTTATATCCATTATTAAGGACTATATTAATGGTCATTTAAGAATTATATCACCTATAAATTGTGTTTACATAATTTTATTATATTATTGGGTAGGTATAGGCGACATAAATGGCTCAATTTTGTGTAATTAAATGAGATATAGGGTGTCATTTTATAAGTGAGGGGAGGGGAAATCTTGAAATTACATAATGTATTAAATTAAAATAAATAGTCATTCTTTAAAAAATGGTTACCATTTGATATAACTAGAATATATGATTATAATCCGTCAAAATCCCCTAACAAAATAATATTTGGACATTATTTGGTTATTTTTTAACTCGTATATTTTTTATGAACACCCATTAATCATTATTACAATTATAATGATATCAATTTTTTCCAGTCTTTAGTCATGATGAAGGTTACAATAAAAATAAAATTTACCTAAAAATAGAACATGGTTGAAATTTTAGACCATATACAATTCAATTGGAAGGATATACTATTTTTATTAATTTTAAAACATTTAATAAAATTCTTTTTGTTATAAAATATCATTAATGACGGTTTTCAAGAAATACATGAAATATTTTAATATAATATGTGTCTAACGTTGGTAAAATTTCTCAATAATTAAATTTACTATAATAAAATGTGTATTTAGTCTTATTAAAATAAATAAATAAAATATTTACTCGTTGAAATTTCATCTTAACCCTTATCTTTTGGATTAACCCCTTAGTTAACCAAAATTAACCTTAACTTCTGTATTGACTTTTTCACAGTCAAAGGGTAATAATTTTACATATATAGTGAAAAATAGATCATAAATTAAAGTGGGGTGATAATTTTACCATTTAGAAATTTTCCACAGGTAATAGTTATTTAATTTGTAAATAAAATAATGAAATATTTTTTAACAAAAAATATCATCAATGTGAATTTTGACACAAGTATTTTAATTTAACATTAACGCCATCCTAATTGTATTATAATTATAATAGAAAACATTTATACACCCCTAATATTTTATATTTATTTATAAAATTTTTGTTCCACTATAAAGCATTAAAAAAAATTACTTTAAATGTTTTTAAAATAATTTTCTGGATTTTTCTACTGTATACACAAGCAGTGTTTTTGCATTATGTAATCATTTTAGGTAGCTATTTAAAAACTAAAAATTAAAAATAAATAAAAATGATAATAAAATTATTTAATATTTATTATACACACTTACAAATTTGGATATGTTTTTTATATCATTATCACAAAATATTATAGATATTAAAATCAAGAAGGTTACATTTTTTTATTTTTTTACATAAATATCCAAAGGGTCAAAATCAATGTTTATTTTATTAAAATTTAATATTATAAAATTTTAGATTATTATACAGTAAAAATATTCGTCAAAATAAATAAATTGGTTTTTTAAAATTAATATTTAGCCTTATCACATTATTTTTAACCCCAGTTAATCAATTTACCATTTTCCGGTGTATTAGATATTACCAGGGTTACTATTAGTAATGACAAAAAATAGAAAACTCATTTTTTTCCAAATTTTATCCTCTTGATTAAAAATATAAATTTAAGTTTTAAATATTAAATCTATATAAGTGGAATAAGTTAATATTAAAATAAACCCATAAAATTGGTGGAAAAATTGTTTTCTTGAAAAAAAAGGGTTTCATCAATGTAGAATGTTTTTGTACATAATACATATAAAATTAATTCCAATGACCATATTTCAATTTTTAATATTATAAATAAAATAATATTATAAATAACAAAATTATAATGAAATTAATATTTTTAAATTCTTGAATCAAGATTCCAATTTTCAATAAAAATATGACTTTCCACTATTCATTGAAAATCAATATTTTCATAAAATTCCTAAAATTTATATCTAAGATAATTTTGAACTAATTATTTTTAAAATTTTATTATTTTATAATATATAATTTCTTATGATAATTAATTACAATATTCTCTCATAAAATTTAATAAAACATTTTTTATGAAAATGTATCTTTGAAGAATAAAATAGCTTTATTAGATAAATGAGTGCATATTTAATAAGAATTATTAAATAAATTTGTATTTATTATGAATTTTATATGTATTTCATAACATATTATATATTATTCAAAAAATACAATTCAATTTCTAGGTTATAATGGTGAAATTTTAATAATATTATTACATAGTTTATTTAATCTATGTGTTTCATGTCTTGTATGTTATCATACAAAGTATTTTTTTTTAATAAAAATTATGATATTAAATTCTATCCCCTAAAATAATATTTTCACTCATAAGTTTTTATTAATCATCAATGATTAAACACTTGTTGGACCCCCATATCAAAAATATGGATAATAAAACATATTTTTAAATGGGAATGTGGGAAACACGATGGTTATAAGAAATATCATGTATATGGGTTCCAAGATAAAAAGAAAATTGGTGGAAACATAAAATATATACTTCTAAGAGGATACTAACATCCAATTAATTATCTCAATTGTTAGAGAATATGAACTTATGAATGTTAATAACTAAAAAACTATATATAAGAAATGTGTGGAATTACAATCCTTTTTTTAGAAATAAATGTAAAAGGATAACATTTTTATCTATATATTTTTTCTATAGTTTTGCAATTATTTTACACTCTATTTAAGGGAAATTATAATATTTACTTAATTTATTCCCATTTCAAAATAATTATTTTATTATTTTGTCTTGATTATATGAAAGAATAATTCATATCATACTCCATTTAATGAAAATTCAGGATAAATTTTATTTTCACAAGAAATTAAATTAACATTAAGTGGATTATAATATCTTT
The DNA here is from genome assembly GCA_963277665.1 of Viscum album. Taxonomy (NCBI): domain Eukaryota; kingdom Viridiplantae; phylum Streptophyta; class Magnoliopsida; order Santalales; family Viscaceae; genus Viscum; species Viscum album. The sequence continues at coordinate 1,736,584,440 of OY728128.1, forward strand.
TAAATAATGAAAGTTATTCATTATTTCTAAAAATATTTTTCAACACAAAAATGGTTAGGATAAGCTATCCTTAAATGGAAAAATAAGCTATTATATAAAATATCAACAATGACACCTGAAGTTCAACATAATCCATTCCTCTAAAAGATTACCATAAGACTCCTCAAAATATTTATTACCAAATTCCAAATTGAAAATTTTGAAGGATTTAATAACTTTTTCAGATAAAACTTAACATTTATCCATAAAAACATTAAATATCTGATAATGTTACAAACTAAACATTTCAGTACCATAAAACATACAAATATATTGAATCTTCAGGAAACTCTAATGAAAATACAATTGATTATAAAAATTAACTCTTTGGATATTTGTTATAAAACATTAGATATTAATGATCATATTCTATAAATCTAAAATTTTTTTAAATCTATCATAAATTAATTTGGAATTGAGTAATAAATCATTTCCATGGTCACGAATACTATCTAAATTTCATTATCAATGGAAGTAATTTACTTTACCCAAAAAATATCAACTCATCCTTAGGCACATATCAATTTTTATATTTCCATTAATCATGAATTATTTGAAAATGTCACTTTACCACTATATTATCATTTTTGTTATCGGCAACATTTAATATATGATTTAAAATCCTTCATGAAAAACTATTGTGGAGTAGTACTTTTATGTATCATGATTCCAATAACTATAATATCATTTATACAACTCTTGACCAATATAATTATAAAATATCATTACATAAACCCTAAAATCCATTCAATTCAATGATGACCGTGGAATTTATCTTTACTTAGTCTTGGAGTTAACCCGTGTATTAGGGAATTTACTGTTATAATTCTTATGTTCCCACATATAATTCATTTAATTATAAAATATATATTAGGATGAAATTAATATACCTAAATTGAATTATATTTTTTTCCCAGCAGTTTCTTACTTTAATAAAATTGTTACCACAAAAAAACACCTTACACTTTATCTGACGCATTCACCTAAATTATTTTTCCAACATTTTTATATAAATTACATTGATTTTTTTTTCAAATACGGATGTTACAATATGAGAAATAATAATTTTACATTTTGATATTACTTTAAATTTTATGAAAATCACCATGGATTATATGGTTAATTATATATCATGATTTTTGATTAGGCATAACCCTATGGTTTTTAATTCTAGATCCCATATCATTAATTTTATTAGGATAAAAATCATTTAATTTTCAACCACATTAAGATATAACATAATTTCTCTTCATTCTATCCATGTACTAAAACCAATTAAAAATCATATTTTGAGCACCAATTCTGTAATCATATAATCATTGAAAATAACTCAAAATCATGATTCATCATTTCAATATATGAACCTTAGGATTATCTTAGGTAATCCATGATCATAATTTATTCAAATACTTCCTAATCATTCAAATTAACATGATAATTAATCAAGTAATATCCCTTAGTACAATCCAACCATGTGCGTATAAAGGGGTAATTCACCATGTAACATAATAATGGTTGAGATGTACTCAACCAACACTTTTATTTATTATTAACCCAAGATACATCTATGCCAAAACCATGTCCACTTATATTATCTATAAAGGGATGTATTTATAGGAAAACCAAATATTCTTTACCTTACAAAATCAATAGGATTTTATCATATACTTATACTTATCCTAAAATACTACCATAGGGTAATGTTCCCTAAACTATATTTTACTAAATCCAGTTATCATGGTCTCTAATAAACATTCTTCCATTCCAACTGTAAAAGCCCCAGGTATAGTACAATTGAGTAGTATTCTACATTATTACTATGGAAATAGTGACTTTGGATCACATCCCAATGGACGAAAAAGTTTATATGTCTTGGTAAACTATATGCACACATAAATCTCACATTATATTTGAGAACCATAAAATACATCCAAATATTTTTTATGATAACACCATTAATATCTTTATATTATCCTTCCAAATTATTCATTTTATACATAGAGAAATCCTAAGAGAAATAAAAAATAATAAAATTGTAAGATTAGATACTTATTAAGGTTTATGTACATCATATGATATCAAGAATAAACAAGTCATATAAAACATGGAAGTGAAAATAACTAAAAAAATATCTTTAATTATTCATATGAGCATGAAATTCATCCATGTATATTATCAATATTGGAACATAATGTATTTTAATGACTATATTCTCAATGAAGAAAATGATTAATTCTATACATCATGATCTTATATATCATGATATCTTTTTCATCAAATCCTTATTCCAAGAAAATTTATTTGATAGATAGCTCGTTACCAAAAACCCATTTATTAACATTGACCAAATAGTTTGTCTCATGAGACATATCAATGAATCTATGATCTTTTTATAATTTTTAACCACCTAGTATGTCATTTCTAATGTATTCGTTAAATATGGAATGGATAGTTTAATTCATGAACAATATTCCTTAATAATAAATATTGATATTGATGAATGAATATAGAATATTGTTATTTCACCAATCAATTAAATAACAATAATCTATAATGAAATATGCAGAAATAATAAATACTTATGAATATAAACATATTCATGATACATTAAAAATCGATATACAAGATAAATGTAGCATATTGTGAAAATTTCTGAGAATAAATGTAATGTTTCATGGGAAAGATAATAAATACAAAATTAAAAAAGATAAAATATGGACATAAACTTATAAGAAATAAATTTTTTGTAATAATATCATGTCACTTAAAAATAAAACTAAATAGATGTGAAACATTAATAAATTATTTCAATAATTATTTTATTTAAAAAAAATTAAAACATGAAGAAGAAGGTAAATATCATGAAAATGTTATGAAGGCTGGAAAGTATGTTAATGCAATATAAATTAAAAAAACATTACATTTTATTTTTTTTAATGTAATTGGAAAGTATCTCTTTTCAATAGAATTATTATAATTTGATTCAAACCATGTCAAAGTAATGGATAAAGTAAAATTTACTTGATAAACCAACTGAGTAAATAAACGGAAATTTTGTAAACAAATTTCAAAAAATAAGTGCATTGAAGAAAAATATATCTTTTAAAATGATAACTAAGATTAGTTTTTATTTTAGACCATTAATTTCATCATTAAAGACACAATGATAGGAATAGTTTTATTAAAAAGGTAAAATACTTAAATATCCTTATGATTTGAAAATAGATGGATTTTTATGAAGGATATACAATAATATTTCATTAATTAAAAATGTTATAAAAGCCATAAAAATGGGATTTTAAAATAAATAATAACATATTTGGATACTTTAGAATTATAAACTCAAGATGGATTAAAATCAAATATAAAAATTAATCATCATCAATAAATATATATTATCATTAAATACATCAAATTTTTAGTATATAAACCATATAAAAATAATAGTTATATAATAAAAAATGTGAATCAATGGATAGAAAATTAAGACAAAAGCCTTGACCTAAAGTTATACTTTCATCATTAGTTCTTTTAAAAACCTATATAATAAATTATTATTTATTATACTTATATAATAGAATAAGATTCACATCTATAATACCATATATGATCCATTTGTCACATTTTATCACCCATTTGTAAACAAACATTAATTAATATCATTTTTTAACTGATTTATTTTTCATATATAGTTCGATTCAATAGTTTTGGTCATTATATCATGATCATGTATTAATCAACTAAATAATTTAATTTTTTATATAAAAATCATATATATATATATATATACATATTCATAATTGGATAATAGATATTGAAAAATAAAATGAGATGTTCATGGTGACAGTAGGTTATATATATGCATGAATGTTGCTTTCAATTTCAAAAAATGAAACAAAATAAATTGAAATAACTAATAACCACAAAATAATCATTATTATTCTATATATATTATATATATTCATCAAATAGATCCTTATTATCATCCATATAAATTGTTAGTGAAAAAAATCACATCCATTCATTGAGGTTGTAGTCCACATGTACGTACAAGTGATGATAAAATTTTAAAACAGATGGTAATGTAAGAAGGTAGATATAATATTATAATTAAATATTTTTAATTATATGAAAAAATATAATGTAACTTAATTATCACCATATTTAAAATAATCCATGTAAATTGGTGATGGAAAATGAATTTATCCTCTCTGTGGATATGATATGTTGAACATACTCAAAAGTGCGGTTTTCAATTTTCATGTAATTATATTGAGATAAATAATAGTTATATAATATTAATAATAACATATAATTATATTTATGATACTAGATATCATTTTTTAGTTTTGGTACATAATATTTAGAGGATGTATAAGATGATACAAAAATTAATGTTTCGGTAAATACAATTACCCTATCTTCGATAGATATACCTCATACAAAATCTTATAGACCATTTGAATTTTTTAATGAAGAATAGAACCTATAAATTGTGGATATATATATTTAAAATAATATTGGGTAGGTTTTGGTTGAGGTTTATAACTAATTTTGGTGTAATGAAAAGAGTGAATATGTGACCTTATATATGTGAGGGGATGGGAACTCTTAGAATTACTTAATGCATTAAATTAATATAAACTAATTTTCATTATAATATAAAAATGACGAGATATAATTACAATATAAGATTTGTTTGAGACAAAATAATCTTATTAAATAACATTTCACATATTCTGATTATTTTTTCACCATTATCGTTCATATTTAACACCCTATTAACCCTTTTGAAAATTATATTGACATTAATGTTTCCCCTATTTATGGGTAAATAACAAAAAAAGGAAATGTGGACCTTGTCAAGACACTGGTGAAATTTTTTTTCCATATCATACTCACATGGATATGGATATTATTTTTTATGATATTTAAATAATTTAATGAATATTGTGTATTAAAAAATTTCACAAATGTCATTTTTGGAAATTCATGAAATATTTTAAGATAAACATGTATCTATGTCCTATAAATTAATTCCAAAATTAAATATATTATATAATGATGATGATATGGTATTATTATAACCAAAAAATAATATATTTAAGATTGTATATCATGGTAAAAGTTCTATATTTTAAATCGATGGATAATATGTTTTAAGCTTAACTATTGTAATGATTTATTCCATATTAAAGGGTTGTAATTTTACATTTACGGTAAAAATGGGATCTTAAATTTCCAAGGTGTGAATTTTTAGACTATTAATCTTCATAATTGTACTATTTCATGATTTTTATGATCCTTAAATAATCTAATAAAATATTATTTAAAATAAGATATCATTAATTCCATTTTGACACTATTTATTAATTTTTACTTTAAATCCATAAATATTGTAATGTAAATACAATATAAGCCTTTAATACATATCTAATATGTTATATTTATATAAAAAATTCCTTAAACACTATAACTCACTCGTGAAATTATAATTTATTATTTTTGAAATAAATATACCTTTTTTTTCTAATACTTGAACATATAGTGTGTTAGTGTTTCATAAGTATTAAGTGTAATTACTTCATCACTAAATTATAATAAAAAAATACCATGATTAAAAACCTTATATAATAATTAAAATAAAAAATTATAACTAAATATATGTGGTTTTTATCCCCATCACAAAATATTATTTAAATTAAAAGCAGGAGAGTTGCATTTTTTACATTATGTTTTTCTCAAACATTAAAATGGGAAAAAATAAAACATAAATTCAAAAAGTTATTATTTTTGAACTATAGTTTATTATGTATAAAAAATCATTAAATTAAATACTGTGATTTTTTTAAATTAATTTTATGCCATATCAGATATGTTTTAACTTTAAATAACCAATTTACTCTATATAGTGGTGAAAATTTTTACAAGAGTACTATTTATTCAAACTAAAAGTAAAATAGTCTTATTTAAAAAATTTAAAACTCCTGACTCTAAAAATTTAATCTATTTTATCATGATTAAATATTTTTATGGTTAATAAATCCATATTATAAAAAAATTCTAAAACATGATAAAAATCAGATTTGTAGTAAAAAATATTTTCTTATGTATAAATTTTTTTATACAAATATCCTGATTAAATTTATTCCAATTAAATTCATTGGATAATTCATAAAATAAATAAATAAATTTTAATTCTAATACCATTTTAAACATAAATTTATATTTGAAAATTATTGAAACATAAAACATATTTTTCAATAAAAAAATATGTATTTTAGTTTATTCCTTGTATTATCACTTTTTTTGGAAAATTCACCAAAAATCACATTAAGAAATTATGAAATGGTGATTTAAAAAATGATATAATTTTTATAAAATATTATTTCTCAAATTTTCAATTATTAAATATATTATTCTCTCACAAAGAGCAATAAAACCCATTTTTTTAAGGAAACATATTTTGGAAGAGTAAAATGACTTTAGTAAAAACTGAGTGCTAATTTCTAAATAATTATTCAATAAATTTGTATTTACTAAAAAAATTATGTATTTCAAAAAAAATATTATTTATATATATTTTTTAATTGTCTTGTTTATTACAAATATTTTTTAATAATAATATATCATTCTTCATTTATGCACATTGTTATATATCCTATATGATATCCGACAAATTCTACATTTAAAATCCTTAAATATTATAGAAAAACATATTAAGTTTACCTGATTGATTATGTGACCATATTTGTTATATTTTTATAGAAAATTAATGTTGTATTAGTGTTCATGGTGTACTAGTGGATGATCAAGTTATTGTGATCATATAAAAGGGTAAAATGCACTACGACAGGTCTATATTTTTTCTACAGATTTTCTAAATGAATAAACAAAGAAATAAAAACATATACATGGAGTGAACATATTAATGATGAAACCTTATGGTTCTGTAGAGACTCTTTTTTTGACTTTTAATACACTGAAAAAATTCTAAATATATTTTCAAAGCTAGGAGCTCAGACGACTTGTGATTTTGAGGCTCAGTGTGCAAAGAATTAATTTTATAACGATATTAAATATATTTTACTTTTTTAATCCATAGTTTCTTAAATAAAATGGTATAAATCATTAATGGAGGATTTGATTGTAAATCTAAGACCATGATTGACCTGAGAATACTATTTTTACCATAGGTGTGACCAAAAATAGGTCTATAAGGGGTGTTTGGATATCTCTCCTATTGGAATCTCATTCAGTTGGTTAATTAGTTAAATTAATTTAATAAATTGATTATTTTAACCTAAATAAAATCTTTATAAATAAGCCTCTATGTAAAATCCTCTCAGTGTATCCGCATAAACACTAAGATGATTCTAGAGCTTCCTTCTTCCTTTCGTTGGTGAATCAACTTCAACCGGTGACGAATCAATAGATCAAAGCATATCGTAGTGAAAAAATCTCATAGAATTCATTCAATAATTTGTGAGAATGTTACTTTGTGAATACAAATCCAATATCTATGTTAGACTTGTGAAACTATGGATTATCCCCATTTTCAAAAAATATATTGAGAATAATCATAATTTCTATGGTCTAAACAAATTTTTCAACTATGCATTCACCTGTGTACCAGTTGTATTGATTGTGTTTTGGATTTTGAACCCATGATATCCCTATTCATTATCAATGTCCAAAAATCATGGAAAATATTGATAAAAATTTGTTTTTTTCTATTACCCCTAAATTTCATTTCATTCCTCACTAGTTGGACCATGTTGTTTCCGATCAACATTTTCATGCGGTACGGAGCCTAATCTGACCACTAGAATAGTGAAAAAATTATTTTAAAGGGAAGAATATTTGAATTGGGGATTTATCTAGGTTTCTTTGTGGTTTCTTTTGATTGATTTTTTTGATTCCATTTCCAAATGAAATATGGTAGTTGGAAAATTTGTGTGTGTTGTAAACTGAAATTCCCCACGGAAAGTAAAATTTTAATTTCTAGGAAATGATAACCAGAAATGAAAGCTCATCCAAATAACTATAATTTTTTGGAGGAGATGAGCATGGATCTAAAGGTGGGGATTCTGTATCAGAAAAGAAGATAATGGATCTTGATATCTGGATAAATTGAGACTTCACATCATGTATCATAAACAAAAGAAGACATATATACCCTATACAATGGTATATAGTTTTTGGAAAATAATAAGGTTGGAATGTTGTGTAGACTCCCTACATTCCTTGTTCCCCATTCTTGAGTGGTTGAACCATGTGGTGGAGTATAGGGGTATGACCCCATGTGGAAAGACACAGCCAGGAACATGACTATGTACTGAAGGAAATATACACAAAAAAAAGTCAATAGGCACGAACCCTGATTAGTAAGAAGTACTATATGGAATATTTACATTCCATGTATCCCTATAAAGTTGTTTATAAATTTAATACATGGAAATGGAAAAGTGATGGAGTAGGACTACATGTCATTTGGGTCTCCTCACATGCCATGTGCCTTTTGTTTCCTCTTAATAAAACTTCAATCTATCTTATATTTTTTATTTAGACACAAATATTTGTCCATTGTTATCCTATCGTGGGTTTTTTCCTCATAAAACATGATTTTTTCATCAGTTGTGGATTTTTAATAAGATATGATATTTTTATAAGAATGTTTCTTGTTTTGGTGATTTTCAATGACTGAAGTGATCATGTAGGATCACCAGAGGAATTCTGAGTGGAAACCATCAATTGCGATATGAATGGATCATCGATGACTATGTTGGAACCCGAAATCTAGAATAAGCATGGGTCCTATCTAAAATCCTAGACTGGAACCCTCCAGTTAGGCAGGGTACAGGTTTTAAAACATTAAAGTGGAAACCTCATGTTAAAACAAGGCATGGGCCCTCTATCCACTCGTAGAGTTGAATCCTCTAGTTGGGATGGGAATGGATCCTCTACCATCAGAGTGAAACCCTCCTACTAGGTAGGGCTTGGTTCTTTTATTGACCATTAGAGTGTAACAATCATATTGGAATAGGATATGGGTGATATATCTACTTTTGGAGTGGATCCTTCTAGCTTAGATGGGAATGGGTCCTCTACCATCTGAGTGGAACCCTCTTGTTGACCATGACATAAGCATTTTATCGATTACTTGAGTGGAACACTCATATAAGAATAGGTTATGGGTACTCAATCTATCCACTAAGTAGATCCCTCTTAATGTACCGAGAATGGGTCAATAACTAAATGATTATGTCCCCTCGACTATGTGACATAGTGACATGGGAAGGCTTGAGATGGATGTATTATATTGTTCAGATGCACAAGATGTTGTAAATCATTGGTAAAATTATGGAACTGTTGGAGACTATTTCATGGTTTGATCTGTGATATAGATATCCAATTACTCTCTCATTTATTCTTCTTTCACTAGGAATATATATACATCTAAACTCAAACATTGTTATTTGATTACTCTCTATCCATGGGTTGTGAAGATATGTGAGATATGGAACATGATTTCTATGTTTAGATTCTCATGGTTATATGAAGATCTCTCCTTCTATTGGTAGAAAAGTCTCAATGGTTAGTCCATATGTACACCATGTTGAGAACCTTGTTCATGGCTGAGGATTGTATTTATCATTTTTTGGGTTGAGATGCGTCATGTTTACAATCTCTTATATTTCTATTCCGGATCATTCTTCTATTGTTCCTCCTTGTAATTTTATTCTGATTATCTATTACTTATCAATCGGTAATATTCATGGCATCCTATAGGGTATGTATATACTCAACTATACATGGGATTTCATGCACATGTCATGCCTTATACAGACGAAATATGGGTCGGTTGTGACATTAGAGGATCATAGAGAAACTGAGTGTTATTGACTATGTATGGAGGTTATATATTAGAGATCAGAAAACAGTCTCTCTCATTATATTTCTTAAAAAATCCTTTTGGGAAATAATTCTGGTTGACCATTTCTTTTTTCCCAATTTACTTTTCATTTTTCATTGTTGTACTCTTGAAAACCCTAGAGAATTTGTATCCTTTGTTTTCTTTCTATCTATTGTATATTTTATTATTATTCTTCTACACATCATTATTGATATGGTTTGGTGTGTGCATACATGAACTTTAGTAAAAGGCCACCCACATAGGATATTCCATTTGATGTTGGTCGCCTCCCCTAACTTATGGAGGAGGGCATGGGGTTCTTGTGGCTCAAGGCCTAGTTAAGATTGGGTCATGAAATAATGGTATGAGAGAAGTTCATTCCTTGGGATGTTGTTTGGAGTAGTTACCTAATAAGGATTCTGTTTGGATATGTGAAACAATATAAACTTTTCTTGAGTGAAACTCTAAGACTATGAAATCCAATGATATTATGGGAATCTAATTTATCCATTCCCCAAGGCCTTCACTACTTTCTTGTCAACTCACCATATCGAGTCATTAGTTACATGGATAAATGGTACATGCATCATATAGTATTGAGTCTTTTCTTTTACTTCATGACTTAGTTCCCCATTTAATATATATAAATATATATATATATATGTTCATCTAGATGTGGTACATCTTGATAATGTTCAGGATTCATCTGTGATGATAGATGGATATGATACATGCTCCGGATCATTATTATAATCTGATGAGTGAAGAGTCTTTAGTTTATGTTCATCCCAGAGGATTATTTCTACTAGTTGGAAGGTATAATCACCACCACCTATTCAGCATCAGATCAACCAAGCAGATGGGGCTTAATAAACACTCAAACCTAGTACACTCTACGAGTTTTAGTGCCGAAGGTCATTGATTCTCCATGGCGAGCCAGATCCCTAAGTAGAATAGGATTAGAAAAATTCAGGGGATAGTGTTTTATGGATCATCTGGACACCTATAAGCTATGTGATTTCACTATACAAAAGACATTAACATGGAGTGGCTGGGAGTTTGTAGAGCCTCGTTACCCAGATGTGTGATGATTCAACACTCTCATGGCACGACTACTAGAAGTTATTCTATGATGTATATTATCCCTCATGTTTATTCTCAATTCAAAATCAGAAGATTATAGAGTTTTAGAAGGGGAGTGATAGTGGATGAGTACACTATGAGGTTCATAGACATAACATGTTCCTCTATTGACATAATTTGTGATGAATACTTCTTAGAATAAAAGATTGAGGTGGGCCTCCTATAGAGATATGTGTCAGTGTTCTTTCCTTGTAGATTCTAACCAATGATGGGGTGTTGGATCTAGTATTAGGGATATAGATCATAATATTAGATGGACACAGGGAATATGTAACTGGTTGTGGGAATCACAAATTTAAGTCATATACAGAAGAAAGTATGATCCAATCGGTAGGATCTGAACACATGTTATCCTATATTGATCTGACTCTAATGCATGGTCATGCAGCACATGGACAACACAGACCACCTAGGAATCCCATAGAGCGGAGGTTGTTTTTTTGTGATGGGTGAGGTCATGTACCACATGACTACCTGACCAGACAAGACGAGGAGTACATACATATTGTTGATGGATCACCAGGGTAGAGAATGTTTTGTGATCATAGATCTCCCACGCAAAAGAAGGGAGGTCCTCCTAGAGGGGGACCAGACAGAGGAGGACGAGTAGGAGGAGCTATGGGTGGTGGACTACACTATGTGATCATTTCACCCCCACTTCTAGATGGGCCACGTTAGGCACATGGATCTATAGGTCAGGGAGATATAGGTCAGGGTTGTAGATACCTGAATGATCTAGAAGATTATAACCTCGCAGTGTACGATGAGATCAGAGGTATGATATATGTTTTTTATACTATTGATTCAATAGTAGTAGACAAAGGTTCTAGTCATTCCTTCATCTCTATGCTCCTAGTGTGATAGCTGGAGCTTCTAATTATGGTTCTATCCTAGTAACTTCTGCTTGAGGTTCTTATGGTGAATAATTATTATATATTCTTTATATACTATCTTTTCGAGCTATGTATTGGGGAAGAGTGGTTCACCTGGGAATTTTTGGTCTTTCTGATAGAACCATATACCGTTATAGTATATATGGATTGGATTTCCATGGCTCAAGCCCAGATTTTCATGCACCATATATATTTTTATATTAATTTTCACTAATAAGATGGTATCCCCCTCAGTGGGCTAGAGATATCTCATGGAGGGATGAGTGGGTTATTCTAGTAGGATGCTTCAACCCATCACCCATCAATTGGAGTTCATATCCGTTAATGAAGTAGGATCTTAGGAAATCTAGGTTCTATAAAATGTGTAGGATTATATGGACAACATCCCAAAGTACATATTAAGACTACCTCTGATGTGGGAGATGAAGTTTTTCATCTTCAGGTTTCCCATGATGGATCTGATATATTCCACAACATATCAGATGGCCAATGCTAGGCTCTAAGAGCTATGTTTGTAGTTGGATAATATTTAAGAGAGGGGTTTCATCTAGCCCATTCTGTCCCCTAGTAATCTAGTGTTTTTTCCGAAAAAGGAGGACCGAGGATTGCACCGATTCATTGATTATCATCACATGAACCAATTCATAATAAATAAAAAATACCCCTAACTAAGGATTGACGACCACTTTTTCCAATTACATAGTGTGATATGGTTCTAAAATATTTATTTATAGACCAACATCCACAGTTGAGGGTTCATATGGATGAGAATCCAAATATGGACATCTGATGTCTCTACAAAGACTATGAGTTCCTGGTGATGCCCTTTGGTATGATAAAATACCCTATAATGATTACGGATTTTATGAACTGAATATTCAAACCTTACATGGACACGATTATGGTCATATTCATCAATGACATACACATCTACTCCGCATCGTATGAAGAATAATCAGATCACTTAAAGATAGTTCCTGGTTTTATTCAAGAGCACCAGAATTATGGTAGGCTCTCGAAGTTCCAATTCTGGATTCATGAAGTATACATTCTATTCTATGTAATTTATGATAATGGTTTAGATATGGACCCATTGAATATTTTTGTACTGATTTCTTAGGAACCTCCCAAGAGCATGTTGGGGGTGTAGTGTTTTCATAGATTGGTATGGGACTATAGGAGGTTTTTGGAAGAATTGTTTTGGTTAACCGCCCCTTTGACTACTTTCACATAGAATGGGAATCATTTTAACATTACTAAGTATTTATAGAGGTCTTTTGATGATATTATGCTGAGGATGATGATTTCTCCAGTGATGAGACTTCCAAGGGACGGTGTGGATTTCATCGAGTATTGTGATTCCTCAGTAGCTGGTATCAACTGTGTGTAAGATAAGTGCTATGAAGTTGTCACATATGGGTCGATTAGTTGAGACCCCTTGAGAAGAACTATGTTGCTCATGACCTAGAGATGATAGTGATTGTCTTCACCCTGAGGATGTGGATGGACTAACATCTAGAGGACCATGTACGTCTTTAAGTATATAGGCTTAAACCAGAGATAATATAACTTTTTGGAGTTACTATATGACTATAACATCGAGATAGACTTTAATCGATGGAATGGAAATTTATTAGAAGATTCCATTAATTGGAAGACACATTCTCACATTGTGTAGGAGGCTTTAGAAAAGTTGTCTTCCTTGCAGCTGAGTCCGATGGAGTAGGAGGGTGAAACTTTTCTTTAGTCGATGGTGTTGACTCTGCATCTCGATCATGTGAGATATTCTCACATAAGAGACATTCACTATAGGGTCTTATGCAACTATATAGGAATGGGGGATTCACCATATAAATATTATAAAAAAGGGAATCAGGTCATATTTCTAATGGGATAATAGGTGGATCAAGTCACGATGCAAGAGAAGGGATGCAAGAATACCAACTTCTTCTTTTTTGTACATACCAGTTAGGTGAAGATGTATAGATACCTTCAAGGGTATTTTTTTAATCATGAGATGTAGTGTTTCAATGTTTTTATATCGATGCCTCACCAACTAGTGGGTAACTTCTGAGAACCATGTTACAACATGTTTTTTAGCCCTATGTGATCACCGAGTGGAGGTGGGTAAACATATCAGTGAAATTCATGATAATGATTCCAAGAACAATGAAAGGTCGTGATAGAATATGGGTGATATTTGAAAGGTTCTGGAATTATGAACACTTCGTTTCAATTAGGGAGTAGTTTTGGTGGAGATTTTTGGGTAGTTGTATGTATGGGATGTTTTTCACTATCATGGGGGTCCCTTGGTAATTATCTATGACTGTGATGTGTGATTCAAATCATTATTGTGAAGAGTCTTTCAATAATAATTTAGAACCTAAATAAAGATGAATAATCACTTTAATCCCCAAACTGATGGGTATATCGAGGGCACAATCCAAGTGTTGGAGGATATGATGAGGGATATCACATTAGACTTCAGCCAAAGCAATGAGGAACACATTACCTAATTACTGTTTGCATAGAATAACAACTACCAATATAATATCAACATAAAACCTTGTTTCCCTTATACATGAGACCCTATATTCCACTGGTATGATGGAAATAGATCTGCAAGATATCATCGCTAGGTCTCAATATGGTTTAGTCAAGGTCAAATAAGGTCCATATTATCTATGATCGGATGAGGATGGCTTAGAACATGATAAAATAGTATATTGAGGACCATCATCAACCCATATATTTTTTTCTAGGAGAATACTTTTTCTTGAGAGTATCTCCATGATTAGGATTGTGTATATTCTTCCTTGGAGGAATGTTTTCCCCAGGTTTAATCGAGGTGTTCAATATCTTTTTGAAGGTTGAAAAAGTAACTTATCACCTATCTCTACCCCTGTATTTAGAGTGGGTGCACAACACCTTCCATTTGTCGTAGGTGAGGAGATATGTGAATGACCCCACACATGTCATTAATTGTAGTGAGCTGAACATTGAGGATAATTTCACTTATTTGTAGCACTCGGTGGTTGTCAAGTATGGATATGAGAGGACACTTCATGAACATACCATCACCATGGTTCACGTGTTGTGGTGGTATTGGAACATGTTGAAGAGATCCTATGAGTAGGAGGGTTAGTTGAATGCTCAATAACCTAAGTTGTTTGTTTAGTTTCATATTTTCCAGGAATAAAATATTGAATAAGGGAATCATGTAGTGAACTATTTTTTTATTTTCAATACATTGAAATATTTGTTTAATAAATTTTTAGATCCATGTGCTAATACAGAATGTGATTATGAAGCTTGTTGTTCCTTGAAATAATTTGATAAAAAAATATTATATATATTTTATATTTTTCATGCATAGTTTCAAAATGAAATTCCATTAAATCTGAAGAAATATATTATATAAGAAATATTATAGAACAGTTGATTCAGAAACATAATGTTTAACCTAGGAGTGACCTAAAATAGGTTGGTGTGGGGCGTTCAGATATCTCTCCAATTGGAAGTGCCTTTAGTTGGTTAATTAATTAAATCAAATTAATTAGTATATTATTTTATCCTAACTAAAATGTTTATAATTTCACCTCTTTGTAAAATACTCCAGAGTTAGTTGCATAAACCCTTGGAGTATTCCAGAGTTTCCTCCCTCATTCCATTGCAAAATCGACTTATGATGACGATGAATCTCTGTTTCGGAGTAGATCAGAGTGTAATGAACATAATTAATTATTTAAAACTTTAGTGAGAATGTTATTTTGTGATGACCAATCCAATATTTGAGTAATAAGTTTTAATGTATCAATTATTCCCATTTTTATTAAATTAGATTAGCATAAAAACCCTTTTTATAGAATCCTCTAATTTTCAAAACATTTCATGTGCATGTGTTCTAGTATTATTGATTTTTATTTTGTTTTATATATATGGATGTCCTTGTTTTTTATTGTTTACCAGGAAATCTTGGAAATGATTGATAAACATTTTTTTTACCTTTACACTAAATTTCTTCGAGTTCTCCATCGAATAGACATCGTGGTTCTGGTTTTCCATTTCTGGGTGGTACTGAGCATGATCGGGCCCCAAGATTTACAATAAATTCATATTTGAGGGATGGATCTATGAAAAAAGGATATATTTGGGTTTTATGTCGGTTTTGGGTGATCTATTTTTTTATTTTATGTCCTAGTCAATGATGGATGTTGGTGGAGTTGTGTTTGGTGTGTATGAAGAACCCCGACATGAAAACAAAATCCAATTTCTAGGAAACAACAACAAAAAATGAAAATCCATGGAAGAATATACTATTTTATAGAGGATATAAGGCTGGATTAAAAGGTGTGTATTCTATATCAGAAGTGTGGAGAATGGGTTTGAATTTCTAGGAAAATATTAATAACATGTCATGTATCAGGATGAACGCATGACGCACATCCTCTTTGTTTTAGAGGCTAGGGTTTTGAGAAATCATAAGGATGGAATATTGTGTATACTCCATACACACTATTTACCACATTACCATAAGGTCAACCCATGTGGTAGAACACACTGGAAGGACCCCATGTGGAAAGGCATGTCCAAACACATAGTTATGCGCCAAAGTACTTGGACATGACCAAAGTGCATGGGTAAGGACCTCACGTACTAGGAAACACTATGTAGACTCCCTATATGTCAGGTGACCTAACATGGTTTATGAGTTGTGTACCTACATGTAAATTACTAGGTGATGGAGTATGACAAAATTTTCTGTGGGTCCTGTTACATTTTTTGTACCCCTTGGTTCTTCATAACAAAATTTGATCTCTCATATGTTCTTTATTTGGACTTAAATGTTGGTTCGTATGTAGAATATCACGGTATTTTTTCCCTATAGATCAGGATTGTTCCATTGGATGTGTATTTTGGTATGATATATGATTTTTTTCAAGCATGGGGCTTGTTTAGTACATGCCCATTAACAAAAGTGATCATGCAGGATTACCAGTGGAATTCTGGGTGGAACCCTCCAGCTGGGCTGGGCAAGGGTCCTTTATAACAATAGCTGAGCCCTCTAGATATGTTTGGAATGGTTACTCTATAGATTCATAGAGTGGAACACTTCAACTGGGTAAGTCATGGGTCCTATACAATTAGAGTGGAACCCTCCATCTAGGTTGTGTGTGGGTCCTCTACCATTAGAGTTAAACCCTCATACTATAAAATGAAAGGGTCCTCAATACAAAATTAGAGAGGAAACCTCATATTACAAAAGGTAATAAATCCTCTATTGACTTCAATAGTGGAAACCATAAGCTCGGATAGGCTTGGGTCATATATCATCATAGTGTAACCATCCTAAAATGCTGGAGTGAGTCCTCTATCATCTATTCGAGTGGAACCCTCATGTTGAACTTGGTATGGTTCATCTATCATTCCACTAAGTGGAACCCTACTATTGTACTGAGGCATGGGTCCTCCATATAGATATTATGACCCCTTGACTACACAACCTAGTGATAGGGTGTGGATATGTTTAATATATTGGGAATCATTTTTGGACTTCTAGAACTGCTGAAGACTCTTTCTTATGAAGATATTTGAGAACGAGATAACCTTACTCTCTCATTTGGGAATCTTTTAGTGGGAATATATATATATATACATATATATTTATACATTGGAATTTTTTAACTCTCATTATATGGGTTGTTATGATGCATGGGGTATTCCATGTACTTTCTGTGTTTATCTTCACATGGTTAGATGAGGTTACTCTCCTAGTATTGGTGTTAAAGAATTGATGTGTAGTCCACATAAAAATCATGTTGAGAGACTTGTGCTTAGACAAGTTTACCCGTTCTCTTTATCTGGGTTAAGATGCATCTTTTTTACTATATACAATCATTCTTTTCTTATTTTGTCTCTTGTTACTCTCATTTAGTTTTTAGGTAATCCTACTAGATATTTATATACTCACCCATATATGTTTTTTTAATGCATGTTTCAAGTACTATACAGATGAAAGAAAAATCATAATTGACATTAGAGGAGCATAGGGATACTAAGTTATTTAGACCATTTATGGTTTTCATAACATTGAGATCTAGAGATTGTAACTCTTAGTATTTTAAAATATATTTTTCTTATGTTGAAGTATATTTTTGGTTGGGTATGTATTGTTTCCCCTTTTACTTTTAAATTTTCACTATCTTACACTTGTATACCCAAGATGCTTTTTGTTCTTGTTTTACTATCAATTTTTATCATCTATTATTATTATTCCTCAACACATTTGAATTGAGACAGTCAAGTGTTTTTGTATAGGTACATTAGGAAAAGAGATTTGATTTAGGATAATTTGTTCATCACTTTTCACCACTCCCAATCCTAGATAGGTGGTCTTGAGGTTTTTTCTGCTTAATCCCCCCTTAGGTTATATTTAATTTAAGAACCCTTATAGCCTATAATTTTGGATTATATCATGGTTTTATTTATTGTATTTTTTTTCAATGACACATTCCATTTAAATTTAGGTGTTGGAAGTTTATTTTTCTCATATATTTTGGTGTACCATAGAAAATGGTGCAACTTTAAAGAACAAGTATAATAAATAAAATTCTATATTTTATAATGTTTAATGAAATAGTAAAATTCAGTTAGAGGGGATCAAAAAATATCAAAATAAAACTACGGATAAATAATATTGTTAATCCATGGGTTAATTTAATGATTCTATATGAATCACAAACAAAACTAATATGCCGAGTACAGTTAGAACACTTAAATATGATAAGATCCAATGGATGAAATTAAGTGAATCTATCCACTAGATAGATAATATGAAAAATAATAAAAAGAAGAAATTGAGATGCTTAAAATATAAAAATTTTCACAAGGAATATGAATCCAAGTACATGGATTTTCATATTATTAGTTAAAAATGTTTAAATAAAAGGCATGTTGAAGTGGAAACTAACTTATGGGAAACTAATGACTCCAAAGTTAAAAATATGAGGATATATCCATATATGTGTTACCCCTCAATGATTATGTCAATATAAATTTTTTTAATTAAAAATAGATCAAAACATAAAAGCTAAATATAATTACCTTTTAACTCATATGTAAAAAATAGTTAGGGAGAAAAAAAAAGGCTACATCATTTTATATATATGAATATTGCATGTATGGATTTGGAAATTAATTTCTCAAAGTCGTTTTTATAATTATATGAATGTAAATATTTTTTTAAATTTCAACTTGATTTCTATTTTAGGTATTGTTATTGTGATAATAATTTTATGAATAATAAAAATTCATTTTTATTTTTCTTGGTGACTTCACTATTCAACCAGTCCATTAACTTAGTTGAAATTAATATATTTTCATATCAAAAAATAAACAACTCATATGTTACCCTGCATCTAAAAAAATTATCACATGTTTTCATAATGTATTTGAGTGTTCATTTGAATTATAATACACCATTGGTAGGTAATAATTAAATTACAAAAATTTACATAAAATAAAGAAATACATGAAATGATTGTGATTCTCCAAAGGCTATGTCATTTTGGAAAAAATATTATTCGGTATATGCGACCTCTTTAATGAAAGTGAATAGGATAACCATGGATAATTCCAAGAAAAATAAAAAACATATATATGTTGTAAAAAAACATAAGAATGATTTTCAAGGGGTATTGGAATTATAATTAAGCCTAAAATAAGTTATGTAAACATGTCATACTTTGGTTGGATCCATAGTCAAATCATATGATGTTTTCCTTTGGTGTGAGAATATATTAATTTTAATTAAGTTGATGGAATGTTTGAAATTTTGAGTCCCAAAGAACAATAAAAAATGTTTGATTATTATTCAAAAACAATTATGACACTAACCATTCCTAAAATAGAAATTTTGAATTTTGTAAAATAATTACTAGACTTTCGTATAATTACAAATAAATTACTTTAAGAAATTAATATCATAATACATTAATTAATGATTTCTATATTGAAACTAAAATGAACTAAATCTTTTAATCAATCTCTAAAACCAAAACAAAATGGTAATATAAGAAAGGGTGTAGGTCAAAATGAAATATTTCACATGATGATAACACTAAGAAGAAACGTTCGAAATGGATTCCATAAAACAATGTATGTATTGAAGAAACTATTAATACTAGTAAGGATATTCAATAAAGGATTGTAGTTTTCAAAATGAATGATCAAGACCTTAATAAAGAATAAAACCATAATGATGATACTAGAAAAATAAGAGTCATATTTTATTTGGGTTATGAATAGGATAATAAAACCAACAAAGAGGACAAGTGATTTGAATCCATTAAAATGGCTTAAGATATAAAAAAGGCCTCTAAAGTGAATAGAAATGGAAAATTTGTGGTCTATAGGGACCTACCATCCTCCTCATCCTGAGGAAAATAGAAGGTACTCATCTCCCATATTACGTTAAATAGTTACGGATTATTCAAAGAGATGAAATAATTATGGGGGACACAATTCATGTGGTAAGTGTGCTCAAACAACATGATAAAAGATGAAATTATATATGAAATTATGTAGGTAGATGCATGTAGGAATTGTTTTTTAGGTATATAAGGTATTATTTGGAATCATGCCTGAAGATATTTGTAATTATAAAGGATACTACTAAATTTTTTAGAAAAAATATAGTTATATTAATAAAATATGGTATATAATACATATTTGAAGTCATATATTATATATTATTTAATATTATATAAAATATGAGTTTTCATGATGAGTGGTTAGTGAAATATTTCAATTAAAATCGTAGGATAGATTAATGTTTCAACAGTGATAGATTATTATTATAACATTCTATATTTTTACATCATGTATCAATTGACCCATCCTCTCTGGAAATTACCTATTTCTAAAAAATGATATACTTCTTAATAAATGGTGTCTATAAAAAATTAAAACCACTTAAAATAAATGATGTTTAAATTAAATAATATTTGATGGATAATGTTTTAAAGTTTGTTTAGAAAAATTATTAAGTAAAATAATCTGTGAGATCCTGGATGAAATTTATGATAAATTGAATTATTTTTTTGGTCTCTTATTTATATTCTGTACATAATATTTTACTTGATCATGGTTTGGTGTGAGTTTGGATCATAGGATATGTTAAAAAAATATATTTTTCTAGATTCAAAATTATTTTTGGACCTAATGAGAATTATGGGTGGTCTTGTGTGGATTAGTTAAGACTCTGGTTTCCTACACTGACCCCTGGGTGGACGGGTTTATATAATTTTAAGATGCCACATGTCCTCAGTATTAATTATACTCACTATATATCATGAAAAATTAATATAAATATTGTTTAAAAATGGTTTCAATATTTTCAAAAATAATTATTCATGAATTGTGAAATATAACTAAACTACATAAAATTAGTGTCTAGAATAAGGGAAAAGAATTTAATTTTCCCCGAATGCATTATGAAATTATTGAGGCTAGAAATTCTTGGAAAATACCTTTCTATTTTATATAAAAAATGGGAGTATGATTAAAGGAAAGCATGAAAAAAATATAAGTAATTATTCTATGGTGGTAGATTTTTATATTAGATCATCCATTGTATTTAATTTATAATAATGTGGGGAGAGAAAATGTGTTAGTATTTAATAGGATGTTGATATGTATTTTAAAGGGATATTGTCAAATGAATCAAAATGATGATATTATTGAACCCATATGGATATGTATTTGATTATCTAAGAGCCTAATATTGTTTAGTGAAGTTATAGGGTTCTTGAAAATGTGTTCTATATGATGTAAAATAAGAGGTTTATGTTTTTTGGATAAATGGTATGTAGTTGGAGAAGGAATTATAATTTTAACAATGTTTTTGATGATTTTATAAAACATTTTGGCCATCCCTCTGAATTTTATCACACAAGAAGCCTCATGAAAACCCATTTGCCAAGATTTGACATTATATAATTGAGTGGGTGTAAATAGTAGTGTGTATTTGAGCACCAATTCTTGAAGAAAATATTATTGTTCTAAAATATCTTAGTTTTAATGTGTTTTGATGATTCAGAAAAATCCCTATATCTATTTTAATGAGTTTATATTTTGTGTTTTAGATTACAATAATTTAACTTAAGATTATGATCTATGTGATTATCTTATTTTGTGCAAATTATTTATTTTATCTCTTGAAAATAAAATATTATCTTTTATCTACTCATGTTGGGAAAAAATTAGTCAATATAATATTATAGGTTTTTTGGGTTAATTGTTACTATTGACAAATATTGTTTCTGTGGTTAGTTGTGCACTTCCAGTGAGATTGGTTACAAAGTATGTTAACAATGATCTAAGAAAATCAAATTGATTCTCTAGAGGTTCTGCAAAAAAAAATTATACTAGGTGGTGTTGTTTCCATGTTTCTTATAAATTTTTGGGACCAAACTTTATAGAATATCTTAGTCATCATAAAATTGGTATTTCCATGAATCCTTCATAAAATTGTGTGAAATTCATGATTTTTGAAAATATTATAGTTTCTCTAAGTTAAGGAGAATCACAAAGGAATTTGGTGTCGTGAAGGATGGTTTTCACAATGGTGTGGAGAATTGTGATCATGTGATAAAAATGGTATATCTCTATGACTAAAATAAGTAGAAAATCTTGATTTCATAAAGGGTTTATAGTGATTCTCTATGACTATGATAGGTGGGTCATTGTGTATATAAAAAGGGTTGATGGTTATTATCCTGGACTATGATAATCATGGTGAATAGAAAAATTACCCCAGAGTTTTGAAAAAATAGGGAGCATTGTGAATGGGGTTTGATATCATCAAAAAAATGTGATGATGTGGATTTAAACTTTTTGAATGAGACGTAATTCATATAAATAATCTTCTACCCCCCCCCCATAATAAAAAAAGAGAAAAAATTAACAAAGATTATAAAGCTATTAATTCACAAAGGTGATTCGAAAAATCTGTTTTTGAGAAAATGTTTAAAAATTAATAAAGTTCACAAAGGCTATGAATTTAGATAGAAAATTGTAAGCATTGTGAAATTATTGGTATTTCTAAATTCTAAAATAAGTTAACCGAAATTTTTGAGATTTGTAAAGGCTAATTAAGATTCATGAAAGTTTTCGAGCTTCTTGAAAGGAGGTTTATTTATGATGGAAAGTTGAGATTTAAAAATGAGTTGCTCTTTGTGAATGGTGTGGGTTCCTTGATGTTAGTAGATACATATAAAAAATTGAGTATTCTCACGAAAGTTGTGTAAGGTTCATAATGGTAGGGAGTTTTGAGAAAGTTTTCATAA
This sequence comes from Viscum album, assembly GCA_963277665.1. NCBI lineage: Eukaryota > Viridiplantae > Streptophyta > Magnoliopsida > Santalales > Viscaceae > Viscum > Viscum album. Next base: position 1,736,607,779 of record OY728128.1, read on the forward strand.
ATAATTTCCCAATAAAATAAAGGTATAGTGATATTCATCAAATTGATGAATGCAGGTCTTAAAAAATTGATCAACCAAAAATTAAGGATGCATTCATTGCTGAAAATGAAGGGACAAACTTTTTAATAAATTATGTGTGGATCTATTCTAGAGTAGTGATAAACGTAAGATGAAAATGGTGATCCCTTCCACTGACAATGATCCATGGAAGGAATGATTGAGGGTGTGACCCTTAGGAAGTAGTGATATTTACCTAAGCACATAAATGGTCGTGAGCCTAGGAATAGATATGATCTAGACCAAACCTCATTTTGGATGTGATCTATTATGGATTGAGTACATTGGAACATTTCAGATTTGTACTCCTTGGGCATAGACTAATGATGGTGAACTAAGTAAAATTAGTGTGTCTCTTATATGATTGTATTTTTATTCATACACTACAATGGGAAATGGAGAGAATAGTTTTGTGTTTAATTAATAAAAAAATACAAAGGGGAGGTGGTTCTAATCATTTATACCCTGATTGACCCCCCCCCCCCCCCCACTTTGGGTATTTAACCGAGTTGGGATAACAAATCAAAATAAAAAATCCTAGTGTTCAATGTTTATATTAATATATAATAATATTTCATTAGAAGAGAATGATTGATTTCTTTGAAAGTAAAGTAATATATTATAGAAGGAATGAAACTATTAAAAATTTATTATAATACAAAAAATATATTTGAAAATGATAATCTCAAAAAATCTAGAGTAATTTGTTAAAAAAATTATTGGATATTAGTAAAAAAAATTATCGTATGCTAAAAAATTGTATTAAAAATTTATACATATAATTTAATCCTGATATCTACTTTATCTTATAAAGTCTATTATGAAGTCTTCTTATAATGAACAGTACTATTAGTTTAATATCCTATGAAGATCTAGCTGTTATGAAGAATTTCATGATTACTTTTCTAATATCTTGATAATTAATTTCATGTTTTTAGATAATATCAAAAAAAAATTTATATATTTAAGGAAAGGTATATCTCTAAAATATATTTATTTTCCATGATTGGAATTTTCTGAAGAACAAGAAAATTTCTGACATCAATGTTGCAAGAGTAATTTGTATATCTGAATGGAATGGACACATGTACTTAATAGAATGTCTTATAAGCATCTTAGTGGATTAATTTCTCAACCATTATGACTATGTTTTCTGTTTTAAGTTCAACGTGAAAGCATAAAAATGGAGTAAGTCACTTCATGTACAAAATAAATGGATAAGAAGAATGAGTAGAAACCTCATTCATATAAACATACAGACAAGTACTCTAAATTTCAATACATAGAGAGAAAAATAACATATATTCTCATGTTTTTCGTTCAATTTATCAGCTTCCATGAATATCAGTATGAGATACACCATTAAAATAATTATATTCTTAGAATTTATCTTTGGTTACTATCAGTCATTTATTGGAACTGTGTACTACAATATTTCATTCAAAATTATATTCGTTCCTTTTTGTTCACACACATTTTAAGAGTGTGTGTTATGACCATGGATATATATTGTGAAGGAAGAGCCTTATTTAAATCTCTTGTACCTTATTATTAATTGAAATCTAGTTTTTCTCAGTTAGAAGACCTTGGTAAAAAGGATATTATAGTAAAAATCACCAAATTTGTGGAGTATACTATTGGTGGAGTGGACTAAGGGAGTTCTATTCCATAAACCACTATAAATATCCTATTTTCAAAATCATTTGTTTATAATTTCAAATTTTTTTGGGGGGTTTATATTATAGAAACAAGGTGACCTACCATACTTAAATAGGGAAGTTTTCTTTAAAGAAACTTTTAATAACTCAAATCAAATGATCTTGAATTTTTCAGCTATCCATATTCTAAGAAAATAATTGTTATCCGATTTTGTGATTCTTCAGTTCATAGATTTCAATGTTTGGAGTCCAATTCAGTTTTTTCAAATGGATACTAGGCAAAATAACCAAGATTTTATGTCAATGGTTATATCTCTTTACCTTAATAGTGAAAACTATGGTTTCTAGAAGAAATTCATGACTATTTATCTTAAGAATCATGGCTTAAAATTTTATCTAAAATAAGTGATTCACTTTGAAATTCTTAATAAATAACTTGAATCATTTGATGATAGAAATGATGAAACTTATTTTTTGAAATCTAGATATTGGAATACCAAAATCTGTGGATTTGTTCAAGAAGATTTCCTTAGGGTTTCTCAATGTTGATGAACTTGTGAAATGTGGACCACTATAGCAGTTTCTTATTAAAGTAAAGAAAATGTAAAAGATCTCAGATATGATACAAAAAAACTTATTTTAAACACACTAAATATGTTTGAAGGATAATTAATCACTCAATGAAATGGAATACTCACTGTTACTGTTAATAATTTTTTTTCTCTAGGAACACCTAACATTGAGTCGGAACAATCATTGAATGTTCTCGCAGTTTTACAAACTAAGTGGACTGGAATATCAATAGTCTAAATAATATCTACAAAGGTCATTAACATTAAAATAAATCAACTAATTGGAATTCTTATGATATATGAAGCTAAAATAGATCTTGAAGCTGGATATAATAAAGCAATAATGAAATAAAATGCTTTCTAGAAAGTTTTTAATTATAAGGATTATAGGAAGAACAAAAGCATAAAAATATCTGAAATAGTTGAATAAAAAACTCTAGATCAAATAAATAGTTTCCATATTTTTTTAAAAAGGTGAAAAAATCTATAATGATAGGAGAGGATTCATAAAAAACATTGAACAAGTACACTAATCATGGTGATAACTATAATGAATTAAGATGTTATGATTACAAGAATCTAGGCATCATCATGCATGATTTTATATATCTTATTAATGATAAAAACATAAATGAATTTATTCAAGTGTAACACCCCAATATTTTATGATATGTCCTTTTTGAGTAAATTTAATTTCATCAATAGCTTGTATGACATGCAACACTAAGTTTGAGCACACAATGATCTATTAACCTAGTTCATTAAAAAGAGGTCATGGATTTTAATTATCACATTATAAAACATATGTATATAACATTTATAATACTTCTTTCATAAATTATTATAAAATAAAAAATCTGATTTTTTGTATAAAACCATATTTTCTGACGGTTATTTTAAAACCTTTTAAAGAAGCACCTATTTTAAAGCTAAATTTTCGAAATAACAGAAATTTTATTTTTCAAAATATAAATAATTTTTTTATTTGTAATATCAAAATTATCTTAGGCTGAACTTTTTGTATTTTTTTTAAACGATTCATTTTTTGATGAATATTGAGAATATTTTATAATAGTTAAAATATTGGCTTTCAATTTAATAATTATTATAAATTAAATTTATTTTTAAAGTCACAATAGATAGAAAATACATATATTAATATAATTTAGGATATATAAATAATTTTTATATTAAAATTAGATATAATAACTTATTGAACTGTTGAACATTTCCTTTAACCCACACTCTCCACATATGCGGTATTAATGATATATTTAATTTAGAAACATATTTTAATTGAATTTGGAAAAATATACATACATCAATCTAATAAATATTTTGTTCTTACTCTCATATGATCAACTAATTTTTTGGATATTATGAATAAAAACATTAGTAAATTTTTATTTACCACAGTTAAGGGTAAATCGAGTAATTAAAGGTAAAAATAAAATATAAAATTATACAATTACCCAATCAATTATAATAATTTTATTGGATTTTTGGGTTTCTAAGAAAATCATATTTATGATGAAATTACAACCATTATATCCCACTTTTGTAATAATATGACATTTATAATATTTAATTTAAGGATATGTTAAAAAGGTCATACTCATTTTTTATATGCATTACATTTTTAATAAATGTTTAACTGAAAGATAAATGAGACTAATAATAGTCATTTTAAATAAAATAAATATATATTATTTGTGTTAATATATTTATAATTTTTGGTGAACATGTAATTTAATTAATGGTTTTCATAATAATGATGCAGTAATAGTTTAATTAATAGAAATATCAAATAATTAGTATTAAAAATAATATAATTAATATAATTTTACATAATTAATTAATTAAAAAAATAATCATAACATATACATGTTAGTGATATATTCTAAGTGTTTTGTTGAAGATATCATGTTGTTATGATTGTTTTTAAAAAAAATTATGATTAGTTCCAAAATTGACATAAATGATACATTAAAGTAAATAATATTTCATTAATGATATAATATTCATAAAAATATAAAATTAGGCTAAATAACTATGAAATGGTTAAATATATCATCCATAATCCATTTGGGGTTCATTTGTATTTTTATTGTAATTATATTAAACATAAATAGTAAAAATCTATGTTGTCACGGTAAGAATTAATGGGTTTAACTAAGGGTTAGAGCCAAAAGATAAGGTTAACATTGTGACCATAACATGTATAAAAATCATTTTTTTTTATATAATTTCGAACCATCCTCATATTATATTTATAATAACTCACATTTTAGATATTTATCATTTGAAATCAATTTATATTAATTTAATATTTTAAAGTATAACAAGAGTTCTCCTCCCCTCACTTATAAAATGGAACATCCTCTCTCACTTCCCACCCAAAATTTAGCCTTATAACTAAGCAAAACACTAAAAATTATTCCTTAAAACATTAAATTTTTTTTTCTTGATTTACTATTCTTCTAAAAATACCATCCATAGTGTCCCTACGTGGAGATCCATAAGAATTCCACCGATGTAGAAAAAATTGTTCTTCCAATTAATTTATGTTTATTTATTCTTCTACTTCCTACTCCTATTTTTTCCATACTAAAGTAATAACTCCAGTATCAAATATATTATGATATGTTATTATTATTATCTAAAAACTATATTCCTTATTTTAACCATCCTATGAAAAACAATGTCACCGTGTGTGATTATGTACAACTTGCCATCTCCATGTTGGGCTATAATGTTTCATCATGATAACTTTAGTTAGATGAGTATAATGATTAATGTAATAAAAAAAAGTAATATGAAATTATATTTATTATTTATAATTATTATAACATCCAATTTCTTTAATATTTAAAATTAATGAAATGATATCGTCCCTCGTGTGTATGTACGTCCTACCATCTCCATGACGTGATGAGATTCATTATCCATGTCAACCATTTGAGAATGATTATTAAAAAATATATATAATAATAATTTAATATAATATTTAAGAACTTAATATCACTTTGGATATGATGAAAATAAACCATATTCATAAGAATCAAGACTTTCATGACCAAACAAACATAATAAAATGAAGTAGTTAATAAAAGAAACAATGGTAGTAATGAAAAAATATTAACTAAACAATATAAGAGTATCATATATGATATCATAAATATTGATATATTATGGTATAATTTAATAAAATTCCTAGACCATTATACAAGAGGTTAACACATCCTCTAATAAACAAAAGTACAAGGTAAGGGGTATTTCACATTCTCTTTACTATTTGAGATGGTTTATTCGTCATTATCTACTGAGAAATATTTATCATCCACCTCCACTATTCCTAAAAAGCCAAAATATTTTTACTATAATCCTACAATTGATTAAAGTCTTTTACCAAATTTTGACTTTTAATTAAATGGTTTAAAAGGAATCAGTTTTTTTATTTTCCACAATAGGTACTTTACTTATTTTTTGATGGAATGAATATTTGTTTTAACTTATTCTATATGAGAATATTTTATTGTCATCGTGACACCATAAAAAATTGATGGAGCCCTTAAAATATTAAAAGTATATTTTAAATGTTAAACTTTTCTTTTATAATTGAGATGATTTTAAATAAATCATTTCAATGTAAATAATTGGGTATTTCTCTCAAGATATTTTTAATGACTCTATTAGAGTATTTTCATCATTATCAATATCCTTTGTTAGATCTTATGCTTGACAGAGGTTGATATCTTATGATATCATTTTCCATTTTTTATTTAACGTTTTATACTATATATTGACTGTGGATTTTCTATTTTGACACACTTCATGGTTTACAGTTTAGTTATTAACATTTCATATGTTAGTTTTAACATCAATGTTTATGTTAATTATTTTTAATAACCCATTTCATAAGAGGAATGAATTGGAGTTATTAAGTGATGGGTGGGGCCTATTATAGCCCCTCAAGGCGTCGATAGGTCTCATGAAAAAAAATAGTTTCGTTTTTTCCCATTTATTTATGGTGTCATGGACAAAGACTCTATGGTATGTATATGATGTCTCGTATTGTAAATTCCCTCATTATGAGATTAGTTATTGATATTATATTTGATTATATGTCTAGTAGAATATTAATGTGAATATATATATATATATGAGATTATTTGATTTATTATGTCTTTATTGTTCTCAATATTATGTTTAAGTGGATTGTGTTTCAATTATACACCATCTATTAAAGTTTAGGCATATTTACTCATAATGTATTTTATTGTATGCTTTCCCTAACTGAGCATTAGTGCTCACCCTTTCATATGTTTTATTTTTTTAGTATTCCAAGATGTGTGTTATCACTGATATGTAGGGTTAATGTAGGTGATTAATGGGATTACAAAAAATTATCTATGTTATATTTTATGTTATGAATTTTAATATATGGTTCATGCATATATTCTATTTTCCAAAACTGCTAAAATTATCAGTCCTTTTGGATTAGACACTTATATTTATGAAAATATAACAAATTAAGGAACTGACTCCAAGATACTAGGGTTGGGATCATTTTATTGGGTATTATAGAATGTTTAGTAGAAACATTGGTAATTAGATTTAGAAATTATAGATTATGGAATATAACCCTATGTTTGACATTAAAGATTAGTATAAAAGAATACACTATAATTTTAGTAAGGTAAATATTATTTTGGAATTCCTATTAATAAATCCATTTTTACATAATATAAGTGGGAATGGTTCTGAAACTAATTTTCTAAATAGAAAAAACTCTAAGAAGATGTTTTTGGCCTCAGTCAGTTAAACTTGGTACATGAAAATGAGTTATACTATGCACCTAGTTTGACACTCTTAGGGGATATTCTTGTGATAACACACATTTTCAATTCAATCTGTTATGAATGATTCAAATGTAAATATTTCCCCAAAGAAGCCATGTTTATTGTTATATGACTACATATTCACAAAATTTCAATTTATGTTGTGTATTTTACTAGTTTGAAATTATTCATTATGATTCATAACTAAATATATTTAATTCCAATTTTTAGAAATGGTTCCTACTAGAAGGAATTGAAACTATATCAACACAAGTGATCTATGTTGAGATTTACATTCAATTAAAGATAATGATGTTGTAGCTAGAGCTAAAACTAGTGTTGAACAACATATAACCACAATAGGAAAGATGACTTGGGTTGTGAACAATAACCATAGTTGTATAGATCATCCAAATGCACAATATGGAGTAATAATGTTATACCTATTCATAAGATAAATACCTACAACATTATATGGGACTATAAATACAAATTTTGTTTAGAAATGGATATGTTCCTTAGAAAATATATTTATTACTTTGAGAATCAAGTAAAGGGAGAATTGTTTCTTGGTAGTTTATCATCAATCTAGATATATGGACCACTGATGGTCAATTATTCAATATAGTAATGAGAATGAGGAAATATAAAACATGAAATTAAAGGGTTTTATGGAACTTTTATTGGAAAAATATTTTCCTCACGAATAGAGAGTGGATATATAGTGGAATGTTATGAGACTGATGCAAAAGGTGTATGAGAATGTTTCTAAATATGAAACAAACTTTACAATGTTAGTAAGGAATGTTAAGGACGATATACATAACCAAAGGTGTAATATTTATCTCTTCCTTGATGGGTTATTTCAATTATTCCAAAAGGAATTTGTCTTCTAATCATTGTCATCATACGATGATATAGTCTCATATGCTATAAAGAAATAAAAAAATTCTTTAATTCATATAAATTTAAAGTAAAGAATGTGAATAAAATAATAGTGGAGAAAGATATCGATAAATTTATATAGGGAAGAAGGATTTTCCCACTTAAGATAATTGTGGGATGAAACACCCAAGAAATTTCTTGAAGGGAATGTGATATTGTTGGAATTGTGGAAAGAGAGGTCACTAGGCATGTGATTGAATGGGAATGAAAGATGTTGTCAAAGTTCAATGCTTCAACAATAAGGAAATGGGGAACTTTATAAATGAATGTCCAAATAATCAAAGAAATATATCTCAGAAAAAGAAAATTGATCAAGTTAAATCCTATGATGTTACAGTAGTCGAAGTGTTATAATTATTGTATTTGTGTTTTTAGATATACGAATTATTTTATTATATCCTAGTTATAAGCATCATGATATATATATATGAATTGTATTATATTAATTCATCTTTATGGATTTGGAAGCATAAATATTTTCATTAATCTTTTAAAGTGATCAGGGTATTCATATATTTGGTATGTTACAAATGTATCTCTATTATGTTGTCTAGTATGAATCTAAACTTATATTTATTTTAGAAATTTAGTGGCCTTCCATATAAATTTGGGACTATGAATTTGAACAGATGTATTTTGGATGAGTCTTATGGTTGGAATAAATTATATTGAACATTGGATATTATTTCTTATAGTTAAAGTATAATTTATCATATTGTATAACATGTGTTATCCATTATGGTTTTGATAATATTTAATGGTTGAAGGAATTACTCATGGATCTTATGATTCATAAATGTTCTTCAAACATGAAAAATCATCTTGAACATTAATTTCCAGGTGTAAGGGGTGAAGTAAAAATTGATTGATTGACAACTATAGAATCATATTATACTTATGACCTATAAAAAATCAATTAAGTTTATTTTATAAATATATAATCTGGATTATAAAATAATCCCTCGACTCAATGAATTGAAATTGGAATAAAAAATTCTATCTGTTTAATTTTCTTACTGAGATATCTATAACCTCTTTAACCCATCCCAAATTTATGATTTTATGATGGTAGACTTTCTGGTGACCATGTTATTTAACACTCTTCATTTTATCTTAATAGTTTGATTTCTCTTCTATGTCCTAGTTTTCACTTTCCAGTAATTTAATCCAATTATAATGCCTAATTTTTTGGTGACCTTGTCAGTTCCATTTCACTCTTATTAAGATAAGGTTTTATAAACTCTATTTTTGATGTGGGTTCCCTACAAATGAATTTTCAATTTTCAACCTCATATTTTATTTAAGAAATTTATAATTTTTAGGATGAAATTAATTGAAGGTGGTAACACTGTAAAACCCCATGATTTTATAATATTTTTCTTTTTAAATAAATTTAATTTCTTCAATAGATTATATTGAACGCAAAATTTAGTTTGACTGCACCACATAATATTAACCTAGTTGTTTAGATATAGGATTTTAATATTATTAACCAAATAATGAAATATATATATTATATTTATCTTATTTTTTTCCTATACAATTATATAATAAAAAATTCTGATTTTACGGATAAAAACTACATTATTTAAAGTGATAATACCACCTTTTAATGTCACATCTATTATAAAACTAAATTTTTAAAATTTTATACATTTTATTTTTCAAAATAGTCTACATCTTTGAATTTGTAATATCCTAATTAAATTAGGGTATATTTTTTGAATTTATATGAGAAGTTTCATTTTTTCTGAATAGTGAAAAAACTACATTGATGTTAAAATCTGACAATTCATTTAAATAATAATTATATATTAAATTTATTTTTAAAGTAAAAACTAGATAAATAAAAAATATATATTAATCCAAATAATTTTGTTGTCAACACTTTTATATTGAAAATATTTATAAAACTTATTTAATGTTTGAATGTTTCTCAGTACCTGTATTCTCACCACATCTGTGGGAATTGTGTTAAAAATAATTTTTCCACTCCTTTTAGTTGAATTTGGAAAAATCGAACATTCATGGTTGTCATCAATATGATATTTAGAGTCTAATAGGATCAATATAATTTTTTGGGTATTATGAACCGAACCTTTAATAGATATTTATTTTCCACAATTAAGGGTAAATTGGGTAATTAAAGGTAAAATGATATATAATATTATAAAATTACCCAACCAATTGTCCTAAAATAATTCTATAAGTGGGTATCGACTAAAAGAAGTCTTAGATTGAAATTATAATCTTTTTAAGGGACTTTGGTAAGGTTATGAATTTTATAATATTTTATTTAAAGATAATTAATAAATGTCATACTACTGTTTTTTGATAAGTATTACATTTTTAATACATGGATTTATAGAAGATAAATTCGACTATAAATATTCCTAAGAAATATAGTAAATTTATATTCATCCTGGTAATTTATTTTTAACATTTAGATATTTAATAATTTAATTGATGGTTTTTATAAGAATGATGTAGTAACTGTTTAATTAATGGAAATGTCAAATAAATTATATTTAAATTATTATAATAAATATAGTTTGACATTATTATTGAGTAAATAAGGTTATATTATGACTTCTCCATTCATTATGGTTTTATATTTTGAAAACCACAAGAACTTTTTCTTAAGTTCCAAATTTTTCATTCCATTATACTTATCGAATTCTCATTCCGTTATACTTACAGAATTCTCAGTACGTTTACTTATAAAATTCCCATTATGTTTACTTATAGAATTCTCATTACGTTTACCAATAGAAAAATCATTTTGTTGTACTTACAGAATTTTCATTCAGTTATACTTATAGATTTTTCATTACTTTTACTTATATATCTTTCATTATGTTTACTAATAGATTTCTCATTATGTTACAAATGTGAACCCATTTTTTTATACCGATATTGGTAAAAATTTCATGCTGTGTTTATGATAATGATATAGATACAAATGTCATACCATTTTTATGATACCAATACTGATACAAATATCATACCGTTTTTATGATACCGATACCGAAATAAATGTCATAATGTTTTCATGATACTGATTCCGGTACAAATGTCATATTGTTTTCATGATATCGATTCCAGTACATATGTCATACTAATTTTATGGTACCAGTACCCAATGATTTATATACTATTTTCACAATCCAATTTTTATTTTATTAAGAATCTATTTTCATGATATTATTATAATTTATTAATGTATCATTCCAATATTATCGGATTATATGTTTTCTTATACATAACATTTACCTTAAACATAACATAATTTCTTATACATGAAATGATGTTGTAAAATCTATTACAAACTAACAATTGTATGTTGGACATGTGTTCATGTTCCTCCAAAAATTAAGGAAAATATTATCGTTGGAGTGGAGCCGAACTTTGAGATGTTTTTCCAATAAATACGAGTTCATTTGAATGAGCCTGGTGTGATGAAAAACGTGTAATTACTTCAATGATGAAAAATGAATAGAATAAAATGATCAAATATTATAAAGTGATTTCTAGATATAGGGGCACTTACAACTCTCAGTGATTCATGTGGATGTTGTGAACATATTTTTTAGGCGTGAATAACTTCTTCCAACTTGATTTTTGAAGACTCTGGTCGTGATGATCATTGGCTTCTGGGTTTGGAAGACAGAGGGTTCCTGATTTCCTTCTAAATCAAGGTCTTATGGGGATAGAAAGACATATACCGATCATCATATTGAGGGATTACCTCGGTTTGGGTAAGAAAGACATTCTAGGAAGTAAAAATCAAGGAACCATTTATCCAAGGTTGTTGGATACCCTTCTCTTTGGGTTAAAATATTCTTATTGTTACTTGTTTTCTATTTCAAGTTTTTTTTATTCCACTACTATTTAAACTTTATTAAAGATGGAAAATATAACTTTATTATACTTTCTAATTTTGTTACTCAGATTATATTAAATATTTTATACTCTTTAAGGTAGAATCCTTCCTTTAAGAAAATATTTTTTATGTTTTTATCATAAGGTTATAATGTTTAAGAAAATGTTTATTTAAAAGGGTTTGTAAATTTTAGTTAACTTTGTTAAACTAATTTTTCATAATTTTAAAAGATAAATTTAAGAAAAAGGTTTCTTTAAGGTCAAGAAAATTTCTTTAAGAAAGTCATATACCAAATTTAAAGGTTCCAAAGGAATTTTTAAATAAAACAATTCACCCCCCCCCCTCTTATATTTAAGAATCTCATTATACATATTCAATCCTACAATTAGTATCAGAGGTGGTATCTAAAATACTTATATTCACAAATATGTTTTCTTTCCCAAGATTTCCTTATTTCTAACTCCTTCATATTTTTCAATCCTTTTTTACAATCATTTACTTCTAACAAGTTTTGTGGAATGAAATTTTCCTTTGGTATGGCAGACATTCGTTTTGGATCTATAGAAAATATCAATCCTATTAGACCACCAATTTTTGATGGAAATTACTATGAGTACTAGAGAGATAGAATGAAGACCACTATGATAAAAAAAGTTGTAGACAACTACATTATGTTAACTGGTGATGATAAGATTCCTGATAAGGATCTTGGAACCTTCGCTAATCCAGAAAAGGTGAAAAACTAGATAAACTTTAAGGTATGTAATACATTTATTTGTTCCATGACTAGAAATACATATAGACAAATTTCATCTTGTGAAGTTTCAAATAGAAATTGGATGAAGCTTGAAGTAAACCACTTTGTAACTTATAATGTCATTGAAACTAGAATATCCATGCTTAGAGCTGAATATCACGGTTTCTATTTTCTTTATAGAGAAACCATATGTAAGGTACAATAATGATTCATGACTATTGTCAATAACTTATTATCTATGGGTGAGAAAGGCTTAGATAATGATATTCTTGTAGTAAATACTATAAACATCATGCCTAATGAATTGGAATCCAAGAGGAAATCTATAGATGAGAATATGAAAGTTACATATATTTCTCTTCATGATCTATTTGGAACTCTTATTCAAAAAAAACCTAAATGAAGAGAGATTATTATAATATTAAGAAGAAGAATGGAAATAGAGGTGTTTCTTTTACAACTACTTCAAATCATATGAAATCCAAGACTTCTGAATGAGTTACAAGATCTAAATATAAAAAAATTTTATTCAATCTAAAACTAGTGAATGTGAATCTTCATAAAATGAGTTTTCAAATCTTGCTTAGATAATGAACAAGATTTTCAGATATACAAACTTTCAATATACATACATGAAGAAATACAGAAAATAAAATAAATATGGAGAAGTATCATGCTATTAATGTAGAATAACTAGACCTATTAGACCCGATTGTCCCTTGCATAAGAAGAGACGGAAGAAGGATAGGAATTATGAGAGGAACAATAAGAAGTTCTACAGATCAAGCATAAGAATTTCTTGAAAGCCAATGACAATTGGAGTTCCAATGTTGGAGATTCTTTGGATGATTCTTCAGAATATGAATCTTCTGAGCAAAATAATATTGGTATAATATCCCAAGCTCCATTTCAAAATCATTGTCTTATGGCTAAGGTTCGTACTGGTGAATCCTTAACCAATTTTTCTTTAAGTGAAAATTTTCCTAATAATGGGTTTTCTTCAGTTGAAGAATCCACTTCATCAGAAAGAAATAATGATTTTCCATCCTATGAGTAAGTTTCTATATTTTCTAAGTTGTATGAAATGAAAAGCTATAAAGTCTCTAAAAAACATGAAAACGTAAATTATAGTGAATTAATTTTAACAAAAAAAATAGGATCTTACCAAAGATCTTGATAAGAAAAATGATGTTTTAGAAACTCTTTCTATTGAACTTGAGGAAGTTAATTATGATAAGGATAAAATTTTTAAAGATCTAAAAAATCTATGATTAGAAAAAGATTCTTTAAAAAATAAACTTAACTCGAAATCTATTATTCTAGAGCATAAGAAGTTAGTACTGAGACTAAAATCTGAAATATTTTCCTTGAATAAACTTCTTTAAAATTTTACTTCCGATAAATAAAATTTGGATAAGATATATTCTCAGATGTGTCCTCATGGTAATAATCGAGGATTAGGTTATTCTCTTAAAAAACCAATCTTTATAAATAATTATTTTGTTCCTTCAACAGCTCCCTTTTTCACTAAATGTCAAATTGGTGGGCGTTGGAAGAAGAACGATTCTTTAAATAAAGTTAAATATCTTGTGTTTCAAAAAGCTTACTTTTATAAACAAATGTGGATACCCAAGATTTTATTATCTAACAATTCTAGATCCAAGCAAGTTTGGATTCAAAAAACCTAATGCATTCTTTTTCTGGATAATGAAGGAAGTACCAACAACATATGGTACATGGATAGTGGATATTCCCGGCACATGACTAGTTGCAATGACTATTTTAAAAAGATTTTAAAGACTAAAGGTGGAAAAGTAACTTTTGGGGTTAACTTTCAAGGAGAAATTATCAGTAAAGGTAACATTATTCTTCATGGTAAAGCTATTATTTCAAATTTTCATTTTTTAAAAGTCCCAAAACACAACCTCATTATCATAATCCAATTATGTGATGAAGGTTACATTTTGAATTTTAAAAATGATAAATGTTTAATACACAATTCCAAGGATAAGCTTATTCTATCTACCGTTCAGTATAAGAATGGATGCACCTTAAACCTATAAGACCTTAGAGGTCAATATCTACCATGCCTTAGTGCATTTAAAGATCCATCATGGATTTTTCATAAAATACATGGACACTTTAACTTAAAGAAACTTAGTAAACTTTCTTAGAAATAACTTGTTAAGGATTTATCGGAACATAGGTTTGATTCTTCAAAAGTCTGTGATCCTTGTCAATATGGTAGGAAACTTAAATCTAGCATTAAATCTATAAGTGAGGTTACAAGTTCAAATGCCTTATAGTTATTGCACATGGAGTTATTTGGTCCAACACAAACTGGATATATTAAAGGAAAATACTATGTGTTTGTCTTAGTTGATGAATACACTAGATTTACTTGGGTCTATTTTCATGCAAAGAAATATGAAGCCTTTTTTAATTTTAAAAAATTCAGAGATCATGTTAAAAATGATAAAAATATACCATTGATAACTAATCATAGTGATAATGGTGGAGAATTTGAAAATTCAGATTTTGAAACTTTTTGAAATAAGAAATTTATTACTCACAACTTTTAATCTCGAAGAACTCCTCAAAAAATGGTGTTATTGAAAGAAGAAATTGTATTCTTAAATAGATTACTAGAACCATGTTGAGTGAATATTCTATAGCTAAACATTTTTGGGTTGAAGCTGTAAGTACTGCTTGTTATACTATAAATCAAGTTTTAATAAGACTTTTTCCTAACAAAACACCTTATGAATTATGGACTAGACAAAAACCAAAGTATCTTACTTCAATGTTTTTCATTGCAAAGTATTCATCTTGAATACTAAATATAACTTAATAAAGTTGCACCCAAATCTGATGATGGAATTTTCATAGGATACTCCACTAACTATAAGCCGTATAGAGTTTTTAAAAAAACACTTGCACTGTGGATGAAATAGTACAAGTCAAATTCGATGAAACGGATCCTTTTGTTTTCAAACAACCTGATCTTATTTCTGATATATTTTCTAAAAATGATCACAATCCTTTGATAAATGATTTTTCAGTTAAGGAAAATGTTAAGAAGACATTTCTAAGACATTTACTCTTGAATATTTTCTTACCTATGTTGATGAACAAGTTTTTCAAAACCCAAGTCAGTTGTTACTTAGGAATCATCCCAGTGATAATATCATTGGTAATGTTAATCAACCAGTAAGAATTAGAAGTTCTTTAAGAAATGAAGTTGAACTTGATTCTTTTCTTTCCCAATTTGAACCAAAGACTTCTCATAAATCCTTGGGTGATAAATATTGGATAAATTCCATGGAGGATGAACTAAACTAATTCATACGGAATAAAGTTTGGTCCTTGGTTGAAAACCCTAAGGAAACTTCTGTTATTGGACTAAAATGGTTTTTTAGAAATAAATGTGATGAAAATGAAATTATTTTTAGAAATAAGGCAAGATTAGTTGCTAAAATCTATAATCAACAAGAATTTATAGACAATGAAGAAACATATTCTCCTATAGCAAGACTTGAATCTATATGTATTATTTTATCCTTTGCATCATTATTTAATTTAAAACATTATGAAATAGATGTGAAGTGTGATTTATTCAATGGTTATGTACAGGAGGAGGTCTATGTAGATCAACCACCTGGTTTTAAAGATACAAAATATCCTAATCTTTTTTACAAACCTACCAAAGCTTTATATGTACTTAAACAAGCTCCGAGAGCTTGGTAAGATAGACTTTCAGGATTTTTTCTTCAAAATAACTATGTTAAGGGAACCAATGATCCAACCCTTTTCATTAATAAAGTTAATAAAGATATTTTTATTGTTCAAATTTATGTTGATGACATCATCTTTGGATCAAATCAGCAATCATTAACTGATTCCATTGTGAATTTTATAAAATATGAGTTTGAGATAAGTATGATGGGTGAGTTAACTTTTTTTCATAGTTTTCAAATTTCTAAAAAACCAAAAGGAACTTACATATCTCAACATAAGCATATCAAATCTCTTCTTAAAAATTTTGGGTATGACAACACTAAAAATATAAGTACTCCTATCGGAACCTCTAACACACTTGATATTGATGAATTAGGGAAACCTGTGGATCAAACTTCTTATAGAGGAATGATAGGAAGTTTTCTTTACTTGATAGATAGTCGACCTGACTTAATGTTTTCAGTATGATTATGTGATAGATACCATGAAAATCCTAAATAATCACATTTAAAGGATATAAAAAATCTGTATTTAAAAGGAACTTTAGATTTGGGACTATTTTATTCTTCTGGAAATTCTTTTCAACTTAAAATTCTTTCAGATGCTGACTTTGGTGGTTGTAAAATGGTTAGAAAAAGTACACCAAGAACATGTCATTTGTTAGTAGATTCCTTAGTTTCTTGGTCTTGCAGGAAACCAAATTTTGTATCACTCTCCACTACTAAAGATGAATATATAGCAGCTGTAAGTTAATGTGCTCAAGTGTTATGGATACAACACACACTCACATACTATGGTATGAGTTTTACTATAACTCAAATAATGTGTGATAACACAAGAGACATTTCCCTAAGTAAAAACCTTTCACATCACTCCTGTACAAAGCACAGAGATATTAGACATCACTTTCGTAGGGATTACACTAATAAAGGAGATATTGTTCTTCAATTCATCAGAACACATGAACATATTGCTGATGTTTTTACAAAACTTTTACCTTCTAAAATAATTGAATACATTAAAAAAAGCTAAGAATGATCAATGTAAGGTAATCATTCATATCTACTTTTTATTTAAATCATCTCCTAACATTAAACTAATATTTATTTTAGGGGGAGTACATTTGTTTGTTTATTTTTACTTATTACTAATTCTTTAAGAAAATTTATATTTCTTTAAAAAATTTATGAAAATTCATCTTTCTCTAAGAAAATCCATATTATATTTATGTTCAGAATTGAAATTTTTAGAATTAAAATTCATGGAATTAAAATTCTTAGAATTGAAATTTTTGGAATCTAAAACATCAAACAAAATTTTTATAATACCAATAAATTCTTCAGAGTATTCCAAAAGGTAAACTTTCATGCTCTTTATTTTCTAATTTTATGTTTCATTTTTTGGTGTTTCATGATTTTCAATTCATTGTTTATCTTACCTAGAATATCAGAATTTATATTTTCTACAATCATCCTCATCCATCAGATTAGATCAGTTTATTTTTTGTCATTTGATTATCTTATGGGAGTTGAAAAGTCATAGCTATGTCTATATAAGGGGTGATTCATTTATTAAATTCCACTTCATATTCCCTAATCTCTATGCCGAATTGTTGTTTCATTTAAAGTCTACAGTCTGATTCCCCAGTTTCTTACACTCAGAATGTCTCATGAATACTTAGAAGATTAGATATCGATTATCATGGAAATAATGTACCGGTCGATCTTTAAGGAAAGACTGGTATTCCCTAACTTCTTTTTAAGTATGACACTCTAATATCTATGTTCATAAGAACTAACAGATGGAAATGTTTTTTTGAGGCTAGGGAGAAATCTCCAGATCCAGTTTACTTGGATTTAGTCATAAAATTTTTTGAATTCAGTACTTTCTTTCAAAAGGAAGAAAAGTATATGTCCAAGTTCAAATGTTATGACAAGGCTTATACAGTTCCTTATAATAAAGCGTAAAATTATCTCAATATACCAGATGAAGGATAGGATATTGTGTGCTCTCACAGACTTCCCAAAAAAAAGGTTATTTTCAAAAATATAAGGCTCTATATTACCTTGGTCTTAAGTATGTTAAGAATCTAAAGATTACAAATCATACAATAAATCATAAACTGGTAGCCCTATGGATGCAAGGTTTTCTTATTCCAAGGAAAGATGATAAGGAACCTCTAAATATATGTGATATATTTCAATTAGTCATTCTTTCCAATATAAGGAAGATGAACATGATTAAGTACATCTCTCTCACCATCTAATAAGTAAAAGGTGGAACCATCAGATCTTACATTCTTCAGTGTCTGACAACTATATCTAGGATAATTATTATGTTCCCTCAAGAGATGAATGTCCCTTGCCGATCAGTCTCTATGCCATTTAATATTTTGTTTCTTAGTGATGATACTCTTAGGAGAATGAAGGTACAGTTTTTATCAGAATCCAAATCCTTTGAAGAAATGGTTTTCCAAAACAGGGTAAATATTCTGGAATATTCAAAAATTGGTACCTAAGAAAAGGAAACTTGAAGAAACAAGCTTACCAGAACCGGTTCCAAATGTTCCGGTATAATCGCCTCCTCCTAAAAAGAAGCCAAAATCTTATTCTGATGCAACTAATTCAAAATAGAGATAAATATAAGCTACTAGAAGGAAAGTTGATCATTCCTTTGGCTTATATCCTATAGAGGCTAAGGCCATAAAAATCAAGAAAGCTGAGAATCTAGAGTGTTGGTCGGAGTGGTTTACTCAAGAGGGGGGTGAATTGAGTACCAATTAAAATTTCTGTATTTAAAAAAACTATATTAAAGACCCCCAAATAAAATAATAAATTAAACTGTAGTGAATTTATATTAATGTAGAGGTTCTGTTAGATTCTCAAGGGATTTATTAATTCCCAGTTAACCAATACAGGAGTGTATGATTATCTTTTGAAACTAACTTACTAATCTACACTTAACATAAACACTTGCTAATTTAATTATCAAAGTAACTTTAAAAACAGTATTGGTTTTAAAGTGATTAGCAGCGGAATAAAACTTTGAAAGAGATGGCACAAAAAATGTAACCAAGAGGTTCAGTCTCAAGCCGAGACTTAGTCCTCTCAAAAGTTTATATAAAAATGATCCACACCCTGGATCGGGGTTCAACAGTTTACAACTGTCCAGGTCCAAGACCTCTACCACTGTTCTTCGTGGGAAACAGTACAACAGCAACCAGTTGTCCAGGTCACACACGACCTCTACCACTATTATTCATGGGAAAGAATAGAATGAAAGAGTTTCGTAAGGATTTACAAATCCTCCAGTTTAAGTACAGGAGACAGTGTATGTGTTAGATACAGCAGATAACACACACTGCTCGAAAAGTATAATAATAAATCACAGAACAAAAGATGTAGAGTTTAGAAGTGGTTCTGGTGATTTCAGTGTAGCTCTGGACTCCTTTGGATTCGATCAGAAGTGAGTCTGAGTCCTCTTCTCATTTCTGTTTGAGAAACAGAGTGTCGTATGCTCCAGGTTCACAGACAGTGAAAATGTAGTCGATGAAGCTCTTCGATATTCTTTTTTATGCACAGAACTCTTCTTGAATAGGCTTGATTGTATATGTGATTCTGTCTTGCTTGGTTCTTCTTGTATGCACAGAGCTCTTCTTGAGTATGTCGTATGTCTTCCTTGTCTCTATATGTGTTGTAACCCTTCTCTTCAGCAGAGACTTCTTGTATTTATGTCACATGAAACAGGGGACAGAAAAGATTTCCTTTCTGCAGGTACGAGGTACAGATTCAGTGAGTCGAGTGATCGGTAGGTAATCAGCATCGGTATCTTGGACATCGGTAGCTTGAACATCGGTAGCTCAATTTCATTAGTTTCTTTGACTCTATTGGTGGCTCTATGCATCGGTTGGTATATGCTTGTATCGGTGACTTTGTTTATTGGTAGCTCCATGCGTCGGTAGCTGCATGCGTCGGTAGCTCCATGCATCGGTAGCTCCATGCGTCGGTAGCTCCATGCGTCGGTAGCTTAAGTCTATCGGTAGACCGGTAGCTCTATGTTTGTATCGGTAGCTGTCTGTAAGTCAGTAGCTTACATTTATAAGTATATCGGTAGCTCTGTGTTAAGTATATCGGTGACTCTGTCTGTCGGTAGACTATGTCTATCGGTAGACTGGGTACCAATAGCTCTTTTATCAGTAGCTATAGGCAGATTACTTATCTGTTTTATGCAGAACGCATTCGATTGTGTTAGAATCAATTTATAACTTGTATGAATATGGATAAATGAGGATTAACATATTCCAAAGACTATTTTAAAAATTATTATTGGTTTGATCACAGATTTGAAATAATTAAAGTATAGATCAATGATACTTAAAAATATCATAGAGAATAAAAACATAATTGGGATTTTCAACACATATGAATACATGATTGAGATTATCAAAAGAGGTGAGGTCAAAAATCTCCCCGTTTTTGATAATCACAATTTATGATATGGGCATTTAACATAGTGAAAATATAATAGTAAAGAGTATAATATTGAATTCAAGTTTCTCAGAGAAAACAGCATCAGAGATAATAGAAATAGTATGATATAGACATAAGTTATCAGAGGTAACAATCATAAGGTACTGAAGGTAAAAGGAATCATAATAATATCAGAGATAAAATTGAAAAGAAGGTTATTTTTCTCCATTGAAAATATTTCTCATTTTCTCATTTTGTTCTCCCCCGCTTATTGTTCTCCCCCTTATTATTCTCTCATTTTGTTCTCCCCCTTTGTGATAATCAAAAAGTGGGAAAGCATATATAGGAGACAAATAAAACATGAGAAGTAAAAAAGAGATCTTCTGTATTAGAGCAGTCAGAAAGTACAGAAATAGAATACAAATGAATTCCTATCAAAAATCCTGGCCACTGGATCAATCCACATCTTCCACGTGAGATTTTCCTTTGGGATCAGAAAAAGGTTTGGATGGTGAGGATGCAGGTGAAGGTTTTGGAATGCCAGAAAAGATCAATGGAGGCTGGGCCACTGACACAGAGTCAGGCCTGTAGGTTGAAGATCTTTGGGTGATCATTGGTGTGAGGCTTCGAATAGCTTGAGCAGGAGTCAGCTGGACTGTGGAAGCAGCTGAGGCAGAAGCAGGCAAAGCAGGAGGTATGATGACTGGTCTGGCATCAACATGCAAGAAGGGCAGCAACAGATTTCTAAAATCCATAATAATTCCTCCTCCTCTTTCCATAGCAGAGATGAAATCATCTTTGTTCTCCATGAATTTCTCCAAGGAAGGAGTCAATTGTCTTAGTTTTCTCACTTGTTCTCTGAAAGCTTGAGTGACTGGAGGGAGCTTCATGTTTTCCAACATCAGCTTGAAGTGGTGTTCGAGTTGATGCTTGGTGAAAATTCTGGTGATGTAGTAGTCCACTTTGCTCTTTATGGCTTCCTGAGAGGCAGAGGCTTCTCTCATATAATCTTGAACAATCGTCATTATTTCTCTAGCAGAATCTCTTGTAGAAAGCACCACTCGGCTCAACTCTGATGAGTCCACAGAGCCACTGGTTGAAATAGAACCAATCTCCTCCTTCAACATTGCTCGAACTTGATTCAGGTCAACTAATAGTTTGGATGTGAGAGGGCTAAGAGAGAAGGAAACAGTTTCTTTGAAACTTTTAGACAAACCACTGATTAGGCTTTGAACTTGAGAGTCCTGTAATTGAACGTGATCCTTCACTGAGGTTTTGAAACTTTCAAACACCGAGACAAACTGGCTTACAACACTCTTCACATAAGCTAGGTCCTTGTCAGCTTGAGACTTGGAGCTCATATAAGAATCGAAAGCAACAACTGTTGTCTTGAGAGCTTCAAGATCTGCATCAATTCTAGAAGACTGAGTCTGGCACTCTTTCACTTTTTCCATAAGCTCAAACACAAAAGAAGATAAATTACAAGCCAGAGATAGCTCGAAAGATCTCTCTAACATTTTCATTTCTTCATTAAATCTTTGATTCATCTCAGCAACTGATACACTAAATGATTCTTTCAGCTCATTCTTCATGGATTCAAGATCAGATTTAGGGACAAAATCATTAGGGACAACTGCAGCAGATCCCTTTGGTGAGGCCAAACTGACTACAGAATCAATCATTATTGAATTAATTGAGGATGAAAGGGAGGTTTCCATTAACTTCACTTCTTCAACAAAACTGGTTTTGAGGTCCTCTTTCAGCTTATTCAGATCATGAAATATGACCACATTATCTGGCAACAATTCAGAAGCAAGATCATAATTGGTCTTCGGTCTATTCACAGACATCTCATTGTCTGAATCCGGATAATCCAATCCACAAACTATAAACCCTGGGTCTTCTACCCAGTCTCCAAACTCAACAGCTACTGTAACATTTCCAAGAACAGATTGATGTTCCCCCTCAATGGGTGCATTCTCATGTGTCACAACAGCATTCAGTGCTGGATTCTCTTCATCAGAATCTTCTACTACAAGTTCCATCGGTGCAGCATCTAGAAGATCTTCTGATACAGGTACAGCTTCTTCTGTATCTCTTTCTACTTCAGCAGCAGGAATAGCTGAGTTTCCAATCAAAGGACTCATACTTAAACTACCAGAAGCAGACAATTCAGATACATTCTCCTTTTCCTCTTCTTCTTCGCGAGGTACAGACTGGTCTTCCTCATAAGTAGACAAAATTTCCTCTACCTTTCCTTTCCTAGAATAAACCAATTCTGCAACAGGACTTGGGGGCAAGTCTGGATCTCCTCCAACATCCATGGGAGTTTCTTCTTCTTCTTCTTCTGTTTCATCACTATAAACAGGTTCCTCTTCATCAGGTCTCAGACTCGGATCTCTCATATCCTTTGGTCTTGAGGGATGATCCACAGGATTAAACCTATCATATATCTTCTGATCATCACTGACCCATTCTCCCTTCCATGGGTTCCAGTTAATTTTCATGTACTTGCAAACAGTCGAGGTGATGCAGAAGTTGTTTCAGACTACAACTGTCTCATCCTGAGACTCAGCTATTCCTTTCACTTTTATCATTACTGAAATCAGCTTGGCAAAGAACAAAGCATTAGTCTTTGACTTTGGTCTAATCATGTCTTCCATTTGAAGCATTAACAATCTGCACATATTGATTTTTACACCATGTCTTAGCAAATTAAGAAGATAGATAACTTGATATCTCATATTTTCAAAATCTCCTCGCCTCGGTATCAACACATGCTGAACAAACTTGAAGAGCAGTCGATTCTCTCCATCCATTTCAGTAGCAACCACTTGCCTTTGATTCCCGTTACCGGTCAGTTCTTTTAAGGCGGTTTCATAATCAAATATATCACTGCTAGGTGGCATTGCTCTTGATACATACCCAGATACACCTTCATGTGGTACTTTCAAACACTCATCCCATTCTATTGAAGAAAAATACATCTCTTTTCCATTTAAAAAAGAGCTTACCCGATTCTCATTTTCAGACTTCTCGAAGGTTACAAACTCGTCGAACTGTTTTACCAACTTCGGGTAGTATGGGCCATTGTTATTCGAGAAACAATCCACCCATTTATGGTCCTCCAGAATCTCGAGTACTAAAGATTTTCTAGGCATTAGCCATTCCACGCACAGTTCCTTCTCGATTACTATGTCTCTATTCTGCAAGTGAGGATTCACTGGTCGCTTTCCCGATCTAGTTCTGAATTCACTAACATTGGCTTTATGCTGTGTCTTCTTCTTCTTGGCGTTTGGTTCTACACTTTCTTCTCTGACGGTAGGAAGCTTAGTTTTTTCCATCACGGGTTTAGGGTTCTTGGTCGATTTGGGAGCAAAGGTTCGAAGGTGAGAGATTTTGAGATCGGTGAGGTAATAAGTGGCTTAGACTTAGTTTTATCATTTAGGAATTCCAAATAAATGACTAAAATAGAGTAAGATAAAATAAAATAAAACTATTCGTATTCTTGGCAGCAGACAGATGTTTTAAAACATTGCATCGGTGAGAATTTCAACATCGATGAGGATTTTCACATCGGTGAGAATTTTCACATCGGTGAGAATTTTCGCATCGGTGAGAATTTATCACATAGGTGAGCATTTTCACATCGGTGAGGATTTCACATCGGTGAGAATTTCACATCGGTGATAATTTCACATCAGTGAGAATTTCACATCAGTGAGAATTTCACATCGGTGAGAATTTCACATCGGTGAGAATTTCACATCGGTGAGAATTTCACATCGGTGAGAATTTCACATCAGTGATTAAACATTCCCAATTCGTGTCTTATGTAACTTAGCATATCCTAACATAAAGGTTTAGTGAAAATATCAGCCAATTGATGTTCAGTGCCAATAAATTCAAGAGAAATATCACCTTTTTGATAGTGATCTCTTAGGAAATGGTGTCTTACATTTATGGTTTGGTTCTAGAGTGAGATACAGGATTCATAGAGATGTTTATTGCACTGGTGTTATCACAGTTGATTGAAACATGTTTAAAAACATATCCATAGTCCAAAAGAGTGTGTTTCATCCACAGAATTTGTGCACAGCAACTACCAGCAGCTATATATTCTGCTTCGGCAGTAGATAATGCAACTGAGTTCTGTTTCTTACTACACCATGAAACTAAGGATTTTCCAAGCAAATGACATGTTCCTGATGTGCTTTTTCTATCTAACTTACAACCAGCAAAGTCAGCATCTGAATAACTCATTAACTCAAAGGATTGTCCTTTTGGGTAAAACAAACCTAAGTTAATCGTGTGTTTGAGATATTTAAAAATTCTTTTAACAGCAAGCAAATGAGATTCTTTTGGATTAGCGTGAAATCTAGCACACATACACACACTAAACATAATATCAGGTCGACTACCAGTAAGATAAAGTAAACTACCAATCATTCCTCTGTAATTTGTTTGATCAACTGGTTTCCCAGTTTCATCTGCATCCAATTTACAGGTAGTACTCATAGGATTTTCACATTCCTTGATACTATCCAGACCAAAACGTTTTAAAAGATCCTTTGTATAGTTACTTTGATTCAAAATAATACCATTTTCATTTTTAAATACTTGAAATATGAGAAAGTACTTAAGTTCTCCCATTAAGCTCATTTCAAATTCATTTTGCATAACCTTTGAAAAATCAGTACATAAAGAGTGTTTAGAAGATCCAAAAATAATATCATCAACATATATTTGTACAACTAAAACATCTTTAGAAATTCTTTTAATGAAAAGAGTGGGATCAGCTACTCCTTTTGTAAATCCTTTTGAGATAAGGAAATTGCTAAGTCTATCAGACCAAGCTCTTGGAGCTTGTTTTAAACCATACAGAGCTTTAGAAAGTTTAATAACTTGATTTGGAAAATGGGGGTTAGTAAATCCAGGTGGTTGTTCTACAAAAACATCTTCAATTATAAAACCATTTAGAAATGCACTTTTCACATCCATTTGATATAACTTGAAATCCAGATGTGCCGCATATGCAAGTAATATCCTAATGGATCTAGTCTAGCTACAGGTGCAAAAGATTCCTCATAGTCTATACCTTCTTCTTGACTATATCCTTGTGCAACTAGTCTAGCTTTGTTTCTAACTATATTTCCAGATTCATCTACTTTATTTCTAAAAACGCATTTTGTGTCTATTGTCAAAGTGTCCTTAGGTCTGTCAACTAATTCCCAGACTTTGTTTCTTTCAAACTGATTTAATTCTTCCTGCATAGCCATTACCCAGAATTCATCATTGATAGCATCATTGATATTTTTGGGGTCTAGCTGTGAAAGAAAAGCTTGATGTTCAACCTAGTTTCTTAGAGAAGCTCTAGTTTGTGTTCCTCTATCAAGATTACCAACAACAGCTTCTAAAGGATGATTCTTTAGAATCCTCGTTGATCTGGTAAAGGTTGGACTAGAAATTTCAGGTTCATCTATAGGTTCGTGTTCAACAGAAGTAGATTCTGGAAAAAGTCCAGAACTGGATGTTTTGATAACAGGTTCTTTAGATTTATCATTAATGTCCAGAACAGATAAGTCTTCTTCAATATTTTCAAGAGAGGTTTTAGGCTCATGTGGATCAGTTTTATCGAATTTTATGTGAACAGATTCTTCCACACATTTGGTTTTCTTATTGAATACTATATAGGCTTTACTTGAAATAGAGTAACCCAGAAAAATTCCTTCATCACTTTTGGAAGCAAACTTATCCAGATTATATTTAGTATTCAGAATAAATACTTTGCAACCAAAAAATTTAAAGTAATTAACCTTAGGCTTTCTATTGTTCCACAATTCATAAGGGGTTTTCTTAAGAACAGGTCTAATTAGGACTCTATTAATGACATAGCAAGCTGTATTTACAGCTTCAGCCCAAAAATAAATAGGCAGGTCATATTCATTGAGCATGGTTCTAGCAATTTCTTGAAGGGTTCGGTTTCTTCTTTCTACTACACCATTCTTTTGGGGTGTTCTAGGGGCAGAAAAGTTATGAGTATAGCAATTGTGTGAGCAATAAGATTCAAAATCTTGATTTTCAAACTCACGACCATGATCACTTCTCCAAGTTTTAATCTTAAGTCTACTAAGGTTCTCAACAGACTTAGAGTATTTAACAAAAGAAGAACAGGCTTCACTTTTGTGAGCTAGAAAATATACCCAAGTATATCTAGAAAAATCATCTACAAGAACATAAACATAGTGATTCCCATTTAAACTAAAACTCTTGATGGTCCAAACAAATCCATGTGAACCAATTCAAGTGGTTGAGAAGTCGAAACTTCTTTCTTTGATTTAAAAGAAACTTTGTGTTGTTTTCCCTTTTGACAGGGGTTACACACTCTATTATTTGGGAATTCTAATTTAGGTAGGTCTCTAACTAGGTTTTTTATAGAGAGTTTTCTAAGTGAGTGAATGTTGCAATGTCCCAATCTTCTGTGCCATAGCCAAGATTCTTTATGAAAAGCATTCAAACAAGTAATATTCTGCTTAGCTAAAGAATTCAGATTAACAGCATAAACATTTTCATTTCTTAGGGCAGAAAATACCAAAACATTCTTAGAATTAAAAACTTTTCAAGAATAATTTTCAAATTTAACATGAAAACCATCATCACATAACTGAGAAATACTTAATAAATTGTATTTAAGGCCATCAACAAATAAAACTTTAGAAATCAAAATTGAATCAGTGTTACCAATCTGGCCTAGGCCGATGATTTTTCCTCTTGAATTATCACCAAAGGTGACAAAGCCTCCATCAACTTTTATTAAACTCTTAAAACAAGAGAAGTCTCCTGACATATGTCTTGAACATCCACTGTCCAAATACCAGGTTTCTTTACAGGAGCTCTTTAAGCAAGTTCCCTACAAAATAGATTCAGATGGGAGATGATTTTGGTACCCAGATTTTCTTGGGTCCAGACAGGTTAGCCAATAACACTTTAGGTACCCATATTTGTCTAATGGGTCTCATATAGTTTGTAGAATTGACATGCTTTGAAAGATAAACTTTATTGGATCCATAGCTATGTATATAACTGGTTGAAGCATATGAAGTTCCAGAATTACCTTCATTCTGTCCAGATTTAGAAATGAATCTAGTTTTGGCAATTTTCCTCTGTCCAGGTTGGTATCCTATACTAGTAGTATATTTAGGTGCTATTTTCTTTCCTAGCATCTGTGTTAGTGTATTTTTTCCATTGGTGAACTTCTCTAAGTCTTTCTTGAGTTGCTCATTAGATAGTTTCAGTTCAGTGTTTTCTTTTAACAGTTGAGCATTCTTTTCCTTTTCTATATCAAGATCAGATTTATGCTTAACACTTAAAGCATGTTGAATCTTTAAACCTTTGTATTTATCCTTAAGTTCATTACATGTCTCTTCCAGCATATCACAGTACTCAAACAATTCATTTCTAGACATTGTTCCAGAATCAGAATCAGATTCTGCATTATCTCCAGAGTAATAAATTAAAGCAGGAGTTTCAGCAGTTACCTGAGAAGTGTTTGTCATAAAGCACATATTTGCCTTATTTTTGTTTTCAGTTTCAGAGCTTTCAGATTCAGTAGAGCTATCCTCAGAAGCACTCCAAGTAGCATTCATGGATTTCTTAAACTTATTGTCCTTATATTCATATTTCTTTTTATACTTCAGCTTTGTACAGTCAGCTTTAATGTGTCCTTTTCTCTTGCACTCATAGCAGACAACATCATCTGATTTGTCATTCTTCTTCCAATCCTTTTTCCATCTACCATGGTGATCATACTTACCCTTATAATTCGTTTTTCTAAAGAACTTCTTTTTCCTATAAAATTTCTTAAATCTTCTAGCAATGTGAGCCATCTCAGCATCACTGTCAGAATCACTTTCACTATCTTCACAGCTTGAACTTTCAACTACAGCTTGAAGATTTTCTTTGTCCTTATTCTTTGAAGTTGAGGATTTGAAAGCGACAGACTTTCTTGGAGGTTCATTTTCTTCCTCTTTATTCACTTTAAGATCTTCTTCATACATCATCAGCTTGCCAATTAGTTCCTTGATAGGTAGAGCAGCAATGTCACATGATTCTCTGATTGAGACGGATGTGCCTCTCCATCTATCAGGTAGACATCTAAAAATTCTCATAATTTGTTCCTTCGATGAGACATCCTTTCCCAGCAAGATCATTGTATTGACAATTTCATTTAACCTGAGATACATGTCAGAAATGGGTTCGTCAGGCTTCATTTTAAAATTATCATACTTGATAGTATAAGTGTTCAATCTCATTTCTTTAACATTCGTTGTTCCTTCATGAGAAACAGCTAAGGTATCCCAAATTTCATATGCAGTTTTACAAG
Source organism: Viscum album (assembly GCA_963277665.1). Classification (NCBI taxonomy): domain Eukaryota; kingdom Viridiplantae; phylum Streptophyta; class Magnoliopsida; order Santalales; family Viscaceae; genus Viscum; species Viscum album. The sequence continues at coordinate 1,736,637,082 of OY728128.1, forward strand.
AGGAAATTCTATTAAACTCTTCATCTTCTAGAGAACAGTACAAGGCATTCATAGCTTTACAGTTGTTATTGTAAGCAGTCTTTGTAGGTTCATCCCAAGTAGATCTAGCAGTAGTGGGAATTTTGTATTCTGATTCAATGGAAGTCCAAATATCAAAACCTATTCTTTCTAGATGAATTTTCATTTTCAGTTTCCACTGAGCATAATTAGTTCTATTGAAGAAAGGTGGCCGGTTAGTAGCAGCACCCTCAAGTCTATTGTCCATGATGAGAAAATTTTAAAGAGATAAAAATTTAGATATAACAGAAATTTTAAGAACTTTAAAATATAACTAAAATCATAGTTCAAAAGCAGAGTACTTTTAGAAAGTATTTTCAATCCTCTGATACCAAGTGTTGGTCGGAGTGGTTTACTCAAGAGGGGGGTGAATTGAGTACCAATTAAAATTTCTGTATTTAAAAACACTGTCTTAAAGACCCCCAAATAAAATAATAAATTAAACTGTAGTGAATTTATATTAATGTAGAGGTTCTGTTAGATTCTCAAGGGATTGATTAATTCCCAGTTAATCAATACAGGAGTGTATGATTATCTTTTGAAACTAACTTACTAATCTACACTTAACATAAACACTTGCTAATTTAATTATCAAAGTAACTTTAAAAACAGTATTGGTTTTAAAGTGATTAGCAGCGGAATAAAACTTTGAAAGAGATGGCACAACAAATGTAACCAAGAGGTTCAGTCTCAAGCCGAGACTTAGTCCTCTCAAAAGTTTATATAAAAATGATCCACACCCTGGATCGGAGTTCAACAGTTTACAACTGTCCAGGTCCAAGACCTCTACCACTGTTCTTCGTGGGAAACAGTACAACAGCAACCAGCTGTCCAGGTCACACACGACCTCTACCACTGTTATTCGTTGGAAAGAATAGAATGAAAGAGTTTGGTGAGGATTTACAAATCCTCCAGTTTAAGTACAGGAGATAGTGTATGTGTTAGATACATCAGATAACACACACTGCTCGAAAAGTATAATAATAAATCACAGAACAAAAGATGTAGAGTTTAGAAGTGGTTCTGGTGATTTCAGTGTAGCTCTGGACTCCTTTGGATTCGATCAGAAGTGAGTCTGAGTCCTCTTCTCGTTTCTGTTTGAGAAACAGAGTGTCGTATGCTCCAGGTTCACAGACAGTTAAAATGTAGTCGATGAAGCTCTTCGATATTCTTTTGTATGCACAGAACTCTTCTTGAATAGGCTTGATTGTATATGTGATTCTGTCTTGCTTGGTTCTTCTTGTATGCACAGAGCTCTTCTTGAGTATGTCGTATGTCTTCCTTGTCTCTGTATGTGTTATAACCCTTCTCTTCAGCAGAGTCTTCTTGTATTTATGTCACGTGCAACAGGGGACAGAAAAGATTTCCTTTCTGCAGGTACGAGGTACGGATTCAGTGAGTCGAGTGATCGGTAGGTAATCAGCATCGGTAGCTTGGACATCGGTAGCTTGAACATCGGTAACTCAATTTCATTAGTTGCTTTGACTCTATCGGTGCCTCTATGCGTCGGTTGGTATATGCTTGTATCGGTGACTTTGTTTATCGGTAGCTCCATGCGTCGGTAGCTGCATGCATCGGTAGCTCCATGCGTCGGTAGCTGCATGCGTCGGTAGCTCCATGCATCGGTAGCTCCATGCGTCGGTAGCTCCATGCATCGGTATCTTAAGTCTATCGGTAGACCGGTAGCTCTATGTTTGTATCGGTAGCTGTCTGTAAGTCAGTAGCTTACATTTATAAGTACATCGGTAGCTCTGTGTTAAGTATATCGGTGACTCTGTCTGTCGGTAGACTAAGTCTATCGGTAGACTCGGTACCGGTATCTCTTTTATCAGTAGCTATAGGCAGATTACTTATCTGTTTTATGCAGAACGCATCCGATTGTGTTAGAATAAATTTATAACTTGTATGAATATGGATAAATGAGGATTAACATATTCCAAAGACTAATTTAAAAATTATTATTGGTTTGATCACAGATTTGAAAGAATTAAAGTATAGATCAATGATACTTAAAAATATCATAGAGAATAAAAACATAATTGGGATTTTCAACACATATGATTACATGATTGTGATTATCAAAACAGGTGAGGTCAACATAGAGAAATAAATGAAAGAGACGATATTGAAGAAGAAATCCTTTAAATACAAAGTGTGTCAGCCTTTGCTGAAAGATGTAGAGAAGAAATTTCAAGAATTACTAGAATATCATGTTTTTCTTAAGAAACTGGTTGCCCCTATAGAGATTCAGAAATCCAAAAAAGTCAAAACAATATCAAAACCTATTCATGAAATGGAAGATTAGATTTCTCAAGAAGACAATGAAGATGTTTGAAGGTAAGTGGAAGATTACATTATAACTCCTCAGAGTTCAACTTCTAAATATGTTTCTGAAGATTGAGATATTGAAGAAGAAGTTGAAGTTGAAGTTGAAGAACAAGCTGATGTTGAAGTGGAATAAGAAGATAAATAAGAGGTTGAATAATAAAGTGAATAAGGGGAAGAGATCCAGGAAGAATAAAGACAAAAAGTAACACAAGAAGAAGAGAATGAAGGGGGACATGATGAAAAGGGATATCTTAATTATATCTAAGTATCAGATGAACAAACCCCAGTTCGAAATCCTTTCAAAGACAGTAGTGTTTTGGTTTCTTCATCTAAAAAAGAAATGCCTCATAAGTCTTCCAAAAGTATAGAGAAACTAGATTCCTTAACTCCAAGAGGAGTTGAAAAGGGAAAAGATGATTTAGATTCCAAATCATCATCCTCTGTTGAGCAAGAATTTGTCAAATTGTCTTTAAGAAAGTTGGTCAGTACTATTTTGGTTCTTGAAAATATAGATTATCGGAGTCAAATGATGCAAGAGACCCTAAATCAAAAGACAGAATCTTCCAATATGCTTATGTACATGGTGGTCAAGTAAGAAGTGGACTTCAGTAATCTTTTGATTGATTATAAATCTTAGAAGGTGACTTGTAAAAAAGTATTTAGCTTCACTAAAACTATTAATGAAGAGATTAGATAGTTCATTGAATTCATGGATTCAATAAATGGAACTTTCAATACTTAGTAATTAGAGTTCAACAAATTCAAGGTATCCATTTCTGAGAATGTTTGCCAACTCAATTTTGTTTCCTGACCTATTAGCAGTGGAAAGGAAGTCTGAGACGAATTAGTGAAAAAGGTGTTTTCTCAAGAAGATTTCATTAAGAATCAATATGATAGAATAGAATATCAAGAATAAAGGATATTTTCCTTAGAAAAAAGAATCAATATCAGGAGATCTTGTTAAAGAAGCTTCAAGAAGATCATTAGGAAGTGAGGAAAACTAAATCTTTGATAACGAAAATGTTGTATGAGCAGAAGAATGATGGATGGTTTTTTTATATTCTAATGTTTTGTAGTAATCTAAACTTTATTTCCAAAATTTCATTAAGAAATTTATTTCATATCTTTCTTTTATTTTGGAATGTATTATTCCTTAACCTTACAGGTACATCTCATAATTCTCCATTCCTTTTTAAAAATCACAAAGGGGGAGAATTTATTTTGAAGGAAGAATTTAATGAAGACTCTAAAGAGGGATAATCTAATAAAGGAGAGTATGGTAAGAAATAATAACGCCTAAGTAATGGGAGATTATTTTAATAAGAAATATTATATAAGTGGTAGATATTTCCTTAAGAAAGAAAACTGGATGCTAAAGTTAAAGAATACAATCATTGGGAAACATAACCTAAGTGGGATTTAGTTGTATTCATCCTAAATTTCATTCAAAGTAGGGGATAAGTTTTCCATAATTATTTATCAAATTCAATATACTTTTCCTTAACAAAGTTGTTTGTGGTTTCCAAAAAGGAGGATATTTTTGAGACAATAAGCTTTTTTATGACTTCTCTATTCCTAATGGTTTTATGTTTTAAAAATCACAAACACTTTTTCTCAAGTTCAAAAATTTTCATTCTATTATACTTATAGAATTCTCATTCCATTATACTTAGAAAATTCTCACTAGGTTTACTTACAGAATTCTCATTACATTTACTTACAGAATTCTCATTATGTTTACCTATAAAAATGTCATTATGTTATACTTACAGAATTTTCATTCTATTATACTTACAAATTTTTAATTACATTTACTTATATATCTATCATTAAGTTTAATTATAGATTTTTAATTACATTACAAAAGTCATTCCATTTTTTATGATACCGATATTGGTACAAATGTCATGTTGTTTTTATGATACTGAAACAGATACAAATATCAAACCATTTTTATGATATCGATATCGATAAAAATTTCATACCATTTTTATGATATCAATAACGATATAAATGTCATATCATTTTCATGATACCAATTATAGTACAAATGTCATACTATTTTCATGATACTGATTCTGATACACATTTTATACCGATTTTATGGTACCAGTACCCAAAGATAGTGAGGCCAATTTCTCAATACAATTTGTATTTTCTTAAGAATCTATTTTCTTGATATTGTTATAATTACCTAATGTATCATTCCAATACTATCATATTCTAATTTTTCTTATACTTAACATTTACCTTAAAATTCACATTGTTTCTTATACATGAAATGATGTCGTACAATCTATTACAAACTAACCCTTTTCTATTTGACATGTGTCTAGTTCCATCTGAATGTTTTGAAAAATATGATTGTTGGAGTGGAGCCTACCATTGAGAAGTTTTTCCTATAAATACAAAATCATTTGAATGAACTCGGTGAAATGAAAAATGTGTAATTACTTCAATGATGAACAGTGAATAGAGAAGCGATAAACGTTTGTGAAGTGATTTCTAGAGAGATAGGCTATTACAACTCTCACTACCTCATGCGGAATTTGTGAACAACTTGTTCAGGCATGAACAACTTTTTTAGACATTCTTTGTGCAGACTTCAATCGTGCGGATCATGGGCTTCTGGGTTTAGGTAAGACATACTTTTTTGAAATTATAAATCAATTAACCTTCATCCAAGGTTATTGGATACCCTTCTATTGGGGATAAAAGAATCTTATTGTTACTTGTTTTCTATTTCATGTTTTTTTATTCTGCTACTATTTTAACTTTATTAAAGTTAGAAAGTATAACATTATTATACTTTATAATTATATTATTTTGATTATATTAAGGATTCTATATGCTTTAAGGTAGAATATTTCTTATAAGAAAGTCTTTATTAAGTTTTTATCTTAAGGTTATAAAGTTTAAGAAAATGTTCTTTAAGAGGGTTTGTGAATTTTGTTTAACTTTGTTAAACTAAGTTCCTTTAAAGTTAAAATCTAACTTTAAGAAACATATTTCATTACGGTTAAGAATTTGTTTTAAGAAAGTTATATACCATCTTTAAAGGTTCTGAAGGAATTTTTAGAGTATACAATTCACCCCCTCTTGTATTTGGGCGTCTCATTATACATATTCGATCATGCAATAATTACTGACATAAATGGATTTTATAGATAACATACTAATTTTTTTTGATATATTATAATTGTTTTAGAATTTATCATGTTGTTATGGTATTTTAAAAAAATAATGAATAGTATCAAAATTGACATAAATGATACATAAATATAAATAATGTTCTATTAAATTATATAAAATTCATAAAAATATAAAATTATTCCAATTAACTAGAATAAGATACAATATTTCATGAATTATCCATTTTTAGTTCTTTTTTCATTTTATAGTAACTTTATTAACCCTAAAAAGAAAAAAGGTGAAGTTATCACGGTAAGAGTTAAAGCATTTAACAAAGGGTTAAATACAAAATGTCGAGTTAATATTGTGATATAAAATATCAAAAAATTATTGGTTGAGATTATTTCCACTTATACACACCTTATAATTTAAATAACTCACATTGGTTCTATTTGATCTTGAAAATACATTTTCATTAATTTAATATTTTGAAGGATTCCAAGAGTGACTCTCCCCTCTTTTATGAAAGGAGACAGCCTCCCTCACTTCCTCACAAAACATTTATCCTTATACCTAGACCAACCACTTCACATTTACCATCACAATATTATTTTTTATGTTCTGGAGGTTCTGCTATTCTAAAAATACATACCCTAGTATCCCTAAGAGGAGAACCAAAGGAGTTCTGTCTAAGAAGAGGTAATTTTTTTTCAATTTGTTTTAGTTTATTTAATCATCTACTTCCTCTTCCTATTTTTTACAAACTAAATAAATAAATATAGTATCATCTCTATGCTAATATTTTCTTATGATTATTGTACAATCAAATTTATCCTCTTATCCATACTATGAAAACCAATATCATGATATGTACATATTTATGACTTATCGTCTCCACATGGTGGTGTTATTTTTTATTCATAACCACTTTATATGGATGGTTATAATGGATAATATATTGGATTAAATAATAAAAATTTACATGATATGGATTATTTATAATTAAAATACCATCCAATTCCTTTCAACTTTACCATTAAGGTAATGATATTGTCGCTCGTGCATACATACGACCTACCATCTCCACGAAGTGATTAGATTAATTCTCAATGTCAATCATTACAGAATGATTATATATATATAATGATTATATATATATAATGATTTTATATAATATCAATGAACATAATATCATTATGTATATGGAGAAAATTTATCCTATTCATATGAAACATGACATACACTTCAAAATAGACATAAAAAAATGAAGTAGTTAAAACCTGAGACAATTGTAATAATGAAATATTATTAACAAAATGATAAAAGAGGATCATATATGATACCATAGAAATGGATATAGTTCTGGTCAAATTTAATAAAATTAGTTAATAATTATAATGGACTTTTAAACACCCTCAACTAATGTAAAGTACACGGTGAGTGTTATTTTACAATCACATTATTATTCAGGATTTTTTATATATAAGTATCCACTAGAGAATATTTATCATCTATTTTCGTGTTTCTAATAAATTTTTTCCAACATATTATAACTATTATCCTAAAAATGTATATAGTCTTTTACCCAAGTATAAAATTCTATAAAATGAGTTAAAAGTAATATTTCTTTTTCAAAACTAATTACTTCCTGGATTTTTCGATAGATGGAGTATTTTTTTAACTAATGAGGCATGAGGGAATTTTTCTTCCATAATAATGACATAATGTGTTAGATATTCATTTACAATATATCTAGGTTATTTTTAAATGAGGTTTATTCTATTGTATTTTAAATACTTTTAAATAAATTATTTTAATGTAAAAATGTGTATTTCTGTAAATAAAATTTTAATGATTTTATTAGAATATTTTAATCTATGTCAACATCAATTGTTATACATTATTATTTACTGAGGTTGATCTCTTATGATATCATTTTCTTTATTTCATTGAATGGTTTCTGATTTAGTTTGAATGTGGATATTCTATTTTGATATCTTTCATGGTTTATGGTTTATGTATTCATATTTTTTATTCTAGTTTTATTATAAATATTTATGATGATTTTGTTTAATCCCACCTTTTATATGATAAATACATTAGACTTAGTAAGTGACATGTGGGTCATGTTATATCCCCTCGATGCATCGGTAGGTCTCATGAGAAAAACTAAATTCGGTTGTTACCCATTTTTGTATATTGACTTGTGTAAAGCCTTAACGATATGCTTATGATGTACAATGTTATGACTCCCTCAATATGAGATTAATTATGGATATTAAATGTGATTTATTGACTAGTAAAATAACCATGAGAATGTTTATATGACATTATTTGATTTATTATATCTATATTATGATCAATATTATATTTAAGTGTCTTATATTTAAATTATGTGCCTTTCCTTAAGGTTTATTCTTATTTACTCAAAATAGAATCTGTTAGATGATTACACTTACTAACAATCTGAGCTCACCCATTTCTTACGTTTTATTTTCCTAGGATACCAAGACGGGTTTTATGACTAATATACATGGTTATGTAGGGAAATAAATGGAATTCACAAAGGATTTTCTATATTGTATTTTATATTTTGAATTATAATGTATGGATCATTTATGTAATCTATTTCCAAATAATGATAAATTGATTGGCCCTTTTGGATTCAACACATGTATTTATTCTAATATAACTAAGTCGAGCACCATCCCTGGGATAGTGGGGTTGGGGTCATTACATCAAGAAAGTATGTTCTGATAAAAAAAAAATAAGGTGATGAAGGCCACATACCATTCTTATAAATATTCTACTAAGTGCGCGTTATTAGAATTAAAAGATGAAAATACTAATCAAAAGGACAACATGAGATTTATAGAAAATTATGAGGGCATACATTCTTAATATTCTTCTAATGATGAGTATTAATCGGAAACCAGAAAATACTTATATAATGAATCAAATTAACACTATTATGTGGTGGATACTATGTATGAAATCTTAAAAATGATTAATAAGGACCTATTATATTTTCATAATAATATAGTTAATGAGGAAGAGGACTCAGATAACAAAAAATTATAATTGACTTATCAATTAGAAAATTCCATGTCACCATGTTCTGAATAGACTAATACAATTAAAAATTTGTAGGAGGTTCAAAAGTTTAAATATCCCAAAAGTGTCTTTATGAATGAAGAAAATTATCTAAACATAATTCTTGATCAAAATAATATTAAAAATGAAAGATCTAGAATTTGAATTCTAGGTGAAAAATAAGATATTTTATAAATACTTTTTTGTGCCTTGTTCGAAAGAAAAAATATTCCCAAAGATTATTGGTTTCATTGTGGAGAAAATTGACATTATGATAATATCTTTTATTTGAACAATTCTCAATTATATGGAATAAATAATATTTTTCATACAAAGTATTTGTGAAAACAAGATGATGAATTTTATGTAGTAAATTTTTTTGTATCTGTAAGTCTTTTATAGCTGACATTTCTAGACCCAAAAGGGTTTGGGATCTAAAGAATTCAGAGGTATGATGTTCCGTTATAGGGAACAAATAACATGAACAGTAAAAAAATGGTTTATGGAAAAAAAATTCAATACAAAAGATGGAATATTGCTTGAATATTTATTCATTATCTAATATATAATGAGGTGATATCACATTATTTAATAATGGAAAAGGAAAAAATGTTATGTATTGGATCTGTTGGAAATCCTCAATAAACTATCATCGACAAAGTTAAATAATTTGAAGGTTTTAATAATAACCTTATAAAAATATTTCAACATTGTGATAGTGGTTATTCGGTTTATTTTTACAACAATTCATGTTAACTATTTCAAGATAAATCTCTCAAGTATAAATCACATAGAAAATATAGTGTGTAAATACTATATCATAATTCCTATTGTATACAAAATATAAATTGTTTTTACAACTAAAATTGATGGATCATTGATTTAGAATAGATTAATTGGACATTTTAGTGTCAATTCATTAAAAAAATTTGGATACATTTTGATTTTGACCAACCAAACCAAAAATTGGATAAAATTTAGCTATGGGATGCATGAAAAATGGTAAAGAAAACCAAGTCAACTTTTAAACCAATTAAAGGGGTTTCTACATCTATACCTATAGATATCATCTATATTGATCTATTGAGACCAATAATAACTTCAATTATTTATAAAAAATATTTTGTTTCTATGTTAGTTGATGATTTTTTGAGGTTTACAGGGGTTTACATTTTAATACCCAAGAGTAAATATTGTTATGACTTTATTAATTTGTTTAAGAATGTGCTAAATGATAAACCATTCAAAATTGTGACTTCAAGAAGTTCCATTTTGGTCAAATTGTGATTTTTGAATTTAATTTTAGTTTATGAAAGAATAAAATTAATCATACCTTATCTTTCCCCCATATGCTTCAATAGAATGATGTTGTTGAAAGAAGAAATATGACTTTACAAGATATTTCTTGTCTAATTTATTTTAATATAACATGACCATTCATTTCCAGGCCAAATATGTTAATACATCCTTCTGTTTTATTAATATATGTCTAATAAGATCTATCTTAAAGAAAAAACCATTTGAATTATGGAAGAATAGAAAAACAAAAGTAGGATACAACAAATTATTTAGAATCAGGGATTATATCTTGAACACCAAGGATAATCATGGTAAATTTTAACCAAATACTGATGAAGGTATCTTCTTAGGAAACTCTACAACTGACAAATATTATAGTGTTTTCAACAAAAGTTTAAAGATTTTTTATGAATAAAATCATGTCAAATTTGATTATTGTGATCCTTTTAATTAAAAAATGACTCAAAGTAATGAATATAATGATTTCCTAAATGATATGATACTTGGAACTCTCATTAATAACAATAATAAAAATAACAATGATAATGATTTTGGACTTGATTACATTAATTCAAATCCAGTAAGGGTTGACACTAGTGAACTGGATTTTCTATTTGCTATAAAACCTATAAATAATAAATACCATCTTCAAGAAATAGTAATAGGATTAATAAATGAATGAGTTATTACTAGAATAAATATTGGAAACCTAGTATTATTTTCTACCATTCTATCTAAACTATAACATTAATATGTAGAAGAAGCGCTGTCATATGAAATTTGGGTCATAAAAATACAAGAAGAGTTAATCCATTTTAAAAGGGACAATGTTTGAGAATTAGTTGATAAACCAGCTTATTATCTGGTAAGTGAAAAAATTGGTATTTTAAAATATTAATGATGGTCATGGAATAAAAACTAGAAACATGTAAATATTATCCTCAAAAGGATTCAATCAAGATAATGTAATAGAATATGAAAAAACTTTATCCCATGTATCTTGGTTAGAAGAAATTAGGATTCTTCTAGAATATATATTATAAATGAATTTTAAATTATATCATGTGGATGTTAAATATTCTTTTTTAAATATATTTAAAATAGAGGATGTTTATGTAGAACAACCTTCTATTTTTCTAGACCCTCACTTTCAAAATTATATTTTAAAAATTACAAAATCATTGTATGGACTTCAAAAAAACACCCAGAGAATTTTATATAAGATTCAATTCTTTTATTTTAATTAATGGTTTTATTTTAGGAATGGAATACAATAAATAAATGAATAAAACTTCAACCTCAAATATTTTGTTAGTAAAAATATATGTTTATGATGTAATTTTTCAAATCAAGAAATCAAAATTTATGTACTGGTTTTTAAAAACTTGTGCAGAAGGATTTTAAAATGACTTCGATGGGTGAGTTAAACTATGTTCTATGATTTCATTTCAAAAAAATGGATTTTTGAAGTGTCTTTAACCAAATACAATTCATTCATGATTAATAAGGGTTACTTGCACACAACAATAGTAAGATATACTCAGATCCTAGGAGATCCAAAATTATACATGATATGATGAAACTGTAATCCCAATTGTCAAAAAGTTATATAGAGGAATAATTGGAAGTATATTGTTTCCTACTATAAATAGAATATGAATTATGTTTTCAGTATGTCTCTATCCAATATTTCAAGATAATCTAATAGAATATCTTTTAAAATATTCAAATATAATGTCAATATATTTAAATAAAACTATTTCTTTCTCTATTATTCTTCCAAATACTTATTATATTAATTTTTACTTCATTTTAGGTGGTTTATTTTACTATATATAGAATATATATGAAGAGAACCTCAAGAACCATTCATTTTCATGTAAAATATCTAGCATCATAGTTGAGTAAAAAGCAACCCTTTGTAGAATTATAAACTACGGATGTAAAAAATATTTCATCAAGAATTCTTAGTGTACACGTATTGTGGATGAACCATAATATTATGGGCTTATAATTTAACAATAATTTTTTTCTAATCATATGTGATACAATATGTGCTACCAACATTTCAATGAATACAATAAACCATTTTAGGACAAAAAAATGGACTTCAGACATCATTTCTTAAGATATCATGCACAAAATAATGATATCTCATTAGAATTTGTTTGCACAAAAATTCAACAAGCATAATTTTTTTCAAACTGTTTCCTACAAAAAGAGTTTATTTTATTATATCATAATAAGGGTTCTATATTTTTTATTGATTTTAGTTTTATTTTTGGAGTAACAAAATTTTATAACCTAGTATATAAATTTTATATCAAACCATATCATAGTTTAGATTTTGTATCATTATTTTAGTCATTAGTCTTATCAAATAGGACACATCACATGGATTTTCTAATGATTACACTACACATGTCTGTATGACCCTTTTAATATCATGATGCAGAAAAATGTGTGACAATCTTATGTATAAAACCTCATGCAAGCCTTTCAGTCATCTCTTCTCTATACCATATTAAACCTTGAAATGAAACCTTACCGTGATATTTTCTAAAAAACCCAAACCTCTTGTGAAATATAAAAAACTAAGGGAACCAATGATAAATCTACAATAAAAATATAAAGATGAAGAATTGGATGTAATGTTTTTATTGGATGTGCGACTGATTTCCTCTATCTTGATAAAACAGTTAAGTAACTCAATAAATTCATCATCTGGAAAGGTTGTGATTTTTTTTCAAAGATAAATGAACAATGTTCATTTTTGATAAATAAGTTCATGAGTTTTACGAATCTAAAAGTTTTGACTTTAGGTATAATGAAGACCTGATCAATGGAATAGTGAACAGAAAGGAAATCGCATTAACTTATTTTCATATATATATATATATATATATATATATATATATTTCAAGATCTCTCATGAAGGATATTCAGTCTTCAAGACATCCTTAGTTTCATTATATAGAGTTAATCCACCATAAATAATGAATTTGTTGTTTAAAAAAGAATATTTTGGAAAGAACCTAGTAAAGGACTTGAAGAAGTTATCTATTAATATCTTAGTCTTCGTTATTTGTTCATGGTTGAAACCCTTAATAACTTGTAACAATATTTATTAAAATACATGTTTCATGTTCCGAAAAATCTATAAATTTTTATCCTTCTGGATGAATGTTAACCTTCGTTTTTTATAATTCTAGAAGTTTTCTTGGATGAAAATGCCACCATTATTTTTTTATGAAAAAATTAAATGAAAATATATTAAGGAAATTTGTTTTTTACTATAATTCATCTATGAATATGTTTATGAAAACGGTTTATATAAATGAAGTTGATGTTGATCCTTCTTGAACTCAAGGGGAGTCATCCAACTTATAAGAAAAACATTTGTTAATAGAAAATCCATCTAAAAATGTTGATGTAAGATAAATTTGTAATGATGATGAGACTCTCGAATAATGACGTAAGAGTGTTAGATTTTTCATTCAATATGGATAATGAACATCTCCTCAAAATATTTCACTTTCTTCTCTTGTTTCTGTTCCTTTACCTATCAATAGAGAAAGGATATTCTCTATTGTTACCCAATTGTTTTCTATTAGATAAGAAAATAATATGTCAATAAGACCATGAACTTCAACTATTATTATTGACTCTCACTATGAATAATTGGGTAATTTAGTTGTAAAAATAATTATATATGATTCTCAGTAATAATATTACATTGAATAAATACACTGTGTCGAAGAAAGTAAACCAGTTGATAGTGATAGTATAGAAGTTCAACATGACATATACTCTCCTATCAATAAAGACTTTAAAATTTTGTTTGAACTTGATGTTGGTATAGATACTACTCAGAGGTCTCATGAGAGTTATTCTAAGTTGGTACTATAAGTGGAATATATGAAATCCCATTTAATTGAATCAATAAAGGAAATGATGACTCTTCATGATAGTGCAGTTTCTAAAGAGTATGTAAATGAAGTTATTTTTTTGGTTCAATTAGTTCTACAAAACATTTTGGTCATAATGAATCGATGAAATAAAAAGAGCTAGTAAAGTAATTTGCAATGTTAGAATGAGTGTCTCTATTAATAAACAAATTAACCACTTCTATTATATAAATTAAATGTGACCTACTCTCCAAGGAAATCAATCAATATCTTCAAAAATATGTAGTTAATGAAGTAATAATGATCTGAGTTGTTCAAAAATATTATCATGTTCCACTTTATTAAACATGAAATGAAAATATCCTTTTATTGAATGAAATTGATCTATATGTTCAGAATGTTTCACTATGAGTTAATAATTATGTAAGTTTCATTATAACATGTTTACAAAGAATGGTTTTTCTTTGGAAAATAATTTACGGTTATAGAGAAAAATGATAAAGAATTACATTAGAATGTTTTATATTTTCTGAAGAAAGATTCATCTGAATAAGAAGATGAAGTATAAGAATTTTTCCTTTATTTACTGTTAAGAATATCATAACTCTATAAAAGTGAAGGAAAATGTTCCAATTGATACTCTATTGATAATTTCAAAAAATTAGTTTGAATAATTAATGAAGTTGGTTATCAGTGTTTCAAATAATGGAGTTATAAATACATTCCAAGGAATTTTCTAATAATAGTTTTGGAATTTATTCACGAAAATCATGGATTATTGTATGGACACAATGGATAAAATAATTGATTCCTTTGTTTATGTTTTACTTCAAATGAGAGGGATATGTCTTCTATAAACTACCCTTAGTATATGTATAAATGTTTGAGTTGGAAAGATCTCAACATGTTGTTCCAAAATTAAAATTCAACATCTAAATGGATTTCTTGAAGTGATCGATCTAGTATTGGGTCACCCTCCCTTATATTGGGGCATGTTTTTTGGATAGACGTCGATCGCTTATATTCATCTATCCTCTCTACCTGCTAGACAACCCTTATCATCCAAAAATCCACCCCTAAAAATTTGGTTCAAGTGAAATAATTAAAAAAATTACATAGTTTCTCTAGTTGATTGAATTTATCTTCATAAAATTTTGAATGGGTTTTCATAAATATTTCAATAATGAATGGATAAGTAAACTTTTTAAACATTTGATTGTTTTTTATCTTAATTCTTAGTTTTAATTATTTTAATTCATTTTATTTTCATACTTAAGTGTTTTATTCCATTATGATTCTATATTTTTTTATTTATTCACTATTCTTGTATTATGATCACCTTATGTCAGGTTGTTTTTTATTATGTAAGATTAAAATGTTCTATCAATTCACTATTAGTGATTATATTTTATTATAATATATTGATTTATAATACTTAATATTTTAGCTCCAATGGATGCCGAATTCTATTCATAATCTGTATCATTAACTAATTACTACTCTTTATATTCAATATATATTGTATTCCTTTTTCAACTAATTTTTGGTATCAAAAAAAGTGGGAGAAAACATTAAATAACGATAATGAAAAAAATGGTAGAAATTTATTTCAAAGGGGGGAGAAGAAAGAATAGATATTTTAAAATATTTATCTTCTAGGGAGAAGATTTTGAAACATAAAATATTCTTTTAAAAAATTCCTATTTTCTATTTCATGGTTTTATTAATCATATAAAATAAGGAGATATTTGAAAATACCTTTTTTGTTCCAACACATCTTATTTTATATCTGTTTTGATGATTTAAAAAATCTCTATCTCTATTATAATGAATTAATCTAAGAGTTTCATATTATAAGAATTTATATTACACTGATTATAAAAGTTTTTATATTTTTCCATGTTAAATATTTATTTTAGCCTAAAAAAATTATATCCTATCTAATTAGAAACAAAAATATCATCTTTGAATGATTATCTTTCAATGAAGTATAACATATTAAGAAGATAATAATTGGGTTCATACATACTATAGTTTGATATTTTTGATTGAATGTGGCTACTATGAAGTCATTATCTTAAGAAAATAATATTTGTATAATGTTATCTTAAAAAATATAGATGAAATTGTTAAACTAAGTATCACATCCTAATAATATATTTTATATTATATAGAACTATTAGGTTATACAGTGTTACACACAGTTTAATTCTATGAACTTTTTTATCTTTTAAAGTCTCTCAGGAAGACATATTACGATGAACAGTACTATCAGTTAAATATATGATGAAGACCTATCTATTATATATATTTTCAGGATTAATTTTATAATATATTTATAATTCTTTCCATGATTTTAGAGAATATCATAAAAAGTATTATCCATTTAAGGAAATTTTTATCTATAAATTATATCTCATTTCAATGAAAGGAAATATCTAAAGAATAAGAATTTTTATATCATTACTAAAGAAAATATAATTTCTATATTTTAATGGAATTGTATCATGTCCTTAATATTCATTCTTATAAAATTATTAACAGATGACTCTCTCAACAATTATAATTATCTTATTTTTTTAAGTTTAATGTGAAATCATATATAGGAAGTAAGTCACTGCATGTTAGAAATAGATTGATTAGAATAATGAGTAAAATACTCATATATATATGTATATATGAATAATTTAAATTCCTATACAAAGTGGAATAAAATATTAATTCTTATTTTTTTATTGAATGTTTATCAGTTTCACTTAAAGTCATTCTTAGTTACACCATGAAGAATATCATCTTCAAATGTCATATCATCGATTACTATTAATTGACTCCTACAACTGTGTGGTTCAATTGTTCTTTAAAATGTCTAATCATCATTTTTGTATAAATTCTTTGAAATATTCGGTGTTAAGACTATTTTATCATCCATGGTTTTTAGTGGGTCAAAATCCTCACCCGTTTTGAAGTTATAGAGTTTTTTCTATAATAAAACCTCTTATTCATTTATAATAAGTTAATTATTAGTTCTATGTTAACCTAAAAAACCCATGTTTTTATTCATGGATTAGGGCTAGACATGTTTTATGGGTGTTTGGATGGGTTTTGGGTGTGTTGGAGGACTGAATGCCCAATTTTTGAGATGTTCAGGCAGAGGTGATGGGCGAGATCAAACCGTCCAAACTCTTAGTGAAAACTGTGTAACCCATTTTTATATGGAGTAGGGTTTGGGGAAACCATGCATTTGGTGGTTTGTGGAGAAGTGTAAACCTCTAAAAAAATTTAGAGGGATTTCACATGGCTTGCGCACAGTTAGGGAAAATCATGTGCAAGGCACATTGTTAGTTCCATTTGGGAAGTATATGTACACTATAGTCATATGGGCTCCATTTGGTTTTTACTATCTATGTGGGCCAACCATGTAGATCTGAGCTACAAACTGGTAGAAACTGTATATTTTGGGAAAATATCTGAGATAACCATGTGGCCTCTAAGGGGTGAAATTACAACCCCCCCTCTTTAAACCTAAATTCTCCTCTTTTTTCCAATGTGTGTCATCTACAATAATAAGGGTTTGTATTTTTTTCTCATTATTCTAGGGATTGAACCATTTTATCCATCTAAGCTCTATTATTCAAGTTGTTTGTGGTATTTGTTCCATCTGGGAATGGTTCTCCTCTCCCTTACATTTATTTCTCTTTTCTCTCACCTCATGGACTACTAAATCCATTCAAATATTTTTTCCATATTTTATGGTGATCGTCTAAAACACCCATTTCATCCAAATTGTTGGGAGTTAGAGTCTAAGATTAGACATTCCCACATCTAAAAAACACGAGTTAGGTGGTACATTATTTTATTTTATATTTCATGAGTTATTTGGGGTATGCCTTTTAGTGTGCCCTTATGTTGACTGAGAAAGACATTTTTAAATTTATGGATGATTTTTGTTTAGTAAACTAAACATTTTGAGATTTCAATGGGCATTATTTCATTATACTATAAATGGGTTTTTTCATGCGAGAGGCTTGGACCTTTGGGAAATTATGCAAGGGGGTTTCTATTATTTTGAATTTAAATATTTATATACATGTGAGTTTTTTATTTAATATGTGATCTTAAATTCAATTACATTGATTTCTTAGTTTATTTGAATTGATATATATAATCTTAAATGCATATGAATTTCTTATGAGTCTCATGGGATCATGATAGGTATGGCCTGAGGATTGAGATAGAGAATGATATATATATGTGGCGATGTGATCATTAGGGCGAGTTGAGACTGAGGCATTTGGGTGGTGTTAAACATTGGTTGGGCAAATCAGTTATCAAATTTTGTGTCTAGGACATCATGTTACTAGAGATGGTCATGTTATATTGGATGGAATGACCATCATACATTATTTACAAGGTTGTAGGGTCATGAGGTACTGTAAATTAGGTGGCTTAGTTTCTTAATTGCTGATTCTTCTCACCTGTGATGGATAAATCACTACTTAGAGTCATATATACACATATTGAATCAATGATGTGGTGGTTTTTATCAATCCTATGAGTAGAGTCCCATGATAGTTTTTCTAAGTTAAATGGATGAGGGTTCTTTCACTAGATATCCATAGGTATGGCTATAAGACATTAGACAACATCATTAAAAAAATTGGTTGGGGTTGAGGCTCATTGTGATTGAGGCCATTAGGATAGGATGAGTTTGGGAGGACACACAACGCCATTCCTCGAGACATAGTAGTTGGAACTTATGTTAATATTACATTGAGAACATGTATCATTGTGCCTCTGAGTGTCATGAATTATGCCAGTGGGTTATTTCTAGTAGGTGTTAGAGGGACCAAACATAAAATGATGGGGTGTTTCTTCGAGACATTTGACACATGGTGATGGTAAAAGGTACAAGTTGATGTTGAAGGATGAACTTGAGAGTTAAACTAGGACTGTATGACATCATAGGGTACCTCGAGCTATGATATATGGATCCTCTCTTCCTTAGTTATTCTAGTGTTGGTTAAAGAATTTTATCTCTTCCAAGCAGTTATTTAACCCTAGGTAATCTTGTGTTTACCTTATGAATGTGATTCTACTTTTTATATAATAGTACATACCTTCTTAACCAGAAATGTAACATATAAACACATGGGCGGTACCCTACTGAGGCTTCTTCTAACACCCTTCATGGTCTTTTGGGATGTGTTTAGAGTATATGTTTTTATATTAAGGTAATGGTTTGGGCTCTATATATGGATCCTAGTTGTTGATGTAGAATAGATGGAAGGAAAGAGACCCTTGGTTCTTTCATCAGCTAGAGTTTATTTTTAGTTTTCCTTTTTGTTTTTACATGCTTTTTATATATGTATGTACTTTGCTCAACTAGGGGTGATGCTTACTACTTATTCTATTGTATGAACTATAATTTATGAATTTCTTTATTGGTTTCTACCAATTATTTTTTTGTCTTTTCCATTTTTATGGTTTATTTGTTATAATAGTTCCACTATTGATTGCTACTAATTATGCTTCCACCTTTTGGGGGATATTGGTTCAAGTATTTCTCTCGTTCTTACAATTTTATATCTATTTATTCCATTATTATGTAATCACATTAGGGTATATTAGCCCCACTATCACTCATTACACCCTCACTGCTAGCCAGTAGCCTTTGGTGTATCTGTAATAACTCCTAAGGCCTAGTGGCGCTCGACCCATTGCAATGTTGGGGTGGAAAATTGGGTCAGGGCACCAAAAATGGTATCAAAGGTGTTTCTTTTACCTATTTCATGGTTTTAATATTTGTTTTGAGGTTTATTGAAGATTAGTTAGTTGTTAAAATTAGGTTTATAGAACATGTTTGGGTTCGTATATCCCCATGAATAGGGGAATGACCAAGTTTTGAGGGGTAGGAAATGATGTTTTTATATTCATATTTTACAATTGATCTAATTTCCACCTCAATTGATATAATTAGAATGTCATCATTATCTTTTATGAAATTTGATCCATGGAATAGTATAGAAATGATAGAGAATTAGACCACTAACTGGGTGTGACAATGCGTATATGCTCATTTTCCTTTTTATTAGGCACATAGTACGTTATATATATATATATATGCATGCTCCATGTTATAATTGATGATATATAAAGATTGTGTGACATGGTATATATGTATATATTTTTTTCTTGGATCATATAGGGGCTGGAATGTACAACGGTATGGGGTGATGTTGATCACAAGGATGGTCGACATGATCATCAGATTGAGGAGACATGGTTCTTTAGGACAGGTTTAGACTATGGTATTTTTGATAAGTGGATTTGATTGAGTGGTAAAAGAAGAAATAAGGTTAGGTTGCCATTTTAAATGGTTGTGATGGAGAAGGTTAAGGGTAATGATATCACACTTCCTATTACTTCCTTCCCTATATGCATTTTATATATGTGTGTGTTCTATGGGTTTTCTAACCATGTAATGGTATTCACTATTTTTCTACCTATACAGGATCCTATAGAGAGTCAAGATGGTTGTGATGGAGTGCCCTAGGATCATGAGCTGATTGATACCCTTGTGGGTTAGGTAGACCATGATCCACGAGTGCAGGCTCAAGTACTTGCTCCGGCATAGGCTCTAGTTCATGCGGAGAAATTTCCCTTTTTGGTAGATTTTTTGTCTTATGTTGACAATAAACTCAATGTGATCTTGGTATGTGTTATCTAGGGTATCTATATGAGAGCTCAAAGATCATATAATTCTATGGAGTATGTGACATGGGTGTTCTAGTTGCAACACCCACCACTATTTCAAGGTGAGGGTGGTTCATAGGAAACTGAGAATGTGATCAAGGAAACGTATATGATCCTCGAGAAATTAGAGACAACCTTAGCATAAAGTGTGGAGATGGATAGGTATATGCATAGATGACCAGAAAAGAACCGATGGTATGTGTAAGTTTATGAAGGTATACAAAAGGGAACAACATGGAAGTACTTCAAGTCCAGTTTCTTCGATCACTTCATCTTAATGAATTAGGGGGTTGAGATAGTTTGAGAGAAATTGACAATATTTTAGGGTGACATGTATTTCATGTAAAATTTTGTTATGTTCACTAGAATGTCTATATTTACACCTAGCATGGTAGGAGATGACACCTTGAGGGTGAGGAGTTTTTAGGATGGTTTATGGCAGTCCATTCGGGTGCAACTACATGTCTTTAGGTTGTAATCATTCTTTGATTTGGGGAATAGTGTTCTCATAGCTGAGGTAATTTTTATACACCAGGCTTACTCAAGTCGAGTGATGGATAAAAGTTATTTTTGTGTCGATGATTCAGATAGTATAAAGAGAGGATGGGACTAGTTCCGGCACAGAAGTCAAGCTAATGACTCAGCCAGACCACCACATAGTAGATCCTCTACAGATTCCAGGCCATATATGAACTCAGCATGAGAGGCCTTCAAAGGAGTTCGTGGTGTGGGGATAGGTTGGGCATCTCAAGGAGTTCTGTAGGAATCCTTCTTTAACATTTTATGGTGATGAAACGATATAAAATTAGGGTTCTCATATTGAAATGGGAGCAGTACCATGTGATGGTGGCTGACTATCAACTACACATGAAGGTAATGGTAGATATAGTGGGGCCTAGCAGTGTGTTTTTTGGATGGTGGATAGTGTAGAACCATGTGGAGTTTTGGATTCAAATAGTTGTGCTTCAGGCTAGGTGAATGTTATGGAGCATCTAGTGTCAGAGTAGGATGGTGAGCTGATGATGGTCTTAGGTATGCCATGGGTATAATCAAGAATCTCTACTATTATTTTTTATAGAAATTATATTTTATGGAATGTATGTTTTGGGTTCACAAGGTGCATATGATATATATATATATATGGACTAACCATACACTAGTTAGTTTGTAGGAATTAACTCAGATGCATTTTATATATATTAGATTTGTGGAACTATGAATTATATATGAGAATCATTGGATGTGAGATTATTGAGGTGAATTGGAATCTATGAATAAAATATATGAATGTTACCTAAGGTTTGACGGAATATGGGTGCCAATTCGATATAGTTCTTGAGTGAGGTGTGAGGCACCGAGACTTATTTGAGCATTGAATGATTTGAAGGACCTCGTTGATTCCTTTTGTGACATGGGGACAAGGCAGTCACCGATGTGGTGTGGGATTTTGAAAAGTTTAAGGTATGAAACATGAGAACCTAATGAGGTGGAGGTGTGAGGATCTGTTCCTAGAGGACATTTAATTATTAGTATGTTCAATGGACAATTATTTTTTTGAGAATTTGGTCAGAATGAGAACCCCAGTAGGTTACTCCTAAGGTAGGGAACCCATTGAGGTAGTCGACATGTTCCCTTGAGATTGGGGTAGTCTGTGTCAATTTTAATGGTATGGGTATGTTCTCAAAATCTCCCCATATTGTTTGATATCTCAGGTTTGAGATATATTATAGTGGGAATATTTTAACATCCTGGGTTTTTTCAGCGGGATGAAATATTCCCACGTTATAAATTTTTTATGTTTTTTGTCTTTGTCAAATTCTTTCTCGTTTTTCTAAACATAATTATGAGTCCACTGTTAACCCATAACCTTTTTTAGACATGTTTTATGGATCGATAAGTTTAGGGGTGTTTTGATGGATTTTGGGTGCATTGAAGGCCCGAAGGCCCAGTTTTGGAGAAGTGAAGGATGAGGTGCACTATTAGAACAAACTGTGAAGCTTCATATTATAAAAACATACAACCCCGTTTTCATTTAGAATGGTTTTGAGAAACACTATGTGTGTGGGAGCTTGACCATGCGAGAAACGTGATCATTTTTTTACGAGGATATCACATAGATTGTGCAATATTTGGGAAAATCATCTTCAATCTGAATGGATAGTTCCATTTGGGAAGTAACCATTCACTATACCCGCATGTGCTCCACATAGTTTGGAATAACCATGTGGTCTAACCATGTTGGGATTGTATCCTAAGTAGTGGGAGCCACATATATTCCTCATGGTTAGGAAAACTATGCATTCTAACCATGTGGCCTCTTAAGAGGTAAAATCACAACTTTTCCCCTCCTTATTTGAATATAGTTTTCTCCTCCATTTATCTATGTGGGTCGCACACATCAAGTAGGTTTCCTCACTTTACTCCTTCCCATAGACATTGATCCAATTTATCCATATAATCTATATTCCTGAAGTCATATATGATTCTGGATCCATCTCGATAAGGCACTCTTATCCATTGCCTATATTTCACTTTGATCTGACATTATTAACCACTATATATGTTCAATTGATTTTTCCTTATTTTTAGGGTGTTTCTAGAAATGATGATTTATTAAAATTATATTAGATTTAGAATCTATGATTAGACATACCTATATCTACAACTATGAGGTAGGTGGGGAATTCATTTATTTTATATTTCACAAGTGTTTTGTTTGTCTGGATTTTAGCGCGCTATTGTGTTGACCAAATGAGACCCGTGTAAATTACGGGTTGGTTTTTATTTAATAAATTTAACAATTTTCAATTTTCATAGGCATAATTTCTTCATACTATAAATGGTTTGATCCATGTGAGAGGCTAGGACATTGGGGCAGTAAGGTCGGGGTATGTCTTTTGTACAAAATTGAACATTTTTTATTAAAGTGAATTATTTTAATATGAGATGTTCAATTCAATTATACATATTTATTTAGATGATTTTTATTAATATATGTATATATACAATGTGAAATTCTTTTGAATTTATTCATACATATATGGGATTGTGACAAGAATGTCCTGAGGATTGAGATATTGAAGGTTGTCTATTTAATGAAATGTGATAATTAGGATGGTCTTGACCTGAGGAATTTAGGTGGTGTGGACCATCAAGTTACGATAGAAAATATATATTTATGGGATGGCATGACATTCCAACTTAAGTGATGTGGTTTTAGGGGAAGAAGGTTCTCATATTGGTGTGTCTTAGGTTTCTAGTTTGCGATGTTGCTCACCCGTGATGGCCAAAAAACCACATGGAGTTGTGTGCACATATGTTGACATAGTGATGAGGTCATAATGACCAATAATGTGGGTATATTCCTTTGATAGTTGCTGCTAAGGTAAATGTATGGGGGTTCTTATTTTAGAAAGCTATCTAGATGGAGGGGAGCCATTGATTGAAGTTGTTGAGGGTGTCGGTTGGGGAATAAGGCTCGATATGATTAGGGATGATGTTCCAGGATGAGTTTGGGAGGATGGGAATCATCATTTCACATGATATAATGCTTTGAGTCAACCATGATATTACATTGAAGGAAGGTAACAATGTGCCTCTATACATATGTCTTCATGATAATAGGTTCTTTCAATCAAGGGTCTGAGGGAAAACATGTATTGTTGGGGAATGCCTCCATGATGAAAAATAATTGGTGATGGTATAATGTTATAGGCAATGTTGGAGGTGGACAAAGAGGGTTCACCTGGGATAGTATGAAATTAGGTGATTCATTGATCTTTGAGCTAATGATCCTCTCCTCCTCAATGATTCAGTGGTTGGCCGAAGATGGTGGTAAATCCCTGGTGGTTATTGAGAACCCGAGAATCTTTTTCATACCATATGCATGATTTGATGATTTTTTTTATTATAGTAAACACCTTTTTAACAACAATTATAATGTATGAACCAATGGGTGGTACCCAACCGAGACTTGTTCTAACATCCAACATGGGCCCTTTGGGAAACATATAGACATATTGTTTTTAAATTCAGGTAAGGGTTTGGGATCTATATATGGATCCTCATGGTTGAGTTTGAATGTATGGAAGGTAAGAGTCACTTTGATCTTTCTTCAGAAAGAGTTACCTTTTGAGATTTCCATTCTGTTTCAGCATGATTATATGTGTTCATGTATTGTGGTTGGACATGGGAGACCCTTACTTCATATTGTATTTTATGACATGTAATGTACGCATGCTCTTATTGTTTTGTAAAAATGGTATGTTTTTAATGCCCCTTAAATTTTGGATGATGTTGTTGTTATGCTTCGACTATTGTATTCTATTGCTTGAGCTTCCAACATTGGAAGGTTACTGGTTTAAGATTGTATTTAATTTTCTTATACTAAAATATCTGTTTAGACCATTATTATATCATAACATAAGGGTATAGTCTCCCCAATATCACCCTATATTCCCTTTCTACTAGTTGGAATCCATTGGTGTATGGTGAGGCACGCCTAAGGCTTAATGGAACTCGACCCATTACACTGTTTGGGTGGAAATTCATGTTGGTGAAATACAAATATGGATTGTTCTTATGAAGGGAGAGACTTTTTGAATGCTCTTAGACATTTTTATTAAGTTGAAAACACTTGTACACTGCTAGGATCCATCAGTAAATGTACTTTTATATTTTTAATCACCAAACTCATGGATTTTTGTGTTAGTGGAGTGGACAGGGGGATTTTTGTTCCATGAACCACTGTAAATCTCTAATTTCCAATATATTTCCTTTTATGTTTTTATATTTTTTTTTTCTAATGTGTCAAATAAAGGAAAAATAATTGTTATATCATACTTGAAGCGGGTGGTTTTATTTAAGGAAAATTTTAGGAACTCAATTCACACCCCATCTGAGTTTTTCAGCGAGCCATATTATTGGACCACACCAATGTGGGGAGTAATATATTCATTTGATGGAAGGTATGAGCATAGGTTAGTGTGTATTAATAAGGGTACATTATCCTCTAACATGTGGGTTAACACAAGAGTATATAGGAAAGAACCAAATAGAGATAATATAAGATATTTAAGAGGAGACTTGGTTGATAAACCATATCAGTGTACATGGATAGCTTTGGTGAGGTAAAACACAAAACAATGGTACTATTAAAATTTAAAAAATGTGCATGGGAATAAAAAATGGTGTTTTAGTATTTATCTATAACCTATCACTCATGAATCTATATGAGTTTTGTGTTATAATCCTAATAGTAATCATTATACCATATATTTAGAAATATTATCCTCCCTCTTAATATTTACAACATGAATGAGTTTTAACCATTACATCATACATTGACTTGGATCCTCTCACAATATTTTCAGCACATTTCTAAATATAGAGGGTTCATTCTTGTAGATGTTTTATTGAAAAATCATAGTTTGTTTCCATATTTGTTCAAGTATTCATTGTGTGTTTTTGCGTTAATAAATTGGTAGGTAGCCTATAGAGTGGTAAAATGCATGGTCTTTCATATGAGGTCAATTTAGTGATAATGACAATGACTAACCATAGGTAATTGACCATGTGTCCAGGGTGAAATTTTGAATGAATCCTCTTCATGGATTCGTGTGAGGTCTTCCATAAATTATTCTTCATAATTGAACTGTGTATAATGATGTTTTATATAGTTTTTTTCATGAGAATAGAAAATATGCATCAAATAAATATATGAATAAACAAGGAATATAAGAAAGGAAATGACATAAAAATCCATGTTAACATTATAAAAATGGGTTATCTCATATTTATGCAAAGATATATTTTGTAAATATCAATATCACTATATTTAGAGGATGTAATAAATTGAGAATATATATATATATATATATATATATGACAATATTTCATGGAAGAAAAAACCAAGATAACCTTCCCAAGGAATGATGTTTATTTTCAATGGTTCAATGAAGATAAATATAAAATTGGATAAGTAGATAATTTTAAGAGGTGTAGTGAGGGGAACCATATTTTTTAATATAGAAATATTGATTATATTAATGAGATAAGGATCCAAATTACAAGTTGAAAACTAGCCTTAATTTAATTGCTAAAAACATGGATCTTTTAAAATAGGATTTTATAGAGTGGTATCCGTGATATTAAAGTGTTGGTTTCTTGGGTATTTTTTATATTAGAATATGAAAATATTATCATGCATATTAAATGATGATAAATTTAAGTACATCAAAATTTTAATTTATGAAAATTTTAATTTGATATTGTGATGCTCTTAAAAAAACAATAAAATATCATTTTGTAGATTATATAGATTTCTCAAACAAAATGAAATAACATCACAATAAAAGGCTTAACATCAATGAGATATATGAATATCAAAGTTAAAAATTTATACCATTCAAATTATTGATACAACATTCATGTTGAATTGATGTTTTAAAACCTTATTGTAAGGTGTGAATTCATTGTTACATCCTAGATAGTGAAAGTAGATAATTTTTTTCATCTCAAAATATGAAGCTATTCTAATTTTAAATTATAATGAGGGATGGATTCAAGAGTTATATATGGAATTGAAAGACCTATAATGTTATTTTTTAATTTCCAAATGTTGTGGATTTTCAAATACCTCCCAGGGGAAGGAGATACTTGAGGTGATTTTCACATCAAGGATATGAAGGTGGACATGGAGTCAAATAGAACATAATCATTACTAAAGCTTCTCAATATAGAGAAATCACATTACATGGTATGAAAAACTAGACATTTAGTTTTAACTTACATGTAATCATTGTATCTCATGATTTGAACATCATGTCCAATGAAAAAATATAGATTACATGATCACAACAATAGTTTTCTCAAAGGAGCAAGAATTATTGATGCCCAATAAAAGTATTGTTAGAGGAGGAAATGTATGTTCACTCTAGATATATCTCCCCATTGGGAATGAGATATTCTCTCTGTCTATCTATTGTTCACACCATGAGTGTTTTTAGAAAGTGGTATACTTTAAATTTATTGTGGAAGGTTTAGAGTAAGAAAATATCACCTAATCTCCTTTCCAACATTTGTATTCTTAATTTACCCCATATATAGAATTATTATTATTATTATTAATCTCATAAAATGTGAAGAACTTTTAAGAATAGAAATAAATATAATTTATTCCATTTTTAATTGGACCATTAAGCTCAAATTATTTTCCCTTATCAAAATTTATAAATTGTTAAAAAATAAATAACTAATAAATAAAAGTCACTATATTATTTAATGATAAATATTGTAAATTTTATATCCTCCAAGAATTATAAAAAATATTTATTATGTAACTCATTTATTATTTTGATTGAATTGTGATAAAATGATTGGGATCAACCAAAACTAAAAAGAATATTCTATATTATATCATGTTAAATTTAATATGTGAATTTAAATAATATTTATGATACATTAAATTTGTGAAAATATAGGCTTATTTCTCTGTGGTGTTAAGAATAATCACATAATTTCAATGTTTGGTATCTAAATAAATAAAAATCTCTCATAGGGAATGATGATAATGTAACATTGACATTCAACCTCATATTAATTATTACCATGAAATATAATCCAATTATCATGATATCACTAATCATGTATGTTTCATACTGGTTCCATTAACCTTTATGCTTTATTTCTCCATAATTGACATTCTGAAAATTAATTGACCCATAAAAAATTTACAAATAGATTTATAGAGGATGTTTAATTCTTACAATGTTCTCGAGATATCAACTTCCCTAAAGGGATATAAGTTATAAATCATTTATTTCATTATCCAATAATACAATATCACTTATGACAAACCCAACATATCTGGCCTTATTGTGAGAAAATTTCATCATGGTTTACATCGATACATTAAAATATGTGATTCATGTTATCCATTAATGATAATCATAAATTATAAATAACAATACAACTTTCCATATATCGAATCGCCTAAAGACATATAGAAATATGGATTTCCATTTAACATTTCCATTCTCATAACCTTGTATCTTATATATTACCAAGGGTGAACAACATTAGAAGGTGTCTCAATGTCATATGATCATCCCAATACACATATCATATGTCGTATGTGTCCCATTAGACAATACCATCTCAATATAGAACAGATTAAGGAATAGTGTTACTGCACCTGTGGTTCTTATCATATTAGGGAAGTACCTATGAAATTTTGTTGAAACATTTGTGTATAGGAAATTATCACATACAAATTTGATGTAATGGAAAAATCATGATTTATTAAAAATCATAATTGATAATAAGAAATTTTAAATCAATAACTATAATATTTGGTTATTGGGAAGTAGCTCCAAAAAACTCCCAGTAGAACTAGATCTAACTAACAACATATTTCAATACACTATCTCTCAGAAGATACTAATTCCTTGGATATGATAAATCCATGGTCAAGAGGTTCTCCACATTTTCTTCTATGGATAAACTGGTCATCATAACTTCACCTCATTGAGAAAACCACCTAACATGTTGAAACATATGACGTATGTTCTTTCTATTTGGAGTGGCCATGGATATTTGTAGAGAGACACCACATTAGTTTTATCACAATAAACTGTGATAGGGTATTAACTATTAGGTACCACATTAAGATTTTAGAAAATTTTATGAATCCATAATCCTTCCTTACCTATATAAAAAGATACAATATACTAAGAATGTTCTCTTTAATTATCCAATACTGGATTCTTTGTACTCTTCTATCTCATAGCACCCTCATTGAGAAAAATAACATATCCAGTCTATGAATTCAGGTCATTATGATATGTTTGAATGTTAATATCTATATAACCCATGATGACTAGCTTATCATATCTTATATACACTAAGAATATATCCTTAGTTTACCTCAAATACATAAGGATGGCCTTAATAGTATTCTAATATTGTTCACATGGATTTTATCTTTATCTACCTACCATAAAAATTTGAAGCCAGCATCAATCCTTATACATAACATAATGTACATGAATGTACCTATCATAAAAGTGTGTGGTATCATACCCATTCGGTATATTTCCTCTTATGTATGAGGGTGTATTCTTCTAGATTGATAAATACCATGTGACACTAGAACCATTACCCTATTGGATATGTGTATATTGTACATGTATTTATTTAATGTATATACATTCACTTAGTATGAGAAGGCTTCTGGAATTATCATAAAAGTTATTGATCCCAAAAATGTAGGATTCTTAAAATAAGGACTTCATGGAGTATCACATTCTAAATCACTCCTTAACCTATTCTAAGGTGGATAGATCATTTCAAATTAGTAATAACTTAGCAACATATAATATGGTGAAAACAATTTTACTCCCACTAAACTCCTTATAAGAACTTGCTCCACCTTCATTCTTAATAAATAAAATTATTTTATGTTTTAATAAAATTGATGGTTCCATGACCTGGAGGCTTCAATTATTTTAGAAATGTACCTCAATAGATTTCATACCCATTTATATATTTTTTGAGTAACAATACATTTTGGTATTTTCATATAATATGCCTATATCCTCTACCTAAAATGGTATATAAAATCAATGTGTACCAAATGTACAATCATTTTGGACATTTCATCTTGACTATAGAATGGTTATTTCATCATCTTGTGATGAAAACAAGCTTGAAATATTTCATGTATTTTAATATAAAATTATTATAAGTAACTATCTTGATAAATCATTTTCAAATGTTTCTCCTTTACATGAACGTGTTAGTGATTCCATAAATTAGTGTTATATGAGTCGCATGTAGTTTTCTCATAATCAATTTCCAATAATTGATTTTTATAATTTAATATATAAAGACCATTATTCAACTATACCACACCATAACATAATCTATATATAGATATACCAACCCTTATTTCCAAATAAGAAAATATATCCATCAAGGTATAAACAATAAATTGAAATAAAGTTTTTTGTAAAACTATGAACATAATAATAGTACTTTAAAACCAAAATCAATCATGTTGGAAATGTGAGATGGTAGTTTTATGTGGATAGATTATCCAACCTACCACCTTTAATAGTCTATAGATCCATCTCATATCTATAAATCATTCAATTGGAAATTGGTTCCTGTATTTGGATATAAATTTGATCACCACATGTAGTATATAATACCTAAAATTTAGATTTAGAATGATTACTATCAAAAAATAATTCATGTGAAGCTTCTCATTTCTTCTTTATCTCTTTGAAATTATTACTCTAGTTTCCATTCATGCCCCATATAAAACAAACCACAACTTATTCATTTATTTGACTCTATATCATCTCCTTCATTGAATGATAGTTCTCTATAATCATAGACTTAGAATTAGTATGTGTCACCTTTTCCTGGTTCTTCCTCCTTCTATTCACCATATGGACAAAGTGTTTTTAAGGGATGATGTCTTTATAATCGTTGTTAATGTGAGTAAAAATTTCGAAAAGTTACTTATTTTATTGATCATAATATAATTCATATAAAATTGCATAAGTTTTTGGGTAGTGTGGATAGAATGAGATATTTTTGTACCTTATCACTGTTATAAAACCCAAGATGTTGAGGTACTCAATGTAGCCAATAATCTTAACCACATGTTCTCTATATAGATCCTAATCTTCATGTGTGCATGAGAATAGTGTGTTGGGTATTTCAAATCTCTATAATCTATCATCCTCTAGATATATATCCCAATGTTTAGAAACAATGTTATAAACATCCATTTAATAAAATTTCTTTAGAAGCCCGTTTAAAATGGAGGATAGCATTAAACATTAGACATCCATTCCTTTATCCACAAGTTTTACCTAGATATATACTTACCCCAAACAATGGACATTGGAAAAACACTAGAAATGGGGTATCCATCATTTATAATTACCATTCATGGTGTAATATTACACATAATTTTATATATCATTCCTATAAATTTATCTTCATGAAAATGGTATCCATATCTAGTATGTTTTTTAATTATATTGTTGATATAATTGTATTTTCCATTTCTATAAATTACAATTATATAATTAGAAATTATTTCGATAGATAAAACATTATTAATAAATTTAAAATTAATTAAACTCCATTAATCTCCAACTATTTTTTGAAACTCAATATCCCTCACTATAGGTTTTGGAATATATTTTCACTTATATATTCTAGTTTTTGGGATCCATATTCCCTTTCTCATAATCTCTACCTAGGACTAACAAGTTATTCAATGTTCTTAAGTAGGAATAAATTTCCAACTACATTAGCTCACAGATCCTTTAACCACTAAGTAGAGTCCCCAATCCAGAAATCAGGTTTTAAATTTTTCCTCAACACATTCCTCTCAGTTAAACCATTTCTATCATAGGATGTACACATTTTTATAAACAATTTTAATTCAATGAAAAACCTTAACATAAATATTTCACACCAAATATTGTGTTAGTTGGTAAATTTGAAATATGAGGTCGATTCTAACATATAATGTTAAAGGATATACCAACATAATATTTTAGTTGGGGGATTTTTATCCTTTATGAAAAAAATACAATTTTATCTTTTCACAAGCATTATTAATACTAACTATATTTTATATTAGATAATAACAATGCCTAATAAAAAATTTACACATAATATGATTATATTTTTGTCTATATTTTATTATTTTTAATTTATTTAGTAATTGACTACACAACATCCAAAAATGTAACTAATTTACCACGAAACTGATAGATATAAACATAAGTGGCCTGATAATGAGATTCTATAATGTTTAGTTTATCTAGAGGAAAATAAAATATAACTCGACCATAAGAGAAAACACCTTAAAAAATTTATTGGTTCTTATTTTTGAATTCCACCATGTATCCAATCTATTTACATTATCGGTTTCACCAACACTCACGTTGGTGCATCATCCTTATATAATATTCTACTCACATGAAGGTGAGGGGATCCAATAGTTTGGATAGGTGGGTTTTGCATAAAATAAATAATTGGAATGCATTTCCTTACAAAATAAAAAAGAATTGGATAAAACTGAGGCCATCAATTTTAATTTATTTATTATAATTAAAAATTAAAAAAATAACATGCACGTGGATGGTCTAATATCATGATCAATTACACATCAAGAAATGAAATCCATTTTTAATATTATTATTAATTACATCAATTAATTATTTAATTATGATAATGCACCACACATTAATCCATCTAATTCATTATAGGATAATTCTATCCAATCATTTATAACTGGCCTTTAAATATATGTTTAGAAAAATTGAATTTATTTAATATTAATAAATTTTATAATTATACTATTGGCCAAATTGAGTTATTATCCCTAATATTAAAATAGAATTATATTTTAATATATAATTATAGATCCCATGACATAGCATGCATTCATTCAATAAAATCACACATGGAACACATAAAAATAGGTTTGATTATATATTTAATTTTTCCCCTAAAATATTGGGCACAATATCTATAGTAAAATACATGACATGTATAATAGTACACAGTATGTACTATTGTTTTCCCATGTCTGCAGCATGTGCCTTGGGTTATTCCATATTTCCTACCACAAAAAGTTATAGGAACATGAATTTTTGTCTAGTTTAAATGGTGTGTGGCCGTGGACATGCACAACATGTCATTACCCATGTCATCTGTCTAATACATGGATTCCTAAGGAACCTAGTTTTCTCGAACCTATAAAAATAGTGACTACTGGTTGTGTAAAATGGTTACAAAATGTGTGGTTCTTCAATTCGTATACCAGACTATCTGGATCTACATAAAAATACTCCTTTATCCAATATTATATATAACATCAATATATATATCCATATTTATTTCAAAAATAAGAATGAAAAAAATAGAAATACATGATGTAAATGGAGGCAGTGTATACAATGTACTCTAAATTTTCTAGGAATATCCTTTAGTAACTCTTAATGGTATTAATTAGATGATTCTTCATTTCTAAACCTTAACTATATTATGATTATTTTATAGAGAATGAAAAAAATTGATAATGACGTTCAAATATTATAATGAATACATATAGGTAAATGAAAATGAAAATGGATGCAAAATAAAAAATTATAAAATAAACATATGATCACTTTGATACAACTAGAATGATATAGGCATAGGAAAAGCATGTTTGATGGAATGGCCAACTCCTCTTTTGGAATAAATTTATGCGTAATCATTTCCAAACATAACATAAACTTCATGTAAAATTAAAATCATAGGTCACATCAACAGATATAAATGATGAAATATAAGTAGAGGGCCATTTCATGTAAATTATGACAAGATATATAATTACCAAAAACATGTAATTTCTCTTTCATTGGTGATATGGTGGACTAAGTCTTATCATAAAATCATTTTGATTTATGATCCTTGTGTATAATCCCTATATCAGTGATCCATGAGTGTACCCTAATCTTTTAATATCACTATAGAACTAGTAGGTGAATGCCTAACTAGTCCTGATCACTTGTGTTGTTCGTGGCTGATCATAACAGTATTCTTTCCCAATGAATATGAACACTTGATGATCTCTTGAAGGCTTGGTAGATAAGAAAGAGATATTTTCATCTATATCTCTATATCTCTATATAGGGGTTAAGAGACTATCCCTCAATCATTTTTGCACACAAAAAGTTATTTTCTATTGTCATATAAATATATACTTATTATGATAGGTTTTGGGTTGTAAAATATCGCACAAGACCCATACCAACTTTAATATTCTTAAATGAATCCATTTATAATAATAATAATAATAATAATATATTTATTAATATATTAACATGAAAAATACCATTAATAATATAAATAAATATCATTTACATCATTTCCAATTGGATAATACAACTCCATCAGTATTCCCTTGTTGGTATTTATTGTCATTGAATAATGAATATTTAATAAATAAATGTCACTTAACTATTCAATGATAATTATAAAAAATATAATATTCATAGATCATGAAAATGAATATTTTTTTATATAAATTATTTATTCTTTCACATAGCCTGTGATTAAATTATGGCTATTATCCAAACACAAAAAATAGTACTTATTCAAACATTATAAATTCAATACATGAATTTAATTGACATTGGGGATACACAATTTGTGTGACCATCTAATACTCTATCTATGTGTACTTATACAAAACTTCATAATGCACAAGGTTTAGATATAAAAAGACACCAAGGACACCATAGATAATGATGTCAATAATGTAATGGAATTATACCTCTATGACCATTTACCATTTAATGTAATATCATTATAATTATATATCAAATTAAGAAGGATGTATGAATGTTCCATAAACATATATTCTTGAATTATATTTCTTTTACCTTCTAGAGATAAACTCAAAATTCAAACACCGTGGAAGTGGATTTATGTAGGCAGTTATGTTACTATCAAAGGTCATTAAATTTTAACTCATGATAAGGTAGGGAAGATATAAGTCATTTCTTGTATTATCTATTAATACAATATCATTCATGACATTCCCAATGTCTCATAAATCACCGTGAGTATAATACATCATTAATTACATCAATACATCTAATTATATGTTTCATGATATATATTAATGATAATATTAACATTTATGGATCAATATATATGTCCTCATATAGAAAAAACCAATGAAATGTGGAAATGTGGATATTCTATTAATGAGTCTTTTTTTATGACCTCATATCTTGGAGATTACCTAGGGAAACCACTATAAGAAGGTGTCTCAGTGTGTTCTGAGACTCCAACCCCTAATAACAAATACTTTCTATGTTTCATCAAACAATATCATCTTGTCATAGAACATACACAAGAATACTTCCATGGAACCACTAGGTTCTCATCATATAGGGGAACTCCTATGACCTTTCATATTATCACATAAAAATTTCATCCATAGGAATAATCATGATTCAATATGAAACATCATTAAAATTTAAAAAAGTGTAATAATGTTTAATGAAATTTGGTTATATGGAATTAATTCCATCATATATCCAGTGAAACATCAATAAGGGTATATTTTTCATTTATTATCTAGGAATTGGTGTTTTTCAATTGGATGTTTTGAATCAAAGATCTAATTTCAAGGGAAGTGATCCTAGGTATAGAATCAATCTACTATAAATCCGTGTAAGGGTAGTGATACCATGAAAAATTTACCTATACTATAATATGAAAAGTAGTGAGGTTGATGATTTTGGTTTACTTAGACAATGTGTATTGCATGATCCATGGACTATAATATTTAAGTGAACCAAGTAAAAATAATTTTTTTTTCTTATATTTTCTATGTTTTAATTTATGTATATAATTATTTTATAATGTAGGTAATGATTTATCATAAGATAAACTGTTAAAATATGTGGTACATGTATTTTTTAAAAACCCAAATTGAATAGAAAAGTCTGTAACCCTTTTGATATAGAGTTCACAGTCCATTAGATAATTGTGAGAATAAGGAAAAGTGATAATATTTAGATACTGTTCCATAATTTGATTGACCACACATCTCCCTTGGTTTGATCACACGTAATCCACTTTTGGGAGTAAAATTGATTCTATATATGTAATTATGTGGTTAAAACTTGTTTTATAGGTCCCTTTTATTTTTTCCTTGTGAATTGTTTTCATAGAAAATATTTCTTACCATTGTAAAGGTAAAATGTGTTAATCAAAGTTAAAACTATTCCATAAAGGCTTAAAATTAATTAAATCACATGATTTTATTTTATTTGATGTTTATTCTTCATACATAATCATCAAAACTTCATAATTATGACCTTTTCCATTTACCCCTGATTATGACATTTTTATTGTTCAAAGTAAATAAAAAATGTCATGTTCATTTATTTAACATCTATAGTTTATTATGATAAAGTAAAATATTGTGTCTTCCATTATAAATATATATTAAAAAAATTCATTAGAAATTTTTATTATTTAAATTTATTTTTGATTCTTATTTAATCAATAATTATCTAAAATACCTATAAAACACTGACAAAGTACATGTTAAAATAGTAGAAAAATCAAGTAAATGATTTTAAAAATAATAATATAAACATAATTTAAATGAATTATTTAGTTATAAAAATATTTTATATTTATATAAAGTATTATTAATTTTTAAAAATTTTGTATTTTAATTCCATTACTACCAGCATGTCAGGACCTGCATTCTTCTAGATGAGAGAAGGGGCAGCAAAGTGCCACACCGTCCCTTACGTAAGTTGAAGGTGAGAAAATAACCCCCATGTCCCACCTTCAATAAGCCCTTGAGTAGTGACTATCATTTTGGGTATTGAATCTCATGTAATATGGAAGGCATTGCCCTTTTATCATAGAACTAGGTGGGAGAAAATATGGTAAATACCATGAAAAACCTTGTACCAAAAGTAAAAGTAAAGCCAAAAACCCTTTCCCACATGCAGGTTAAAAAGTAAAGCTAATAAAAGGTACAACAAAACTAGAAAGTAAGAATTAAAAGAGAAGATACTAAGTAGAAACATCAACCAATCCTAACAACTAAGTGTTTAAAGTCAAACACGGTCCTCTAAGTCCTCTAGAAAACCTGAAAATAGTTTTATATATGTAGGGTGACTATACAAGTATACCCAGTAGGAAAACTAAAGCCACATGTGCACAAATGAGAGAACGTACTAATTTCCCTGGGAGAAAATAGAAGAACCTCAAAGAATCTACCACGAAATACTAACTATCCTAGCCTCACCAAGGCACACTCACCAAATAATTCAAGTCAAGTGAAGTAGTAATATATGCACTTAGATATTTGGGTACCTCACACCACATTCCCACTAGTTAGATTCTCATTAATAATGGCTAATGCCTTGATTCTACCACTCTTCCCACACGTATTCTCACAAACACTACCCACCCAAACACACATGGGCCTCAACCATAAACAAACCCACCCATAGACACTTGGATCACAACAATCATGCCTCTCTCTAGAAGACATATGGGCCGCATCCCATAGAAACTTGGGAAAAAGTCATGGAACGTAAACACAAAGGCCTCTTATCCACAAAAAAACCCATGACCGATGGATCTTGGGTGATGGTAAGCCTTAACCCATTATATCCTTCCAGGGTATGCTCGACCAGTAAGAAATTGGAAGAGGTTGTGAGGAATAAAGTTAGTAACCATCCATCCATCCTCCCATCATGATTTTGGAAAAAAAACACCCCCCAAGAAATGGAGGTGTTCCGCACATAGTACTCAACAAGGGTCGGGTGCATAGAGAAATCCCAAGGAACTACAATTTATACATATAGATTAGAAATCAATCATCCCAACCTATGGGTTCTTGAATAACAACCAACTTCTATACAACCACAGTTGATGTTATCCCTATATACACAACCACACAACAGCCACTTCCAAAGCATAAACCAACCCCATTATCATTTTAACCACTTTTCATTTATTAATTTAGGGATTCACATTATGTAACTCTAGTACTACTGGGAAACTACCAACCACAACTATACCAAAAGAAATAAGAAAAATCACACTTTATTCCCACTACACTAAAATTATTCTTCAAAATTACACCACACAATCCTCCTCTCACAACCCAACTCCACAGCCCCAATGCCCAAAAATTCCAAAATGAAGTCACACTTCCTATAAGTTCATAACCACACTGCAGTCCCATAGTCAATCATTGTTCAATGGTCATGAATCAAACAACTGTGGTTTAGGTTCCTACTTGTCCATCCGTTCTACAATCAATCGGTATCTCAAATTGGGATTCCAACACACCCCTTGTACCAACCCATACAGGAAGCCCACTTCAACTACAATTAACCCACAGCACTACTATACACACATACCATACCCATCTCATAGAACAAATTCCTCTATCAAACCTCATACCCATAAAAGTACCCCCAACCGAAGCACCACACAACTCACACAAGGTTACAAAACTCAATAGAACACAGAACTCAACCACACCTATCAACAGGATGTCTATACATATTCAGATTTAATCAACAGAGGTTCTTTAATTCCACTTAATTTTAATTGAGGTGATCAAATAATAGGTTTGATCCCGGGTCATCCATTTATTTAACCAAGCATATGTGGTTTAACAATTTTTCAAGTTATTATAATTTATCAAAGCATTGAAGAAAAACAGAACATCACTAGTGCACAAGAAAAGACCACCAAAAATCATGATTTTTTGAAGGAATATAGCCATGAAAACCATAACAGAATCAAATATAACAAATAAAACATGTGATCAACATCAAACCACTCTATGCCTATAATTTTAATTACAATTGCTATCTTATGTTCATATTTACTTCGTGTTTATTTATCATTTTAAGAAATGTATTCAGTCATTCATCATAAAAAATCACTAGTACACCCACCCCGTATGATGCACAATTAAAGAGATTCAGATGAAATCCCTTCTTGATGATCCTTGGATAGAAGTTCCACCTTGCACCAAGAACATGGGTCGCGTGAGTAGTAGGGAAGAACTCCAAGAAAACTTATCCGGGGGGGCTCTCGCATAGCCGTATGATTCATCTTAGGAGGAAGTATCTAGAAGAACAAAAGGGAAATAGAAAAATCATAAGGAAGGGAAGATCCTGACCTTGAAGATTTGGATCCTATTTTAAAGGAAGAGAGGTTTTAAAATACATTATGTTGGGATCATAGTTAAGATTATGCAGTTTGAGTATCTCAAATCCCCTAAAACAATAGATATTTAAATATATAATTAATACCCTTTGAAACTCCCTTAAAACGCCTGAAGATGGATTTAAACTTGGTTTATATTAAATAAAATGTAAGATGGAAGAAGCTTGAAAAACCTGGAAAAAAATGGAAAACCACAAATTAGTCCTTGATGGGTGAGTCAATGAGGTTGAGCCACTGACACATGATCTACTGACGCAACTTACCGACTTTGAGCTACTGACCATGAGCTACTAATTCCATGACCTATCGATGCAACAACCTACTAACCCCTTGACCTGCTGACGCCCTGAACTACCGATGCCCAGACCTACCAACACTGACACCCTTGACACACCAATGTTGACGCCCTCAACTCACTGATGTTGTTTTCCTCAATTCACTGATGTCAATGCCCCGGAATCACCAATATTGATACACCGGACTCACCAACACACCGACATGCTAACGCACTAACATGTCGATGCACTGACAACCTGACCCACTGACATGCCTATGTCGACTCACAAAGTGACCGATGGAAGACTGAAAATTTGGAAAAGTTTTGAAATGGTCCACCATTACATCCCAAAACACCCTAAAAACTGGATTTTCAAAAAGGATAGATCTGTTAAAATCCAAGTTATTACATCAGATACCTCTCATACTATTCTTATCCTCAAGAATTCAAAACTAAACCAGAGGAAAGGGGGTCCGAACAATAACCCCTTATGATACCACTTAGGGGAAAACCACCTTGTGTTATTCCAAAGCTAGAGTGAAAACCTCAACATCCTAGAACACATCATTGACATATATCTCCTGAACAACTTTTCAAACACTGAGGCCCCACGCTGCCCTGAACAACCACACAAACACTAAAGTTCAGGCAGTCCATACATATAGATTAGGGAGCTACATCCTCCATGTCAATATACCATTTGCTTGGGGTGGTGATAACTCACCCACATGGGTTTAATTGTATCTTAATTAATGCATCTTGATTAGTGATCAGGTTATCCCCTCTCCATAGTCAGTACTTTTCAAAAAAAATAAAGAATAGAGAAACAACTTATCATACAACAAGCGAGGTCAAACATTACATCATAAAATGAATAATAAAAGTAAAACACATAAACAAAACTCATAATGGCTCTAGGAACTAGGTGCGCATCTATGCCTCTCATTCCCAAGTACACTCTTCGAGGCCACCATGCCTCCATAACACATAAACCCATAGAATGGTCTCTCATAGAGAACCTTCTATTCATGATCCATGATTCTTACTGGTCGCTCCATGAAAATAAAATAAACCTCGATATCCAACTCTCCCCGGTCTAAGACATGGGAGTCATCGTACATACCCCATTAGAGTTGAGAAAAATTAAATACATCATGGGTCCTCTATAATCATGGTGGAAACTCTAGCTGATATTCCCCCTCTCCAACTTTTCCCAACACCTCGAAAGGTCCAACGAACTTGGTAGAAATATTTCTTCCTCTGCTAAACCTCCACAGTCCACATTGAGGGGAGACCTTTAAGAACATGTGCCCCCCAACCTTCAACCCCAAAGGCATCCTATCATTATCTTCATACGACTTATTCCAGTCTCGATCTGCCTTCATCCTCTAACACACATGTTGATCCTTCTTTTCCATGCTCTGCACTACCTTTAGACCAAGAAGGGTTTCTTCTCCTACCACTGTCTCGTATATAGGTGAAAAACACGAACTTTCATACCAATCATTGAATGGTACCATTCCAATGGTAGTGTGATATCTATTATTTTAAGAAAACTCTACCAGGGTAAGTGTCATACTCGTGATCCTCCAATGTACTAGACATGTGCCCGCAACTTTTCTTCCAATGTTTGGATGGTTTTGTCTACCTGCCCATCCATTTGAGGGTGGAAAGTAGTGCTATGGCGTAACTAGGATCCAAAATCATGCTACAATCCCATCTAGATTCATGAGGTAAACATTGATTTTTAATCTGATATGATGGATCTTGGAACCCCGTGTAGTCGCACCACTTCTTCGACGTTCCTTTGTGCTATGGAATCCACTGAACTCAACTCTTTGATCGCTATGAAGTGAGAAAATTTCATCAAATGGTACACTACTACCCAAATAGAACCACATCCTCCCTAAGATTTGGGTAAACTTGTGACAAAATTCATTGAGATGTTATCCCACTTCCACTCGGGAACATCAAAGGGATGAAATAGACCACCATAAACACAGTGCTCATCCTTCACCTGCTGACACACTAGGCATCTTTCCAGAAACTCTGTCAGAGCCCGCTTCAGCCTGGGGCACCAAAATGTTTCCCTCAGGCCTCGGTACATATTAGAGACTCATGGGTGTACCTTTACGATTGTTCTATGGAACTCGTAGAGAACTCACTCACACATTTCCACTATACCAAACAACCTCACCTGGAACAACATATAATTTTAGCTATCTTATGACCGTCCTCACAAAGAATCACCCTGGAAAACGTGATCATGTATTACTTTAGCCTCTGAGTCTCCCCACGGAGACTCCTCAACCTATCTCACCAAGAAAGACTACACGGCCATCTAAAATAGATAGCCTCTGCCACTGTCCTCCCCAACATCCAGGCGTAAATTGGCCAACTCCTCTATTGCCTTCCATGCATTTGTATATTCCTGAACTACCTCCTTATATGACTTCCTTCTCAAGGAATCAACCACCACATTCCCCTTTCATGGGGTTTAATATATATAAAAGTATTAATCCTAGAGGAACTCCATCCATATTTTCTTCTGCATGTTCAGGTCTCATTGGGAAAAGATATACCTCAAGCTCTTATGATCCGTGAAGACCACAATGCACTCCCCAGTGAGGTAATGATTCCACAACTTTAGTGTGAATACAACTGCTACAATATCTAGATCATGTGTTTCATAGTTATGTTTGTGAGGATGCAATTGCCTAGAAACATAAGATATTACTCCTTGCTATTGCATCAGCACACATCCCAAGCCTAGGTTGGAAGCATCACAAAACACCACAAACATCACCCCTTCTTCTATAAATCTATGCTTTGGGGGATCTGACTAGTTTCCCATTCAAAGAGCTAAAAGCTGCCTAACATGTCTCACTACACATGAAGGTCTGGTCTTTTTTTGTCAAATATGTCAATGGAGCTGCAACTCAAGATAAATCGGGTACGCACCGTTCATAATCCCCTACAAGACATAAGAAACTATAAACCTCCACCACATTCATATGTTCTTCCAAAGAAAAAATCACTTAAAACATTGACAGGTCCACCACAATCCCTTGTTAAGACCCCACATGTCCGAGTAACTGCACCTATCATGTCCATAACATGCGCTTAGACAACTTTACTTAGATTCAGTGGTGTCAGAGGACCTCCAAGATAGTCCTCAAATGCTTGGTACGATCCTCCTCTGACCATGAGTAGATCATGATATTGTTGTTGAACATGATGAAAAACTAGTCCAGGTACTCATGGAAAGTAGATTTCATGAGCCCCATGAACACTACTGGTGCATTCTTGACACCAAAGGGCATTCCCATGAACTCGAAGTTCTCATACTTGCACCTGAATGAATTATTTGGGATGTCACCCACTTTTACCCTCAACTAGTGATATCCCAACCGTAGGTCGATCTTAGAGAACCAACCTTCCCCCTTTAACAAGTCAAAAATATTTTCAATCCTCGAATGGGGATAATAGTTCTTGACCATCACCTAATTCAGTCTCTGATAGTCTATACACAATCTTAGACAAATTTTTGCATTCATCACGAATAAGACTAGAGAACCCCATGGTGATACACTTGTCCAGATAAAGCCCTTCTCCATCAGGACATCAACTAGAATCCACAACTCCTACAACTGAGAAGGGACCATCCGATAAGGAGTCATCGAAATCAGACAGGAACTAGGTTGCAAGTCTATC
Source organism: Viscum album (assembly GCA_963277665.1). Taxonomy (NCBI): domain Eukaryota; kingdom Viridiplantae; phylum Streptophyta; class Magnoliopsida; order Santalales; family Viscaceae; genus Viscum; species Viscum album. Next base: position 1,736,680,450 of record OY728128.1, read on the forward strand.
ATGAATGCAATGTCATGTCAAGGGGGTAGAGTCACTACCTCTTAGGGGAATATGTCTAGTAATTCACTAAAAACCCCAAAAGCTTCTAACAACTCTATTTATACTGAATCCTCTAATAGGTTGACTAACAAAGAAAGAAGAGGCTCTACTCGCCAGCTACCCTCTTAACAACTCTGGTCGCCAATGAAAGCTATGTGTTGGCTGTCGATATCAAATAACACAACCCTTTTCCTGAATTTTTTGATAATATCATGCATAGAAAATAGCCAGTCAATGCCTAGGGTGACATCTTATAGATGCATCTGTATCAGATGAAAACATCCACTAAACTGATGTGGCCCCAACATTAGTCTAAATCCTCAAGAAAGATCTAACAAACTATTTTGACCTCTAAATGAAGTACTCAACACATGTGGCATTGGAATTATCTCTACATATAGTAAAATAGAATGGACTAGGCTGGGTCCAAAAGAGGAGTTTGAGGCTCCTCAATAAAAAAAATCATACAAAAAGGTACTAAACAGACTGATCTTACCTCAAACAACCTCTGGCCCTATAGGAACTGCTTCCTCAGCGGCCTGCAACTTCCCTCACCCAGATCCTCTACCTCTCTACTGTCGACCTCCTCCTCGACCAAACCCTAGTCATGGTCACTGAGGATCACCCTGATATCAGCCTATCCCATCACCATCTACCATCTATTGAGTAAGAGTTCACTGCTCTTACAGTGAGAAGGGCCTAACTGGAAAATGTTTCTGTTGAGGTGGGCACTAAACCTATCCACCTCCATTATATGGAACTCTAAATAGGAACTACTTTCATAGATTCCTATGGCCTCCATTTAAATATACCCTAGGTATCAATCCCATGGGAAAATGGTTCGCCCCAAGAGATAGAAACTTGAAGTGCTAGGGCCTATATCCCACTGCCAAAACTGGGAAGGCACTGACACCGGAGACCTACTGCTGATGGATTTCCCTTTTAACAAACTCGATTGGATCCCCCCAAGCAGTAAACCTCCCAATGAGTGAATTCATTCCACTAACTATACCTTCTTTTAAACCCCAATATATGTCAGTATAGTGAAAATAATGACTTCATACTGAAGAGAAGGTCATAGTGCCTCCTCTAAGAATCGTTCTCAAGACTCCTCATCTGGAAAGAGATCTGGTACGAAGCATAAGAGATCTATGAACTTTCTCCCCTGTTCCCTCGCTGAAATAATCCTATTATGAAGGGTGAGTAAATCCTTCCTCTTCTTATCCTTAATCATGTAATAAAGTAATTCCACCCAGAACTCCTCAAATTTGGCCCATGAAACCTCAGTTTCCCTCCTTTCCCTGAGGTAAAGCATCCACTATTTACATACTACTCCCCGTATCTGGCTCATTGCCAAAGGAACCCAGTACTCTGTCAGATCCTAGATCAAGATGAAATTGATATCTAACTCCTTGAGCCAACTCTCTCTTTCCATGTCCAATATGCTTCCCTCATAAATTCCAAGAGTCTTCCACTAAAACGCATGAAACAACTTATCCCACTGTTCATCTTCCTCTTCTCGATTGGCCCTCCACTAATCAACCAGGTCAACCTGTCGGACCTCCACTACTCGTACCACATGTGGACGATGTCTGGGTGATGTAGCTAAAAGTAAAAAAAATTCCTAAGCCCAGATAGTGTAAAAATGTTCTTCTAAATTCTTTTTTATCGCTTAATTTATTTTAAATTCCCAAAACACCCAAGACTCACAAGAACACAAGTCATTATGATTCATGTACATTTCCTAGGGACTTTACCCTGCAATAGGTGTAGCCCTACTTTGTTGTTTAGTAGGTCTAGATTCCTTGCATCAGATCATGGGGTGCCCCTAAAATATCATGTCCTGGTTGTTTTTCCCTATCCTATTTCATGTGCCATGATTTCCTAACACTATTTCCTAACCATCCCATGTAATCCTCACTATGCCTAACTCTGAACCCCATCCTATCTCTCAAACTCCCAAAACTTCGCCGCTCTGATACCATTTTGTAGAGACCCACCTTCTTCAAGATGAGGGTAGGGCTAGAAAAGTGCCACACCCTCCCTTCCTCAAGTTGAATGAAAGATAATGACCCCCTGAGTCCCACCTTTGGTTGGACCTGGAATGGAGACTAGAAAAAAGGTTATAGAATCTCACGTAATATAGAATGCATTACCATTTTGTATATAGAACAAGATCTGGATATACGATGGTAAATCCTAGGAAATTACAAGTACCAAAAGTACAAGTAAAGCGAATACACGATACAACAAAACATCAAAGTATGTACCAAAAGAAAATAGACTAACCAGAAACAACAATCAATCCTGATACCTAGGATAGTAAAGTCTATCACAGTCCTTTAAGTCATCTTGAAAACTTGAAAATAGGTTTATATAAGTAGTTTGAGTATACAAGTATACCCAGTAGGAAAACTAAAGCCACCCATGCACAAGTGAGGGAACATAATAATGTCCCTGTGAGAAAATAGTAGAAGCTCAAAGCTTCTGCCAAGGAATACTAACCAGCCCAGCGTCGCCAAGGAACACTCGCTAAATAACGCAAGAAAAGTGAAGTAGTAGTATAAGTACATTGATATTTGGGTACCCCACATAACTTTCATGCTGGTTAGTTGCACATTCCTAATGGCTAACATCTTGACGCTACCACTCATCCCATACATAGTCTAACTACCACAACTCACCCACACACAATCCTACCTACAGACACATGGGCCACAACAACCATGCCTCTCACCTGAATTCATCAAGGCCCCATCCCAAAGACACTTGGGAAAATAGTCTTGGCCCATAACCACCTAGGCCTCTCACTCACAACAAACACTTTCTTGAATTATCTTAGGAGATGGTAAGCCAAAATCCATTACAGCCTACATGGATACACTGAGTAGTATGAAACCAAAAAAGGGTTCGAGGAAGAAAGTCAGTAACCATCCATATATCCCCCCACCTGGATGTTTGAAAAAAACAATCTCCCCCATGAAATGGAGGTGTTCATCACTTAGATCTCAACAAGGGTGGGGTGCATATAGAAATCACAAGGAACTAAATTTTTTTAATAGAGATAACCCAACACTCATCCCAAACTATGGGTTTCTGAACAACAAACAACTCATATACCACCAGAGTTTCTCCTATCCCTATATGAATAACCACAAAACAGCCCCTACCTAAGTATAACCCAACCCCTTTTTCATTTAAATACTTGTCATTTATTAATTTAGGGGTTCAATTTATGTTACTCCATCACTATCAAGAAACTACCAACCACAACTATACCAAAAAAACAAGAAAACTCACACAACAGTCCCACTGCACCACAATAATTCTTCAAAATTATACCACACAATCTTATTCTCACAACTAAACTCTAAATCCCCACTTCCCAACAATTCTTAGATGTAGTCCCACTACATAAAAGTTTGTAAACACACCACAGTACCACTTCCCAACTATAGCGACCCATACTTTACATACATGGTTAATACTTCAAAATTGAAGCATACTTGTTACAACATATAACAAAATCATGAAAGGACCATATAGGTATAGTGTCTTTAGAAACTGGGAAACATACACAACTGGTTCATAAAGCATCTACACTATCTCCCATTTATTTCATCTTATCTATAGTCCCTTTTTGGATTATCTTACTTAATACCCTTCTTCCTGACCTAGGGAAAGAAAACATAAAAAAGGTTGAGCTCAAATGCTCAGTAAGGGTAAACAAAAGAAATATCAATCACATAAAATTCATAAGAACATAACATTTTGGAAATATTACCCTGCAAAAGAGATCATAATTTCGTAATATGGGATAAATCATGGTAGTGAAATGTAATACCAATAATCATAACTTAAAACATGAAACTTTGTTCCATACACACATAATCATAGATAATCATTTCTTATTAGTCAAGACTCATTTCCAAGACTATCTTAGTGGACAAAGTCCATTTCTGATCCGAGTTCACTCCTCGTTTCAGTCCTGTTTCACTGAACCGGTTTAACCTGCCGTTCCAGCCACGTCTATCTCATGAGATATAAAATTTTTACCCAATGCATTGGAGGGATATATAGGTCCCACCCATCTCATAATGATACCATTATTATGTGTGCCACAAAATCATAAATCATACATCATTGAATAACCCATGTAATAAAAATGGGATTCTTAAACATCGTGACATCATAAAACAATTCATATAAGATAAAGGATTTCATAAAAATAATTCCATCACAACATATTCAAATCAATGTAATAATAGGGATAGAAAAATAACCCTATATTATCTTATATGGAAAATAATTTTGATAAAACACTTGAACTCCGTTCTTGAGGAAAATATCCTTTCTTCTTCAAAAACATTTTTCGTTTCTTAACATGTCATACAATTTTAAACTAAAATAAGATGATTAAAAATAAACATGAAAACTTGTAAAGGAAGCTTCTTGGAAATAATGTCTTTAAAAATCCATTCATGTCGTATAAGTTAAAAAAACATTCATTTCCTACTTTTTTTGGAAAAGTCAAAAAGTACCTCGTACGAAAAAAGACAAAAGATTCCTTCCATATCCTTTACTAAAAACTCACCGAAGGGTAAAATTGGATTTAAACAATTGTAGGTGGATGGAAACAATATTACATATTGAGGGAACATGGATGTGGATGATAAAATACACTCCAGTAAATACCAAAGTATAAACAATCTTGGATAAAAATGAGATTGTGATATTTTCCCTTACCTTAGGACCGATTTTCTTCGTATGTGTCTGAACCTCCTCTTCTTTGTAGCGCCTCTTTGAGACCTCCTTTTAGGGCACTACAATTGGTCTTTGAAGAAGACCAGGACCTCTAGGATGTTCTTAGGGAATTGGGGAAGTGAAATGGTCCAGGATTGGCCGAGCTTTAAGGCACAAATTGGTGTGAGGAGGAGAGAGAGGATGTGCCCTTTTATAAGGGAGGAGAGGGGAATCTTTGGAAATATAAGAAATATTAGTTTATATTAAATCCCAACCCCACTTAAAAACTTCCAAAATGACTCATATCCAAATATTAGATGAGATAGGGTTGTAATATCATCAACCAATAAAATCTAGACATGTTAGGAATTTATTTTAAACATTATCAACTTGATTTATCTTTAGTTATCAATTTAATTTTATTTGTGGTAATAATATTCTAAATTTTAAATTATTATAAATAATTCCATATGTGTTGTGAATTTTCTATAATTTGACACTTTATGAAATTGTCGACCATATAGATTTTAATTTGTAATTTTTAAATATTTTTGTGATTTTTAAGCAATTTTATAATATGTTATTTTTATAAAATAACAATAGTGTCAATTTTGACACTATTCATTTATTTGAATTTAAATAAAATATACACAGAAGATATGTTCTAACTAAAAGCTTTAATAGATTTATAAAATTTCATATGTATCTAGAAAATTAGTGGATCACATTAAATAGTTCATATAATATTTATTTTAATATTTTTAAAACCATTTATTTGATATTTTAATTGATAAAAAAATTTCAACATCACTGTTGTGTCATGATTAATGATAATTATTTAATCCTTAAAAATTATAAATAAAATCCTATGATGTAGATAATTGTATTAGATTTCTTTATACTATTCATGTTTGATGTTTCATTAAGTTTATAACTAAATTAAAATTATTATACTTATAAGATTTAAGAAAGTTGCATGTTATCACATTCTTTGGTTTTAATAATAATTAAATTATTTTCATGGAACAAAGTCCATTAAATGAATCTAATATGACACTTAGGTGATATGGGTCTACTTTTAGTCATCCAATAGGATTTTGGCAGGTGTTAGGGTAATTTTATAATCTTATATTTACCCTTAATTACCCGAATTACCTTTAACTATGGTAAATAAAAATTACCGTAGTTACTATTCATAATGCCCAAAAATAAAAAGTAGCCTATTAATATAATTTGGACCCACTGATTCCTAATATGGAATCCATTTTTCAAAATTCAAATCATATAAGTTGCAGTAATTAATTTAAAATAAATCCCCTTGTTAAGAAAATGGGTTTTATAAGTTAAAACATTGCCAAAGATTGAAATGTTTTTACCTATGAATTCAATGTGAAATTATTTCTAATGACATACATTATATTAAATGGAAAAAATATATTCTATTTATACTTTAAACCCATTAAATATTATAATTTAACCATATAAATTATCTCAATGAAAAAAGTTGTTTTTAATTAAAAATTAGCGTATTTTTACTATTCATAAAAATATGAAAGTTATCAGAAAAATATCAAAAATTTATCCAAAGTAAATTTTTATACCCTGGTTCAAAAGAAGAATTTTTTTTTTCAAATTGAACTTATAAACATGTCAAAAACTAGATTTAATGTGGTTGCTCCATCAAAAGGCGGCAAAACTGCATTTTTTGAAAAATACTTATTTTACCCAAAAAAATTATTTTGTTCTCTTACCATGTTCTATAAATTGTGTAAGATGAATAATAAAATTCAAAATGTAGTTAATACTATTCATAATGGCTAGTTCATAATAATATATCATTGTTTAATGAAACCTGGTATTGCGTACTACACACGCTATCGAGGAAGGTCGTGATTGCGTGTAATGCAAGCCAAGTCCATATTGTGTGCTGTGAAAGATTCCTTGGGTGTTGCGTATAACATAAGCATAATAAAATTCCCATAAAATCTCAGGATGTTACATTCTACCCCCCTTAAAATGAATTTCGCCCTTGAAATTCGTCACCTCATTACAAACAGATGAGGATACCTCTCCCTCATCATATCCTGAAGTTCCTATGTAGCTTCTTCTAATTGGTGGTTCCTCTATAAAGATTTCACCAAGTGAGTGGTCATGTTCCGTAGGACTTTTTCGCTACGATACAAAATCTCTATCATTTTTTCTTTATAAAAAAGATCTTTCTCCAGCGGTACAACTTCTGAGCTGAGTAAATGGGAAGGATCAGGTATGTACTTTCTCAGGAGAGATACATAGAACACATCGTGAACTTGAGAGAGATTCGGTGGAAGCGCCAATCGGTAAGCTACCTTCCCAACATGATCCATAATTTCAAAAGAACCGATATATCTAGGGCTCAACTTTTCCTTCTCTCCAAATCTCATGACCCTCTTCTAGGGAGATATTCGTAAGAACACTTTATCACCCACTTCAAACTCTAGGTCTTTTCCTCGGTTGTCGACATAACTTTGTTGTCGACTCTGAGCTGCTCTTATGTGTTGTTGAATAGATCTGACCTTTTCTGCCATTTCATCAACAAGATCAGGTCCTAATAGCTTTATTTCCTCAACCTCATCCCTAGCAAGTTGGAGTCCTACATTTATTTCCATAGAGAGCTTCATAAGGATCCATCTGAATACTGGAGTGAAAGCTATTATTATAAGAAAATTCCACCAAATGTAGGTGTTGATCCCAACCACCTTTTAAATCTATAGAGAAAGCTCTCAACATATCTTCTAGTGTTTGAATTGTCCTCTTAGACTGACCGTCTATCTGAGGATGATAAGCAGTGCTGAAACTCAACACTGTATCCAGAGTATGTTGAAGACTTTGCTAGAACATTGAGGTAAACCTCGAATCCCGATTAGATATAATAGAATGTGGTACTCCATGTAATCTTACCACTTTTTTTACATATATCCTGGCAAGCTAATCTAGTGAGAAATCATCTCTAATAGCAATGAAGTTTGAAGACTTTGTAAGACGATCAACTATGACCTAGATAGCATTATTGCCTTTGGATGTTTTAGGAAGTCCAGTGACAAAGTCTATAGTGATGTTTTCCCATTTCCATTCTGGTATGGGTAATGGTTGTAACATCCCCTTAGGCTTCTGTCTCTCAGCTTTAACTTGCTGACAAACCAAGAATTGAGAGACATTTTGAGAAACATCTCTTTTCATGCCATCCCACCAGAAGTACTCTTTCAGGTCCCTATACATCTTCGTCCCTCTATGATGAATAGAGAATGAAGAACTGTGAGCCTCATCCAGCTGATCCTTTAATTCGGGGATGGGAGGAACACAAACACGATTCCGGAACCTTATTATCCCATCACAATCAAGGTTGAATTCAGGAACATTTCTCACCTTCTTTTGTAACTCGACATCTTCTTTCTATGCCTCTTGAATCTTCACATCTATAGATGGTTGAACATTCATTTGAGAAAGATAATATTTATCCCCTTCCATTAAAATTCCAAGATCCATCCTTTGTAAATCCATAAATATTGGATCTTTTGTGATCCTCATCATAGATAAGCTAGCATGGTCTTGTCGACTTAATGTGTCTTCTACCTTGTTTTCTTTCCCAGGGTGGTAATGAATTGACCAGTCGTAATCCTTAATCATCTCCAACCATCTTCTTTGACGGATATTCAGCTCCTTTTGTGTGAAAATACACTTTAAACTTTTATTATCAGTATAAATATCACACCTTTCACCATAAAGGTAATGCCTCCAAATATTTAATGCAAAGATTACCGCAGCTAACTCCAAATCATGAGTTGGGTAATTTTGCTCATGGATTTTCAACTGTCGTGAGGCATAACCTATCACCATATCATTTTGCATGAGAACACACCCCAGTCCCTTCTTGTATGCGTCACTGTAGATCACAAACCTTTCTCCACGGCAAGGAAGTGTGAGCACAGGTGCACTAGCTAACCTTTTTTCGCTCTTTGAAATTTTCTTCACATTCCTCCATCCAAAAAAACTTAACTCCTTTTCGAGTCAACTTGATGAGTGGGTTAGATAACCTTGAAAAATCTTTCACAAAACGTCGGTAATATCCAGCCAAATCAAGAAAACTTCAGATCTCAGTTTTTGTTCTTGGTCTCGACCATCTTTCGATAACCACTGTTTTTGCTGGATCCACGGATATCCCCTCTTTTGAGATTATGTGACCCAAAAATGAAAATTTTTGAAGCCAAAATTCACACTTGGTAAATTTGGCATAAAGATTATCCTTTCTTAGGGTCTTTAATACAATTATCAAGTGATATTCATGTTCTTCCTTTCTCTTTGAATAGACAACAATATCATCTATAAAGACTACCACAACCTGATCGAGATAGTATCTAAAGACTCTATTCATCAGTTCCATGAAGATAGCATGGGAATTAGTAAGACCAAATGGCATCACTATAAATTCATAGTGTCCATACCTTGTACCGAAAGCCGTCTTTGGTATATCCTCCCTTTTGACCCTTAATTGATGATACCGTGAACGAAGATCAATCTCGGAAAAGTATTGAGCTCCGCGTAGTTGGTCAAATATTTCATCAATGCATGGGAGAGGATATTTGTTCCTGATAGTGATCTTGTTAAGTTCTCGATAATCAATACAGAGTCTCATTGATCCATCTTTGTTCTTAACAAACAGAACAGGTTCTCCCCAAGGTGACGCACTAGGGCGTATGAATCCTTTATCAAGATTCTCTTGTAGTTTCTTCTTCAATTCCTGCAACTCAATTGGGGCCATTCTATAAGGTGTCTTTGAAATAGGCAAAGCACCTAGTACGAGTTCTTTAGAAAACTCAACATCACTATTTGGTGGAAGACCTGGCAATTCTTCTGGAAAGACATCATCAAATTCTCGTACAATGGGCATATTATTAATTGTGAGTTTCTCTCCAACCATTTGAGATAAATAAACATCATTTAGTGGAATCAAGACCCATAAGGTAGAAGAAATTTCCACTAGAAGGTTATGTTCATCCTTGCATCGATAGACGATCATAGATTGATCTGGAATATCAAATGTGACTTCCCTTCTTTGGAAATTTATTTGAGATCCATATATAGAAAGCCAATCCATGACAAGAATCACATCAAATTCCACTATAGGAAGGATCACAAGATTTGCAGGAATCACTTTCCCAGAAACTTCAATCGGAGAAGAATTGTAAACTTTTGATGCGACTGTTGTGCCATTAGGAGTTGTCACAAACAACTCAACATCTAATTGTTGAGGTAATACAGTGATACCCTTAGATAATTCTTCAGAAATAAAAGAGTGGGTGAATCCAAAATCAAATAAAACATTTTCGACTTTAGAGTGGATGGTAAGTGTACCTCTCACCACTTCGTTGTCGTACTCCACATCGCTGATAGTAATTGCATGTGAATTTCCTTTGTCTTTGGCTTTAAGAGTTTATTGACATCGATCATCATCATCAACCCTTGGATTTGGGCATCGATTGGCATAATTCCCCATCTCCTTGCACTTGAAACATTGAAGTGTAGTAGTTTCATTCTGTGTATCCCTTCCTTTGTTTGCATCATTAGTCATCTTATTCCCATTATTTCGACGTTAAATTTCCTGATGACCTTCTTTTCCACACTTATAATATTTTCTTGTCCCCTAAAGACAATTTCCTCCATGTTTCTTTCCACACTTTGAGCATAAGGGAAAACTCGTCTTCTTTTCTGTGTGGTCTTTAGAATTTTTTTTTTTTGAATTCCATTTTCCTCTTCTTTTCAAACACATGTGACTGATGGGTTACACCAATCTCCATATCAACCTTGAGAGCACATCGAACAATTTCCTCATATCTATTGAAGTTCCTTATGGCTAATTCCCTTCGATGACTTGGTTTTAAGCCACTAACGAATCAATCGATCTTACTCTAAGGTTGGATAATAATTCTTGAAGCGTACCTTGCAAGTCTTGTAAAATTTTCTTCGTAGGTACCAACAGATTCATCATCCTTTTCCTTCAGTTCAAGAAACTCCTTCTCCATCTTTGTTCAAAGAATACGAGGGAAATACTTATTGAAAAATAAGTTCTTGAACTCTTCACATTCCATGGACTCAATTTCATCCCTTTGCCTCACATTTTTAATAAGATTCCACCATTGATCAGCATCACCTTCCAAACGATACACTACTACGATGACTTTATCATGTTCAGAACATTGAAGAAAATAAAAAATATTTTCAGTGGTACTGATCCATTGTTCAGCCACTAATGTATCAGAAGACCCACTGAATGAAGGTGGATGTTGCCTCATGAAGGATTTGATAGAATTTTGTTCTTTACTTTTCTCATTTGGATGTCCTACATGATTCATAGCTTGAGAAAGTTGTGTGAGCATGGCTACAAGATTTTTCATTCCATCTCCCATAACGTTTGGTTGCTCAGGGGGGCAATCATTGAATTTCCCATCGCATTCCGCATTAACACAGTTTCTTCGGGTTCCAGCCATTGGCTAAAACCAAGAAGAATAGTGTGAGCAACACTAATTATAATAGAAAAACCACATAATCAAGAATAAAATTTCACACTTAAGGTCTTAACATAGGTTGTTCATGGCCATTTCTAAAACACTAATATTGTGTTCTATTCTTAGACATATCCTTAGGTTTCTTACTAAGGCATTCACATCCTAGTTTCCAAAGGATGACTATACCTTTCCTCTGATACCAACTACAGAGACCCATACTTTACATACATGGTTAATACTTCAAAATTGAAGCATACGTATTACAACATATAAAATAACCATGAAAGGACTGTATAGGTATAGTGTCTTTAGAAACTGGGAAACATAAACAACTGGTTCATAAAGCATCTACATTGTCTCCCATTTATTTCATCATATCTATAGTCCCTTTTTGGCATATCTTACTTAATACCCTTATTCCTGACCTGGGGAAATAAAACATTCAAAGGGTGAGCTCAAATTCTCAATAACGGTAAACAAAAGAAATATAAATCACATCAAATTCATAAGAACATAACATTTTGGAAATCTTACCCTGCAAAAGAGATCATAATTTCATAACATGAGATAAATCATTGTAGTGAAATGTAATACCAATAATCATAACATAAAACATGAAACTTTGTGGCATACAGACATAATCAAATATAATCATTTACTATTAGTCAAGACTAATTTCCAAGACTATATTAGTGGACAAAGTCCATTTCTGAACCAAGTTCACTCATCGTTTCAGTCTTGTTTCACTGAACCAGTTTAACCTGCCGTTCCAGCCATGTCTATATCATGAGATATAAAATCTTTAACCAATGCATTGGAGGGATATATAGGTCCTACCCATCTCATAATGATACCATTATTATGTGTGCCAAAAAATCATAAATCATACATCATTTCATAACCCATGTAATAAAAATGGGATTCTTAAACATCGTGACATGGTAAAACAACTCATATAAGATAAAAGAATTCATAAAAATAATTCCATCACAACATAATAAAATCAATGTAATAATTGGGATAGAAACAAAACCCTATATTATCTTAGATGGAAAATAGTTTTGATAAAACACTTAAACTCCATTCTTGAGGCAAATATCCTTTCTACTTTAAAAACATTTTTCCTTTCTTAACATATCATACAATTTTAAACTAAAAGAAGTTGATTAAAAATAAACATGAAAACTTGTAAAGGAAACTTCTTGGAAGTAATGTCTTTAAAAATCCATTCATTCCATATAAGTTAAAAAAACATTCTTTTCGTACTTTTTTCGGAAAAGTCAAAAAGTACCTCGTACGAAAAATGACAAAAGATTCCTTTCATATCCTTTACTAAAAACTCACTGAACGGTAAAATTGGATTTAAAAAATTGTAGGTGGATGGAAACAATATTAAATATTAAGGGAACATGGATGTGGATGATAAAATACACCCCATTAAATAGCAAAGTACAAACAATCTCGGATAAAAATGAGATTGTGATATTTTACCTTATCTTAGGTCTGATTTGCTTCGTAAGTGTCTGAACCTCCTCTTCTTTGAAGCGCCTCTTTGAGACCTCCTCTTACGGCACTAAAATTGGTCTTTGAAGAAGAACAGGACCTCTAGGATATTTCTAGGGAAGCAGGGAAGTGAAATGGGCAGGGATTGACTGAGCTTGAAGGCTCAAATTGGTGTAAGGAGGATAGGGAGGAGGTTCCCTTTTATAAGGGAGGAGAGGGGCATCTTTGGAAATATAAGAAATATTAGTTTATATTAAATCCCAACCCCACTTAAAAACTTCAAAAGTGACTCATATCAAAATATTAGATGAGATAGGGTTGTAATATCATCAACCAATAAAATTTAGACATGTTAGGAATTTATTTTAAACATTATCAACTTGATTTATCCTTATTTATCAATTTAATTTTATTTGTGGTAAAAATATTCTAAATTTTAATTTATTATAAATAATTACATATGTTATGTGAATTTTCTATAATATGACACTTTATGAAATTTCCGACCATATAAATTTTAATTTATAATTTTTAAATATTTTTGTGATTTTTAAACAATTTTATAATATGTTATTTTTATAAAATAACAATAGTGTCAATTTTGACACTATTCATTAATTTGAATTAAAATAAAATATATACAGAAGTTATGTTCAAACTAAAAGCTTTAATAGATTTATAAAATTTCATATATATCTAGAAAATTAGTGGAGCACATTAAATAGTTCATATAATATTTATTTTAATATTTTTAAAACCATTTATTTGATATTTTAATTAATAAAATAATTTCAACATCACTATTGTGTCATCGTTAATGAAAATTATTTAATCCATAAAAATTCTAAATAAATTCCTATGATGTAGATACTTTTATGAGCTTTCTATAGAATATTCATGTTCGAAGTATCATTAAGGTTATCACTGAATTAAAATTATTATACTTTTAAGATTTAAGAAAGTGACATGTTGTCACATTCATTGGTTTTAACAATAATTAAATAATTTTCATAGAAAAAAGTCCTTTAAATGAATCTAATCAGACCCTTAGGTGATATGGGTCTACCTTTAGTCATCCAATAGGAATTTGGAAGGTGTTAGGGTAATTTTATAATCTTATATTTACCCTTAATTACTTGATTTACCTTTAACTATGGTAAATAAAATTTACCGTACTTACTATTCATAATGCCCAAAAATAAAAAGTACCCTATTAACATAATTTGGACCCACTGATTCCTAATATGTAATCCATTTTTCAAAATTCAAATCATATAAGTTGGAGTAATTAATTTAAAATAAATCCCGTTGTTAAGAAAACAGGTTTTAGAAGTAAAAACATAGCCAAATATTGAAATGTTTTTACCTATGAATTCAATGTGAAATTAATGCTAATGACATACATTCTATTAAATGGAAAAAATATATTCTATTTATATTTTAGAACCATTCAATATTATAATTTAACCATATAAATTATCTCAATGAAAGAAGTTGTTTTTAATTAAAAATTAGCGTATTGTTACTATTCATCAAAATATGAAAGTTTTCAGAAAAATATCAAAAATTTATCCAATGTAAATTTTTATACCCTGATTCGAAAGAAGAATTTTATTTTGTCAAATTGAACTTATAAACATGTCAAAAACTAGATTTAATGTGGGTGCCCCATCAAAAGGTGGCAAAACTGCATTTTTTGAAAAATATTATTTTACCCAAAAAATTTATTTTGTTCTCTTACAATGTTCTAGAAAATGTGTAAGATGAATAATAAAATTCAAATAGTAGTTAATACTATTCATAATGGCTATTTCATAAAAATATATCGTTGTTTAGTGAAACCTGGAATTGTGTACTACACACGCTATCAAGGAAGGTCGTGATTGCGTGTAATGCAAGCCAAGTCTGTATTGTGTGCTATGAAATATTCATTGGGTGTTGCGTATAACATAAGACATAAAAAATCTCATAAAATCTCAGGGTATTACACCAACACTGTTTGATGGTCACGACACGAGCAAAGGTTGTTCAGCTACCTACAAGTCCATCCATTCCACAATCAAATAGTCTCTCAAACAGGGATACCAACACACCCCATGTACTTCCCCAAAAATAAATCCCACTAAAACTACTATTAACCCACAACCCTATTGTACACACATACCACTCCTATCTCACAGAACCAATTCCTATGTCAAACCTCATACCCACAATTTTCCTTCCAATAGCAGCACCACAAAAGGTTACATTACTCAACAAAACACATCACTCAGCCACACTTATCAATGGGACGTGTATACATATTTAGATTTAATAAGTAGAGAGTCTTTAATTACACTTAATTATAACCAGTGTGATCACACAATAGGATTTATCCCACAGAATCCATTTATTTAACCAAGTATATGTGGTTTAATGATTTTTAAGGTTACGATCATTTGTCAAAGCATGGAAAAATAAGAGAACATCACTAGTGCACAAAAAAATACCACCAATGGTCATGATTTTTAGAGGGAATATTGCCACAACAACCATAACATAATCAAAGATAACAAATAAAATAGGCAATCAACATCAAACCACTCTCTTCCCATAATTTTAATTACCTTTGTTATCTTATTATCATGGTTACTTATTATTTATTTCTCATTTTAAGAAAACTATTCAGATTTTACACATAATATTTCACTATTAAACCCACCCCACATGATTCACAATTAAAGAGAGATAGAAGAAAGCCCTATCGGATGATCAATGGATCAAAGTTCCTCCATGCACCAAGAACAGAGGTCACACGAGCAGCAGGGAAGAACTCGAATATAACTTAGTCGGAGGGGCTCTAGAATAGGTGCATGACTCGTCTTGGGAGGAAGGATCTAGAAAGACCATGAGGAAATAAAAAATGAACATAGAAGGGAATATTCCATCCTTAAATAGTTTGATTCTATTTTAAAGTAAGAATGGTTTTAAAATAAATTAACGTGTGATCGTGGTCAAGATTAGATAGTTTGAGTATCTCAAATAACTCGGGACAATAAAATATTTAAATATTTAATTAATACCCTTTGAAATTCCATTAAAAACACCGATATAAGGATTTACATTTGGTTTATGTCAAATAAAACGTAAGAGGGGTGAAACTAGAAAATTGGGAAAAAACTGGGAAAACCACAAATTTGTCACTGATGGGTGAGTCACCAACACTGAGCCACCGACGGGTGAGATACCGACACTACCTACCTACATTGGGTTGTGGACACCATGGACTACTAATACAATGACCTACCAATGCCACATCCTACTAATGCATCGACCTACTGACGCCCTGACATACTGATTCCCTAACCTACTAACACGGACACCCTTGACTCATCGATGCCGACACCCTTGACTCGCTAATGCTGACACCCTTGACTTACTGATGCCAAAGACCCTGACTCACTAATGTTGAGGACCCTGATTCACTGACGCACTGACATGCCGATGCGATGACATGTCGACGCGCTGACATGTCGACGCTCTGACATGCCGACACACTGACATGCTGACATCAACACAAAGAGTTGCCAATGGAAATCTGTAAATTTGGAAAACTCCAGAAATGGGTCATTTTTTTCCTCCCAAAACACCCAAAACACTAGATATTCACAAATTATTATTTTGGGATAATCTAGGTTTTTACATGTCATTAAATTGACGTAAAATTGAATGAATAGTTTGGAAAATGACATTAATGATACTATAGAAAGGTTTTTTATTAAATATTTTCAAATTTATAAATAAATTAATATGGTAAGTTGTCTAAAGTATCATCCCATGATCATTTTTGAAAAAATATTTATCTTAAAATTAAATTTCTAAATGATTAATATTGAATAATTTTGTTGCAGTTAGGGTTTAAAATTTTTAACGAATTGGTTATTCCCAATGATAACAATTAAAATGACATCTAAACAAGCCAAAATTTGATTGGATGATTTTATTAGGACCATATAACTATTAATACTAAATAAATTTCATTTTGACCAATTTTAAATGTTTTATAGACATGTTATATTATTATATTTTTGGTATCCTCAATCACAGGTAAAAGGATAAAACCTTCCCTAGATTCATTACAAATCTTGAAAAATCTATATTTCCCTAACCTGACCCAATTATCTCTAAAACACCGTTATCAAAAAAAAATCTACCTGAAATAGCTACCCTATTTTTATTAAGAGGAGATCTAATGGTTATTTTTCAAATAAGTGGTAATCATCCTAATAATACACTTTTATTTATTTTATTCATTTATCACCTTCAATTATGTACTAACCATTAGAATTTAATAACCCTAATATTTAAAATAAAATAATATTCTATTAAATTTATGGAATAATCTTTATCCAACCCATTCTATATTAAATGACAAATATAACTATCTCTTATGTGAACGTTGGACTACCACATTGCATACTATTGTCATTTTATTAAATTACTTCCTCAAATGAATTTTCATAATGATTGATATAATGGATATATATGATAATTATGAAATAAATATAATTATAAAAATATAATATATCTTCTACTTTTTTACCCTTCCACCTATTATAAAAGTATAACATCCCTTGTGCGTATTTGTGGACTACCACCTCCATGAAGCGATGTGATTTATTTTTCCTATCTAGTGATCAAAAATGATTCTAAAAATGTACATAATGAATATGTATAATCATTTTATCATGAATAAAATTATTTTAGTTATATAACCATGATAAAAATACAATATGAAAATACCTAGGTAATTATATACTTAATCACTTTAATGGTTTAATTCATCATAAAAATATTAATTAATTTTTAAATCAAAAAGTTAATAGTTTTAAAATAATATTTTCTTATATGGTTTTTTAATGTTTAATTTATATTTTTTTAATTTTTAATTTAAAAATATTAGTTTTATTTTTTAAATCAACAAATCAAAATTTATATTAGGTTAATTTTTTGTATTTTTTAGAAAATATTGATTTTTCAGTAAATATTTAAAAGTATCGATTTATCTAAAAAGGGATTTGTTTTCAATAATTTAATTAATATTAATGTCTAAATTTTAATTGAATATGATTTCTTGTAAAATAAGTGTTATTTATTTATATTTAATTAAATTAACTAATTTTTAATCAACTTTATATTGTATGTCAGTATAAGTGTGCTTTTGGGTATAATAACAAAATTTTTCTAAAAAATATATTAAAATGCATAATATTAATACATTTTAATTAACAAACATAATCACTATCAAGGAATGTTTTAAATTATATTTATAAATTACATGTAGAAAATATTAATTTATATACATGTAATGATTCTTATTAATCATAAATATAAAATAAAATCATCTTTTTCGTGAAAAATACACTTCATGAAACCCTTTTCTTTCATCAAATCTAAGGGATTTGTTTAAAATTTATTTTTTCCAAATCAATGAATTGAATTTATTAAAATGATTTTGATATTTCTAATTATAAAAATTTATATTGTAAAATATTTTCAAGTTAATTTGTAACAAAAAATGAATAGTGAAAACATCATACATTGACTACCATTTTTTGGGTAAAAATGGGTTTATCAGGGGTTCAACATAAATGATCAGGGTTAAAATAACATAAAAACATGTCTAAAAAATATTATATGTCATTATTTAGAACTTATAAAATATAAGTCTTGAGAATAATCCATTTTGGACCATTGTTTCATGTGAAAACGTGGGTACTTCATTTTCATTTCAAAAATAATTATGTCACACACCTCACTTATAAAAGGTTACCCATATAATATCCTTTTCAAAAAATCAATCCATTTTGGAACAGTATGTGAAAAACTCAGTTTCCAAATTCCTTCATGTCATTATAGATGCCTTAGTTTGATCTGAGTTTCATTCTAGTAACACATTATGTATAATCATAAAGATGTGGTTTGAGAAGTGGTAAAATTATTAACACTATGTTTTTGTTTTATTTTTTCTTACACCTAATTGACATATAATTAATTTATGATTATTTGATAGCACCAATATATAAAATATATGAATATGTTATTATGTTGTGTTCATGAACGATATTCATCCCCACTTCCATCATATAACATATTGTCCTTATCCAATGGTACAGACCTATTAATTTATGGTTTTGATTCCTTAAAATAAACCTTAATTTGAATCTTAAGAGGTTAAAGTAGGTATCATGGTTGTCTAGGATTTCAATGAAACCCAAAGCACCAAAAATGGGGAAAACAAGATCGGTCACATAGTTTTTCAAACCATTCGACCAACCATGCAAGGCCATGCATCTAGTTTAAGGTCATAGACAATGAGCTACAACACAATATGTGCACAGTTAGTCAAATTTTTTGGTAGCCCATTCATTATTCCCTAGGGAATAAAAACATATCGCATTATTAGTGAAAGATTTGGCCAACTATGTGGGAAAACCATGAAACCCCTACTATGTGGGTAAAAAATTAAAATATTATTTTAATGATTTGTTTTAACCCATCTTTTCTTCCACACTACTTGTCTACTTGGGTTTTACCACACCTATAATCATATACACCTTACCCCACTCCTCCATTAGTGTTTCAATCATTCTTTTTCAATATTGATTTGTTTCTTTCACCTTCAGAAACTACAGACTCCTCCTGATAAGATCTTTCATCTAAACCCTATTATTTATTAGTTCTTTTACTTCCCATCGCATTATATCCATATGATTATTTTTATCCCTATTTTGAGGATTTTTAAAAATATCTTGATTTCTCCCATTCTAGGTTGAAACATATTTTTTGTCATAAGTTTTCGCTACCATGACTATGTGGTAGGGTTTCTTTCTTTTTCTCATCATTTAATTTCATTTTTTATGTTGTACCATTATAGCACTAGCTGAATCCTTTTATAGAATCCTATTTATATCATATTAAATTGATTCTAATGATTTATCATGTCATTTGTGACCTTCCCCTATGGTGAAACACATTAATAGATTGTCCTCATTGCCTGTGGCCATCCCATTGCATATGCCCAACCGATGTTGCTTAATTTTACCTTTATTTTGAATGTGTAATTTTCCTTGGTTATGTGTAGAACCTTGGTTAAATTTTTCTAACTGATAAAATGAATTTAGAAGGGTATTAAACCATGAATTGGTTCTCTTTATAAGGTTTATGATTAATTCTAATCATATTTAATGCATAATGCCATAATCTTACTCATGCTTAGAATTCCATTCTGAAAATAACTTTCCGAGTATTTAAATACTCATTCTTGTGTTGGTAATTACTTCTCTCTTGTGTTCACTGTTCATGCAATTAATTTAAATGCTTACATTTCATTCCATATTCCATTTCATGACTTGTGCCTTATTCCCTATACCACGTCCTATGCATATTGATTTTTTCCATCGGTAAATGTCCTAAATTTGAATGTTTTGTTTGGTAAGGATTAATACCTCTATATATTGAAATGTCATGGATATCATGAAAATGGATTCATGTTGATGACATATGCATTTATAATATTTCATTTCTTATGAAAATCGCCGTATGATTATTCCCTTGCTAGTGGATTGGGTATATTAAATGTATTGGTAATATTGTTACCTTGTGAAATTGTTTTGAATGTGATGACATACTATTATTTAATGCATATTCCATTTATCTTATACCTCATACCTTTCTTACACTTATTTAATGATGATTTATTTTCTTCATGAAATGTGCCTTTGTTAATGGGATTGATGTTTATATCTTAGTTAAATTAAATGAAAGTGGTATTGAGATGATTATTATTGGATATCATTCATAAATGTGTTGCTTAATATGTATGCCATGTTTTATATAGAACTTATCATGGGATGGGAGAGAACATGGGTTCTGTATTAAGGACCCCTAGATAAACTCTTTATGCTCAAAAATTTACTACACGATGTGTCGAGGGTGATTCTTTGGATTTCCATGCAAGGGCCTCTCGGGTATTTTTTAATAATTTTGTGTGATACTAATTCCCTGGGGGAGAAATAGTGGATAAAGCTTTTGGAAATATGGCTACAACATGCCTAGAGTGACATTCAAACCCCCTGTGAGATACATGAGACGGACTCAGAAGTTTACCATACCAGGTAGTGGTACATGGGATTCCATAAAGGTTTTCTTGGATGGGATTAGTGGTATTGGATTATTTCTTATGTTAATATTATAATACATGGGATTATTTTTTATCACCTTGGATGTGCATGGAACTGCACCTCATGAATTAATGGTTTTCTTCGATTGAAATGTTTGATTGGTTGGAATGATTATTCTTATGAGATGCATCCATTACTTTTACCATGATCCTATTGTACTTTTAATTGTGTATACTTATACAATATTATTAAATGGTATCAACACAAAACCCCAAACAAGTGCACAATATTGGGGGTATGTTTTGTTACTTTAATTTTCTACATTTTCACATGTTATATATATATATTTCTATATATTGCAACCTAAAATGGTTTTTTATTTAGACTGCCAATATAGGCCAAAGAATGTGTTATTGGATGGGTGTCCATTTAGGAACCTGAACAAAGATGCAGTTGTTTGATTATTTATGAACCTATCATTTATTATATCTAGAACATTGTCCATCTTTTATATTATGAAATGAAAAGGCCTAGACACCATGGCTTCCAGCCTTCTGAGATTATATCTCACACCCTGATCATGCACTGTTTGGTAACTGAGTAGACTTTATGACCACTAGTATGGATATAAGAAAGAATGATTCTTCTAACACATGATATTTCTTATTTATTAAGATGGATCTTTGGGGGAATGGACTAATAATATCCTTGAGTTTTTGTGTGGCTGGTTTTTTTCTTCTATAGTTTTTGATAGAATTCAATATATACTTGTATTGGCATCCCCTAAACATCCATTTCTTTATAGATTTAGCGCATAACATCGTCACCATTTCGGTATACAGTATTGATATTCATTTTTCAGCTATTTAATTACATTTCTCACTCATTTCATTCCTCCATGATAATCTTATCTATATGCTTATGTTACTTGTTAAAAATTGTTTACCCTTGTTTTATACCTAATCTTATGAGTTAATGGTCTTCCCACAGACACACCAAAGGCTATCATTACTAGTCGGCAACATCTGGCATTTAGGGAGATGCATTTGAGGTCTTGTGGCCCACCGTCTCGAGCCGCAATCCAATGGAACTCAGGGCGGGACACTACGAAGTGGTATCAAAGTTGTATATCTTCATTTTTTTCAAACTATTTGGTTTAGAAAGACTAATATGATATAGGGATTTGGAATTCACCTTGTGCTTGGATGTAGCTAAATCATTTACAGGGGAGACCCAAATTTTCTAGGTTTTGAATAGTTGTTATTGATTATTCCATTGATGGTTGATACAACATCACCATTGGGTGATTCACATGATTTTTGATGTTATTGAAATTGGTCTGATTGGAATTATGATTTCCTATTACTAAATCCTAATTACATGAGGATGTTTCAATAAATGGATCATACTAGGAGCCATAAGTATTGAATTTTCATGCATAATGACATTCCACGTTTATATTAAACATGTTTCTGCCTATTATCAGGTGATTTCCTCTATGCTAAGCTATTATATCTTATAGTATTTACTATTATAAGGACATTATTATTACTATTTCTATTACAAATATATGTTATGGTTTGGTTTAAGTGGACACCATGTTCAACTCATGAGGTGTATGGGCCCTTATGAATTTTCATTGTGAACCACCTACCTAAGGAAAACTAAATGGGTAATTAAATTCATAAATTTTAAATAAAATACCAATGTTAAAAAGAAATGAATTCTATATTTAATAATGTGCCACCTTAGCCTTACCTTGTCCTGGGTTGTGGGATGAATTCCTTATGATCCCTTAAGGTCCTTTCTTCTTATCAGGACCCGGATCTTGGAGTAGACTGTCAGAGGTGTTATTATCATGAAATCCATACTCCTTTTCTCTTATCGATTTACTAATATATTTTTCCCTGGTTTGGGAGGCCTAGTACGAACCCTTATTATTGTCCACTCCATACCTATTTATTTTATTTGTTAGAAATATTTCCAGAGTTATGTCACTATGAAATAGTCATTCTATATGCCAAGAAAATATATATGATCACACTTTGGAGGTGGTGGGACTTGAGCCACCCATTTTACCGTAGTAGTGCCTCTTGAGGTTCATCCTGTTGAACCTCCACTGGGAACTGATTCTTAGTTTAGGGATCATTTTTTGGGGTTTATGTAGACCACTTTGTATGATCCCCAACCTGACCTAACTATGGAATAGCTTACACAAGAATTTCAGCAGTAGTATCCTCCCAGTTTCTCTGGGGATGTTCATCCTCAATCTAAATAATAATGGATATAAGTTTTGATATCTATCTTCATCCATATTTATATGCATCAAGAAAATATTTCCATGCTTTCTACCTATATGATTCGTTACTCCGCCAAGCGTTAGTGGGTTGTCTTATATAATCCTGAGTATTTCTGAGACATGAGTTGGGAAGACATCCAAAAGGATTTCATTGATCATTTATTTTCAAAAACATTGAGAGAAGTTCAAACCAGTGAGTTCCTACATCTTTTATAGGTCTCCGTGAATGTTCTTGTTTATTTTTTTGCTTCATAGAGCTTCAAAGTTTTTCTCTATCTTTGAAAGGGGAAACATTGGCTACTATGGGTCATTTTGAGGATGGTTTTAGATACGTTGTCTTCTTATAGTTGAATTCATTTCAGTTTACTACCATTATAAATATATTGAATCATACCTTGATCATAGAGAGAAATCTTAGAGAAGTTGTTCCTATGACCTAGGTCAATTCTGTTGTATGTCAAGTTGATGAGCCATCAGGAAGTATAAACAGATGATTTGAGGGAACCCATGGGGCCAGTTCCAGCAAGGTGATCCTTACTAATAGTTCCATAGTATGTCACCAATCCATCATGATATTCCATCATAATCCTTAGTACATGATGTCCTTAGTGGAATGTTGAGAATGTGGTAGGATGTGTCATTTAGAGTGCTTATAATGTTATTTTCCTACTGAAGCTAGTCATATGGGATCTGTACCAGCATCATTAGCAGTTATGGGATCTGTGACACCACCTCATGCTAGGGGATTTTCTCTTACTGGTCAATAAGGATGAGGTAGTGGCAGTTGCAATTGGGGAAATCAGGATTTAGATAATCAGTGATAGCATAGTAAATCTTCTTAGGATATTCAGACTGTGTCTTAGGGTCATGATTTAGTCCATATGTGTGTAGTGAAGCAAGTGCCAGAGGAGCATAGTCCACCACCATTTATGGTTATTGGTACTATCCTGGTAACCACTACTTTAGTTTGTTCTATTTTTTAAAGAGGTGAATCACACTATTTCACATCTGATGAGTGTATGGAAAGAAATAGTCTTTATATCAAGTACTAATCTGGAACTATGTCCCTAGAAAATCCACTAGAGGTCAGAAAAACGGAATACGCCAATGTTAGTAGTTCCCCTTTAAGATAGGTGGGTACAGTTTCTTCTTGAATTTCTTCAACCTCGAGATGAATAGGTTCTATGTTATCCTCGATATGGATTATCTCATAAATTATTGTTCCCAAGTGGATTTATATCGCCATCGAGTGTCTTTCACTTCACCTGATTTTAGTGATTATATTTAAAAGGGAAAATGGGATATCAAGGTAGATTGATTTGGATCTAACCGGATTGATCTAGGTAGTGTGATTACGCAGTTAGTAATTCTATTTATGAGTGATCAAGAAATGTTGCTCATGTATTTCCCTCTTATTTTGGATCATTTCTAGGATGTATTACTTAACAATTTTATCATCATACCTCCTAAGATATAATTTGACTTTACTGTCGAGGTTGTGATAGGTGTAGCACCAATGTCTATTACTCCATATAATATGGTACTGATAGAGCTTCCGGAACTCAGAAAGCAGCTTGAAGTTCTTAAGGAGAGGGGTGTTATTAGAACCATCACATCACTAGTTTTATTGCCTATTCTTTTCATAGAGAAGGTGGACGGTACCCTATGATTGTGTGTGGATTGTAGATAGTTAAATCAGTTTATTGTGAGGAATCGTTATCCATTTCCTTGTATAAATAACCTTTTCAACCAGCTATGAGGATTAATGGTTTTCTCCAAGATCTATTTGAGTTTGGGATACCATTAGGATCATGTGAGGCCATAAAATACACCATGTATAAAATTCCAGAGTAGGTTTGGTATGTATGAGTACATGGTTATGTTGTTTGGTCTGATAAATGTGACGACATATATAATGGACAAGACGAATCAGGGTTTTTTCCAATATCTTGATTCCATCATGGTAGTCTTCATATATAAAATATTGTTATACTTTCATACCGGACATGACCATGAAACCCATCTTCAGATCATGATGAGCACACTGAAAGATAACAATATATATGAAATTCTTAGTAAATTCCACCTTTTGAATAATAAGTTTCACTTCATGAGTAATATTATATTAGAGCCTAACATATCTATTTAACTAGACAAGGTGAGTTTCATGGTTTAAAGGTAGAATCACAAGAATGTGTTGAAATACGGACCTTCTTAGGGATTCTAGGATATTACATGCATTTTATCCATGAATTATCCCACTCAAAAACACCTCATATAACCCTGACTTAGAAGGGTGTGCATTTATTATTGTCTAAAGCCTGTGAGAAGGATTTTCTTAAATTTAAGAGCAGAGTCACTTCATCTCTGGTTATGATTCTGCCTAAGCTAGGTAGAACTTATACATTCTAGTGGGATTCTTCAGGGATCATAATGGGTGCAATTATAATGCAAAGTGATAGAGTCATTGAGTATGAATCTTGTGAGCAAGGAAACATGTGAGGGACTATCCTATGCATGATCTCAAGTTAATAGTCCTGGTTCATTCACTATACTATTGAATAAATTATCTTTTGGGTGATAAATTTATTATTTACACGGATCGTAAAATCATAAAGTACATATCCACTTATTAGAACATGAATTTGAGGTAGAATAGGTGGGTGGAATACCTATAGTCTTTAGATTTTGAGCAAGATTATACCCCCCATTAATGGAAATTTCATGTTTGATGCATTGAGCAACAAGACTCAACTATAATTCTTTCAAGTGGATAGTAGTGACTGGAAGATGATGGTTATGTTTTCTGAGTTGTATCTGGAGGTTCAAGAGTAGCGCGAACAACCAGTCTTGGTATATTTGGTAGTGAAATATTCACATATATAATGGATTTAGATGCATATGCAGTTATATTCTAAGTGACTCATTCTGATGGAGAGTATCACAAAAGGGAACACAACCTCGGTTGGGTTATTGATATTAGTGAGACCCTACTCAATTGTGTGAGTGTTTGGGTGCCTTTAGATATACGGGAAGAGCTAATCAGGTAATCTCATCCCTAGGCTTAGAAATTTCACCAATTTCTTACCAAGATGTATCAAGATACGCATCATTAGTATTGGTGGCCATGTATGAAGATGTAGATAGGTGTCTTCATCACTCAGTGTTCCACTTGTCAGTAGGTGAAGGTAGAGCACCAGCGACCCATTTTAATTCTTCAACCTCTATCCATTCATGAGTGAAAATGTAATGATTTCACCATGGGTTTCATTACATTCTTGTGGAGATCTCCATGATGTAGTGATGTATTATCAGTGATCATTGATAGGTTGTCTAAATTCACTCACTTCTTACTAATTCGGGAGACCTACTCGGTTAGGGAGTTAGGTAGACATTATATATTAGATATAGTGAAACTTTATAGTGTTCCCAATTCTATTGTCTCATACCAAGATTCCCAGTTCAATTTTGGGCTCTAGAAAGGGTTTCTAAAATCACTGGGTCCATAGTTGCTCTTAAGTACTGCATATTACCCACATACGGGTTGGTAGTCCGAATAGATGATTCGGGTGTTAGAGGATTTTATTAGGGAATTTATTATTGATTTGGGATGTTCCTAAGAGAATCATATTTCCCTGGTTTAGTTTTCCTATTGTAATGATTTCAGGAAACAATTTAGCAGGCTCTGTATCAAACCCTCAATGGTAGACTGTGTCATTCACCTTTATGAAGGATTGAGGTAGTTCAAGAAGCTCTATGGGGCTCTCAGCATGTTCATAAGACTTCAGAGAAATTAAATATGATTCAAATTTGTATGGATATAGCTCAGGTGATTAATAAGTACTATATTTATCGCCACAATAGAACTCTCATGTTTGAGGTGGGACATCGGGTATTTCTGCATGTTTTTCCTCTCTCGGGACATAAATCAATTAGGATACATGGAATGTTATGAGTGAAGTATGTCAGGCCTTTTAAGATAGTGGAGAGAGTTAGACTAGTATCACATAGGTTGTTGGTACATATGATATATTGTACCATGCATGATTGCATCCACATATCTTAACATCAGCAGTGGCCTCCAGAAAAATCTCGTTCATTTGATCCTGATGATATCGAGCGAGTGGCGGATATGTCCAATGAGGAGAATCTAATCAATATTGTTGAATATAGTATGAAGGTTATTTAAGATAGTTTATTTCCTTTAATATGGGTTCATTTTCATCATGGACGTTTTCATGATAGGACTTGGGATTGGGAGGCTGATGTAAGTACGCAGTGTCCAAAACTCTTCTGATATGACATCATCCCACCCTCTGAATGGAAACTTGTGGATGAGTTAATTTATTTAAAGGATGTTGTAATTTTATGTCTTTATAAAAAGGTCCATAATGATTAGTTATTGGTTTTGATTCATTACAATGGATCTTAATTTGAATCTTAAGAGGTTAAAGGAGGTATGAGGGGTGTTCTTGGTTCGTTTGAAACCCGAAGCACCACAAATAGAGAAAACATTTTGCGCCACACTATTTGAAAAACCATGCATCCAGTTTCAGGTCATGGATAGTGAGCTACTGCATGGCCTATGCATGGTTAGTCAAACCATGGGGTAGCAAGTTCTTTATACCCTATAGAAGTAGAACATGTCACACATTTGTCACACAGATTGGCCAATTGTGCAGCCAAACTGTGTGACCCCTACTTTGTGGTAAAAGAATAAAAAATTTATTTTAATGAGCTTTTTAACCCACCTTTCCTTATCCCCTACCTCTCTACTCAGGTTTTACCCCTCCTCTTGTGACAAAAACTTTCTCTATATCTTATATTTGGGGATTATATTTTTCCTAATCAATTGTGATTAATTTCCTTCACCATCAAAATCTACGGACTGATCTTGGTATGCTCTCCCATCATCACCCCTTGGTTTCTTAGTTCCTCCCCCCTTTTTGTTGTGTTATTTTCATGAAACAATTCTTATCCCTATTTTGGGTGTTTTTCTAAATATATTGATTTCTCCCATTAATGTTTGAATCAATCCTTATTGTCTGGAATGTGGATTACCACAAATACAATGTAGGACATATATTCATTTAAACGTCATTTTGATGAATTTTCTATACCATTTTGTTGTACTGTTAGCTACATACTTCTTTCAAAGACTTGTTATAGCATATTAATTTGACTATAATGTTTTACCATGTCCATTGTGACCTTGTCTTACGGTAAAAATCATTCATAGGGTGTCTGCCTTTCCTTTTCCATCTCATTTGGTGTGTCCAACCTATATGGATTAATTTTCCATTGTTATTAAATGTGGAAATTATATTGGCTATGTGTTCCACCTTGGTTAAATTAATTAAATTGATAAAAGGAATTAATAAGGGTGTAAAACCATGAATTGGATCCCATGATAATGTTTATGATTGATTCTAATCATTTTTCATTTCATAATTCAATAATCCTTGACATGCTTAGAGTTTCATTGTGAAAATAACATTAAATCTAATTAGATACTCAGGCTTGTGTTAGTAATTCCTTAAGAATTACGGTAATTGTTCATGAAACTGATTTAAATGATTAAATTTCATTCCATAGTAAATTATATAACTTGTGAATTATTTTCTCTGTCATATCCTATGTTTATTGCATTATTCCTTGGTAAAATGGATTGAATTGGAATGGTATGTTTGGTAAAGCTTGATATCATGAGATATTAAAATTTCATGGATGACATGAAAATGGAGGCATGATGATGTAATATTCATTTATTATATTTAAATTATTATGAAAATTGTTTTTTTCTTATGCCCTTATTAGTGTCTTCAATAATATGAAATTCCTTGGTAAGCTTGTTAGCTTGTTTTATTGGTTTTCATGTGATGAAATTCAATTGTTTAAATTATATTCCATATAGCTTATGCCTAATTCATTTCTTACAATTACTTTATTCTTATTTCCTTACATTATCAAATGTGCCTTTGTTAATCACATTATAGTTCATTACATTGTTAATTGGAAAGCATATGGAATTGAGATTATTATTATTAGCTAGAAATCATAAATACATTTCATGAAAGATATTTCATGTTTGATATGGAACTTGTCATGGACTGAGAGGGAAAATGTGTACTGTATTAAAGACCCATGGATGGACTCTTCATGCTCGTTGGTTTACAACCCAAGGTTCCGAGGGATATGCTTTGGCTTTCCAAACAAGGGATTCCCGATTATTTTCGTATACTCCTAAGTGATACTGGTTCAATAGGTGAGAAACTATAGATGTATATTTTATCAAGATGATATGAAATTCCATGGGTGATAATATATCCCTTTATGTGATACCTGGGATGGAGTCATAAGTTTATCATACCTCATAATGATACTCGATATACCGTAAGGGTCTCCTTGGACAAGCTCGGTGGTTTTGGCATATATATAATGTTCCCATTTTGATATTTGGGATTACTTTAGAATTTCATGGATGACCATGGGACTCCACCTCAAGAATTGATGGTTTACATTGAATGAAATGATTGTTTATTTAGACTTATAATTCTGATGAGATGCATCCATTATTTTTACCATGAGCATGTTTTTCTTTTCCTTGTGTATACATATGAATGCTTATAAAATGACATAATAATAAGACCCCAAGCCAAATCACAAGCTTGGGAGTATGTTATTTTGTTTCCTTTTTTACATTGAAACATGTTATATATATATATATATGTATATGTATATATATATATATTGTGACCTACATAGGCTTATTAATCGGAATTCCAAAACAGGCTAAAGAATGTGGTATGGGACGATTGTCCATTTATGAAATTGAAATAAGATGCCTTTTAATTATTTACAACTCTATAATTTGGTATATATAAAAGAATTTATTTCATTTATAGCATGAAATGGAAAGTCCTAAACAACATGGGGACCTTCCTATTGAGATTATACCACACACTCTTCTTGGTAACTATTTGGTATATGAGAAGACTTTACAACTGTGGGTACAGATAAAGGGAAGCAGGCTGCTTCTGATGCTTGATTTTTCTTGATTTTTAGGATGGCGATTTTGGGATAGAAGATTGAGTCTTTGCTTGAGCTACAATATAGTAGTGTAATTGGTATTTTTTATCTTTTCATAGCATGCAGTATATGCTTCTACCCTTATCCCCAACACTTTTCTTTTTTATAGATTCATGACATAACATCATCATCATTTCTGTATACATTATTGATATTCCATTTCCAGCTATTTACTTTAATTTTATAAATAGTTTGTTTTCTTTCCATATGATATAATTATCTATATGATTCTTCTACTTGTTTTTTTACCACTCTTTATACCTAATTCTTCAAGGGAATAGTTTTTCACTGGACACACCTAAGGCCCTTGCTACTAGTCACCATCCTCTTGCATTTAGGGAGATGTGCTTGAGGTCATGTAGACCACCATCTCCTGGCATGATTTTGTGGCACTTGGGATGAGATTATACACCTCAAATATGAAATGATAACATCCCTCAGGTGTATGGTGGAATAGTACCTCGCGAACTGATGTGACACAATTTTCATCAACACATCTACCTGTTGGGAATGATAACGGATATAAACTATATATGTGTTATTCACAACATAATTATTTATATAGAGTAATTATATCATACGTACCATTTTTATGTTCAATTCTATAGGGGACAAGATAACGTCACTTGGGGGTATGGGGGCCTACCACTCAATGGAGGGATGTGATTCGTTTTTCTCTAATGATTTAAATGAATGTTAATAAAGATAATATTAAATAATATATTTTATATTAATTACATAATTATGATATTCATCACATATTTATCATTTTGAAAAGGTAATATATCATTTTATTTTTACCCTTTTCACTCAGTGAAAATGATAACATCATTCATGTACGTGTGGACTGCCACCTTCATGAAGTGATGTGTATCTATTTTAAATAACTACAACACATAGATGATATGTATATTTTAAAAAATAAAATCGATTATATAATATTCATATCATTATTAAAATATAAAACATTTCTTTCATCCATTTGAAAATGATATTTTACATATCGAAACGTTATTCTTGTGAATACATGTCCTACCTTCTTCGTGATCCTAACATACTTAATTTCTCAAAAAAATTGTTCAAGATAGGTATTAATTTTATAATTGATATAAAAATGTGATAATTATTTAATTATTATTATTTTTATTGAATTGTTAAAATAATCAACTCTTTTACCATAACCATCATACAAAATTTATTTTTGACACACAAGTCGAATATGGTCAAAATAATAGACATGAAATTAATTGATTAAGTAATCATGTATAACATGGTAATAAGTGAAATAAATGGAATTATAAACTTAATAATGTTCTTAATAAACTAAATATTTAACATAAATTTTTTTTGAAGATGAAGAACGTATGTGACGAGTCAGATTCCGGGTAAGGTTCATTGTCTTAATTTCCAACCATTAAGGCAAATAGTAATATTGTGCACCTATATTATTTTACTAGGTGTATATACATCCCCATTGACATGCTATATCGCTAATTTCTTGATTATCGTAGTATTTAATGTTTTGTTTAATTTTAATCTTTCACAGGCCTAATGATTCAAATATTTTCAAAATGATAAGGGAATTTTCTATAAAAAAGTATCATTAAATGATTTCCTTCTAACTCTATTTTTCTTAGTTTCTACATTTTTGAAATTATTTTATTATAGATAATATATTTTTATAAAATAATTTTTTTTTCTTTCTATGTCTTTAAAAATAATGGAATCATTATATGGAATGTGTAACTTTTTTACTAATGACAACAGAAACGTTATATTTTACCATATATGGGGACACTTTATTTTCTATTATCGTAACCATTATTTTAACTTTGGATTACATTAAAAAATTTCATTTTTCTTAAAATAAAAAACCTCATTGACTATTTTTAGGAATATTGGATTTGAAAATTTTGTTTTTAAATTGGATGGATATTTTAATAATTATAAAAAAAAAATTATTGGTGAATATAATATTTCATGAGTGTGATGTAAAAATTAGAAGATTTTATTTTTTATTTTTTTGATTATCTTATTGTCTGTGGAAATTATTTATTTTGATTGGTGGTTATGTTAAAAACCAATGAATTGTGGGTAGATTATAAACCATGGATGTGTGTTCATGTTATAAATCATGTATGGGTTCTTAGATTTTAAACCAAGTATGTGTGGGTCTATGATATACATCCAATTAATTAAGTATGAAATTTGATCATATGTTTTTTCCACATGTAAGGGTAATATAGATAATGGTTTACCGTGATACTTATTTTATTTACCCATTATTTCTCTGGGATTTAATTAATTTATTTGAGAATAATTTTGTTTTACTCATGTGAATATTATTTATTCCTTTCTCTCATCGAACATGTATTTAATCATAAAAATTTCATTAGATTTTAGTTTTTTATTGGACTAATAGTTTTATTCTTTATTATATCCCTTTCTGAGATTTTTGTGCTCATACCATGTTTTTAAATTTTTTTGCAGGTTTTAATTATGCATAATGTAATGGAAGAAGTAAATTTAAAATTCATAAATATTTTTCATGAAAAAAAATTATGATTTATCTAAAAATATTCATATTGTGGAAAAAATTGAGACTGATCAACTGTAACCACTTTTTATTATATATTTTTGTTATATACGATTTATATCACAATTACATATAACTATTAACATGAAAAGATACTAAAATGTAAGATAATGAATTATTGAATTGAAAAATAAGATTATGTAATGTTTAAGGTTGAGTCTTTATAGTTGGTATCAAATGTCAATTTGGATAATTTTTTATTTTAAGAAAATGATAATAGCATACCCTTAATATATTTGAAATTATTATTATGTGTGAATGATATATAATTTAATGATTATCATGTTTTTTCATCTGAAAATTTTCTATTCATGAGGTTTTTCTATAGAGGAAATGGGGAAGATATAGTGGGAGGACACTTAGAATAAACTATCATCCAAATCAACATCTCAATATGGAAGGAATTTAGAAAAAATCTATTTTACAATAATGGATCATTTGACATAGCATATAAATGGTGGTAGAATCCATTTTATGTAGAACTCGGATCAACCAGAGTATAACATTACAATATTTGAGCCTTTTATGAAAGAACTTCCCCCATCATTTAGTGGGTCATCTTACCCCATGATAGTTTAATGATGGATTACATCCCAAGAAATGATATTCAATTTCATGTGATGTTCTGGTCATTTTAAGGTAAGTCTTATTAAATATCATTTTTATTGTGAATACCACCAATGGTGCTCTATATTTAGGAT
Source organism: Viscum album (assembly GCA_963277665.1). Classification (NCBI taxonomy): domain Eukaryota; kingdom Viridiplantae; phylum Streptophyta; class Magnoliopsida; order Santalales; family Viscaceae; genus Viscum; species Viscum album. The sequence continues at coordinate 1,736,714,121 of OY728128.1, forward strand.
TTTATAAAAAAGGGATGAGATTTATACCTTGAAATGGGATGAATTTAACTATATTTTTATTGAGAAATATTTTCATAACAATGTTCAATAAAGTATTCAAAATCAATTATTTTAATTAAGAGAAAATATGGAATATTATGTAGTTTAATATGAATATTCATCACCCCTATTAGCATGGTATATCCCCAATTTTTTTAATTAATCGGTTTTACCCAGGATTAAATACATGATATTGAAGGAAATTAGCTTCTCATAAATTTAAAATTTAGGAGAAACGTTTTTTATGTGATAAAAATGTTGAAATGGTTTTTTTATGATCATGTATTCCATGAAAACATACAGATGAAGCAGTCTGGTTGGTAGGAATAGGGGAATCATTCATCAAAGAAGTTTGGTGGTAAGAAACCCATGTTCCCATATTGTGGAAATTGTGATAAAACATTATCTTGGATAATGTCTTACGAAATTTGGGAAGTACATATGGTATAGAAATTTTGGTCATATGGATCATTACTACAAGAAAAATTATCATAATAAGAATTAAAATCTGATAGTAAGATGTTTTAATTTCAAGTATTTGGTGAATTATTCTAATGTGTTGCCATATTTGGTTACCCATTGTGTAAATCAACTAGATCGAATAAAAAAGTGTGTGTGAATTTTTATTTCTACGACTACAGTTAATATTAGGATATCAAATGATGTGGTGACAGGTATGGTACATGTTAATTTAAATTATGTTAATACCCTATTTGGCTCAATATCATTGCATTATTTAATTTCTGATAAATTTTTTAGAAAAATGGGAATAACAATAGATAAAAAGAATATAGATATTTTGGTGAATACTCTACATGTAAATATTTAAGCTAATAGGATTTATTAGAATCATTCTATTGTTATTTGTGTGGTGGTGTTCCCTGTAAATCTTGTTGGACTATCCACAGTAGAGTTTCATATCATTTTTAGTTCATATTGGATTTTATTTTATCATGCTATTAGATATTATATACATAATAACATTTTCTTTGTTAGTTATATTCCTTTCATAATTTACCAAGAAGCTAAGTAGTTTATTGGAGGTGGAAGTAAAATTTAATGAGATTATATTTTTTTAAATAAAAATCTATTTAATTTATTGAGGTTATTATAGAAAATAAATACATGTGATTATTTATAAATGATTTTTTGTGTCATTATATATTAATATATTGAGTTCTATTGATATAGTTTGTAATGCTATGACTATTTCTAAACTCCGTATCAAATGGATCAAATGGAACTTTTAGAATTGAAAAAATAATTACTAAGGCTAGTAAAAAAGTTTCCACTCACCCTATAAATTCACCATGGGGTGCCCCTATTTTTTATTAAACATAATGCTTGTTCAATTATACCTTTTATTTATTATATATCCTTGAATAAAAATATTATAATAAATAGGTATACTTTACCTTATATTGATTATTTGTCTGATCAACTACAGTGAGAATAATATTTTATAAATGATGATCTTAGGTTGAGTTACCATCATTTGAAGGTGAAGGATGAATATATTCTAAATACATCATTTCAAACTAGATAATTGAAAAATGGATTTATAGTAATTCCCTTAGGGTGTTCCAATTCACCCACTATATTTATGAAACTTATGGATAGAGGTTTTCATAAGTTCTTGGACACATCTGTGGTGGATTTGTTTTATGAAACTTTGGTATAACTTAAAATTCAGGAGGAATATGAAAGATAACTAAGGATTGTTTTTCAAATATTAAAATAAAAAAATACTAGGAAATTTTAATAGGTGTGAAATTTTGGTGCACAAAAATTGTTTCCTTGAACATCTTGTTCCTGAACAGGGCATAATAGTCGAACCTGCTAAATTTTTTTTTGGAATAATAGATAAGACCTAAAAATATCATAAAGATCTGTATTTATCTTAGATTTGTTGGTAACTATTGGTAGTTTGTTGAAAACATTACTCTATTTTCTATACCACTAACTAAGATAATATGAAAAAGATTTAAATTCATCCATAAAAATGAATGTGAGGATTTTTTAGGAACTAAAAATAATATTGGTGAATGGTCTCTTTTTTCCAAACCTTCTAGAAACGAAGAATTCATTTTCTACAATGATTATTTATTAAAAGGACTTGGTTGTTTCATGATGTATAATTATAAGGTAATTTATTATTCATCCTGGTAGTTGAAACCTCATAATTTAAATTAACCTACACATGATGTGCAATTAGTTGAAGTGGTTTTTTATTTAAAAATTTAGAGTCCTAATTTTTATGAATTAAAGTGTGATATATATACTGATCATAAAATATTATGCATATATTCACTTAGAAATAATTAAACTAGAGATAGAGAAGATGTTTGAAATTGGATAAGTATTATGATTGTATGATTAATTATAATCTTGGAAAATTAAACAAAGTGGTTGATACGTTATAAGATCTAGACCATTTTGGTAGGTTTTTTTAGCTCTTTTCATGTATTCTTTTTTTATTATTTTGGGTATATTTTGTTTGGGTTTTATCGTAGCTGACTTCGGCTAAACATTTGACGTTTTTAGTGAATATGTCATGTGTATGGTTGGCACACTATTTTTTCAAACCATCTTCCTTGTCCAAAAAAACATGCAATCCTAATGTGAGGTAATTTTCATGACTAAAGATAGGTTTTTTTCAAACTGTTTACCCTTTTAAGAGTAATTGTGACCCCCCACCCAAGAGGTATATTATTAAAGAGAACATTTTTATAAACAATGCACCATTTCCTAGGAAATAATGTGCGCAGTTTTGATTAGACTAAAAATTAAATAAAAAATACAAATTTCCATGCTATTAACACCAAATCGACTCTAACTCAGGCCTAAATGAATTGTCACATTTTTTAGGCTCCTGGAAGTATTTCATTCCCTTATACCCTCCGTTTTTTATTATTCAAATCATGGATATATGATTTTCTCCTCCCTGGGAATGTGGTTTCTTCCTGACTGTATATATATATATCACCCTCCCTCCCCTCTTTTTGGATAAAATACGGATTTTTTATCTAATGATTGAAATTTTTTATATTGAAATATTGGTTTTATAGATCATGATCCAATAGATATTGTTTATTAGATTTGATTCAATATATTTTTCTTGTTTTTGGGTTTGACCTTTCCATTTTATTTTGAGGAATTTTTGTTGGGAGCTCATTCATCAACCAATTTGAGGTAGGTGGTCTCACTTGAATTCTTGTAGTCTCAAAGTCCATTTGGTTGTATGTGTTTTTAGATTTTAGTTCTCATGTTTTGAAATTGAATAGTAGATTAAATAAATTAATGGATTGATTAATTTATGAAAACATGAAAATTTGAATAATTAATTATTGAATTAATTAATTGAATTGTCAAATAAGAAATTGATGGGAAATTAAGATTAAGAAATTCGATTTATTAATTGTTTATTTAATTAATATAATATTTTCATTTTGGAAATTTATGGGACATTGAGATTGTGAAATTGAATTATTTAATTTTTTAATTATTTGATGGATAGAATGACATGATTTTTTAATTTTCTTAAATAATCAGTGAATTAATTAATGGAATTTAATTACTATATAATTGGAATAATTAATTATTGAATTAATTAATGGAATGTTATGTTTTTTTATTTGTACAAATTAGTTGGTAAATTAATTAATGTAATATTTTGATACATGAGATATTGTAGTACATGTGATATTGTGATACTTTTGAAATTATTTTATACTTAATTATGTGATTTGTTTTTGGGGTATGGTCTACTACATCAAAACCCATAGTGATAAATTGATGGATATATATGTGTGTGGTTCATGGTTTGTTGCATCAAAATCCACAAGTGATAAATGGATGTGGGACATATACTACTGATTCAAAGTCCAACTTATGTGATTGTTTGATAAATTAGTTATGGGTTATGAAATACTACTTCAAATACTCATTGGGTCCTAGTCAGGGTGATCTTCATTCAAAATGTTAGAGTTGGACAATGGTTCCAATTAGATATGAAAATTAATTTAAATGAATGATTAATGAAATATAGTTTGTTATAATGAATTTGGAATTCAATATGTGTTATGGTTCAGACTCTAGCATGGTCCAAACTAGGTGTTGATGATTCAGGTGTCCTTGGGAACCTGAGGGTTTATATGCATAATTAAAGAAAAATTTAAAAACAATATGATAACTATATACTTATGTATTATGATTTTTTATTTATACAACTAAATAATCAATTATTTACTGGTTGTTTTTTTAGATACCGGTGGTGGTGGCCTACTGAGTTGTACTCACACCCTACTCAGGCAGCCTCATTGGTACCTAAATAGACTTCATGTTTACAGGACAAGATATAGGGAAAATCCCTATTTCAGATTGGTGGTTTGAGAGAGAGCGTGGATGAGGGAACCATACATGGTGTTGGGACTTTCTTGTGATTCAGTGTCTATATTTATTTTAGTTTTTTCATATTGACGCTTCGCACATATTGGAAATTACATATCTACTATTAAATTTTGAATATTTTATTTTATGTTATGGTAATCATGTGATTCTATTTTGGTTTGGTTATAGATTATATCATTTGGTTAATGCTTATTTATTTAACTATTGGGAGACTTTGATAATGAGGGTATAGTCTTCCAATGGTCGATATTAGACACACACTTCAAGTTGGCAGCCTCCAGAATTTGTGTAGGTGCATAGAATGTCACATAGAAAACCAAATCTAGGCACCAGTATGTGGAACATGGGTCGAACATTACAAAGTCATATCAGATGAGGTTTTATTTCCTTTTATTTTTTATTACTATTTAGGAATGGTAGAAATGATAATATGATGAACTAGGCCTTGGTTAATATGTTGTTCTTGGGAGTAGCTAACCCATGTACTAGGGTAAAATCCATGTACCCAGGGTGTGATTGTTGTTATTTATGTGTTTTGTTATAGTAAATGTTATTTCACCTCGAGTGATGCACTTTTTTTGTGATGTGATTATTGTTTTTGGGTTTTTATGAGATTTTACTCATGGCCCAGAATGATATGACAGTTATGTTTTCATGCATCATTCTAGGAAATGAGTATTATTTGTGACAATCATCGTTATAGGAATGCAAGGTAAAATTGGTTTTGGGTAAGTGAATGAAATTGAAATTTTTTTCTCCTTTCATTTGTGGCATAAATTAAAAGGTTCCTAATATGAAAGTGAAAATTATAAATGAAAACATATGTGAATTAATGGGGGTCTAATGTGAATCTTTATAATGAGAATGATTTTACCCTTTTTAACCATGACCCAGGTGTTGGATGGGTAAGGGTAGTGATAGAGCCTATGCTTTCACCTTCCATTGGCATAAAACGGGGAATGAATTGTGTTGGATTTTGTTGGACACTACTATTAAATGTGTTAATTTTGTGTTCTATTTATTAAGGCATATGTTTTTAATTATATAGATATTCCTCTATGAAAATTATTATTGAGAAGATGACAATATCATATTGATGGAAATGATCATCCAGTGAGAGATCATGAGGAATCGATTGTTCTGTGTGAGGAAATCAGAGAGCTTCTCTATGATATAATTATTTAATTTATGATATTCATGGAAAGTGATATATGATAAGTTGTGAAAAGCATGTCTGACCTAACATGATAGTTCCAATTATAACACCCTCATAAGTTTACCGAATAGGGAGGACCTGGGAAGATGAATTATAGAGAATGTTTATCCAAACTATATTTGGAAACTAGGGTTTCATACTCAAAAGAGAGTAAAATTAGTTTCATAAATGATACATGGTCAGGTGAGGTGATAGTGGGACGTCCAGACTCAGGATGGACAACTAGAAGATATGAAGTTAGAGTACATTCAAGAGATGTCAATGGGTCACTTTTATCCTATAGGCACTCGGATAAGAGAGGGTAATTGAGTTCTTGATATTGATTTTGGGGATTACATATGTGATGGAATATGTTGGTTACCTTTCAAATTTGTAGCACTTTTCCCCAGCATTGGCAGGGGATGAGGATACTTCAGCAAAATGATTTCATGATGGTATTGAATGTGAAATTTAGTTATATGTGAATATATTTAGGATGAATAATTTTTTAGAATTGTGGAATCAGGATCTCATTTATTAGGGGAACATGATGTAGGCTTCTACTTGATGATAGGTTTTTTTCCACTTGGTGGTCATGAGGTATGGATTTTGAGAGTAGGAAGTGTCTCTAAGAGAATGTTGTCCAGGGTGATAGAAATTATAGTAGGTAGGTGGAATTTCCTAATACATAGGACCTAGCTAAAGTGATCTCCATTAATGTTGTAGCTCAAAAAACATCGATTGATAGTTCCCCCATCCATATTTAGAGTGTTGAGGCAATGATATGATGATACTCCAATAGAGATTGTACAAAAACCCATGACTTGTGGGTAGTGATTGATTATCTAGGCATAATTAGAGTGTGGGAAGTGCTTCTTTAAAATAGTATCAGTCTGGCAGCTGGAGTTCTATTGACCATAGATATAGAGGCAGTGGAAATGGTACTTTTTTTAAAGATTTCTCGTATCAGCAAATTGGTGTAGCTTAGGGAAATTATAATGCGTCATCAGGAAGAGTTGTTGGACCATATAATATAGTTAAACCTAAAATGGTGTATAGCGAGGCTCGATTTTGGATATTAAGAGGTACGGTGCTTATAACTTCTACACTAGATAACTCCTTATTTGATGCAAGTTCCTCTAACTCATTTATATCTGACAAATGGGTGAATATTTTGAATCTAATGATAATTTTTGTGAGAAGTGTAGTAATGACAGATACACAATTGGGAGTATGGTCGAGGGACACCTGTTTGTGCAAGAGGTTTCCTCTTGAGGTTGGGAGTATTGAATTCTTTGGGATCTATACATTCTTGAAATGTTAGGATTTGAAATAATTTTATGTATTCACTAGTTAGTAGCATACTAATCCCCCATTGATTTTTATCATAGGAAAGTTCCTTTTACCTCTCCTAAAGGGGATAATTATTTTCACCATGGAGAGTGATATATCCAACCAGTACATTTGGAGAATGTTTATAAAAAATTGGGAGATATCACCACCAAGGTTTTTGGACTATTATTGGTTAATGGTGTAGTAAATAATGTTGTTTTTATAGACATAGAGAAATGTTTTTTTGATATTTTTCCTAAAAACTTCTCAGGACACCCACATGTGAGAGATGTGTAATTTTCAATTGAGCTTGTGCCTGGGATGAACCGGTTTTTATTCCATAATATATAATGGCACCAACAGAGAATAAAAACCTCAATTATCAAAAGGATGAGTTATAGGATTAGGTATATATCAATATGATTATGTTAAATTGGGTTTCACCAATCACTTTTTTCAAATAAGTATGAAGGGACACTAATCTTATGTGTTTATTATTATAAGTTGACCTGGATTACTCTGAATAACTCATATCATCTTCCATATATTGATGAACTTTTTGAACTATTTAGGGGAGCATGTGTTTTCTCCAATATTGAATTTTGATTAGGGTATAATAAGTGGAGAGTTTAACCTTTTGATATTCTGATGACTACTTTTTAAATCATGTATGGACTTTAAGGGTTTGTTATGATGCCATTTGGGAAAACGAATGCACTATAAATTTCAATGGTCCTATTAAATCGATTTTATTCACTTGTACCTATATCATTTTTTAGTAAAATTTGTGGATCACATCTTGGTGTACTCCATGACCCTTGTTTATTATTACCAAAATCTTGACATCATATTGAGTAAATTGATAGAGCATTAGATATACACCAAGCTATCTAAGTGTTAGTTTTGGATTAAGAGGGTACACTTCATGGATAACACCATCTTAATAAATGTTGTGTCAGTGGACCCAGAGAAGCTTCAAGCGGTTTTTTATTAGTAGTGGACCAATAATTTTATAAATATTTGTATTTTTTTTTAGTTAGTAGGTTATTATTTTAGGTACATCTAGGACTTTTTATATTTGGAAGCACCGTTTTCGGGCTAGGCTAAGATGTGGTAAATGTTTGAATGGACCGAATCATGTGATAATTTTACTTAGGAGGCAAAGAAGTGTTTGAAACAAATACCAATCCTGATTCTACCTGATCCAGGTGAGTAGTATTCTGTGTTTTTTGACATTTCTGGGATCGATCAAGAAGTAATTTGGGTGTAGGTAGATCGATTTGAAGCATAGAAGCCATGGATATTGAGGCTAAAAGAATAAAACTACCATGTGCATGGCCTCAAATTATAATTATTAGTTTATTCTATTTTGTGTTTTTTTCATTATCTATTAGTTGAAAATATTATGGTGTATAAGGATCACAAGAGATTCACATGTATATTTTCCCAACAAGATTTTAATATTAACCAGTGGTGGTGGTTTGATTATATACAGTTTTAATATTTTTGTGCTAGAAAGTATGATCGATAAGGGAAACAATTTGGTGGACTATTAAGTAAAAAAACTCAGTCTCAAGATGTTCAGGAGTCAAGTGTTGAGTGGAATATGATGACATTACTTGCTGATATGCAAGTTGTGGTTTAGCAGATCCAGGAAAAGATGAATCTTTTATCAGTTTTGGTGGATTCTATACTTTTGAGTTAGATCGAGAAAATAAAATATGAGGATTCAGAATTTTTATCCTTAAGGGAAATTTGTGAAGGTTCGACGTCACCATCTTATTAGATAATAGATGATGATGAGATCATCTATTACAGGAATTGGGTTATTATACCTATGCGTATTTAGGAGGAGCTGATGCATTAATTCCATGCCTCAATTTGAATGGTGAATCTAGATGTGACATAAATATATCTTAACCTAAATCGACAATTTTAGTCATTGTGTATGAAGAAATAGATAATATGGTTAATGATGAGATGTTTCACCTTTCGACGGGTGAAGGTCGATCATCAATGTCCTGCGGGTTTTCTACAACCATTATGCATTATGAAAAGGAAGTGAGACAATGTTGTTATGGATTTTTTATTGGTTCTCCAGAGGAAACCTCATAAGAATGAAACTATTTGGTTTTTCATTGACTATTTAAAATGATAGTTAATTTTATACTAGTAGAGGATAATTTCTTTGTGGAGAAGTTGGGAGACTTTTACATTAATGATATAATCCCTTTGTATTGGGTTCCATAGACTATTGTTTTAGACCATGACTCATGATTTACTTATAAATTTTGTTACATCATAGATATGGTTATTAGTATGCATGTTTTATTATATACAACATTCCACCCACAAAAATATGGGTAGTAAAAACATATTATATAAGTGCTTGAGGATATTTTGAGATCTTGTGTACAAAACATATGTGGGTCATGGGAGAAGCACCCAGAGTTAGTGGAGTTATCCTATAACATCAATTATCATGATACAACTTTTATGGAACAATGTGAGGATCTTTATTGTAGTTAGTGTAGATCACCTCTATGCTAAATAGAGGTAGGTGAGTAAGAGTTATTGGGACCAATTCCCATTAAAGAGACATCAGAGTTGGATTAGTTGAATAAAAAATGTATGTCTATGGATCAAAGTATAAAAATGTCATATGATGATTGTTTCGATGACCTGTATAGTTTTTAGAGGGTGGTAGTGTATGCATTTGGGTGGAAAACATATTGGGTCACCATAGGATCCTGAGATAGGGAAAGTTGACACCCTAGTTTTTTGGAAAGTTTTAGTTCCTGGAGAGAATCGGGAAAATAGCATACTGATTAGCTTTTCCATATAGGTACATCACAATGCATGAGGTTTTTCATGTGTCACAGCTTCAGTAATATCACCCCATCCCTTCTCATTTGATTGATGTTGATGATGTTGAGTTTGAGACCAATTTGTCTTCAAAGGATCATCAGATACGTGCATTGTATCACATTGAGATAGTGTTTTAGGGAAAGATCATTCCAATAGTTTGTGTATTGTGGTTATATGGGTGTGTTTAGGAGGAAAATGGGAGATAGATTTACATATACAAGATCAGTGGCCATATCATTCTATATTAGAATGTTAGATATGCTTGGTTTTACTACTTGAGGATGATCTGTTATATGGTGGGGATATTAAATATCAAGTCCTTTTCTTGAGGTTTCTTGAGATATTTTTTAGGTATTATCTTTATGTGTTTTGATTTTATTTATTTTTTTGGGTTTTATGTTAGGTGTATTTGGGTGAAAAATGTATTTTTTTAAGGAAGAGGTGTTATGCACTGTTGGTGCACTATTTTTCCAAATTGTGCAGCCACCCTAGCAAACCTTGTGAACCCAAACAGAGGGGATTCACATGAATGGAACACAATTTTTCAAAACATACAACCTTTTTGGACTAACTCTGTACCCTCCCCCACTAAAGAAGAGGTGCATGGTTAAAGAACATAATTTGGTATACCACATACCCCTAGCCTAGAAATCAGGAACATGGTTTTACTTATCCCTAAAATAAGATTAAAAAAACACTAACCCCTAATACTAAACATAAATTGACACTTACTAGGATGAAAACAAATTATCTAATTTTTTGGAGGCCGTATATGGATTTAAAGCACTTCTAACCTCAATTATTAATGATTCAAGCACCAGATTGAAGATACTCACATCCTCAGGTATGTAGTTATTCCCAATTTAATCTTTCCCTCTCACACTCCCCTTTCCAGATAAAAGCAGCATGTTTTATCTGATATTGGAAAAGGTTTAGAACAAGAAATAGTTTTGATGGATCATTTTCAATTTAATATATTTTCTAGGATTTGATTGAAAATATCATTATCCATCATGGTTTTGACCTTTTTGTTATAATTGGGATCATTTCCATTTTGAGATCGTTCATCAAAAAGTTTGAGGTATGTGGTCTCTATTTAATTCCCATAATCTTGAATTACAATTTCATGTATACATTATTCGATTTTAATTAGCGCATTTGGAAATTAAATATTTAATTGTATAAATTAATAGATTTATTAATTTATATAAAAATTAAAATTTGATTATTTAATTTTTTAATTAATTAATGGAATGTTTTAATAAAAAAGTGGTCGGAAATTCAGACTATAAAATTGGTGTCATTAATTTTTGAATTAATTAATTTGTGGTTGGGAGAATTTATGGGATATTGATATTATGAAATTTAATTAATTGATTGATGAATTAATTAAATTTTGTAATGTTGTGATTCTTTAATTTGTTTAAGTAATTAGTTAATTAATTAATGGAATGTTATGATCTTTGAATTGAAATAATTAATCGGTGAATTAATTAATGGAATGTTCTGATTGGTGAATTGGATTAATTAATTGGTAATTTGATTAATGTAATTTTGTGGTACATGGGACCTTATGATACATGTGGTATTGTGGTATAGGTGATATTGTTATATTTTTGAAATTGTGATATATGTGATTATTTGATCCATGTCTGGAAAATGGTATACTGCAACAAAATCTCATAGTAATAAATTGATTGATATTTGTGTTTGGGACATGGTCTTCTAAATCAAAATCCATAATGATGAATGATTGTGGTATGTAGACTACTTCTTTGAAATTTCACTTGTGTGATTTTTTGATAAATGAGTTGTGGGTCTTCGATTGGTGTCTCAATTACCCACATGTTCCTAGGCATGGAGATCTAGGTGAAAACCATGGCACTAGAATGTAGTTCCAATTGGACAAGATAATGAATTGAAATGTATGGAACAGGAATCCCCATGCATTATAATTATTTATTAATTAAATATATGTTATCATTACGACTCCTGCATGGTCCGAGGAAGGTATTGATTATTCGGGTGTCCTTGGGAAACCGATGGTTTTTGTGGTCAATTAATGAATAATTAAAAATTGTGATAAATAATTTCTTAATAACTATAATTTATTATTTATAAAACTATATACAATATTAATGAATGGATTTTGTGTTTGATGTCATTTATGATTTCCAACTGAGTTTTACTCGCACCCTACTCAGGTTTCCAGATTGGTACTAAAATAGACTTCATGTTTACAGGACATGATAAGACAAAAAAATCTTTGATTGTTGGATGATTTGGGATTGATCATGGATAAGAGAACCAGACATGGTTTTGGGACCCTCCTGGGAGTTTTTAGTTTATTTATTTAGGGTTTTTCATATTAACACTTGTCATGTATTTGACATTACATATCTACTGTTTGGTTTTGGATATTGTATTTTCTGATGCGGTCATCATGTGATATTGTTTTAGTCTGGTTAATGATTATATAATTTGGTTTATGATTATTTATTACTTTGTTGAGCTACCTTGATAAATAAGTTATTGTCTCCCCATTATCAATATTGGACCCTCACTGCTATTCAATGGCCTTTGGCATATGAGAAGGTGCACTAGAAGCCATGTAGAAAACCAGTATGGGGAACTAGTATATGGAACCTATGAAAAAAAATTAAAACATTTGAGTAAATAAAATTCTAAATTAACCATGTTATGTTTATAATGTGGCCCTTTTGTTAATGAATTAATAAATTTCTTTCTTATTAGTAATGGATGTAGGGATATCAACTTTTTTGTTTTAGGATTTATTTGAGTCAACATTATCAAAATGAATTATCAAAGTCCAAAAAGTGGATCAATATTTGTAGTAAAAGGTTGAATTTGTTAAAAATGAATTTTTTTATTTTTTAATATTAGTTAAGAAAGTTTTTTTATAATTTGGATAAATATAATATGTTCTTTTTTATTTTTATTTAAAGAAATAATTATTTAGTGAATCTCATTGTCCTATGTTTTCTATTAATTTGGGTATCACTAAGATGTATTGAGACCATCAGGAATATTCTTAGTGGGGTGGAATGAAAATATATATATATGAATATAACATAAATTAATTGACTTATCACTAGGTTGAAGAAAAATGACCATTTCCAATGGGAATACTTTATCATTTTCTAGTGTTTGAGTGGAAATGGAAAAATATATCCATGGATATTGTGGTGGTATTACCAAAGACTCCATGATGTAATATTATAATTTGGGTAATTGTTGAATGATTAACTAAATATGCACATTTACATCCAATTCAAGATAAAAAAAATTATATTAGCTTTTTCAACTTTATCTGAAGGATATATTCAGGTTACATCATGTTTGTCTCTCCATTATCTCTAGTTATGATCCCATATTTACTTTGAATTTTTTTAGAGGATATTAAATGTTGTTGGGTACTGTATTAAAATTTAGTACAACTTTTTTTCCTCAAATCAATTTTCATTATAAAAAGATAATATAGATTATGGAAAATATTATTATTTATTGTTTAATGGATTTACAAGGATACTGGGATCAATATCATTCTTTGGTTGAGTTTTCTTATAATAATAGTATTCTTTCCTATATATTGATGGAAACATTTTTAAGGCTTTATGTCGATTGTGGTGCGAAATGATATCATTTTAAGATGAAGTAAGATAAATGAATTTTTTGGGACTAGAATTAGGGGAGGAAATGGCTAATATAGTTAAGTTAATTCAGAAACAAATGATGATGACTCATAGCATGAAGAATGTTTATACCGATAACCAATGGAATGATCTTTGTTTCAATGTATGTGATCATATAATACTCAATGTTTATATATGTAAAAGTGTTATGTATTTTGTTAAGAAGAACATTTTATGTCCATATTTCATTGGATCATATGAAATCTTGGATAAAGATGGATCAATTTCCTACTATGTGGCCTTACCTTCGACTTTGTCTCAGGTACACAATGTTTTTCTTGTTTCAATATTAAGGAAATATTTTCCAGATTCATCTCATATTTTTGGCCCTAAAGTAGTTCAGTTTGAATAGAATCTCCCTTATAAGGAATATTTAGTTCATATTAGTGACCATAGTGAGTATGTATGGTGGGATAATCTGAGTTTCCATGTAATCATTTTATGAGAACACTATATGGTTAAAAATCAAACATGGGAATACGAAATTGATATAAAGGAATGAGAGCACAAATAATTTATTTAGTGAATAAAATTTAAAGGATTTAATTTCAAGAAGGGTAATATTTTAACAACCCATGTAATGATAGAATAAATTGCTTTCATTATTTTATTCGTCATAAAAATATTCCGTAATTTTTAAATCAAAAAAGAAAATTGTTTTAACTAAACTATTTTCTTATATTTTTTTATTTAAATGCTTATTTTCCAAATTTTATAATTTTAATTAGGAAAAATTAACATAGTTTTTGAAATTATCATATCAAAATTTACTTTGACTAAAATAATGGTATTTTTTAAAAAATAAATATTTTTCAACGAATAGTAAAAAATGCTGATTTTTTGTAAAAATGAAAATTCATTTCTATAAATAAAGTAATTTAGAAGTAAAAAATATGTTTTGAATATTATTTCAAGTTACATAATTATTATTTAGATATATTTAATCTAATTGTTTTCTTTTAAATCACCATTATATTGGATTTTAGTATATGTTTTGTTAAATGGGTTTTCTGAAGAAAAAAACTATTTTAAAATGAATAATCTCGATAACTATAACCACATAACACAACACAATAAAAAAAATTAAAAATATAATTTTTTTATCCTGTGACCAGCCTCTCGACCCATAGACCCTTACCACCCCCACCAATGGGGGGAATCTTTTAAAATTCATAATATTTCACCAATTTAGTTAATGAAAATAATATATAATGAGGAATGTTTTAAATGAAATTTATAGAGTATATATAAATAAATATTATTTTATAGTCATAAAATGGTTCTAATTAATTATATATTTAATATAAAATCATCTTTTTTTAAAATAAACTTCTTAAAAGCATGCATTTTTATTACGTCCACCTATTTTGTTTAAAATATATTTTTTCCACTTTTATGAATTGAATTTGGTAAAATAGATTCAATATTTTAAATCATAATAATTTTTTTTTCAAATAAGTTAAACAATATTTCTGACCATAATGAATAGTGAAACAACTCAAATTTAATCACAACGGTTATGGTAAAAATGGGGTTATCGAGGTAATTGTTAAAAAGGACTAAAATATCTTGAAAATATATTTTTTGGACATATTTAGACTTTATAATTTATAATCTTATTTTATAATCACTTTTTACCCTCTTTTCAAGTGAATAACAAGGTTACACCATTTTATTTTCAAAAATATCCTAGGTGCCACCCACCTAACTTATTAAAGGACACCACATTCCTCTATCATCACACATTGAAACCAATTTTATTTGTCCAATACCAAACCAAATAAAATTAAAAAATATATAAAATTATACTAAAATTATTTTTGAGGACATAAATCCATTCTAAGAATAATTTATGTATAATCATAAAGAGGTGATCCGAGAAGAGTTAAAATTTTTAACTATCCATTTTTTGTTTTATTTCATCTTCCATATCATTCATATATTTTTCATTTATTATAATATAATAAACAAATATACCATATACTTATATTTTATTATTTTAATGATAAGACTTATATAGATCTCATCTTCCCCCAAATAAGAAACGATAACATCACTCTTGTGTACAGTGGACTACCCCCTCACAAACTAATGTGACATGTTTTTCAGGAACACATCTCATGGATAGGTATAAAAATGGATCTAAATTATATTTTTTAAATTTATAAATAAATTATACATTTAGATTTATTATTTCATATATAACTTTTTTACTTTCCATTCTTTGGGGGAAACAATAATGTTGCTAATGTGTATGGTGGACTACTGCCCCACGAAGTGATGTGATTCATTTTTCACTAAATATTTATGTGGATTATAATAAACATAATTTTAATGAGTATATGTGATATAAATGAAATATTTATGATATTAATTAAATTTATAAATTTATAAAATGAAACTATTTTGTTTTATTTTTTACATTTTCACACACTATAAAATGATATTGTTGTTCGTGTATGTGTAGACCACCGCCTTAATGAAGCAATGCGACTCTCTTTTCATCCCCTCACAAAAGGGATGATATATATAAGTATATTTATAGTTATTATATAGTAAAAATATTTATATAATATTTTTTCATTCCGTAAACCTAAAATATTACTTACATCATTTCTATAATGATCGTCAAAAAATGGAATCATTACTCATTCGTACACATGTAATATAGTCTCCATGATCTAAACTTACATAATTTCACAAAAACATACAAAATATTTGGTATTAAAAGTTTGATTTTTTGTGTAAATATGATAACTATGTCATTATTATTATTTTTTATATTTTTAAATAATAACCTCTTTGACCAATGTCAACCTACCAAAGTCATTTTTAACACATCAGACTAATATGTTAAAAACATTTTATGTAAACCAAATTTATTAATTAATAATGTATAAACTATAATAATTGAAATAAAAGGAGTAATAAAAATATAAATGTTATAAAGTAAGTAATTAATTAAAATAAGATTATTATTAAGGGTGATAAATAATGTATGTGACGAGTTAGAGTTAAGGTATATGGATTCATCTCAATTAACTTTTATTGGTGTATATTTTGATGATTTATAACTATATTGTTTTATGATTTCTATATATAGTCCCTTTGAAATTTTATATCATCAATTTCTCTGTTATCATGGAATTTAATTTTTTTTATTTTTATACTTTCATGGGGAAAATGATTCAAATATTTCAAAAAATGAGAGTGGACTTTTCTTTATAAAAATATCTTTTAATGCTTTCATTATAACTCTCCTTTTGATACATGTAAATTTTTTTAAAATGATTTACTTTTGTATTGAAATTTTTATAAAGGTAATTTTTTATTTATTTCATTATCTTTAAAAAATTGAATCTTTTTATAGAATTTGTGACATTCTCTACAGAAAATAAAAGGGACATGATTTTTCAAATTTTAGAATGGAAATGAATTTGTATTCACTATAACCATTATTTGATGTTTCGAATCCTTTATAAACAATCATGATTTATTCAAATAAAAATTATTATTCCATTTTTGTGTATTTTAGTATTGATAAATGGGTTTTTAATAGATATGGATATTTCAATATCTTAAAATATTTCCTTAAAGTCGAAGTAAATATTTTATAATTGTGATATATGATTTGAATGATTTAATGTGTTATGAAAATATTGTGGACCCTATTAATTTTTTATGTTGATGGCTGGTTATGTTATAAACCAAGAACATGATGTTTTGTTAACACCAAAGTACAATTCATTACATTATAAATCTAGGATGGGTGGTTATGTTACAAAACAAGTATGGGTGGGTATGTGATAGTCATTTAATACATTGGGTATGGAAGTTTTTTGTATGATTATTAAATTTTTAAGAGTGATATGGATAGTGATGTACTAAGATACATATATTAGTTGTACATGATTTATATGGGATTTATTGATTTTAATTTATTAAAAAGTGTGTATTATTCATGTGAATTTTGATTTATTTCATTACCTTATTGAACAATGATATAAAGGAAAAATTTCCATTGGATTTTATGTTTTTATGGGAAAATGTTTTTCATTATTTGAAAAACCCATAATGAGATTTTTGTGCTTATCCCATTATTTTGACTTTTTTTCAGAGTGGTAATGTATGGGTTCAGGAAAGGAATAATTCATGTTGAAATTGTTTATGATTTTTCATGAAAATATAGCATGGTTTATCTTAATAGATACACATTCTGAAAAATGTGGTTATTGATCGGATTTTTCCACTATGTATGATATGGTTATTTTATATATTATTTATGGAATAATTCTCTAAATTTATATACATGATAATATGCTTAAATATAAGTGTATGAATTTTTAACTTAAAACTCAAGATTATTAAATGTTTAAGGTCAAGTCCTTATAATTTGTATCAAATGTTAGTTTAAATAATTTTAGAGTTTAGGACAATGATAATAGAGTACCATTGAAGAATTTTAATTTATGGTTAATCTTAAATGATATATAATTTAAATATTACCATGTTTTTTCATGTTAAACATGACTTTTTATAATGGTTTTCCATATAGTAAATAAGAAAGCTATAGTGGGGATGAACTAAAAAGAAATATCCTTCCAAATCTACTTCCTCAAATTGTTGGAATTAGAATATAACAGTTTGTTATAGTAATGTCCCAGTTGACACAGGTCATAACTTATTGTGAAATCATTACTCGAGATCATCCAAATCTACCATATAAAAACATATATATAGTGGAGAGTTTTATAATAACCCCCCCCCCATAATTCAATCGATCATTTGAACATGTGGTAACAAGAAGATGGATTAAAAAATAAATGATATTTGATGTCATGGAATGTTCATATCATCAAATTTTATGTTTGTATATTTTCCACATTAAATGGGAATCTGAAAAATAGTGGTAAATGGTTAAGAATATCATATAATGGAAAAATATTGATGCGTTGGAATAGGATTAATTTAAGAAAATTTACCCTAGAAAAAAATTTCTTAAGGATTTTTTAAATAATATGGAAGAAAAATTCTTATAATTGAGATAGAAAGAGAAATATTTTGTAGTTTCATATAAATAAAAATTTACCTGATGGGAAAGGTACATCCCAAATTATATTTTCATCTTGATAGTAATATTATTCTATTATACTAATAAATAATTCCAATAAATCTATGAGTATTAGATTCTTATAAATTCCAAATCTATGAGAAACTTTTTTTTATGCTGAGAAGATTGAAAAGGAGTTTTCTAATGATAATTTATTCTATTAAAAATGAAGAATAATTGGTTCAGTTAGTTGGAAGTGGGAAAGAATTTATCCAAAGGTTTATAGGTAAGAAATCCATGTTACCATCTAATGATAAGTGAGCTAAAAAGCCTCCTGAAGAATGTTTTATGAAGTCTATTACATCTCATCAATGTTGTGAGTCTGGTAATATGACTCATGGATTTAAGGAAAATGATCAATCAAGTATGAATAATTTGATGGTAATATATCATAATTTCAATAAACTAAAGAGTTATACCAATGTATATACAAAGATAGTTACTTTGTGTGGAAATCAGCAGGATAAGAAGAAAAAGAGTGCGAAAAATTATTTTTCTCCTACTACAAATAATTTTTGGCCATAAATTGAAGTTGTGATAGGTTTGTAACTATTTATTAGAAGTATGACAACACCCTTTTTGACTTTGGATCCACACATTCTTTCATTTCTTATAAATTTAAAATTAAAATGGGAAAATACCCAAATGAAAAGAATATATATCTTTCAATGAAAACTCTAGGATGAATATTAAAGAAAGCAAGATTTATAGCAATATTATTCTTGTTATCTATTGTATGTATTTCTTGAAAATCTTCTTTAATTTGACATAGTGTACTTTGATATCATTCTTGTTATGAATTTAATTTTAGTTTATCATGATAATATAGATTGAAGAGATAAGAAAGTTATGTTAAATGATTAGATTCCTTTTATAACATACCAAAAATATAAGAAATTTATTAGAAGTGGCATTAAATTCTACCTAGAACATATTGTTGAAAATAAATCAACTGTTCAAATTAGTGATGTGTAAGTAATGAATTATTACATTAATGGGTTTCATTGTTATTTTCCCTATGTTAATCCTTATCAAGAGGTTGAATTAACTACTAACTTATTTTTTTATGGTAATCATATTTCTAAACCCTTATATGGAGTGGATCATATAGAAAATTTATAATATAAAAATAAATTATGGGATTTGTTAGATATTGGTTTCATCCTCCCCAAAACATCACCATCGGGTTCACTTATTTTATTTTTTTGAAATGAATATGGTTCAATGAGACTTTAATTTTTTTTTATATTCTTTAATAAAATCAATAGTATGAACAATTTCTTAGAAGTTGATATAATATCTAGTTTCAATATATTTAAAATTAAATATGTAGATATTTCAAATACTAAATTTTAGACTAGATATGGGAACTATGAAACTATATTTATGCCCACTGTGTTAACCAATGAAACTACAATATTTATGGAACTTATTATTACAGTTTTTCATGAGTTTTAACAAGTTTGTGCTTGTGTTTATTGATCACATTTTACTGTATTATAAATTTCAGGAAGAATATAAGTGACACAAAAGTATTTTTTGAAAACCATAAAATAAATGCAAATATATGGTAAATTATGAATGTGTGAATATTTTTGCAAAAAAATCATTCCTTGGACATACTATTTCAGAAGATGGAATAAATATTGCCCATGTTGACAAATAATTTGTTGGAGAATGGAAAAGACCCAAAAATATCCCAAATATCTATAGTTTTCTTAGATTATCTCGTTACTAGTAGTAGTTTGTTAAAAAAATATCTCAATTTCATATCCTACAAATTAAGTTAACTTGAAAAGGAGTTAAATTCATAAAGAAAAAAAATGTGATGAATGTTTTCAGGATCTAAAAATAATATTGGTGAATGCTACATCATTCTCCCTTCCTTCAAAAAATGCATAATTTTTCCTTCATAATGACTCTTCACTAAAAATAATTATTTTTGTTTTGATTAAGAATGACAAGGTAATTTCTTATATATAAACCCATTATTTTTTATACATAGATATTAATTCTAAATAAATGAATATTGATAACATAACATTGAAATACCTTGAATAATTCATATGGATTTAATTTCATTAGAAACTGTGAAACAAAATAACATACTGATAAAACAACAACATGGTCTCCCACTCATTACTTCATAATTATAACCCTTTTGAAATTTCATAATTAATTTAATCCTTCATATATTTGGAAAAAATCATGATAAAAAGGTGGTCTCAGATGCCCTATAAGGGTAAAATTGAGAGATGTCAATCTTAATAAAATACAAAGGACGTATGAACATGAACATAACATTTGAAATGTATATAATTCATATTAAATATCATAAACTAGTGTGATGGAGTAAATAAAAGAAGTTGATAAGACATGAATCATAAGGGAACATGTCCCATGGGAGAATAACATTGGCATAATACATGGAATATGGAATAAACCTAAACATAAAAAATAATTTCATTTATAGTCAACTATATTTACCAAGACTTTCATAGTGGAATGGAGTCACTCTATAAACCATCATAGTTATCAAGGTTCGCTCCCAATACTATCATAGCTGAAAAAATTAATTACCGAACTGGTTTCACTCCCCATTATAGTATTATCTATCTCATGATATATAATATCATTATCTAATTCATCGGAGGGTGATATAGGTCCCAAATGTCCCTTAATAAAAATCAAACATATGAATTACTCAAAAACATATATTAGTAATAATTTCATATCCCATGTAATGAAATTAGATTCACAGATGTTTCATAGAAATGTAACTCATGGAAAAGAAACTGGAAGAAAAAAATAATGGACTTATAAAAATAAATCAAACATGCTAATAATAAGGATAATATCCTTGAATAACATCCCTAGTAAAACATAAGTAACATCAAAAAAATTTATCTTATATGGAAAATAATTTTGAGATACCACATGATATAGTTCTTGAGGAAAATATCCTTTCATGTTGGAAATCATTTTTAAAAAATTCCACACAATTATATTACAAAAAAAATTTCAAATTGAACTTTTAATATTTTAAATCAATTTTCTTGGAATTATTCAATCATGATTGTATTAAAAGATTATAATTATTTATATGTTCAAAAACCATTCCTTATATATTTCTTGAAGAGGTCACAAATAACCTCATTTAGAAAATGAATAAAAAAAGATTAATTCCAAATAGTTATGTAAATTTTAATCTTGAGTAAAAATGAATTTAAGAAACCATAAGAGAATAGTAAAAATGGAAACTATTTTTGGAAACATGTTCATGGAGGAATAATATATTTTCAAGGGAATTTTTAAAAAGATAATTTTTAAAATAATGTCCCCTATAATGGTCATATCATTGAAGTGAGATTTAATTAAATGAATGTAATATGTATATTATTTGTAAATAACCAAAAAAAAGTTTCAATACAATATATGATATTTATAGTTCATTTCAAAAAAAAATTATGACATAGTCTAGGATGCAAATTTTTATCCTAAAGAATGAAAAGTATGTTAAGAATTTCCTTACAAACATTGTCATTAGTTGAATCACGTTCCCCATATGAGTAATAATTATCAAATGAAACATTGAATAACATTAATAAAATGAGATTCAGGTTGTCATATATTAATGGTCTTCATATTCTCCAAACACAAGAAATAAGTGATGAACAAGGCATATATCTCATAGAATTAGAAGTGATACAAGAAACCATTACCTCGCACTACCATTTTTTTTAATTTGACCTCTTGTATAAATGTTTAAAGAATGTTACTAATTTATTCCATAACTATAATCATATTTATTAATAACTTATATGAAACTTTTATGACATCTTATCACCCATTCATTCATAATATCCTATTAATTTTATTTATTTGGGTGCATTTATTTCATTATTTAATTATTTGTAGATTTGTTTATAATTTTGGATTTCCTACTGTGGATTATAGTTATTAAGTATGGCGGAGTAAGGGAAGAAATACGAATAATGTGATCTTGGAACCCTATATAGATGTTTAAAGATGAATCTAAATAAAATTTCAAAGAACACACCTCTTTTAGATCATGTTCGACCTATGTACTTGTTCCATCATGCAACAATGAAGTCATGTGTAGTAGATAAAGAACTATAAAGTATTGTTTATTTGATG
Source organism: Viscum album (assembly GCA_963277665.1). Lineage (NCBI taxonomy): Eukaryota > Viridiplantae > Streptophyta > Magnoliopsida > Santalales > Viscaceae > Viscum > Viscum album. The sequence goes on from OY728128.1 coordinate 1,736,736,946, forward strand.
AATAACTTCACATAGGTGGTAAAATCGACTAGTAATACCGCCTTCTCAACCACTAACCTCCCCCCCTAGGTGAATTATTCGGAAGGATATGATAGTGCACGTCTCTGAATATCAAGAGGAAGTTAATGAAATTGTTAATCTATGCATGAACTCTACTAGAGTTCTTGTTCAAAAAGTTTTTCATATTTAAAAGCTCGATGACCACATGTGAAGGATATCTAAAATTTGGGAATTTGAATATTGGAAGATTACTGCAATGGGGTGAGGCTACTACTATGTCATTTCCCCATCTGATGATCAAAAGAAAATTGCATAGATCTATTTATATATGTCAGTACGGCCTATATTTCTAAATAATTAGGAATGGGATGATAATTTCTACCCATATATGTTATGGAACAACCATAAAAAATTCTAGATCCATATCAAAAAGTTGAATTTTCTATATTGGCACCCACATATTCTTTGGTACATTTCTTCTTCCATAGGGAATCGAATAAGGATGGACCACCAAAATGATAACCCACGGAATGGGAATTATGAAAGGGTCTGGGTAGATGTTGACATGTCATGCAATGTTTTAGAGGAAGTGGTTCTAACCATAAGAGGTGACAACGTCAACTTAATGGTCCAATATGAAATGAAACTAAATCTATTCATGAAATTTATATTCTTTAGCTATCTCTCATCTAATTTAAATAGAGACAATGAGAGATAATTATTAATATGGAGGGGAATGAACCCTCCTACTGCCATAAGATGGTGGTCCAAGATCATATCCCACCCGCTAACCTAAACAAAGATCTAATTATAGGGACCTCTAATATGGATATGATGGTAATAAATCCTATGGATAGAAAACTAGAATCCACTAGATAGACCATCTCTCCTTTAGATGATCCTCCTAAGGAGTTGTATGAGGTGAAAGTCCAATATCAATGAAAGATTATATTCCCCCTATTGATGACTCTCGTGATAACTCTAGTGACAATATTACTTTGTGAAATGTTGATGAGGAAGTGGTATATTTCTTAATGCCTTATGAAATAAGTTTTTATGACAGGTCTAATTATATCATTCCCCTTAATGGAATGGATACTAATGGCTTGCAGTATAAACAAAATTCCTCCAATAGTCTTAATTTCTTAAAGGAAAATATCCAATCACATGGGATATATGGTCTTCCTTTTCTAGTGGAGATTTATGGGAATCCTAATGGCCTTCATGGAGAGAAATCACTAAAAGAGACCCATCTAAATCAAGAAAATACCCCTTTGAAAGGTAGAATACTAAGTGTTGACCAACAATAAATTTACACAAGGGGATATAAAGGGTTGAGTTTTATGGACATGAATATCATGGTCATGATGACAACCCTCATCTAGTATAGGGGTCTTCAAATCATCTATTTAGTGGTGGTGGTAATGTCTACGTCATTATTGGATATAACAAAAAATGATCACCAATGGCATTACCTAACGATAGGAATCCTAAAAATTAGATGGATAAAAACCTTGTTCTCATAAACATGCCCTTCTCCCAGGTCTATAGTTCCATATCTATTAGAAAACATACTCCTATAGAGAAATCACATGAACCCATACTATCTAAGAATACATTCACACCAAAGTGGGTCACATTCCGGAGTGATGAAGATGAGGATCACCAACCCCCAGATAATGACAAAGGAAATATTGGGAAAAAATGAAAATATGGAGGGACTCAAAATAGAGTTTTCATCCCATTACGGGAATAATAATGGTAGAAAGAAAAAGGAAAAATTCCATGATATGATGGAACATAATGAAGGGCCCTATGACTAGGGGTATAGACCATATGTAATGAAGATTTTTACTAGAATTTATATGTTTTATGGAATCCCTTAATGTCCAAAACCCTTAGGAATTTTATTCTATCCAAAAAAAACTAATGATCATTGGGATTTTATAATCCATTATTCTTTTTGAAAAATTGAGAGAGTTCAAGTGGTCCTCTATCGGATACTAATTTGTCTCTCAGAATATTAATAATAATGGAATGGATCATATTTGGATGATATGGTGAAATATTATCCATATTATCCCATTTAACCATAAAAATATAATTCTTATTATCATTATCAATATATTTGGACTTACTATTCGGGTATTTTTTTGTATGCTATAAAATCCTATATATGGAAGAGAGATCTCTGGAGGGAGATTTAGGAGATATATGGGAATGTTGTATCAACATGGGTAGTGATGGGTGACTTCAACACTATCCTTTCACCAGAGGAAAAGACTATTTCCAACTCCAACAGATTAATAGGGAGTACATTTTCATACAATATTGATCAACGAAATTTGACTGAAGTCAAAATAGCTGGACCTGACATCACATTGAGATACTTCACATGGAATGGAATAAAACCATGTAAACTTGACAGATGTTTTGTACAAATGGATTACAAAAGTTTTAGAAATATTCTCTTAGAGAACACTCTTCCTAATTATCATTCTTATCAAAATCCCATATTTGTGGAACACACTACTATATCATGGTCAACCACTTTACCATTATATTTCAATAATGGTTGGGTTGTTATCCCTAGATGCAAAGAAATTATCTTAGAGGCATGGAGGATTGAGAAAGTTGGAGGCCCTCTTTAGAGTCTTGATGATAAGCTAAAGCATACAAAAAGGATCCTAAGGTAGTGGAGTAAAAAATGATATTTGAAGCTTGAAACTGACATCTAGAAGTCTGAAAATCACAATGTAAGTATAAAAAAAGAGATAAATATCCAAAATTTCCCTCCAGTGAGGATGTCCAATCTCACCAAAATCTTGATGATATTTTAATCATCTGGGAAAGGTTGTGCATGGGTTGCATGAACATGAAATGGTTGATCTAAGGTTAAAGAAACTCAAAGAAATTCATAGGCCTCATAGGAAAAAATGAGCCAAGGAAGGGAATCATTCCATTAGTATTAATTGGTGGTTTAAAACTAATGAAAATGATATTTATACAACAATTATTGGATACTTCAAGATACTTTACTCAAATTTTGGGTTGGAAAACAAAATAAAGATGATTATCAATATCCCCCCATGCATCGATGAGAGGATAAATCATGATATTATCAGATTATCAAACACATTTTAAATTAGGAAAAACATTTTCTCTCTCAACATGGAAAGTGTGGAAATACCTAATGGATTCCCCAAAAATTTTCTAATGTTTTATTATAATATCTAATAGTACTATTTTTTTAATGTTTTGAGCTGATTTTAGCATATTTTTTATCCCCATTGAATCAAATCTTATTTCACTACATTAATTCTTAAGAAGGATAATGAAGTTGGCATCAATGACATCACACCAATTGCCATTGGGAATACAAATCCTAAATTCATCAGTAAAATCCTAATGTCTTGTTATGGGGGGATTATTAAGGACCACATCACTCTAAACCAATAGGGATTTTTCCATAGAGGTTGCATTCAGAATTTCTTTCTTATTTCCTCAGAGAGTTTCAAAATTATGAAGAGGAAGGTGGAATAGGGGAACTATTCCCTCAAGATTTATGTCTCCAAATATTTTTACACACTCAAATGGATTTTTTCTCGACATCCTTTATAGATATGGGTTTTAAAACACCTTTATGGGATAGGTAAGATAAACTATTTCATTTTCTCATCTTTTGATATTAATAAATGGGACCCCAATAGGATATTTCCCATTCACTAGAATAGTAAGGCAAGTAGATCCACTCTTTGGTCTTCTTTTAGTGATTTCAAAAGACTAACTCTGTAGGTTTATCAATGATTTTTCTTAGGTTGGACTACTTAAACAAATTAGAGTTGAGAGAAATGTCTTCCCATCCTCTAACTTGATTTATGAATATTCATCCTTATCTTTGGAAAAGCATAATATAGAACCATTTTTGGAATTCAAGATCTTTTTTATTAATATGAAGAATTTTTTGGACAATCCATCAACTGAGTAAAATCCATTATTGTCTATAGTGATGTCATTTATATGGAAAAACAAAACATGGTTTCAATATAGCTTGGGGTGAGGAAGGGTTACCTTCCTTTAATCTATCATCATGTCCGGATTTGTTTATGGAATTTCAGGAGCCAATTCCTAAAATGATTTAGAAATGGTATCACCAAAAAAATATCTAAGTCGAAACAGAATCAGTCTCACATTTTGGGAAAGTTTTTATTGTTAAATCTGTAATTACTTCAAATTTTGTTCACTCTTTATATATTTACATGTGGCCAAGAGGGACCATTAAGGAATTACAAGGAAATATTAGGAATTACATCTGTACTGGATGTTTCCATGAAAGGAAATTAGTCACTTTTTCTTGGAATTATTGTATAAAAACCACTGAAATGGGAGGGAATAGAATCAAGGATCTAGAAGTTTTCAGTGATGGTTTGATTAGAACATTCACATGAAACATTATAACTAGATATGACCCTCCTATCATTTTTTAATTCCTAGATTCATGGATAGGTTGATTGATGGATACTCTTACCATATTGTATCCTTGGTTTTCCTATCTATTATTTGATTCATCAATGGCATTATGTTGAAAATGAAATGGTTTTCTAGCAAGAAATCTAAACTCAATATTTGGGATACATATTGTCTTAATCATCCCCTTAGGATCAGGTTGGACATCCCTTAAAATATTATGAAAATAAATTTATCTAATTTTATGAAACAAAACAACACACTTGAATTTATTCTCCTTTAGATTTTCATATATATTTTAATTATACCTTCATTGATGTTGACACTATAGGTTGGAGGCATATATAAAATGGGTAGTTCACTATCAAGGAGCACTGTAGAATCAATATTTGTAATTTTATAATAATCCCTTCATTGCTTTATACCTTCATGGTCAGTTTTATACATACTATAAATTTTATTCTCATATGGGGAATTTGCAAAAATAATTTACCATCATAGGGTCAACTGATCAAATATAGGTATGCATTTTATAAAATTCCCCACTATGTCTAGGTGATGAATATAGTAAACAACAATTGTTCATTCAATGCACATATGCAAGATCCATATGGAAATATGAAGGGTAGTTTCATAGCCTATAAATAAACACAGATAGATCTCTTGATGAAAATATTTTATTCCACTACAACATTGGATAGATAAACCAAGTACATAAAAACTACTTATGGCTATGGTATTTATCTTGGACTCCATATGGAGGGCCTGAAACAATAAGATGTTTGAAGAGTAAGTTCCCTTTACTTATTCTCAAACTCTAGCTATGCTCAATGAGTTTCATGATTCCACTCACATTTTGGTTGGATCTATTCACAATGACATAAATGATATGAAAATACTAAGGCTTTTAGTGGTTAGAGGTAGGATAAGTCAACCTTGGGTCCTCATTTCTATGAGATGGATACCTCCCATCAGACCATGGGTCGAAAAAAATGATGATGGCATGGGCTCGGTAATTCTAGATCCATCGGGATATGTAGTTATATTTTGAACCCATCATGGTTTGATAAGGGTTTCTTATTTCACAACAAAGTAATATGAACTACTTAAGAAGAATAGATATGGGAAATAGTTTATTTTATTTAGTATGATATTCAACATAAGTGAGATTCTTTATGGACTAACCAAGTGATGAATACTTTTTTCAAGAAGGCAGACATTGAAGAAATCAAAATGTGGTCCTTCAGAGTTCCTCATCATTCCACCTCCATGGTGAATGATGACATGTGAGGAATTATCCATTTTAAATTTTGAAAAATACCTTTTAACTCTTGACCTTATTTTGTATCTTTACTTTTTTTATTAATAAAATGTTTATGAATATGTTCACCTAGATCCATGATTTAAAAAAAATATAGATTTTCTTGTATAATATATATAAATCTACACAAGTCAAATGAAATGGTATTCATGAAATTCTAGAGGAGTAGAATTTTTCAAATATCATTTTTCATTCTGTTATGAAAACTTGAATGGCTCCCTTCACTCCCAGATTGCTGCCTCCAAAACACCACTCCTCCATCTAGGGTTTATTCGTCTAGCAAGGTAGGATCATATTTTAGCCTCTCTTCCTTCTTTTTCATTAAAGCTAATTCTCTCTCATTCCTAACCACTTCATTGGATTCTAGGTTTCTTGAGTAATCAACTATCCTTATTAAATGTGACTCTCTCCTTCTATGAATTGTTTTTTCTTTTTTTACCACCTTCTTCTTCTATATATTTTATTCACTATTTCCTAATCTCCGTTATTGTCTCTCATAGCATTTCCGGTCTTCCTTCTCTTTTCATTTTATCTCACCCACACTCAAATTATTCTAGAAGGCTTATGCATGATTATTTTCATGGGTAGTTTGTCTTTTATTCATGGTATCCATTCCCTACAACCTATGATCATACCACCAAAACCATCATTCTAAAACCCATATTTTTTTCACGAATGCACTCTTGTGGTTTGTTATTTGGTTGTCTGGAGCATCAGGGGATTCCTTTTTATAATTATCATCCTTATTTTCTATTTCTACCCTACTTAATGTTCTTGAACACGTTTTGGTTCAGTATGAGGGTGGTTTTTGTGGTTTTGGGATGGTGTTGGTCCTTTTGAGCAAGTGTTGGAAAGTCTTATAAACTGGTGTATTCAACTAATTTGGTTCTTAAATTCTTTTTTTGTTGGATTTGCAGGCTATGTTATACCGGTGAAGGATTTATGATGATGTTATCTTGAGGGGATAATGGTGCTCCCTGGGTCATAGCTTGTCGTGGAGGTCCAATTTTCTCTTTCATTTCACTAGATTCCAAGTCCTTCTCTCCCTCACAGGTCATCTAGGATTGATGGATCCCAAAGGTGTTCTAGGATGTTTTTGTGGGAGAGGTGGATTTTTTTTGTAGGTGAAACTAGTGGTGAAATGTTCCCATTTTAGGGGTTCTTTTGGAGATGGTCCTTTAATTGATTTATTATGATACTAGTTTAGTTTTTGGATTGATGTTTTTTGAAGTTGGAGATCGATGTTTTTGATATTTTTTGGGAACATTTGGGGCTTTTGGGGTGATGTGGTGATGGAGACGGTGGCTTGATGGTGGTTTGATGGTTAAAATTACTCCAATTTTGATGGTTTGTGGCTCTCTATCATTCTATATATGGATGGTATTTATGTAGTTTTTGTGTGTTGCGGATGGAATAATGTATTTTCTTCTTGGATTAGGGATTTAAGTGACGGTTAGTTGGGTTTCTTCCATGGGACAATGGTCAATGGATTCTCAGTGGTGAGATACCATGATTCAATGTCATGGTGGTTGGATCAAGGTGTCTTCCAGTTCACAATATCTTAACCGGATGAGGTTTAGTGGTTTAAGAATCGATGTACTTTGACCTATTTTTATTTTTGGTTTGAATTTGAATATTGAATCATGGTGAACATTTTCAATTTTGAAGTAAGGTGATTCATTTCGAATTTGGAATCTTGGTGATGTTTTTGATTGTTGAATTATGGGGTCACCACTAAAATATATAGTGAATTTTAGAAAATATGACATCAATAGATTTGGATTATTTTTTTGTCTGTATTGATGATTATTCATTTCATAAAACCTTAATTATTAGTTTATTTTAGTGTTTTTTCCTATAAGTTTTAACTTTTTGAATTTTATTCGGTATTTTGCCTATATATTTGTTACAAAACATTAAATAGGTTATAATATATCTATAAATATCTAATTTAACTAGAATAATTCTTTTATGACCATCCATAATGGTTGTAATGGAAAATGAAAAAATTATTATCTAAAGAGATGAGTAACCACCATATTTGGGACAATAGTTTTGTTTCTTTGAATAAGAGAAGGTAATAAAAATAATGGACATAATATATTCAAATAGAAATATAGAATTGTATTATATACATGATACAATAGTTATTATTCATTGATTGATGAAGTAGGTGAGGATAATGTAGGGGAAGAAATGAAATTGTGTGAGGCTGTTTTAGAAATTTACCTCTTGAATATCAACTCTATGAAGGATATCTTAAAGACCATGGTATTTATATTTATAATAGAACATCCAAACCTGAACATTGGGAGAGTTGGTATGATTCATTTTGGAAAATATTTTTGTGGCTTTCAATGCTTTTGAGGATAATGAGGGTAATATTAATAATTGAGTAGAGGTGGTTTTAGGAGATTAAATAATGAATATTTTATATTTAAATCCAACAACATTTGGGTAGAATTAATTCCAATTTACTAGATTGATAATTAATGTTTTAATGGATGGATATTGTTGATAAAATAATCAAAATCCCATTTAATGTTTTTTGGGGTATTTTGTACTTTTACCATTTAACTTTAACGAATTTCATTATTTTACCAATACTGTGATAACAATATTTTTTTTACTACTTTAACATTTTTATGCATAAAAATGAAAATGACCTCATAACATAACTTAGACCTAGTAATTTCAACTATTGGATCCAAATTTAAAATTTTAAAACACATAAGTTGAAAATTTACATTTAAAAGTAAATCGTTAAACCTTAACAGAATACATTTTTTGAAAAAAAAAATTAAATAAAAAAAATGCAATATTACAAAAATAAGTCATAAAGTTTTTTTAAATATAATTAATTGGATAATAAAAAAATAATATTTAATTTTTTTTATTTTTATATTAATTTTAATTCCAAAAATTACATTGTAATATAAATTTTAGTTATATAAAAATATGTATTTTTTTACTAATCACTAAAAAATTAAAATTTTAAAAAAATTATCGAAGATCAATTCTAATATAATTTTTTCACAAAAAATACAAAATTGATGTCAAATTTATAAAATAAATTTTATAAAGGTTCCAAAAATTATTTTTGTTCATTTTCTCATAAAAAGAAATATAAATAACTTTTTGAAAAAAAACATATATTTGAAGAACAAAATCACTTTACTAAAAATTATGTGTTTATCTCATAAGAATAAATTGATATATTGATAATGAGTAGGAAAATTATATATTTCATAATTTTGTAAATAATATTCATTCACACTAATTTAATTGAAATGTTTTTATTATTTTTTTGAAATAATAATATATTTTACATCACTAAATCTTAGTGTTCTATGCAACATAAGGTTTTGAAAAGATTAAATTTTTATAAAATGAGAGATACCATAAAATATTATATTGTTACATTATAACACCATTTAAAATATTTTCTCCCTAAAAATTCATTACTTGTATGATGATACCTCTATATCATCACACACATAGGTTCCCACATAGCTTCCAGAAATTAGTGGTTTCACCAAAAGACGTCAACCAGGTGAGTGATCTTTTTTCGTAGAACTTTATCTCTATGATCTTGAATCTCTACTAGTTTCTATTCATACGGATGATATTTCACTAATGATTCAACCATTTATTTTAGTACACATTAAGGGTCAGGTATGTACTTATTTAGAAGATATACAAGGAAGACATCATGAACTTGAGAGAGATTTAGTGGAAGTGATGATAAACAAGCTACCCTCCTGATACCATCAAGAATTCAAAAAGGACCATTATACATAGTGATGGTATTCCCCTTCATTCTAAATCTCATCACCCTATTCCAGAGAGATATTGGTAGAAATACTATGCCACCCAGTTAAAACTCTATATCTCTTCAATGATTGTTTATATAAACTTTTTGTCGACTCTAAGGTGATCTTATCTACTATTGATGATATCTAAACTTCTATGCCATTTTTATAGCTAAACCTAGTTTTAATATATTTATTTCCCCAACATTTTTCTAGCATGTTGGTGTTCTACACTTTTTACCATAACGAGCATCATAATAATCCATCATAATTCTAAAATAAAAGCTAATTTTACAGGAAAATTATACGAATGGAAGGTGGTGATCCCAAAAAAATCCCTAAAGTAAATAGAGAAAGATATGAACATGTATTATAGAGTTTGAGTTTTCCTCTCAGACATTCAATCTGTCTATGGATGATAAGCCATATTGAAACAAAACATTATATTATTAACCTGTTGAATACTATGCTAGAAATTCAAGGTAAACCTCATACCCCAATTAGATACAATGGTATGTGGTACTCCATAAAATCCTACCATTTACTTAATTTATACTCATGAAAGATGATCGAGAGAAAAATATTCTCTAATAGTAATGAATTGTTCCTACTTCATTAGTTTATCAACTACAACCCATATGTAATTATATCCATTATATTTGTTGGGGATTATTCCGAAAAAATACATGCTAATGTTTTCCCATTTCTATTATGGTATGGTTAATGGTTGTAAAATCCCCTTGGAATTATATCTATTATAATTAACATATTGAAAAACTATGGATAGATACATATACTCTTCCATAACTCCCTTTATACTATCACAGTAGAAATATTCTTGTAGGTATCTATACATCATTGTACTTTCGACACGATAATAGAATGACAAACTAGGATCCTCTTACAATAACTACTTCTTTAAATCAAGTATTTGTCGAACACATAAACAATTATTGAACCTTATTATTCCTTACAAATCAAGTTTTAAGTAAGTAATATTTATTACCTTATTTTTAAACTCTACATCATCCATTTATGATTATTTTCTATTCACATGGATATATGGTGGAAAATTTATTTGATCTAGATAATAGTTCTCCCTTTCTTTAATATTTCCATCTATGTCTTTTATATATCCCTAAATACTTGTTCTTTTGTGATCCTCATCATAGATAATATATCTTGCTTATTTTGGCTCAAAGTATCTGCAACCTTGTTTTATTTCTCTGGGATATAGTGTATAGAGAAGTCATAATCATTAATCCTGGAAAACCATTATGATGAATTTTTTTTAAAAATGATTTTTTATTTATTAAAAACTAACCTTTGTGTATAATTTTTTTATTCCTGAATCAGAACTCATATCAATCATAACAAATATTTAATGGACTCAATGTTTTTTAGGAAGTTGAATGTTTTTGAATGTTTGAATCCAAATATAAATGTGGAGAAGAGTTTTGTTTTAAAGAAAATTTTTTTCCCCGGACTCAGATAATCATACTGAGAAGCACCAGACTCAGAGAATCATATTCAGTTCCATCAACATGACATTGATGATCATCAAACCCATTTTTATCATATTCATATCATTGAATCCAAAAGAGTAAGAGGCGCATATTATTATCTACTGTAGTTTTTCATTTTTTCAAATCAAATAAAGAAATAAGTAATTTTATTTATAAAGAGTTTTGAAAGAATATTGTAATGACTAGACTAAGAATATTTTCATACTTTATAAACAAAATTAGATGATTCTTTGTTGATTAAGAAGTTCTCATAAATAATTATGTCTTTCATTATAAAATATTTTGACGAAATGGTTGAGAAGTTTGAATAAATTCAAAATTATAGCATGAAGAATTCCATTATAATGAAATATTCTATCATAATGAGGATTTCATCGGAATAGGGATTCCATCATTATGATGAACTTCATCTATGGAATAATTTTTTAGTATATTTGACCCAGATGTTAGAATGTGTGCAGCTGATAAAGTTTGAATAATTCCAAAGTTGACATATGGAGATTACCTCATAATGGGATTTCCATAATTATGATATTTACATTGGAATGGTAATTTCCATATTAATTGGAATTCAATCCAAACAAATTCAATAAGGATGAAGACTCAGATTCACTGAGAAAGATATATAATTTGGATTCATTGAGAAGGATATAGAATCCAGATTTATAAAGAATGATGCAGAATTCGGAATCACTAAGAAAGAAATAGAAATATGATTCACTAATGAATAAATAGAAATCATACTGAGCTTATTACAAAGAAGGCTCAGAAAGAAAATTATAGATCTTTTATGAAGAGTTGAATAGGTCAAACTTGAATTACAATATTTCCTAAATCACGGTGAAATATGAGGTTTGAATAATTAAATTTTGATGTTTAAATGCATGATATTTTTAGATATTTTGAAATTTGTGGAACCGGGGAATGTTTTCAAGTTTCCCTATTTTTCTTTTTGAGTCTCCTATAAATAATTACTCAAATCCTTAGAGCATTTTTTAATTATAAATAAGTAGAAAATTTCATAGTAATGAAGAAATCAAGTGAGAGTCAATGCTGGCTAGAGATCTTGTGAGGAGGATTATACAGTTGAATGCTTGTTTACCAGATTGAGCAAGATTATATTAAGAATATTTTATTAAGTTAATCATATTGATTTAATCAGACTAAGGTACATCATATTGAGAATTTGAGTAGATTTTTAGTTTTGTAGATTGAGAATGGGTTCATTGTATTGAGTACATCATAATATGATAGTTATATACAAACTCATCATATTTAGAGAATTGTATCCACACTCATCATATTTATAAAATCATATCCAGACTCATCATATTGAGAAAATTAGATCTAACCAAATCAAACTAAGTATTCATAATAAGTAATTGTGGATCAATTTCAAAAAAGGAAATATTGTTTTGTTTGGATCAATTTTTTTATAATAAAACATCATTAACTAATGGTAGTTATTGTAATATTTTATATTAAACGATAGAAGGTGTCTAATGGGAGTTGGCACAAGTTATATTCACTTATTCTTAATAATTAATTTCTATAAACCCATGGGATTGGTAATGGAAATTACGTAGGTTCTGACACTAAGTCCAAACCTTGTAAATATTGTATTCTTTACTTGATTTCCTACTTTTTCAAGCATGAGTTTTTAATAAAATTCAATAATGAAATAAATATTAACAGGTTGGAGAGGTTAAGTTTCTAAAAACATTGAAACTCATAAAAAGTGAACAAGCAATTAAACCCCCCTTCGCAGTTGATATTTGTTTCGTTAGATCAAACATTGGTATCAGAGTGAGATTTTATTGTTGAATAAGTATCACATATAGTATCAATTCTTTCAGAAGTAGAGGAATTCCTAAAATTAATTGAAAAATTTATTATGGATTAAAAAATAGGATGATTCCTTATCTCATTCTTCCTGGTCTGTAAGTTTTTTATGCTAATAATATTTGTTTTCCAACTATTGGGAAAGATAGTTTTGTGAAATTTGATGATATGTAAAATATAGAAGCTTATGGAAATGCCATAAATGAAATCCTTATGACCTTATCAGATAATTTTTAATAGAGTTTGATGGGTCTAAAAATGATAAATAGAATGTGGGACAAGCTAGAATGTTTTTTCAAAGTGAATACAAAAGATAAGGAATTAAAGATAGATATTGGGTGTAGTACATATGAAAACATCTTAATGAGAGATGAAGAAAAAATGATGAATACTTCACCATGATAAATGAAATTGTTTGCAACATAAGAGGATTCAATGATATCTTATAAGATTCTGCAATTGGGAAGAAGCATATGAGAAACATTCTTGACATGTTTGATTCTAAAATGTACTCTTCATAATATATGGATGATTTATCTCTAAATGCACATGAGCCTCAGCCTGGTTGGTGAGGACTCCTTAAGTTCTTCTAGGTGACCTGGGATAAAATCCAGGGGGAGGCATATTTCTGGGTTACTGTAGTAGAACTATAGTAGGTACTGTAGTAGTACTGTAGCGGGAAATGTAGTAGTTATTGTTTGGCACAGTAGCAGTTGGGACTATTCCCCTGTTTGGGCCTTCAGGCCACCGATTTGGTCCCAAAGTCTTTTAAGGCCTTTAGGCCACTCAGGAATTCGGGTCAATAAGTCCTTTGGGCCACCTCAAGGCCTTCGGGCCACCTTAAGTGCAGATGCAAACCAAACAACCTATAAAGAACAAGATCCTGAAGGAGGATGAGAAATGAGCCTTTCACCATAGCAGAATTTAATGGATTTCCAGAATGAGATAGTATGGCACCTGTCATCAAGAAAAGTCTATTCATGCATGAGAAATCCTAGCCAAATAGCCATGTGAAGGTGGAGATCTAATTTCACAATGAAGATGCTAGGGAGGATTATTTCCAAGTAGTTAGTCTAGGTTTTATGTAATGTTCAAAGCCTATGAGTAATGAATTCCTCTAAGGACTACAAGCCATGTAATACTTATGCTTACGGGCCTTGTAAGGGTTCCACCTCACCCCTTGAAAGGTGTATTATCAAAATCAATTAAAAAATGAAGGCCTTCAGGTCATTGGATTTATCTATTATTAAATTTTATAACATTTTTGTTTTGTATGAAATCAAGAAAGATAAAAAAAATTTAAAATAAGATGAAAGATGAAAAGGATTTTCAATCATTGAGATTGTTGAAAATTCAAGATGTTGATTATGTATATCCTTGTGACACTGCCAGTAAAGAAGATGATTAGTTGAATAATAAAATCATGCCTCTTATATCAAATAACTATTGAATATGAATAGGAATTTATGGAGGTAAACTTCCTCTAAAATTTATTGAGTGTGGTGGAATCAGAAATTTTTCTATGAATTGTCCTAAGAAGAAAGTTTTAGAATATCGAGATGATTCTGATAAAAAACCTTAATGGAAGAAGTGGAACAAACTAATAAAGAAGAAAATTATTCCAACATATATAAGAAAAATATTACTGGAACCAAAATAATTATGTTCATAAGGAAATTTGAATTAAACTCAATTGATAACAATTCAACTGAATATGAATGTTCAAAAAAAATTCCAACATTCATTGTAAATTTTGAGAAAACAAAATATTTTTTAGAGAGTGTAGAAGGGGGGGGGGGAAGAATCCTATATCGAGTATCATCTCAGAACAGAACATTTTCATGTCATTAGAAAAAAAATGAAGAGATAAATTAATGTTATGAAGAATGATTTTGTATAAGTTTTTTATGAAGGAAAATATGTCCAGAAGGATAGGGATGAATACATTCAGGAGATTTTATGTTACAAACTTAGAATTGATGAACATGGAAAGATAATTGATGATCTTAGTAAGAAGTTATAAGTTATGTAATAAGAGGGTAATAATTTTCAACCAAAACTTCATGAGTCCAAAAGTACATTGAAGAAGATGAATTAAAACCAAAATAATGCTTCATAAGTAAAATTTGATACTTCTAATGATGTTAATAAAGATGAATATGAGAATTAGGTGAAATCTTCACTTACCAAAAATAATGTTTCATCTGATTATTTTAAAATTTATGTAACATCTCATAATTTAAATGAATTATTTGTAGATACTATATGGAATTATTACAAGACTAGGCACTAAGACGGTGTCTGATTCTGAGGCCTGATGTACCCGGAACAATTTCTTGAATAATTTTAAAATATTAAATAGCATGCACTGGTAGCTTCCCTGAAAAGGTTTAATAAATTCTAAATGGGTTATCTAATTAGAAATATGAGGGAATCATTGCATTTAGATTAGTTAATTTACATTCAATGGGGCATAACATTGACCAGTGTGGGTTGGGTTTGAAAAGTAATTTTTTAGACATTATAAAATAAAATAAACAATTCTTAATTTTATTTTAACATTACATGCAAAAGAATAAAAGGATTTAATTTTAATAATCCTTATCATAAAATTTATGGTTACCATCATAACCTTAAAATTCCTTTTAAAGGTAGACAAGGATATTTCTCCAATGAATGATTTTGGATTGAGGATTGATGAAGATGTGACTTTTATTCTTCCTCAACAAGGGATCCAAAATCCTGGTAGGGTGGTTATTTCCTTGTGATTTTTACATTTCTAATTTCTATAATGACTATGGACTATTCCATGAATAGATTAGCCCATGGATCGATCGTATATTGTTGGAGGGATTAATTTCAGGTTTGCGAGATTTGATTTAATCTGCTTTATATCCCAAATCACCTAGATCACGATGGATGGCCAGGAATGCTTTTCCGATGATGTTAAAACATTTCTATGTGAATATATATCTTCGTTATTCATTTTCTTTGTAGTTGGAACCCTACCATTATCAGATCTACATTTCTGGGTTGTTCTAAGCACAATCAGACCCTCAGATTTGAGGCCAACTAATAGTAGAGGCCACAGTAGGGTAGATCATGTAACTAGGAAACCAGATATATTATCACACCAAATTCTAGGAAACATAGGTTCCCTGGTGGTCCACAGACGGGACCACCAGTTTGCGTCTGGTGTAATAGTTCAATGAGGCATGAAAGCAGCACTAGTGAGGCAAGACAGAAGCTAATAGAGTGGTGTGCAGTGGGGATCGTAGGCAACAGTGTACGACAAGGCCATAGAGGCCAAAGAGGAGTTTTGGGTGTTTACTGTGGAGTGATTGGGATCTAGGGATGTAGAGGTAGTGACCATGTGGGAGTTGTGAGATAGTGGGGTGCAGTGGACATGACTAGGATTCAGAGTAGGAGCTGGACGGAACGGTGGGCTAGAGAGGCCAGCGGGTCGAACAGTTTGGGGAAAATGGGTTGGGCCAACAAGGTGGGATGGGCCCATAAGGAATTGGTTGGGCCCAATGGTTCGGGTAGCCATATCGGATCAGGTCAGACCTTCAACAGTTGGATCAAGACATGTTCCACCATGAGCCATTGTCGACCAAGCTTTCACATGACCGTGGTAGCTGGCTAGTTGTCGACCATTACAGAATATTGAGTTGTTGTAGCACGGTTGACTGTAGGGTAGGATGGACTAGTAAGTTGACTATAAAGTCTGATCTCTATAGTCATTGGACTAGTCGTATGGTCAATCGATATGCCTAGTGTCCTTCACCATTCAGAAATATCCAAACACTCATAACATTCAAATTGTTTGACCGTTTGACGAACCATTTTCAGAGTTGGGACCCTTTTTATTATATGGTCCTTTTGAGATTCTCTAAGTGATTTTTTTGTAAAAGTGTGCATATGATCTAATGGATTGATAAGTAAGTTCTCCTGGAAAAAGGGTGCTATAAGAGGAATCCCATGGCTGGATGCAACATCAGACTATGTGACTTAGTGAGAATGAGTGTCTTAGTGAGATTGATTGTCCTAGAGATAATGAGTGTCTTATCAAGATTGGGTGACTTTTCGAGACTGAGTATCTTATCAAGGCTGGGTTTCTTATCAATACTAGGGGTCTTATCGAGACAAGGTGTATTATCGAGATAGGGTGTCTTGTTGAAACTGGGAGTTTTATAAATTATGTCTTATAATCCTATAATGATAACTACAGACTTGTACAAATGTGAGATGACTATGTATTCCTTTATGGTATATTATCTGTGGTATCTTATTTATGTTATTACTTTAAGGTTTTGGGGTTTCATACTAAGTATTGTTTTACTCACCCATGAATGGGATTTGCACACACATGTCATGTCTTGTGCAAAATATTGATGCTTTGATGGGTCATGGGTGGACCATGACCACTGTTTTCTTATTGAGACTAGATAGTAGAGGTGTGATCCTATATCCTCATATATCTTTCCTAGTGCTATTCCTATTGTGAATTGTTTTCTGTTGAATAGTTTCAAGAACAATTGTGTTCACTTTTCTAGACTCTTTTGGGTGGGATTGTATTCTGACCCTATTTATATTCTAGTTTTCTACAATCGTACTCTATTGTTGATATCGTAATCATGGTAATTCTTGTTTACTTAGTGTTTGTAAATTTCTGAAATTTGGGTTTGGAGATTTATGCATGTGTATAGATACTTAGGAAAGTGCCTCCCATATGTGGGATATGCCTACTCGGTGCTAGTCTCCAGCCCTTGGTCTATTGGAGGTGGTGTTAGGGTAGTCACAACATGGGAACCTCTGGTATGGGTCCTAACAGAGTGGTATCAAAGGGGGTCAGTTCTACTAAAGGATTGGGAGTCTGTGATGATGATTTGGGGTAATAGTGTTAAGTGATTCAAGTATGAATTTCAGGCCAAGGATTACATTTTTGGTGTGGTGGCTGAAATATCCATCCACCTGGACTCTAGACACCAACTTTTTAGTATGGTACATAGAAACAGTAGTTATAGGAAAAAGAATGGAACATGGATCATATAGGATTTGGGAGTGTTCTTGTGTTCTTCTTATGTCAGCTCACCAGGTATACTTAGTTGACGATGGTACATCTTGTTTTACTTCAAGATGATTTCACATAGATATCTATCCACGATTCCATTATCTAATCATGAAGATTATCCACCAGGTGATGATACATCGGTATAGGGATTTGTACTAAAGATAGAACCTTCAAGTGATTCACCAGTTGTATCACCACATGTAGAGTAACACATGGTACCTGTAGTACTAGAGGATTAGGTGCATAGTATGAGTATACTTTCTGAGTTTTCGATACATATACCCCTTAGGTATAGAGGTGATCTTGATACATAAGTGGTCGAGGGATAGCTTGAGTCAGGGATATGAGTTTTCTGTCTAGTTAAGACACTATTAGATCTGACGGTGGTCCTGATAGCGAACCATCAACATGGAATAGTAGGGTGAATGTGGGGTTTGGTTACCTGATTTTATGATGAGATGACCCTTCTATGGACAATGTTTGAGAACTTTTTTAGAGAGGAGTTCCCACCTTATAAGATAAGGTATATACATATCTATGAAATTATATTTCTCTGATAGGATAACATGTCAATATATGAGTATTCATTGAGGTATACCATCCTTTCTAGGTAGTCGATTGATATCATACACGACCATTTCTTTAGGTATCAGACCTCTGGGAAATTTCTTCGTAAGGAAATATGATCTAATGGTATCCCTATATGCATTACTTCCAATGCTAGGATACTAGATAGAACCATTGTGGTTGATATTTCCTTTGCTGGATAGATACAAACGGTGGTAGTCGGTAGTTGGAAAGTAGGATTAGGGACCTCAAAAGAAGGAATACGAAATAAAAATCAATGAATTGGATATGAGATAAGTTCTGAGAGGAGGTCCTAGGAAAGGGGATATTTAGATCAGGGCTAACACGGTGGGTCTAGTCATCCTAGATAGAGGTAATTGTTTTAAAGTGATAGCAGGGGACATCTCATTTGAGATTTTGTAGCATGTCATACTGCTGACAAAGATATGGTTGATCGACAAGTAAGGTAGAGACAATGAAAAAATTAGAAAATTATACATGGTGGTAGATGTGGTAGAGGATCTAGGATAGAAGTAAGAGTATTTAGACATTTCAACATGTTACCACCACCCTCAGGAGGTCCACACTAGGCTCAAGGAGCTAGAGGACATGGGAGGGGATAGTCGCATGCGGTTTTAGAATTTTACCTAAAGGATTTATGAATGATTTGATGTATTATATATGTCTTTTCCACATTAGCATCATTTTTTATAGACATAGGTTCCAGTCATTCTTTTATTTCCAAGACCCTTGTTTGAGAATCGGAGATTCTGGTGGAACCATTGACTCGAACCTCATGTTTAGAGAATCCTATGGGAGTGGATTTGATTATTACACACTGGTTCCGATAGTGTGACCTTACTCTTTGACGTGATAGTTTTGGTTGGGATCTCTTATTAGCAGTATCGAGGCCTTACGAAGTCATTCTCAATATGAAATGGATATCCATAGATCATTCTCAGATTGACTATTTTTGTGCATGCCAGGGTGTGTCCATAGTAATGGGACT
Organism: Viscum album; assembly: GCA_963277665.1. Taxonomy (NCBI): domain Eukaryota; kingdom Viridiplantae; phylum Streptophyta; class Magnoliopsida; order Santalales; family Viscaceae; genus Viscum; species Viscum album. The sequence goes on from OY728128.1 coordinate 1,736,756,564, forward strand.
AGGATTTCCTTTTTTAGTGAAATAAAATCCCAAGCAGTGCAAGATGGACTCACACATAGGAGTGTGCAGCTGATCACACATCTATTGGCTAGCCTGTTCCTCATTTCACTAGATAAGATGAGTCCCATTATTCATGCAGTAGTGGGGGAATATGAGGACATCATTCCCGAGGATGTTACAAAATTACATCCTCATAGGGATGTAAAATTATTCATTGATGTTAGGTCCACAAGGCTGAATACCCTGAGATGGGGGGTGAATCAGGGTATGACTAATTCAAAATTAAACCCCGTTCTGATCTTGTTTCACTGTTATGAAAAACACTCTTCTCTCACTTTCCTGTTGCACAATATAAGCAGAAGGTAAAGCATACACAGGACACAACAAATTTTACTTGGTTCACCTCTAAGGGCTACGTCCAAGGAGCATACGCCGACAAGATTCCGATCATACAAAATTCCACTATTCTTCACTATATGTGGATTACAAGGTTCAGGCACAGTCACTCTGTCCCAGGCTCACTGCCTCTACAAGGTTTAGGGTCAGCTCACTACTTTCCCAAGGGTCACTCCCTGTTTCTCTCTATGGCACACTGCCGGTGGAGAGGATCACCTTCTTCCTCTTCCTTCGCTCACTGCTCTAGAAAGGATCCACTTACAGTTTATAGACCTGTAGGTCTCTTTATTTGCATGAAATAATGCATCTTCTTTTGTATGTAGATGATCTGTTGAAGTTCAACTTTCACCCATAGATGAATCTCTCTTTTCACCGAAGGTATCGAACAAACTTACAGCTTCCACGCAGCCCGAAAATCACTTTCGGAACTAAACCCTACATGGCACGCAAGTCTAACTCGGCGTGAAAGTATCGGCGCGCAAGTCACAACGGGCACGCAAGTCCACCTCAGAAACTCGCGCGACACAAGCTTCCCCAACTCCAAACTTGCGTGAATCCCTTCCTTTTACGCCCAAACCAATATTGACGTGCAACTTCCAACCAGCGCACAACTTCTCACACTGGCAAGAAACTTCAACCACCAGCGTGCAACTTCACCTGCGCGACCACACACCACTTGCGCGACCACCACACCTGCGCGATGAGAGGTCTGATTTCTCAAAGTTTTGAACTCCGGTGAAGAATGAGGAGGGATTGTCCAGTACTTATAGGCAATTTGACCACCCTGCATGACGGCGCGAAAGTCTCCCTTCGGCACGCAAGTCTCGGCACGCAGCTCTCTGCCCCTCCAAGTCATTTGCGCGACCCACTTCCAAACTTGCGCGAACCTCTTGGATTTTCCATATTTTGATCTTCTAATCTTGAAAAACCACAGGCGCATAAGTTTCCAATCTTCCTAGGCACCGGCGCGCAAGTCCTTTCTTCGACGCGCAAGTCACCTATGCGACCAACTCAATACTTTCGCGACCCTTATCCCATTAGCCATATTTTGATTATTTGATCTTGAAAAACATATGGCGCGAATGTTTCCTATACTCCAAGACCTCGGCGCGCAAGTCACTTTTCCAAAAACACTTTTCTTCATTTGTCAATTTTCAGGCCCAAAAATTTGGCATACACTGGAAAACAGTGCCACCTTGTATCTGTTCTTTTTGTACTGCCTCCAAATCGTCCATTCCATTATCAGCATTCTTGAATAAAACATGGATCCTTGACCACAACTCTTGAACTAGACATTCCACCATGATATCCCCTTTGTCAATAAATTTGTATGTCATGGTTTTCATTGTCAACAATCACAACACAAATGTTCACTTTGTCAATAAACACAATCACCTCAAAAATACTTCAATGATGCCTTGAGGGATTTTTCCCCAACAATTGATCTATACCCTATTATGAAACTGATATCTACAACTACATATCAGATGGATCCCACAGAGCTTCATGAGTTGGGGGCATAGTTAGACGACTTGCAAAGGAAGGGCTTTGTGAGTCCTAGTGTTTCACCTTGGAAAGCCCCAGTTTTGATTTCCATGAATGAATATGAGAGCTTGAGGTTATGTGTGGACTTCTAGTGCCTAAAAAAGGGGACCATGAAAAACAAGTTTCCACTCTGAAGGATTTATGATCTCTTTGATCATTTGAAAGGGCGAAAGTGGTTATCGAAGATAGACCTCAGATTTGGCTATCACCAGCTTCGAGTACGGGATGAGGATATACCGAAGATGGATTCTAGATGTCATTACAGGCACTATGAGTACTTGGTGATTCCATTTGGCATGTTGAATTCCCCAAAAGTGTTCATGGTACTCATGAACATGATCTTACAACCTTATATAGACCGGTTAGTGGTGGCCATCTTTGATGACATCGTAGTGTACTCAATGTTCGAGGATGAGCACACGATACACATGAGGATAGATCTAGACACACTAAGAGAGCACTAGAATTATGGGAATCTCTTAATCTATCAATTTTGGAAATTACAGGTCTATTTTCTAGAACAAATCATTTCATAGGTTATTGTTTTGGTGGATCCATCAAAGTTAGAATTGGTGGTTGTTTGGGAACCACCCAAGAGTGTGAAAAGTTTACTTGGGTTGGTTGGGTACTATAGGGGGTTTGTACCTGACTTTTCACAAGTAAAAGTACCCCTAACATATTTGGAATGAAATATATTGCCTTTTTTGGATAGAGAAGTTCTAGAATAGTTTTTATAAGTTGAGGGAGATATTGATGATTTCTACCATATTGGTATTTTTAGAGGATGTTTTCGAGTATGTGGTGTTTTGTGATGCATCAAAAACTTTGATTAGTTGTATCCTACTGAAGGGGAAAGTGATGATTTCATATGTTTCATGATATTTGAGACCACATAAGCAGAACTGCATGACCCATGATCTTGAGTTGGTAGTGTTAGTCATTATATTGATGATGTTGAAACACTACCTTATGGTCATGTGGTTTGTCCTCTACTCTTACCACAAGATTCTCAAGTATATCTTCTCTTAGAAGGATCTGAACATGCGATAGAGGTGATGGTTAAAGTTCCTCTATGAATATGACTTTGAGATTTTCTATATGTTTAGTAATGGGAATGCGCTAAAAGATTCTCTTAGCAGGAGATCAAGTTTTCAGATAATGAACAAGGCATCTGAGCAGTTCACCTCATCGCAGATATCCTTTATGGATGGATATGGAGTAGCTTAACTCCAGTCGATGGTAGTCACCCCTATTATATTACAATGAGTTTGGGAGGCATATCTTGTAAATACATACTATGATAAATTATGTGCTCATATGTCCATAGAGCATACCCCTTATTGATATTTTGAATGTGGGGAGCACATCATTTTTTTTCAGATGATGCATAGCAGTAGTAGCGGAATTAGGGGAGGAGGTTTTTAGGGAGTTCCATAAGTCTAATTTGGAGATATATCAAGGTGTGGTGAAGATGTAATAGGACCTATGATGTCAGTTCTGGTGGCTGGGAGTGGAGAAGGGAGTTGCAGATTTTGTCTCTCGATGCCTCATGTTTCAGGAAGTGAATGTCAAGCACCACCTTCCAATAGGTTTTACTCAATCCCTCGGGGTACCAGAATGGAATTGGGATGGGATATCGATGGAATTAATAATTTGTTTACAATGTACATCTAGGGGACACAATACCATTTGGGTGATCTTTGATCATCTCATCAAGTTGGCCCACTTCCTAGCTATTTGGGTGCAGAGTTCAGTAGAGATATTGGGACACCTCTACATGGAGGAGATAGTTCAAATACATGGGGTTCCATCACTGATAGTATCATATTGTGATCCTCTATTTTCATCCCAATTGGGGAAGGGATTACATGAGTCATTTGGGACTCAAGTGCACTTGATCACAATGTTTCACCCCCTGACAGATGACCAGATTGAGTAGACCATTCATGTCTTAGAGCACATGCTATGTGCATGCATCCTAGATTTTGGTTTTAGTTGAAGAATCACCTACCTCTAAAGAATTTTGTCGACAAAAAATTCTAGAATTACACCATTGGTATGGAACCATTTGAGGCATTTTATGGGCAACCCTACAGGTCACAACATTAATGGAAAGACCTAGGAGAGTTGGAACTTATGGGCCCAGAGTTGGTGCATGTGACTACAGAGAAGGTTTGGGTCATCCAGGAGCAGATGAATACTTTGAAGATCCAAAATATGTCATATGTTGATCATATATAGAGGACATTAGAGTTCAATGTTGGAGACCATGTGTTCCTTTAAGTATCTCTTTGTTGTGGGATATAGATAATTTTCTTGGGTGGCATGCTATCTTCAAAGATCATCAGACCTTTCCAAAAACTACACAAATTTGTAGAGGTGGTGTACCGTATAGCTCTACCTCTGTATTCAAAGTGGGTGCATGATGTCTTCCACTTGTCACAACTGAGGAGACATGTACATGATACACCGCACATCATTGTCTTGGGAGAGCTGAACATTGATGGTGGGAGACTTTGTTATAGTACCTAGTGGATCCCAAGGATGGATAAGATAGGATCCTTTAGGTGGGTTTAATTCCATTGGTGCACGTTCAGTGGTAGAATATGAATCCTCAGAATAGGACATAGGAGTGGGAGGCTTAGATTCATGATTAGTGACCTCATTTGTTTGTATATCCTTTTGTTTTGGTTTTCGGAGATGTAATTCCCCAAGGTGGGGAGAATATAACATCATTGAATTTACATGTACTATTTTAATATATTATATGGAATTATTATGAGATTAGGTTCTGAGACAACGTGTGATTCTAATGACTCGTGCTCCTAGAACAGTTTCTTGAATAATATTAAAATATTAAATATACACACATGTAGTTTTACTAAAACTGTTGAATAGCTCATAAAAGGGTGCCTAGAAAAGAAATATATGGGCACCATTAATTTAGAGTATTGACTTTACCAAAGACGAGTCCTGACATCAACTGGTTCATGTTTACTATGGAAATTAATTATTTGGATGTTTAAATAAATTATATAAATTTTGTTTTGTTTTATTTAATTATTACACTATGATGAAATAGAAATTTCCTTTTTAATAAACCTTGTTAGATAATTTAGGGTTATCATTATATCATTGTAATTTCTATTAAAGGAGAAGAAGGTTCCCTCTCCCAAAAATGATAGCAGATCGAGGATTGACAATGACACGACTTCTGTTCTTCATCAAAAAGGGATCAAAAATCCAAGTAGAGTGGTGGTTTCTTTTTGATTTCATCATTCAGGATTTCTATGATGAATGTGGACTAATCCACAACTAGATTAGTCTACAGATTGATCATCTGTTGAGGGAGAGATTTATCTTGGGATAAAGGGATTCAATTTAATCAGTTTTCTATCCCAAATTCACCATATTAGGATCAGTGTCCAAGCATGCTCGTCCAATGATGTTAATGCTTTTCCATTTTAATATCTCCCTATGTTCTTCACCATTGGAACCCTGTGATTCCATGCTTAACATTAATAGGTGGTTCTGAGCACGATAGATCCCTATATTCAAAGAAAAATGTAACAAAAAGCCACAACAGGGTAAATCAGGTCACAAGGAACATGTATCTATGTTCACACCAATGTTCATGCATAAAATTATTACCAGTGGTCTGTGGAAGGACCCATCGATGTGGGTCAAGAGAGGTGTTCCGGTGAGGCATGGTGGCAGTGCCAGTGAGGCGATGTCGTGATGGTTGGGGAGGCATGTGGTTGAAGGAGCGGTGGTGGCTGGAGGCAGCGGGATGTGGTGAGGCTAGTGGTACCAGAGAGGAGTAGTGGGAGGAAGTATAATAGAATGTGGGAGCTAGGGATGTGGAGGAGAAAACTTCATGGGATCCATGACCTAGTGGGGTGTGGCAGACACATCTAGGATACAGAGTTGAAGCAGGCTAGAGCAGCCGGCTGGAGTGGCCAGCAGGCCAAGGCAGGCTGGTTTGACAAGCTGGGTCATCCTAGACAAAGTGGACCAGGCCCAATGGGCCTGGTTGACCCCTCTGCTCTGGTTGGACCCCCACTGGTCAGACTGGGCCATAGTCAATCTAACTTCCGCACAATCATGATAACTGGAAAATGATCAGCCACCACAAAATCTTGAGATGTCACGGTGGGGTCACCCACAAGATATGTTGGGCCAACAATTCAATCATGGCAGTTGAATTCCATGGTCCACCCACATGATCAGTGGCCTTCCCCCTTCTAAAATTTTCAAACCCCAGTAACTTTTAAACAGTGTGACCATTTGATGAACCGTTTATGGTATTAGGACCCTTGTGATGAGACATCCCTTTTGAGATACTCTAAGTGAGTTTGTTTTGTAAGTTTTCATATGACCTAAATTCTTTATGAGTGAGTTATCCCAAAATTAGTGCACTATTAGTGGAATCCTCTATATGGATAAGATATAATATTATGTGACTTAGTGAATGTGAGTGTCTCGGTGAGACTGTGTGTCTTAGTGATATTGAGTTTCTTATCGACACTGGGTGTATTATCGATAATAATTGAATTATCAAGACTATGTGTCTTATCGAGATAGGGTGTCTAATCAAGACTAAGTATCTTATTGAGAAAATTTGTCTTATCGAGACAGGGTGTTTTGTGAATTACATCGGATAATCCTTTTATACATACTATAGACTTATACCTATGTACCCTGACTATGAATTTCATTATGGTATATTCTTTTTGGTATCTTATTTATGGTATATTCTTTATGGTATTCCGTTGATGTTTTGGTGTGTCCTACTGATTATTATTTTACTAACCTATGCATGGAATTTTCACACACATGTTTTGTCTTGTGCAGATGATCAATGTTTTGATAGAGTTTTAAGTGGACCTCTACTATGCGGTTCTTAGCAAGACCAGATAGTCAAGGTTTGCTCATACAACTTCAGAACGTTTTCCTAGTTTCTTTCCCTTCAGCAATGGTTTTCTTTGGATGAGTTTTCGGACTATTCTAATCACTTTTCTAGACTATTTTTATGGGTCTTGTAGTCTAGCCCTATTTACATTCCAGTTTTCTAGTATCACACTCTGTTGTGGGTTTCATAGTGTTATTCATGATTTTTTTACTTAGTGTTTTTACATTTCATAATTTTTTTTTTTAAATGTGTTCATGTTTACAGGTACATAAGATAATGCCTCCCATTTTTGGGACATGCCTACTCCGTGTTAGTCACTACCCCTTAGACTATTGATGGAAGGTTTGGGGTAGTCATGACACAGGCCCCTCTGGGATGGGTCTTGACAATTTGAGGTTACATAAATTTTTTTGGGAATGATTAGGTGGAGATTTTATTTTAAAACCCTATAAAATCTAAAATAGTAGAGGACTACTCAGAATAAAATATGGTCCACATCCTAGTTATTTTCGAGATGAAAGAATTTACCAACATCAATAATGCTTCAATAGAGAAAGATCTTATTTCAATAGAAAATAAATATTTTCTGTATATTTTTTGGTGGTGTGGAATCTATGGGAACATGGATTTTAATTTATTTAATAACATATCCTTAAATGGAAAAAGGTTTGAGAAAAGTGGAAGAAAAAATGAAAGTAGAATAAGAAACATTCCTAATATACAGAAAGATGAAAAAGTGAATTCTCAAGATGATATAAAATTTTCAACAAGAAATCAATTTGAATTTTTGGAATAATATTGTGGGATATGTTATTAGGTTGGCCATTATGCTTAAAGATATATAATTATCATTCCAAATTAAGCTTCTTGTGATAAAAAAGTAAAGAAAGCTGAAAAGAAGAAAGTTGAGGAAATAGATTTTTTGTTGAGATAGTTTTGAAAGAATGTAAAATGAATAAACAATGAATACTATATAGTGATTTTTTATCACATATGATAGGTGATATAAAAATATTAAAACATATTGAATTTTCTTGATGGAGGAGTAGTTACCTTTGGTAATGGTAGTTCCTTAAAAAAGAAGTGAAATCAGAAAAACTGATATTGGGTGCGGTGGCATCTACCGGAGGAGGGTTTGAAGATGAATGTTGATGGGTGATGCCGGCAGGGGATGATGCGAGGGGGAGGGACTATCCGAGACGAGGTGGGGAGTGTGGTGATGGCTTTTTGTGCAAATTTTTGGAATGGATGCTCCCTACATGAAGAGGTGAGAGCAGTGCTAGTGGGACTCTCTCTGTGCATCCAGAGAGGAATCAGTCTATCGTCGGTGGAGACAGATTCCCAGGTTATTCACAATGTGCTCCAATGCAAAGGACTCTACCCCTAGCCTATTATTTACACAATTAGGGAATGCAAAGCCTTAATTTCCAGAAGCACAAAAGTTACTCATACATGGAGAGAGGGAAAAAGTGGTGGATCATTTTGCATCTCTGGCGAGTGACGTCATCTCCATCACCTGTTTTTCTAGTGGTTCTCAATTGAATCCTAAGGTAGTGAACCTGATTCAGGGTGATGCCCTTGGTTTGAATTATTTTCGGCCTCCTTAGATCTGTCTTCTCTGTAAATGGTTTTTTTAATAAAAATTGAAATGATGATGATGATAGGATAAAAATAACATACATAGTGTAAGTAAACTTTTTGATATTGGAATATAAGTTTTTCTTAGAATAGTTTTCTCTATCATCAAATGTTCTAAAGATGGAAAAGTTTTGACAAAAGGAGAAAGAACTAGTGGGAATATCTTTCAGATATAATTCTTTTTACTTGAGTGTTGATGATAAAAAAAATTGTGGCACTAAATACTTGGTGGCCCTCGGCAGAAAAATATTAATAAACATGCTAAATTTGATGGTTTTTGGAATTTTCCATAATTGTAAAGAAAAGATAAAGATATTTTTATTACTTGTTATAATGGAATGATGACTAAAAATGTCAAAAAAAGTGTTTATATTCAATATACTAGACCACATGAACTTATTTCTTATGATTTATATGGTTTAATGATATATCAATTAACAAAAAGATATTTATACTTTTCATTTATTGATGATTTCACTCGGATGATAAAAACCTTGTTTATGAAGCACAAATCAAGGGCTATTGAAATGTTGAAATTCTTTAAAAAAATATCTTGTGAATGAAATGAGGGTTTCAGTAATGAAATTGAGACTATATAATGGTATTGAATTCATAGACAATAATTTTAAAACTTATATAAGAAATCATGGTATCCAAAAATATTATAGTTCTCACTATACTCCACAGCAAAATTAAACAGTAGAAATAAAGAATATAATCTTAGTGAAAATGGGAAGAAGTATATTATTAGAAAACAAATGTTCAAAATTTTATTAGAGAAAAGCAGTTTGTACTATTGTACATGTTCAAAATAGATGCATTTTTAGACTGGAAACCAGAATGACTCCTTATGAAATGTGGTATGACAAAAAATAGAATTGATATACTTTACATTTTTTTAGAAGTCTATCTTTACTAAGAATAAAAAATCTATATTTGGGAATGTTTGATGAGAATGCTAAGGAAATAAATTTTAAGGGTTATTCACCAAATGTAAGAATCCAAAAATGTTAGAACAAGCATTTAAAAAAGTTTGTAGACTCATATGATGTGAAGGTAACTGAAAATTAATGTCTCTTATCAAATTTTTTTGAGAATCATGAGGAGGATAAACTAGACAATTTCAAAAATAGTGATAGTAATTTAAAATATACTCATCAAGATTCAAAATAATTGTGTGATGAGAAAATTTTAGTTGGGAAGAAACTTTGAAATTTCATACCTTACAAAAACATGTTGAATCCGAAAAATATATTTGGAATCCTAAAGATCGATTTTAGACAATAAAAATATTATAATTAGATAACTATAATTCACTTTTCTTAAAAGTTAAACCAGAATCAGTTTCAAAAGCTATTCAATACAAAGAATGGGTGGAGGCTATGAATGAGAAGTTGGGTCAGATTGAGTAGAATGAAACATTTTAACTTGTTTCAAGGAACTAAAATAAAAATGTTATCAGAATCATGTGGGTTAACATAACCAATTTAAATAAACATGGAGAAATTTCAAGAAACAAAGAAACACTTGTTTGAAAAGGCTATGCACAAGTGCAATGTGTGGATTTTGATGAAATAATTTCCCCAACTGCAAGATTGGAAACTATTAAAATATTTTTTTCAATGGTTGAACATCATAATTACAAAATTTATTTGATGTATGTAAAGTAATATTGCTTAAATCGTGATATTGAGGAAAAATTCTACATTCAACAAACATTTTGGTTTCTACTTGATGAGGATGAAAAAAAAGTTTTAAAATTGAATATATATTTGCATGGTCTGAAATAAGATCTATGTGCTTAATATTCTATACTTGAAATTTTTTTGAGAATGTTTAAAAATTAAAAGTAAATATTGGAAGCAACGTTATGGGAAATATACTGACTCTGAAGCTATAATAGTAATTGCTTATGTGGGTGATATTATTTTTTGGGGATAGAGAAGATGTTTCTATAGAAATTATTGATGAAATGAATAATAATATAAAAATGTCAATGTTAGGAGAATTAAATTTCATTATTTTAATAGATGTTAATTAAAAGTAAAATATATATTTTATTATATGTGGAAATGTATGCCAGGGAATTTTTAATGAATATTGGGATGGCATAAGCCATATAAGTTTCAACTCCAATTTTTGTGAGAAAAATGTTGAGTAATTATGAATTCATAATTAATTTGAATGAGAAAGGCATTAAAAATATGATAGTATATATCCTTTATCTTAAAGTATCAAGGCCTATTATTGTTTATACTATTACTTTGTGTTCTTGGTATCAATGTAATTTAAAAGAATCACATTTGATGGTAGAAAAGAGGATTTTGAGATATGTCAAAGGATCAACATCACCTGGGTTGTTATATAAAATAAATAGTGAGATAAATTTTTTAGGGTTATACTAATGTGGATTGGGATAAATATTATAATGATGAAAAATCAACCTCAAGAGGGACATCTTTCTAGTGTGAATGTTGTGTGATTTGGAATAGTAAGAAACAAAGTTCAGTAACTTTGAGAACAAATGAATCTAGATATGTTATAGCTACTCAAACTTGTAGTAAAATGTTACGGATGAATGTTTAGCAAGAATATTTGAATGTTAATTCTTCTAAGGATATATTATGATATCCAAAGTACAATTGATCTTTATAATAATCATTCCCAACATTCTAGATCAACGCAAAATGGTATAAAGATTCAATTTATAAAATATGATATTTCTCTTAGATATGTTTGATCAGAATACGTTTAAATAAACTATCAGATTGATTATATCTATACAAATTAAATGAAAAAAATAAAGGTTTTTGGAATTTAGGTTGTAACATCATGTTCAGCCTCCTCTAATGTCTTCATAAATCTTATATAAAGATCCCCCACTATGGTATTTATTATATTGACAAAGGGAGAGATAAAGAAACAAAACATTACATGGTATGAAGTTTTTACTTATCTTTATTTTATGAAATTGAAGGTATGTTTATCATAAAATGTGAGAGAGAAAAAGAAATGAGATTGAAAAAAGAAAAGTGATAGAGGAAAAGATAAAAGTTATGGGGAGTTTTTCTTTACATGGACATAAAATGTTCTTTCCACCGAGGGATAGAATAAATTCAAAAAAATTACTTTATATAGTAGTACGGTTCTAGGACATTCTGTTTTAATAACAGTTATGATTAGATATAAGTAGAAAACTTGAGTTGTTAAAAAAATCTGAGAGTTAGAAAAGTAGTCAGTGAGGGTTGTCAACAAATCCAATGGGTGGATTGAAGAACCTATGTGGTGAATTGTTTTCAACAAAGTTTTATATTTATTGAAAACTAAACTCTATGTATAAGAATGTATTTATTATTCCAGAATCTGAACCATATACATCAAAATAATGTTTCATCAGACTCATAGTTTTTTGTAGAGTTGAAAGTATATAAAAGTTCAAATCTAAAGATAAAGGTGGAGAAGAGTTTTTTAAAAAAATATATTGTTTTTATGGACTCAAATAATTATAATAAGAACCAAAAAAACTCAAAGAAACATATTTTGTTCTATCTGTAGGATATTGAATATCATTGTATTTATCTACACTAGATTCAGATAATTGGATGAAAAATAATTGGATGCATAAATTATTGTTTTATGGATGTTTTCATTGATCATAATTAGAGAAAGAATGAAGATGATCAGTGAAAAAATAGTTTTTTCTAATGTGTTTTGAATTAAGTTTTTGAATTCGGGAGTTAGAGTTTTTTCAAACTTTAAAAATAAAATCAGACAATGCTTTGTTGATCAATATTTTCTCAAAAATCATGAATACATTCATGATAAATTATTTTGACGAAATAGAGGATAGGTTTGAAGAAATTAAAAAATTTGGAGTGAATAATTCCATCATAATGAGAAATTATATCGTAATGAGGATTTCATTGTAATTATGATTCCATAATTATGAATAAATCTATAGAGGGTATAATGTTTCTGAAGATCATATCCAGAAGTCATAATGTTTCATATAGATGATGTTCGAAGAATTCAAAATTTCAAATATGGAGATTCCATCATGATGAGATTTTCCTTAGATTAGGAATTTACATTGTAATGGGAATTCCATTCTAATGATCTCAAGAAGAATACATAATTTAGATTCAATGAGAAGGATAAAGAATTCATATTCACTATTACAGATATAGAATTCAGATTCACAAATAATGATACAGTATTTTGATTCACTGAGAATGAAACAAAAATTGAATTTATAGAGAAATAAATAGAAATATTATTGAGATGATTATAAAGAAGACTCAAAAATATAATTCAAGATGTTGAATTAAGAGGGGAAGAGTTCAAATTCGAATTACAATTTTTCATAAATCTTATATATATATATAAGGAGGTTTGAAGAAGTAAAATTTTAAGTTTAAATGCAAGATATTTTAATAGATTTTGAAATTTGAGAAAGAAGGGAATATTTTTATGTTTCCCACTTTTTATTTCATATTTGCCTATAAATACTTGCTCTGATCATTTTTTCATTTGTAAAAATAACATAAGTGGAAAAAGATGATTTTTGAATAATTTAACTCAGATTCATCTCTATCCATAGATCACATGATTAAGATTATTCAATTGAATGAATGTTTACCGGATTGAGAAAGATCATACTGTGAAGATAATATTTAGTCAATTGGATTGAGTCAATCAGAATGATGTATATCGTATTGAGCATTTGATCATATTTTGAGTTCTTTATATTGAGAATGGTTTCATTTTATTGAGTCCATTGCATTGAGATAATCAGATTTTGACTCATTATATTGAGATAATCAGATCTAGACTCATTGGATTGAGAAAATCGGATCAAGACCCTACATATTAAAAATATCATATCCAGTCAAATTGGAATAAGGATTCAGATTGTGTAATTGTGGAGTACTTTCAACAAGGAATTTATTATTATTTTTATCTAAGTTTTATTATATAAAAAAATTAAACTGATGAGAGTTAGTATAATATTTTTTATCATGATATAGAAGGTTTCTTATGGGATTTGGCACAAGTAGTCTTCACTTATTTATAATTTTAGATTTATATAAACCCATGTGAGTGGCAATGACAAGGATGTGGGTTCTCACACTAAGGATTAACCTTGTAAATCTTTTGTTCTTTACTGGTTTCTTAATTTTTCATTTAGTAGTTTTTAGTAAAATTTTATGACTAAATAAATATTAACAGGTTTCATGGGTTAAGTTTATAAAAGTTTTGATACCAATAATAATTGAACAACTAAATCAAACCCTCCTTTATCAGTTTTTATTCTATCCTTTGGAAAATCAAACATACTCCACCCATCCTCTATGGAGAATGTTCAGCTATTTTTGAGTGAAAATATTGTTGACTCAATAAGGTTTTCCTTAGGACTTTTCCATTGATTCTTGTTTTGAAAATCACAAACACTTTATCTTCAATAAAATCTGATGTTACCATATATTTTACTTCTATATAGAAAATTTCCTTACCCAAGGAAATCTACCATTTCCAAGATTTCGTTGCTCAAATCATAATTTTTCTTGAATAATAAAAATTGGATTCATATCTAAAAACTCAGAATCTTATAATACATAGACATGAAGCATTCTGTTTTAGGATTTGTATTCCTATTACGATCTTTTATGAAGTTCTACTATGAATTCCCTGTCCCAAATTTTTATAAAGTTCAACTCTGAATCCTGATTACGAACTTGTATAAAGTTCTAACTACGAATTATAATGATGAATTCTAATTACGAATTCTCATTTTGAATTCTTATGATGAATTCTGATTATGAATTCTCATTACAAATTCTAATGATGAATTCGGATTACGAATTCTCATTATGAATTCTAATGATGAATTATGATTATGAATTCTCATTATGAATTATTATGATAAATTCTGATTACGAATTCTCATTACGAATTATCATGATGAATTCTGATTATAAATTCTCATTACGAATTCTGATGATGAATTCTGATTATGAATTCTCATTACGAATTCCTACAAAATAGAATCCTAATATCTTAGTACTATAGAATCCGAATTCATTTTTTCCTACACTCAGAACTTTATCTTTATCCACTCTGAACTTTCATATTCTCCATTCCAAATATCAGTTTTGATTATTCTCACACTTGTTTAATTACAAAACGATGTCGTGGTTTTAGTTATCAATTAACTGTTGTTTGAGTGAAAGGTGTACAGGTTCCTCTGAAATTCAAGGAAGAATATGGTCGTTGGAGGAGGGATCCAACTGTTGGAGCTTTGCCTATAAATAGGAGCTCATTTGAAAAGAAGACACAACTTGAAAACAGAACTTTGACAACTGTGCCTACATTTTATTGAAGTGATTTCTAGAGAGAGATACTTTTATCAACTCTCAAGCTTCGTGAAAAAAGTGTGAATGGCTTGTTCAAACTTTTCCTTGTGCATACTTTCTTCGTGCGAATCTGATTGTTGTTTTGTACAATCGAGGGCTTCCGAGGATAGGAAGACAGGGGTTCCAACACCTTAATGTTGAGGGCTTCCTTGTTGAGGAAGACAGAGGTGTCAACTACCTGTTAGTTGAGGGATTATGGGGATAGAAAGACAGACTCCAATCTTCGTATCAAGGTCTTACCCTGGTGTCTGTAAGACAGGCATTCTTGAAAGTATAAATCATGGGACCTTTAACTAAGGTTGTTGGATACCCTCCACTTTGGGATAAAATAGTTTATACTTGTTTCCAGTAGTTGTAACACTCTGTTTTTCCACTACATTTGTATTGTTAAGGAAAGTATAACTATATTGTACTTCCTTACTCTTGTACTCGGATATAGTTAGATTCTATATGCTTTAAGGTAGAATCTTCACCTTTGTAAACTTTAGTTAAGTTCCACTTCCAGAATCACTTTTCCGGAATTTAGCAAGTGATTAGAACTTATAGAGTTCTTTTGAATTATCTTTTTTAACCTTGTTAAACATAACCATCATTAAAAGTTCAAAAGGAATTTTTAAAAGGTACAATTCACCACCCCCCATATTGTATCTATCTGAGAATCTCATTCTTATTTAGATCCTACATTTGGTATTATAGAGTATATCATACTTAGACATATCATCCTAACAATTGGTATCAAAGGATTTGGTTCAATCTGAATTAATCTCATGATTAGATTTAGAAGAGAATTCTCGGAATTAAATCTTCGGATTCACACTTCTGGATTCATATTTTTTTTCGGAATATGTTTTTCGGACTCATATAGTTTGGATTCACTTTTTCGTAGAGAAACTTTTACTCTATATTTTCTATCTTAGAATATTTTCCTTGTTTATAAACTTTTTCTACTAAAAAGTTTTTGTGGAAAGACTTTTATTAAAAAAAATTGCATGAATCAATGTTGGTTCCATAGATAATCTCAATCCAACCAGACCACTTATCTTAGATGGTAATGATTAAGAATATTGGAGAGGTCGCATATAGACTTTAATTATCAACACGGGGGTTGAAAATTTTGTTATGCTTATCAGTGGATACAAAGTTCCTGATAAAGAATTAGGTGCCTTTACAAATCAAGAAAAGCATGAATATCAACTTAATTATAAGGTACGCAATACTTTACCTTGTTCAATGACTAGAAAAATATATAGCCAAATTTTATCTTGTGAAGAAAAAAATTCTATATAGAAGAAACTAGAAGTTACTCACGTTGGAACTTCCAACATAATTGAGACCAGAAGAGCTATGATTAGAGCTAAATATCATGGTTTTATTTTTCCTTATGGTGAACCCATATGCAATGTGCAATAGAGATTCATGACTATTGTGAATATTTTTCAATCAATGGGTGAAAAAGGGTTAGATGATGAAGCCCTTGTTGACAATATCATCAACACCATGCCAAATGAGTGGGAATCTAAAATGAATTCAATTTATGAGAATAGAAAGGTTACTCAGATTACCCTTGAAGAGCTGTTTGGAACTCTTCTTCAGTATGAGACTAGAATGAAGAGAGATGATGATATTATGAAGAAGAATAATGGAAATGGTAGTGTAGCTTTTACTACTACTTCCAATCATATTAAATCCAAGACTCCTGAGAGAGTTACTAGATCTAGATCTAAGAAATTTGTTATTCATTCCGAATCTATTGGAAGTGAGTCCTCGGAAAATGAATTAGAAAATCTTGCTCGAAGGATGAACAAGATAGCTAGAAAGAGTAACTTTCAATCCAGATACAAGAATAAGGAAAGGAAAGACAAGAAAGATTCTGAAGTTACATTCTATGAATATAAGAGATCTAGACACATAAGACCTGATTTCCCTATGCTCAAAATAAAATAAAGAAAGGAAAGCCATTATGAGAAAAACAGAATGATGTATTACAAGTCTAAAGCTAAGAAAGTGTTGAAAGCCAATGACACATGGAGTTCCAGTGGTGGAGATTCTTCAGATGTATCTTCATATTATGAATCCTCTGGACAGAGGAATCTTTGTCTTTTATCTAGGCTACCTATTGATAATCATTTCCTGATAGATAAGGTACAAAATGTTGAATCAATGACCAATGTTTATTTAGATGAAAGTAATAGTAAATATTATAACTCTTCGGATGAATAATGTTCTTCTGATGAAGATAATACTTTACCCACCTATGAAGAAGTTTCTAGGTTTTACAAACTCCTTGAGAATGAGAATTCAAAAGTCATGAAAAAACATGATAAGGAAAATTCTAGGAATACAATTATTACTAAAGAAATATCATATCTTTCTAAAGATCTTGATAAGAAAAATGCTGATTTTGAATGTCTTTCAAAAAATCTTGAGGAAGTAAGTTCTGAGAAGAATAATCTTTCTAAAGATCTAGAAAACATAATTTCCAAGAAAAATGTTTTCGAGCCTAGTTCTAGTTCAAATGTTTTTGAAGAAAAAAACTTAGTTATAAAACTCAAATCTGAAATATTCTCCTTGAGGAAGTGTTTGTAAAACATTACCCTAGGTAAAGAAAATTTTGATAAAATGTATTCACAAATCCGACCTCGAAGGAATACTTCTGGTTTTGGTTATACTGGTTCTAAACCAACTTGTAGTAACAATTAGTTTGTTCCTCAAAGTGCCCCATTCTGCACTAAGTGTCAATGTGATGGTCACTGGGCAAATAATTGTTCTCTAAACAAAACTCAATCTTTAGGATTTCATAAATCTTATTTTTCAAAGAAGATGTGTGTTCCCAAAATTTTACTTTCTGGGATTTCTGGATCCAAGAAAGTCTGGATTTTGAAAACCTAACCTTTTCTTATTTTTTGGAAAATAGGAAAAGTGCCAACAGAAATACATGGAACATGGATAGTGTATGTTCCTGGCATATGACTAGTAACAAAAACTATTTTGAAAAGATTATCAAGACGAAAGGAGGAAAAGTAACTTTCAGAGATAATGCTTAGGGAGAAATTATTGGTATAGGTAACATCGTTCTTCTTAGAATTACTTTGATTTCAAATGTTCTATTTATTAAGGGTGTCAAGCACAACCTTGTCAGCATAAGACAATTATGTGATGAAGTTTACCTTATGAATTTTAGGAATGATAAGTTCTTAGTACACAATTCCGAGGAAGAGTTTATTCTTTCTGCCCATAGGCAAGAGAGTGTTTAAACACTAAACTTAGAAGACCTTAGGATCCATGACTTCCCTTGACTTAGTTCAATGGAAGATCATTCTTGGTTATGGCATAGAAGGCTAGGACCCTGTAAGCTTAGGAACATATGCAAACATTCTAAGAAGAGACTCGTTAAGGATCTACCGGAGCTTAGATTTGATTATTCAAAAGTCTGTAAACCTTGTCAATATGGAAAGCAACACAAATCAAATTTTAAATCCATTGGTGATGTCTCAACCACTGATGCATTACAGATAGTGCATATGGATCTTTTTGTACCTACACAAACTGGAAGCATTGGAGGAAAATATTATGTATTTGTTTTGGTTGATGATTACACTAGATTTACGTGGGTCTATTTTCTAGAAATGAAGTTTGATGATTTTTCTTATTTAAAAATATTTAGAGCCCAAGTTAAAAATCTGAAAAACATTCCATTGAAAACTATTCATAGTGATCATGGAGGAGAATTTCAAAATTCTGATTTTGAAACTTTTTGTAGTAGAAAAGGAATTACTCGTAACTTTTTAGCACCCAGAACACCTCAATAGAATGGTGTTTTTGAAAGAAGAAATAGAATTATTCAAGAGATAACTAGAACCATGTCGAGTGAGTATTCTGTTTCCAAACATTTTTGGGCTGAAGCTGTAAGTACTGATTGTTATACTATAAATCGAGTTTTTATTAGACCTTTTCTTAATAAAACCCCTTTTGAGTTATGAAATGGTAGAAAACCTAGACTTTCCTACTTTAAGGTTTTTGGTTGCAAGGTCTTCATTCTGAATACTAAATATAATCTTCATAAATTCGCACCAAAATATAATGAAGGAGTTTTCTTAGGCTACTCCACAACTTCTAAGGCATATAGAGTTTTCAATAAAAAACACTTGTACTATTGAAGAGACAGTACATGTTAAATTTGATGAAACTAATCATTTTGTTTTTAAACAACACCAACCTACATCCTCGAATGTGTTTTAAAAAACTGATTATCAACCTATAGTAGAACATCCTTCTGATAAGGAAAATGTTCAAGAAGATACTCCTGAAACATTTACCCTAGAATATTTCCTACCCTATGTTGATGAACAGGTTTTACAAAACCCAAATTAGTGGTTTCTAAAGAATCATCCTAGTGATATTGTCACTGGTGATTTCAATCAACCCGTAAAGACTAGAAGTTCCTTAAGAAATGAAGTAGATCATCTAGAATTCCTTTCCCAATTGGAACCAAAAAGCACTGATGAAGTTTTAAGTGATGATAATGGGATTAAATCCATGCAAGATAAACTAAATGAATTCGAAAGGAATAAATTCTGGACCTTGGTTGAATTAACTAAGGAAACTTCTGTAATTGGAGTAAAATGGGTCTTCAGAAATAAGTGTGATTAAAATGGAATCATAGTAAGAAATAAAGCTAGATTATTTGATAAAGGCTATAATCAAAAAGAATTAATAGACTATGAAGAAACCTATTCTCCAGTATCTAGACTTGAATCTATTCGTATTCTACTTGCCTTTGGAGCATTCTTCAATTTCAAAATTTTTCAAATGGATGTGAAATATTCCTTCCTTAAGGGTTATGTTAAAGAAGAAGTTTTTTTTTGAACAACCTCCTGGCTTTGAAGATAAAAAACATCCTGATCATGTTTTTAGACTTACCAAAGATTTTTATGGCCTTAAACAAGCCCCTCGATCTTGGTATGATAAACTCATAGGATTTTTGCTTCAAAATAACTATGTTAAGAGAAATGCATATCGAACCATTTTTATAAATAAAGATAAGAAAAATGTTTTGATTGTTCAAATCTATGTTGATGACATTATATTTGGTTCAACTCATCAATATTTAACTGATTCCTTTGTAGATCTAATGAAATATGAGTTTGAACTGAGTATGATGGCTGAGTTAACATTTTTCCTTGGTTTTCAAATTTCCCAAAAACCAGAAGGAATCTACATATCCCAACATAAGTATATTAAAATATTCTTAAAAAGTATGGATATAAAAACACTAAGAGTATAAGTGCTCCCATCGATACCTCAGACACACTTGATCTTGATGAAGCTGGGAAACCAGTAGATCAAACATCTTTTAGAGGTATGATAGGAAGTCTAATTTACTTGATAGCTAGTTGTCCAGACTTAATTTTTTTAGTATGCTTATGTGGAAGATATCAATCCAATACTAAGGAATCTCATTTAAAGGCAGTGAAAATGATTTTTCGCTACTTAAAGGGAACCATGGATTTAGGACTATTATACACTTCTAGAAATAATTTTTCTTTAAAGAGTTTTTCAGATGCTGACTGCGGTGGATGTAGAATGGATAGAAAAATTACATCCGTAACATGTCATTTCTTAGGATATTCATTAGTTTCTTGGTCCCGCAAGAAGAAACACTCAGTAGCACTTTCCACTGTTGAAGATGAATATGTAGCAGCTGGAAGTCGTTGTGCTAAAGTGTTGTGGATGCAACACACACTCACAGACTATGGCTTTAGTTTTACAAAAACTCAAACCTTGTGTGATAACATAAGTGCCATCTCCCATATCAAAAACCCTTCACATCACTATAATGCAAACCACATAGATATTAGGCATCACATTATTAGGGATCACACACACAAAAAAATATCATTCTACAATTCATCGGAATGCAAGATCAACTTGCTGAAATCTTTAAAAAATCATTACCATCTGATAGATTTGAATACATTAAACAGAATTTAGGAATGATAATTGTGAGGTAATCTTCTTCAATTAACTTCATGTTGAACCAATCTCCTTACAATAATAAACTCCTTTTCATAGAGGGAGTAAATCTGTTATTGAAGTTTTTCAAAATTTTCGTAATAAAATTTTCGTAGTTAGTTTTTCAAAATTTTAGTAATAAATTTTCTTTAGTTGGTTTTTGAAATTTTCGTAATGAAATTTTTTGTAATGGAAGTTTACTTAAAAAAAGAATTTGTAATATAAATTTTTGTACTGGAAATTTTAGTACTGAAAATTTTCGTAATGGGAATTTTTGTAATGGAAATTTTCATAATAGAAAATTTCATACTGGAAATTTTAGTACTGGAAATTTTCATAATGGACATTTTCATAAAGTAAATTTTCGTAATGGGAATTTTTGTACACATAATTTTCGTAATCGAGTTTTGGTACTCAAACTTTTTGCAATAAAACTTTTAGATCTTCAGTTTTTCATAGTAAGTTTTTCATAGTGAGTTTTTGTAGTCAAATTTTCTTCAAGAAGAATATCACATATTACGAATAAACATCCTAGCCAATATGAAAGTATGATTTCATTACTAATGTTTTTGTAATCATTTTTACTTTCTGGTATTTTATTTTAATTTTTTGGATTCGTTTCCTCTTAAATCCGAATGTTTTTCTTAAAACAACAAAATATTAGATTCAAAATTTCCTTGAAGGCATGTTTTCAACCATCAGATCAAGATCAGAGAGTTTCCCAACCATTAGACTGGTTTTGGAAGATAAAAGGTCACTTTTATTGCCTATATAAATGAACCCCAAAGGGTTGTCCCACATCGGTTTTCAAATCTTTTTCGTCTTGAAGCTCTGCCTAAGTTCATAATCCCGTTTTGAATCTCTCAAAGTTCCTCAGTCTAAATGTCTGCAGATGCCCCTTCTTAGGATCTGTCTTCAGTCAAGACGATCTCAGAGTAGCATATATATAGGGAGATGTTGGTACACCCAAACTTCTTCAATAATTATGATTCTCTAATTTCCAATAACATCAAGCTCAATGGATGGGAAGATTTAGCCATTTATAAAACTCAAGCTCAAGATGTGGTGTATCTGGACTTTCTCATAGAGTTTTATGAGTCAACTAGTGTTTTCAAGGAAGATGGAAGGGATATGTTCTCCTTAAAAATCTATTGGAAGACGTATGCTTTATCTTATACCAAGGCGGCTATCTTGGTTGGAATACCCTATAGAGAGGCAGAATTTTTCTCTCATAATTTTCAAGAGGTTTAGGGCAGTTTTGTTAAGGTAAAGGATATGGAGTGCTGTGGTCTTTCTCATATCAACACTGCAAAAAAGATCGCCCATATTTCAACCAATAATCGGATTCTACAGCTTTGGGTACAAGGTTTATCGTACTAAGGAACTGTGATGAGGATATCCTTAAGAAGAGCGACATGTATGTTCTAGATTTTTTAGTAAATATAAGGAAGGTGAAATCTCATGAGACATATCCTCATTACGATTCAGAACATCAATAATGGTAATCTTAGAGATCAGATCATTATGTATCTGGAATTGCTTTCAAAGTTGATAGTACGGTGTCTTGAGTCCATCAAGATCTCATGTAGCTCCAAGACGAGAAATTTCAAGGTGATGCTGATTAGTGATGACACCTTAAATAGGATGAAATTCGGCTTTTCCAAAGGGATAGAATAATTTTATGACTTTCTAGAGGAGGAGGCAGAACCCATTCCACAAAATGTGGAAAAGGCTGAACCCTCAAAGAAGTCCGGTAAGAAAAGGATGTTGAAGGAAGTGCAAGCTGAAGATAAAACCCCAAAATTGAAGGAAGCCCAATCCACATCTCCTAACCCAAAAAGCAAAAAATCCTACCCTGATGAGGTGGTAGAAAAGTGGAGAGAGGACAAATAGAATAGAAAATCAAGGGATCTACAGTTTGGCTTAGATCCTGCTGAAGCTAATGCCTTAAAAGAAAAATCTACTGATGAGCTTGAGAAATAGGCTAAAGAGAAGAAACTGAAGAATAAAATTTATGAGGTAGAGATTGTTCAATCTCTTTTGAAGGAAACAGAAATTACTTCTGAGAACATCCCAGTGTCGAAATCATTCCTTGTGGATCAACTGCCCAAGACTCCAGGAAAGAGGTTTATGTCACCAGAAAAGCAATAAGAGATAACTTTGGAGGAGACAAAAGCTGAATAAGAAGTGAAAAAAAGCTGAGATGAGTGGTAGCTCTGATGATTTAATTAAGTATGTTGAAGAATATAAAGATAAGGTAACCCCATATGAAAAGTTTTCAATCCGGAATTCTCAATTCGGATCCTCAAAAATTGATACTCCGGGAGTTGATGAGAACAGAGAAGAAGAAGAAGTGAACATGCTATTTGAAGAAGAAATTCATAATCATGACTTTATCCAACTTGAGGATGTTGAAGCTAGAGCTGGAAAAGAGAAAGTGGATGAAGAGAAGATTTTTCAACTCTCCGGTGGTGAGCATGAATCACCAGATGAGGAATACATACCAAAAATCAGCAAGGGTAAGAAAGTACTTGTTGACACCCCAAAAAAAGATATTATCAGAAGGAAAGAAGCTGGAAGAACTTCTAATAGGAAGTTGATAGAGATAGGGGAAGAACCATCTCGAAGCAGAATGTCCGATTCGGAGTCATCTGCCTTAGGGCATGATTTTTTTGTTCAATCTCTGAAAAAGTTAGTGGATACCATTCCGATCTTTCCAGTAATTGAGTCTAGATTCCAGATGCTTCATCAGAGTATGAATCAAAAATCAGACTTCGTATCGATGGTAATAGACAGATGTGTGAAGATTTAGGCAGATTTCAGAAACTTCAGGATCAATTATGAAGCTCACCGAAGTTCCTACAAGAAAATGACCAAATGGTCCAAGAATATTGTTGAAGATATGGAAGAGCTTGATCAGTTCCAAGAAGATGTTAAGAAGGCCTTTGGTACAGAATATGCGAAGATCAAAAATCTTTCAGACGGTTTTCAGGAGAAGCTAAATCGTGAACAATGTTCTCGGATTCAGGATGTAAAATATCTGAATGGGAAGTTGAGTTATATTGTTCAAAGCCTGAAAACAGATAAGGATCTCCAGAGTGAGATTCAACAAAAGCTTTTGAAGCAAGGTGAATTGCTAAAGGCTCAGGAAGAGGCCATGAAGGCTCAGGAAGAGGCCCTGAAGGCTCAAGAGGACATGATCATAGCCTTAGAAAAGTAAGATGAGGAAGACTATAAAGAGATGAAGAAGATGAAGACCATTGTCAAAATGCTAATGCCCAAGTAAAAAGAATCAAAATAGACCACTCTGATCTTTTGTTGATTTTTCCCCTTGTACTAATTCTTTCAATCGTAATGGAATTATAGTTGTTTGTTTGGATGTCTACACTAATATTTCAGGTACTATATTATTTTTCCATTCCCTCAAACTCTTTTTGAAAATCACAAAGGGGGAGAAGGAAAAATAATTATAAAAGGTAGAAGAAAAAATTTCTAAGTGAAGAAGAACTATCCCTAAGTAATGGGGAGTTTATCCAAATGGGAGTTTCTCATTACGAAGATTTCCATATACAAATGAAAATCCTCCTTTCGGAAATCTAGAATACGATATAAGAGTTCCAAATCCTAAGGGGGAGTTAGTCATATTCACCATTGTCCATAAACAAAGGGAGATAAGCTTTAATTTCAAAGTCTAGAAATTAACTCTAAGTTCATACATTCTTTATCGTAAGGATGTTTGTGCTTTCCAAAAAGGGGGAGACTGTTGAGTCAATAAGGTTTTCCTTATGACTTTTCCATTCCTTCCTATTTTAAAAATCACAAACACCTTATCTTAAATCAAATATGATTTTACCCTATATTTTACCTCTATAAGGAAAATTTATTTACCCAAGGAAATCTACCATTTCCTAGATTTCATTGCTCAAATCATAATTTTTCATAAGTAAAAAAATTAGATTCATATCTAAAAACTCAGAATAGTATAATACATAGACATGATGCATTATGTTTTAGGATCCGAATTCCTGTTACGAATTTTTATGAAATTTTACTTTGAATTCCCTGTTATGAATTTTTATGATGTTCAACTCTGAATTCTAATTAAGAAATTGTATAAAGTTATAACTACAAATTCTAATGATGAATTCTGATTACGAATTCTCATTATGAATTCTGATGATGAATTCTGATTATGAATTCTCATTACGAATTATAATGATGAATTCTTATTATGAATTCTCATTACAAATTCTAATGACGAATTCTGATTACGAATTCTCATTACGAATTCTGATGATGAATTCTGATTACGAATTCTCATTGTGAATTCTGATGATGAATTCTGATTAAAAATTCTCATTACGAATTCTCATTACGAATTCCTACAAAACAGAATCCGAATATCTTAGTACTACAAACTCTGAATTCCTTTTTTCCTACACTCCGAACATTAACTTTCTCCACTCCAAACTTTCATTTTCTCCATTCCGAATATCAGTTTTTTATTATGATCACACTTGTTCAATTACAAAACGATATCGTTCTTTTAGTTATCAATTAACCATTGTTTGAGTGACACGTGTATAGGTCCCTCTGAAATTCAAGGAAGAATATGACCGTTGGAGGAGGGAGCCGACCGTTGTAGCTTTGCCTATAAATAGGAACTCATTTGAAAAGAAGACACAACATGAAAACAAAACTTTTAAAACTATTCCTACATGATGTTGATGTGATTTCTAGAGATAGAGACTCTTATCAACTCTCAAGCTTCGTGTAGAAAGTTTGAAAGGCTTGTTAATACTTTTCCTTGTGCAGACTTGCTTTGTGCAACTCTGATTGTTGTTGTGTACAATCAAGGGCTTCTGTGGATAGGAAGATAGATGTTACAACACCTTGAAGTTGAGGGCTTCCTTGATAAGGAAAATAGAGGCCCCAACTACCTGATAGTTAAGGGCTTGCGGGGATAATAAGACAAACTCCAATCTTCGTATCGAGGGCTTACCCTGGTGTGGGTAAGACAGACTTTCTTGAAAGTATAAATAAAGGGACCTTTATCCAAGGTTGTTGGACACCCTCCTCTTTGGGATAAATAAGTTTATAATTGTTACCAGTATTTTTACTACTCTGTTTTTTCGCTGCATTTGTATTGTTAAGGAAAGTATAACTATCTTGTACTTCCTTACTCTTGTACTCTGATATAGTTAGATTCTATACGCTTTAAGGTAGAATCTTTATCTTTTTAAACTTTAGTTAAGTTCCACTTCTGGAATCACTTTTCCAGAATTTAGCAAGTGATTAGAACTTATAATGTTCTTGTGAATTATCTTGTTTAACCTTGTTAAAAATATCCATCTTTAAAAGTTTCAAAGGAATTTTTAAAAGGTACAATTCACCTCCTCCCCTCTTGTATCTATCTGAGAAACTCATTCTTATTTCGATCCTATATTTGGTATTATAGAGTATATCATACTCAGACATACCATCCTAACAAATATACTTTAATATTTTGTGATCAGTATATATGTCACATATTCCTCCATAGAGATAATGTACCCATGTTTCTTATGAAGTAATTATTACAGCAAATTCTAAATCAGTAGTTGGATAATTTTTATCATATACAATAAATTGGTGTGATGTATACGTTATCGAAATATCATTTTTCATGTGAACACATCCCAACATTGTCTTTGATAAACCACTATATATCCAACCCTTTCTCCACTATAGTGTACCTTGAGCATAGGTACACTGACCAAACTTATTTTCAAGTTCTTGAAATTCTCTTCGATTTCTATCATCCAAATGAACTTAACTCTTATCCATTACTACATAGTGAGTATATTAGATAATCATTGAAAATATTTTACAAAACATCAATAATAAATATCCAACGCTAGATAACTATAGATTTCAGTCACTGTGGTTAGTTTAGGTAATTCCTGAATAGGTTATATATTTGATGGATCTATTTATATACCCTCACTTGAGATTATATTACCCAAAAATGAATCATTCTAAATCTATAATTCACACTTTGTAAATTTGGCATAAATACTCTCCATCATATGGGTGTTCATTAAAATCCTCTATTTATATTCATGTTCTTAATAATTTCATTAATATACAGGAATATCATATATAACAACTTCCACAAAATTATCAAGATGTTCTCTAAAGACTCTATTTGTTAAATCCATGTTGATAGAAGCTGAATTAGTTAGATCGAAAGGGATAACTTTAAATTCATAGTTTTATAACGTTGTATAGAATTCTTGTCTTTGGTATGTAGTCCTTCTTGACTCTCAATTGATGTTATCCAAAATAAATTCCAATCATGGAAAATTATTGATCTCCTTATATTTGATCAATTAAGTCATCAATATGGGGAATGAGATACTTTTTCTTGACTATGAACTTGTAAAGTTCTCGATAATTAATGAAGAGTCTCATTGATCTCTCTTTCTTCTTAATATATAGAATAAGTGTTCCCCATGGTGATTCTCTAAGGAATATTAAGCTGTTATCAAGAGTATCTTGGAGTTTCATATTCAGTTCATGTATCTCAAATGGTTTCATCCTATAAATATTCTTTAAAATAGGCATAAAACCAGGCAAGTGTTTTATTTAAAAATAAACTCCATTATTTAGTGTAATACCTCTAAATTATTCAGGAAATACATCAAAAAACGTCTATAAAATAGGTTTACCCTCAATTGGGCTTCTCCATAACAATTCTAGATAGATAAATTTCATTTATAAAAATTATGTCCCAAAATATTGAATCAATCTCTATTCAATGTTCATATTTATCCTTTAATTGATATGTCATTATGTGCTAATTGGGAATATAAATACGACTTCTCGTCAATTGAAATTATTATAAGACCCATATAAATAAATCCAATCTATCACAAGAGTCACATAAAATTCAACTAAAAGGGTAATTATAATATTTTTGGGAATCACTTCCCTAAAAACATCAATTAGAGAAGAATGATAGACATACGATGTAACCATTAAGCCAATATGTGTTTTCACAACAAACTCAACATATAATTGTTCGGGTGATAGGGTGATACCATTATAAAATTCATTAGAAATAAAATATTTTGTGGATCCATAATCAAATAAAACATTATTTATTCATACACTAATTTGAATAATTCCCATATTCCTTTCATTTATAGCCTTAGAGTATGGGTGGTGAATTCTCTAGAGCCTTATCTCCTTTCAAATCATTTACTTTATTGTTTCTATCACCTAAGAATTAATCTTCTTAGTGACCTTCCCTTACACTCTTGAAATAGTTAGCTATCCCTATAAGACAATTTCACTCATGTTTCCTTCCTCACTTCAAGGAAAAAGGGAATATTATCTTCTTTTCTACCTAGTTTTTAGAATTTTCTTTGAATTCAATTTTTCTTTTCTTATCAAAAACATAAGTTTTATCAGTAAATTTTATTTCCATATCAACTTTGAGAACAAATATAATAATTTATTTATAGGTACTGAAGTATGTTATAGATAATTCCCTTTGGAAATTAAGTTCTATGCCACCAAAGAATTGATCAATTTTATCTTAATTACTAATAAATAAACATGAGTCATACCAGAAAATCCTGGTAAAATTTTTCTCAAATGTACTAATAGATTCATCTAGATTTTTCTTCATCATAATAAAATAATTCCCTATATTTTTACATATAATATGAGGAATGTACTTATTGAAGATTATACCCTTAATCTCATCCCATTTCATTGATTAATTTTATTTTTATTGTCTCTTGTTCATAATAAGATTACAGTATTCATATCATTATCCATCCAGAAGATAGATATGTTTGAAAAATATTTCATGTTCATAGTATTGAAGAATAGAAAATATTTTCTCAATGTTGTTAATCCATTACTTAGTATCTAGTAGATTATAATATCCACTGAAAGAATGTGTATGTTGCCTCATGAAGGAATCATTATATTATTGATCACGCCATATATTATTGGGAAGTAAAATATGATTCATTTATTATGTGAATATATAAAAAATATTTTTCATTATATATCCCATTACATTGAGTTGATCAATAAGACAATTGTTTCATTTCCCATCACATTCACTATTAACAAAATTCCTTCAAGTTCCAACCATTAACTAAAACCAAAAATAATAGTGTGACCTAGCATAACCATACAGGGAAAACCACAAAATAAATGGAAATTTATTATCAAATTTCAATTTATGAAACCTTATGTTTAACTTATTTTAATCGTTTTCTTAACCAAAACACTATGATTTTAACCTAGACCTACCATTAGGGTTATTACTAAGGTTTTCTCATCCTAGTTTCCAATGGTTTTCTAAACATTTCTCAAATACCAACTATAATAACCCATTATCTTTATATATGGATATTATGTATAAAAAGATTAATATTCCTTTTAAAACATAACACAACCATGTCTGAATCATATAGGTATTGATCATTTTAAAACATGGAAACAAACTATCTAGTTCATAAATCATCTACATAATCTTTCATTAATTATTTCATAACTAGAACGCTTTTTTCTATGTAACACTTAATACCTTCCTTCATATCCAGGGGATAATAAACCTAAGAAAAGGGTGAGATCATATGCTCTATAAGGGTAAAAAAGGGTGATATTAATTATAAAATAATACTAAGAGCATAATAACATGAACATATCATTTGAAAATAATTCCCTTCATATCGAATATTATATTATAGGGTTATGTAATAATTCATATAAGTTCATAAGACATCAATCATAAGAGAACATTAGCTATGAGATAAAAACATTGGAATAACACATAGAATTTGGCATAACCATAGGTATAGAAAATAATTTCATTAGTATTAAAGGATCTTTTAGAAGTATATCATAATGGAATGGGTTTACTACCCAAACCATCTTAGTAGTCAAGGTTCACTCCCAATATTATCATAGCAGGAAAAGTCAGTTATGAAACTATTTTCACTTCCCATTTTAGTTCAATAAAACTCATGGGATATAATATCATTTACCAATAAATTGGAGGGAGATATAATTCCCACTAGTCACTTAAATAAAACCATATATATGTGTTCCAGAAGACTATAAATCATTCATTATATCAAAACCCATATAAATAAAAGGGTTTTATAAACATTTTCCTAATATAACTCATGGAAAGGAAACAGTATTCATAAAATCACGTCATCATAAACATAAATGAAAACTAAAAAAATAAGCATACTATACTTGAATTATATACCTAGTAATTAATATTTAACATAGAAAAATGTTATCATATATGGAAGATAATTTAGAGAGTTCTATTAAAACAATTCATGAGGAAAATATCCTTTATGTTTTGATAAAAAAAGATAACAAAAATTACAAAAAATTATAAGAGAAAACTGTTTCATTGAAAATAACTATGTAATATTGCAACGGAATCTTCACGGAACTAATGTTTCAATAAGGTAGGAAAATTCACAATTGTCTTATAAATTCACTGGTTATTTTTTTAAGAAAGTACTGAAGAACCACTTTTAGAAAACAACGAAAAGAATAAATTAAAATCATTTTATAAAAAGTTAGACTTTAGTAAAATTGAATTCAATATATAATAAGATAATATTAAAATAATTTTGGGAAACAATTTTTGGAATCATGCTCATGGATAAAAAAGATGGTTGTTTGGGAAAATTCAAATGATAATTTTAAAATAATGCCCCTTATAAATATCATATCATTGAAGTGGGAATTAATACAATGAATGGAATGTGGTTATTATATGAAAATAGACATCCAGAAAATGGAAATAAATAATAATATATTCAATAGTAATTTCATAAATAATCTAAGTGTGAAATAATAAATAAATAATAATTTTAACCCAAAGAATGGAAATTGGGTTATAAATTCCCAGATAAACTTTGTATTCCTTCAAATTGAATACGCCATAAAAGTAATAATTAAAATATGACACATTGAATAACATTAATATAATGAGATTCATGAACACACATAAAAAATATGTGGTGAATAAGTCATATATTTCACCAAAGTAAAAGTGAGACAAGAAACTTTTACCCCACTCTTCCCTTTAGTT
The DNA here is from genome assembly GCA_963277665.1 of Viscum album. Lineage (NCBI taxonomy): Eukaryota > Viridiplantae > Streptophyta > Magnoliopsida > Santalales > Viscaceae > Viscum > Viscum album. The sequence continues at coordinate 1,736,787,603 of OY728128.1, forward strand.
TTGTTTAATTTTATCTTCTATATAAATGTTTAAATAATTTTATTAATCTGTTAAAAAAAATATAATCATATTTATTATACCTTAATTGATACATTTATATCATCTTAAAACACTTCCAATAATAATATCTCAATATTTTCATTGTTTCAGGTGCATTCATTTCATGTTTTGATGATTGGATCATCTATTTATAATTTTGGATTTCTATGTAAAATAGAAATAAAAATATAGAATTGAAATTAATTGGTATTAATTAACATCCATAAGTTTAAACTTTGTTGTATATCATTTTTTCTGGTATGAGGATGATACATTTAATAAAATGTTAATAATAAATTTTTTGTTTATTTTGGGTGTTTTTCTGACCATTAAGAACTAGTCTCGTTTTATTTAATATTATCTCTCATTGTTAATTCTTGAAGATTAAATAGGTTAAAATATATCTCATAAAATATTATTTATCTAGAATAATAATTTTATCAACATTCATTAAGGTGTAAATCCAAAATAAAAATATCATTATCCACAGAAACGGTTTACCGACATATTTTAGAAAATAGTTTCATTTCTTTGAATAAAAGGTTGTCATAAAAAGGATGGATATAACATATTCCATTAGAGATATAATGTACCAATATAAAAATTATAATACAATTATTATTAATTTATTGATTAATGAGGTGAGGATAAATTATAATAATAAAACAAATTAAGAAAGATCATTTGACAAATTAACATCTTGAATAACACCTATGTGAAGGATCCCTTAAAGACCCTGGATTTGGACTTTTGATGCGAATAATATCACATTTAACTTATTATAATGAGTAGTATAGGATAATTTAGAGATATTAAAATATTAAAGGCTTTTAAGGATAATGGGTGTGGTGACGGGTGTTATTAATACTTGGGGAGGGGTGGTTTTTAGTTAATAAATAATGATTACTCTATATTTAATTCCATTCACAATACGGTTGAATTAATTAAAAATATTCAAACTGATAATTAATGATTTAAACTATTTTCATAGTTGAGAATCATATAAATCACTCATTTAATGTTTTTTATGTATTTTAGGATTTTACATCTTAACTTTGACAAGTTTCATTGTTTAACCTATATTACGGTAAATCTTTTTTTACCCTGATAACTTTTTTATGCTTAAAAATTTAAATAAACTAATGTAATAATTAGGAAATAATAATTATAAATATGGAATACATTTTTAAAAAATCAAAACACATAGGTTTCAAAATTACATTTAAAATTAAATCGTTAAAATGTAACAAAAATGTTTTTAAGAAAATTGTGTTTTAACCTCAAAAATGTACTTATAAAAATACAAGGTATAAAGATTGATTAAATATAATTCATTATATTATACAAAAGAATTACTTAAATTATTTTGATATTAATTTAAATTCATTAAATTACTTATAAATATAATTAAATTCAGTGTTTAATTAAAATATATATTTTTTACTATTCAATAAAAATTTAACTTCTCATAAAACTCCCGAAAATTCAGAATATGATAAATTTTACACCATGAATACACAATTTGGGTTTATTTTATCATATATAATTTATAAATATTTCAAAAATCAATTATATTTTTTCTCATAGAAATAAATTAAAATATCTTTTTGAAAAAAAAATATATTTGAAGAAAACATATTTATGAAGAACAAAATGACTTTACAAAAAATTATATGTTTATTTCCTAAAGATAATTAATATATTAAAATTTATTTGTCAAATTACATGTTTTATAATGTTGTTAATATAATTCATTACCACAAATTTAATGGATAAGTTATAATTGTTGTGTTTAAATAATAATATTTAGGAGTTTTCTTAAGCTGGATGTTCTGTGAAATGTTTGGTATTGAAAAGATTTAATTTATTTAAAAAGATACATAACCTAAAATATTACGGTGTTACAACTAATGATTAATGTTTGCCTAATCCTCCTGATTTATATTACCCTACACCATATTTTTAATTGGATTATGTAGTTTATTTCTATAAAACACCAGAGGCATAATTTTTAAGGAGTATACTGCAAAATATGTACTGATCACAAAGGTTTGAAGTATATTCACTCAAAATTAATTAAACATGAGTAAAAGAATTTGGTTGCAAAAAATAAATAATTATGATCTCTTGATTCATTACCATACTAGAAATTAAAAAAGTGAATGATGATTTGAGTCGAAAAGATAATGCTATATTAACCATATTTCATTTGGAATGTGACCCTTTGTTTAATTACTTGATAAATTGTATCCTAGACGTTGTGGATATAGGTACATCATCTATTGTTTTAGGATTTAGTGTAATTTTATTTGTAAAAATAATTAAGAAATCTCAAAATGAGGATAAATATGTACATTAAAAGGTATAATGCATTATAAAGGGTATGTTTCCATATTTTAATATTGATGAAGAATGTGTTTTATGATTTGGAAAAATATTTTCTGTTCATTGCGATTCCCATTTTAAGTAATAGTTTTTTATTGATTCTCATAATTCATCATTTTATATTAATCTGATAAAGACTGTGATGCATATAGTCATTCGAGAGTGTTACTCGTGGAATGTAATTTAAAGAGATATTTCTAACTTTACCATGAAGTGTTTGATGTATCAGTAGGTTAAAGATAAAAAAAATTCTAAAGGGAGTGATTTAATATTTTATGGTACCAAAGTGGTAATGGGAAGATATATCCATGGATTTTGGGTTGCATTTCCAAAGAATCCATTAGATAATAATGAAATTTATGGTTTTATACCGATTGACTAAATATATAAATTTCATTAAAATTTGATATATAGAGACTTCATATCAATGTTATTGGATTTATTTAAAGAAGATAGTCAGGTTACATATATTTTCTCTTTCATTATCTGTAACCATAATCCTAGATTTACTTATAATCATTTAAAAGGACATCAGAAATAATTAGTCACTAAATCAAATTTCACTAAATATTTTCATCCTCAATCTGATGGTATATCTAGGGGATGATTGGCACCACGAATGAGTTTCTTCATTCTTATTCAATGGATTACCATGGAATTTGGAATCAATATTTTTCTTTTTTGGATTTTTCTTACAACAGTAGTTTTCAATCTTGTATACTGAGTGAAATATTTTAGGTATTGTATGGATACAGGGGTCGAACACATGATTTTTTGGATGAAGTAGGAGAAATAAAGTTAATTTAATTATATTTATTAGACTTAATAGTTATGAAGGTGTAGTTGATTCAGAATAAAATATAAGGATGGATCATAACATGCAGAAATGTTTTTGTTGATGACTATATAAAAGAACTATCATTCAAGGAATGTGATAATTTCTATTTCAAAGTTTGTCCACAAAAAAGTGTTATGAATTTTTTTTAATAAAATTATTCTAAGTCCATTATTCATTTTACCATATAAAATCTTGTATAAAGTCTGATAAATTTCCTCTAATGTGGCTTAACTTTGAGTTTTTCTGAGGTACACAACATTTTTCATGTTTTCATATTAAGGAAATATGTTCCAGATTAATCTCGTGTTTTGATCATAGAAGTAATTCAGATGGAAGATAATATTTATTATTAGTATTATCTAGTTTATAGTCTTGAACAAGGAGATCAAGTCTTGTGTTATTAAGTTATTTTCTATGTAATTGTTTTATAGAATACCCATATGGTTGAAGAGATGACATAAGAATCAGAAAATGCTATGAGGTAATGATATCCCCACTTATTTTATAAGTGAATAAATTTTAGAGGATACAATATTATAAATTGGGGAATAATTTAACTTAATATGCAATGATTTAATGATTAACTTTCATGATTTTATTAATCTTAAAAATATTAACTAATGTTTAAATAAAAAAGGAAAGTGTTTTTGCTAAACAATTATTCATAAGTTTTAATTTATAATATTAATTTTTAAACTTCGTAATTTGAATTACAAAAATAGAATTTAATATTTTATATCATCATATAAAAATTTACTTTGGGTAAAATTTTGTGATTTTTCAAAAAAATATTGATTTTTTAGTGAATAGTTACAAATAACGATTTTTGGTAAAAACAAATATACTATTTTTAATAAATTTAGTTATTTAAAAGTTCAAATATGTTTAAACTGTAATTAAATGTAAAATATGTATTATGTATTTATATTAAATCCAATTAATTACTTTTTAATTGACATTATATTTTATTTAATTATAAGTATTTTTGGGATTAAAAACGAGATATTTCTAAAAATATTTTAAATTTCATAATGTTTCTCTATTTTAATTAATTTAAATAATCCTTTATTATGAATTTCTAAAATTATATTCTAATATTATATATCAATAAATTTTAATTTATATTCATACAATTATTCTTATTGAAATTCTATTTAATACAAAATCATCATTTTCTTGAAAATTACACTTCTTGAAACCCTCTTTTTCATCACATTGATAGATGTTGTTTTACATTTAAATTTTTAACTTCTATGAATTTAATATTGTAAAATGGGTTCCATATTTTGAATAATAATTATTTACAATTTATAATATTCTTAAAATAATTTTTGATCGTAATTAATAGTGAAAGTAGTGAAAATTAGTTACCACAGTTAAGGTAAAATAGGTTTATCGAGGGTTGAACTATAAATAAAATGATAAAAATGAATAGAAAACGTATCTAAAATATATTTCAGCACCATATGTAAATTCTATAATGAAATATTCACTATAATAATCAATTTTATACCATTTTTAATTTTAAAAAATGGATACACCTTTTTCTTTTCAAAAATTATGGGTGTTCCACTCACCTCACTTATAAAAGGAAACCCACTATCTTCTATTATTCTCACCTTAAACCCATTTTTGTTAATAAAAAACCTACCCAAATAAATTTAAAACATCCATACCCTCATCTTATAATACTTTTATTTTAATAATGTTAATATATAAAAACATTATGTATAATTCTAAATAGGTGGTAATAGATGTGATAAAATTCCTAACTATGCATTTTTTATTCCTTCTTCCACATACTTAAAATATTAATCATTTTTATTATATAATAACAAATTTATCCAAAATATACATATATGTTTTTATTTTGTGTTCATGAAATATATCCATCTCATATTCCCTCAACTAGGAAACGATAATGTCACTCATGCATACGGCAGACTACCACCACACTAACTGATGTGAAACACTTTTCATCAACACCTATAATGATTGGGTATGATGATGGATATAATATATATATATATATATGATATTAATAATGTAATTATACCTACTTATTCATTATATCATTTTTTTAATTTTCATTCCTTGTGGGATATGATAATGCCCCTCGTGTGTACGGCGAACTACAGCTTCTCTAAGGGATGTGATTTGTTTTTTCCTAATCATTTCATGAAAAGTAATAAGGACAATATTAATAAATATATGTGATATAAATGAAATAATTATGTTATTAATGAAATATTTATCATTATTAAATGATAATATATCATTTTTCTTTACTGTTTCAGTCACTGGAAAATGATAGTGTTGTTCGTGTACATGTGGATTACTGCCTTTATAAAGCGATGTGGCTCTATTTTCATCACCACACCCCATTTATAATGTATATAAGAATATTTTAAATAATAATATGTAATATATGATATTATTATCATTCATCGATGATAAATTATTACATACCTCCTTTCTATAATGGTCATTGATAAAATGGTATGTTAACTCTTGCATACGTACAACCTACCATTTCCATGATCATAACATAATTCATCTCATAAAACCATCAATCATGATTAATATTAAAATTATAATTGATGTATAAAAATGATTTATATATCATTTTTATTATTCTTTATATGTTTAAATAATGACCTCTTTGAGCATTATCAACTAACCAATGTTGTTTTTTACACATATGACGAATATGGTCAAAACATCCAATATAATCCTATTTGATTAATTAATCATATATTACCTAGTGAAAAGTCAAATTTATTTAATAATAAATTTGAAAAAAAATATTAATAAATTAAATAATTTACATATGGTTATTGTTCAATAATATAAATAATGATCGTGATGATTCAAACTCAAGGTAAGGGAATTTGTCTCAGTTACCTTTTATTGAGGCATATTTTGATTTTATGGACCTATATTCTTCTATGAGGTGTATATACATCCCATTTAATATTTTTTATCCTAAATATATTCATTATCATGGAATTTAATGGGGTTTTAAACTATATTTTTTAGATGGGGTTTTGATTAAAATATTTCCAACGTAATAACATAATTTTCTTTAAAAAAATATCTTTTAATATTTTCCTTCTAATCTATTTTCATTATAAGTACATGGTTTTAAAATGATTTCATTATAGACATTAGTTTTTAACAATGATATTTTTTCCTTTATTTAAATTTTGATCAAAAAATTTTAATCTATGAATGTAATGTGTGACTTTATTTTCAAATAACAAAATGTTTATTATAGTTTGACATATATAGAGACAACTACTTTTTCACCACCATAACCATTATTTTATGTTTATATTCCATTAAAAAAATTCAAAAATTATTAAAATAAAAAAACACATTCTTTTTTGGATATTTTTATATTAAATATTGAGGTTTTATATAGATGGATATATTTATATATAGAATAATTTTCTTATGGGTGAAGGGAATATTTAATGAGTATAATGTGAAAAATGAAAGATTTTATGTGTTATGATTATATTATGGTCCTTTAAAATTATTTACCATTAATAATGGTTATGTTATAAAAAAAGGACTTGTAGATATGTAACAAACCAAATACTGGTGCTTAAGTTAAAAATCATGGATGGGTGGATCCATGATATCCCTCCAATACATTGGGTATTGAAGTTCACTGTACAATTATTAAATTTGTAAGAGTGGTATATAAAATGATTCCCCAATAATCCTATATTATTTATCTATAGATTATATGGGATTTAATTATTTTATTTGAGAAAAATGAGTGTCTTATTCATAGGTACTAAGGATAGATAAGGGAAAGAAATATTTCCAATTAAAATTCCTGAATATTTTTCATGAAATAAAATCATTATTTATGTTAAAAGATTAAAATTTTGAAAAAATGGATACTAAAAAAATGTTTCCAATTTTTATTATTTTTTTATGTTATATATTATTAATTGAATTGTGCCTCCCTATATGCCAAATACTGGAAACTAGAAGTGTTGATCTAAAGAGATTCACTAAGGATAATCTACCATCTTATCAGAGTAAATTTATAGCCTAAATAATACCAAAATACATAATAACCATCAGTAAAAATAAATAGATAGTATAATATAGAAACCATAAATACTCCAAGAAACACATGCTATAAAAATAGACTACAATTACTAAATGTTAGGATTTCATGTAAATAAAACCAATAAAACCAAAACTACCACAAACCTCATAAACATGGAGCTGAGTCCCAAACTGGTACATATATCCCATGATCCAACAAATCATCACATACATCTACCAAACTCCAATTCTCTATCATGAAATGATGATAGAAAGAAATTATCATATACTCGTGTACAGAAATGTTAGGGTAACCCAAGCAGGGTGAGAGTGCAACTCAATTGTCCACCACCGATATTGTCTAAAAAATATCTAGACAATACAATAGTGCAAGAAGATATAAAGAGTTGTTGTAAATAAATTAATAGAAAGGGAAACCAGGTTTTACTTTTAAAAATTTAATAATTATCCACTTACATTCTTTATGTTTCATTATATCATCACCATTGTAAAATGCCATTTTATTTCACAAGGGAATTCATATATACATTACTTTAACCCATTGTACCACATAGTGTTAGTCTAGGTACCCATACCATATATCACAGGGGTCCAAGGTTAAAAATTAAGGAACACTATTCCATGATTCCAACTGGGATCTAGTATGTCAAGTTTTTTCATCCAAATCACAAGGTCCTGGGATGGAAAACATGGAGCATCAGTCCATAAATATCACCAAGACTCATAATTCCATGAATGGCCATCCCAACCATGATATGGAACTCCATGTATATACCATTATGTTTTGTAATGTCAGTGCATAACTTGAAAATAATATGGTGCACAGGTTTATTGGAGCATCAATCTGGCCCATCCAAAACCAGGTAGTGGGGTGTGAATCCAACATCCCAAACCATTAGTCACAAGTCAGAAAACATTGATCATTTTTTCATGAATCAAAAAATTATTTTCCACATCTTTTCTGACTAACCTCAATCAATATAGTATTCAACATTTACATATTTACCACTTTATTTATCATAATCCATTACCATTAATCATTTATCAATTAAAAAATTTCTAACAAAACCTTAAAAACAAACACATCACAATAATTTCCATCCTGATTTCCCAATTTCATAAACCCCAATTAAACATTCTGAGGTTCTAATCAAAACCACATGCTTTATCAAAACATTTTTAAACAACCCTCCAACATTTTTATTTCTCTATAAAAAATAAAAACATCTGAAAATACCAGCATATTCATTAAATTCATTAAAAGAAACCAATATAGTATTTTCAAAAGTGTAAAAAACCCACAAAATTCAAAAATATTTGGAAACTATTAAGAATCACTTTCCAAATACTTTGATGTCAACACCACCTCAATAAAGCATTACTAAAATCTAAAACATCATTTACTTCATTGAAAACCATAACTAGATAAAAATAAAAAATATAACATTTAAACTATTTCATAATCACCATAATAATTCACACATATAGAACATAAAAAATTTCAATATTTACCTTTTAACCATTTTCACATACCAAATTAAAAATTACACCCTATTCACTTCCATAAGATACCTATTTCAACATTTACCAATTCATTTCACCATTTCAAAGGTTTGGAATACCAAATGGTTAACCCTAATTCAAGTTTCAAATCATCAATGGATCTGATGGGTTCCGTGAAGGGTCTCATACCTCATATTAATTACCAATTTCCCTTACATATAAAAAGACAGAAAAACACAGCAAGGATGGAAATTAAAAATTGACATACACATATTTAAACATCAAGACTATGGTAATAATATTATAGACCACATACCAGATGCTCATAGATAGACACATGTCCAACCATATACCAGGATTCTAGCCCAAATAACATTTAACAAAATAACTTAAGATCAGCTAGAGAAAATATGCTTTTAGGGATTCATATGGAGAGAAAATGTCACACCAACCCTCTTCTAGATAATTGAAGGTAATGGAGTAAAATACTTTCCCAGCTCTTTGATTTTCACCCAATGGAACTCTAAACACCTATGAATCATGGTAAAAAATCCCATGGAGAATGAGGAGGGTATTGGATCATCACAAAAGCATGAGGGATCAAATATGAGAAAAATTCAATGGAGAAACGATTTTGTTATGGATGGAAGAAATTTGAAAACCCCACTTTTAATGAGGTTCATGGTTTTTTCAAATGGTTTTCCAAACTATCGCCAATCGTACGGTTCCCTCTATAAAAGTGGAAACTGAATCAAATGGATTTCTTGACCACCCATATGGTTTGATAAACCAAGTGGTGGACATACAATCACCATTATCCATGGGGATCTCAAGATGCATGGTCTCCAATTCTATCCATTACTATTTCCCTAAATGTGAACACATGTTATATAAGACACACATTTATGGATCATATTTACTACTAACTAAGAGCCAATTGTGCTCTCAACACAAATTGGCCTCTTTTCATACTTCTTTCTGCGAACTTCAACAACCCCCAACCCCAGACAATTCCTACTCTTAAGAAACATTCCATGAACTAAAAATTCAATCCAAGAAATACCTTATCTAAGGGTCAAGATCTTACCACATCCCAAACCTAGGACAGCTCTCCCTTGAGCTATATTAACAAGAATTAAGAAGCCTACAATACAAATGGTCGGACCATCGAGACCACATATCACATTTATCTCCCAAGTCTTAGAATGAACATGACAACTTCTTCATAATGCATAAACCAAGGAAATAGTATTAACTGAAGGCATTTCTCAATTGTGACCTACAACACAACCCCAATTCTCCTCAAAGGATATATCAATTTCCACTCAACATGATCAACGCCAACTATACAAATATCCCAGTACACCTGGCATCACATGAAGGAATTTCGATTAACCATCCACACCCCCCAACCTAGGTCAGTCCATAACTCAAGGATCAATATCCTCATTCCATATCTGAAAGTACAAATAATAAAACAAATCCATTCACTCAACACAGTCATATAACTGGTTAAAACTAGGCCCAATTCTCTTTTTAAAAACTGAACATCAAAATGTATTTTCTAAATCCCATCTAACCAAAATTACAGGTCATGTAACGACCCTGAATTAAATGTAAATTTACTTCTTATAATTATTTCATATAATATATATTACATAAAATTAGATAAATAATAAAAAAAACATTATAAATGAATAATCAAATAAATAATCGGTATTTATAGAGGATAGGAACCCTACACAAATGGATAGTAACTTGACTTTTGAAATAGTAATGTGACCATTATGAATAGTAATTTGAAAAATGGAATAGTGGCCTCACCTGTAGAAGTATAATTAAAATTTTGGTAACTTATAAATAAAAATATGATATATATATATATATCTTTGAATAAGTAAATAAATGATTTAAAAAATGAAAAATTAAGTGTTGGTATTTTTATAATTCATGAATATTTCATTAAAATTATATGAATAATTTAATAATTTAAAATAAAATTTAATTTTTAAAAAAATCATAAATTATCATTTTTTGTCTTATTATTATAAGATAATTTTATTAAACCTTAATTAATTTCCCAAATTGTTATGAAAACTGTTATAAATTTAATATCAGTATTCTCTATATAAATAACTATTTTAATTAAAAAATAAATTTATCAAATTTAGAAAACTATTATAATAAAATTGAGTTCATTTTTAATTTCTACATGTCAAAATAATGTTAGGTTGATTTTTTGAGGTTTTTAAAAAAGTTGAATTTTTGGTTAATAGTGAAATATATTAATTTATGATATTATCCAAATACATGAATAATGGAGTCTTGGATGATGTATAGCTGATATAATCCCATAATATCCTTCATTATTTTAATATATTTATTTATAATTCTCAAAATATTTATATTATGGGGCCAAAATAATAAACAAATGAATAAAATAATTTAAAAACACCCATGTCCAAGACAATAAATATCACCCCTCACCAACTCTTCTTATCACACCATTAATGATTTGAGCCTTATCCAAAATTATATTTAATAATCTTCTTGATACTATAAACCACTTCCTATATCTATTGGCCTCAAAGTAATTGAAAACCATTTTCCCTAAAGTGGTTCTCAAGGAAGAGAAATTCAAGAGGTAAAATCCTCTTTCATTTTCATTTAATTTCTTTTCAAAAAATTTTTCTTTTCTTATTGTCTCCAACCATTCCCCTATACATATTGAGTTATTACTATGGAATCTTATATAAAGAATAATTTTATTAGGTTAATGGATGATCCATCATCAAATCCCTTATCCTCTCAATTTTATTCTAAAAATGAAAATGTTGTCCGTTAGGTGTTAATTTATCATCTTCAAGGACGAAAAATTTTCATTTTCCTTTACTTCCTCCAAATTTATACTTATAACCATTTTAATAGTTGAAATATATTTTAAAATTAATTTTATAACTTTTTTGTGTGTAATAATCGTATACAAATAATAAAAATAATAAAACAAAACAATGTCATCGTGAGCGAAAACCTCCCAAAATAATCCAAATGATTATCACTAACAACTTATCTAAAGATTCGTCCTCAAAAATAATAATAAAATGACTTATATAGTCATTTATTCACTTATATTTTCATTGATAAGATATAACATCTTTTTTGGTTGTCTATTCCCATTTTACACAAAATTCAATACTCTTGTACAAGTGAACTAATCATGAAAACCATAAAACCAAACACTCCTAAGTGACAAACTTGAATTTTATAACTCATGAAAAAAGAAATAAATGAAAATAATAAAATTATAATAAATAAAATAATTATAGATAATGTTATGAATTAAATAATTATTGGAATTAAATTGATTATCAAAGACCTTAAGATCACGTGCAGAACCGTTTTGGACATAAGGAAATGGATTCTTTCCGAACATCAATTTTTTCCATCATGATACAATTTATCTCTATTTAACCCAATGAAACTCTACTTTATTTGTATTAACTCTTCTATATTGTATTCATATGTTCCAAAACCATGTATATTGATCACTTCATCCTTATATGATGAAGAAATACATGTTTTAAAGTGGTTCCCTTCCAAATTCATCCCGATAAGCAAGCTCAAATAAAGGTAACTTCCAGATTTCATACCCATTTTCAAGTGAACTATACAATCAGTTTAAAGATGCAATTATTTTTCTAAATAAACTCATTTTATCATTAAAAATTATCCTTGTAATCTTTTTGTTTTATTAAAATAGACATTCATTTTCCACATTAAATTCTCTTTAGTATTTTCCTTAAACCACACTAAACTGTTTTATTTATAAATTTTATTTTATACTCTTTTTTTCAAGTTTCCACTTCATTTTAACATCAATTTCATTGTATATGTCTATTTTCCATTATCATTATCCATGTATTATTTAAATCCATTCATTAATTGACACCGTTATGATATTCATTTTTTATTCATTTTGAAATGATTATGATACACAATTCATTCCATGGGTAACACTTATGTCTACGTTTGATTCCATATGTATGATTTATCATGTTTACCACATATTCCTGAACATGTTACGATGGGTGAACCTGGATAGAGCTCCAATTAATTAGTTAATATTTAGTCTCATGAGACCTTATTTTGGGACAGGAAGTGAACTTGATCCCTTTATGGGACATTGTTCACCATGTGATATGGTCTTATTAGTTAGCCTTGAATCATGTTTATGTCATCTTACATATTGTTTCCACATTCCAATTATTCAATAATAATATATTCTTATGTTATAAATGTTATAACTCCTTGTTTTTATTCATGTTCCATGTCTTTTTAAGCTATCAGATTATGTTTTATAACCCATGATCTTTGTTAATTCTTATTCTAATTCCCTTACATAGACTTTTATCTCATACCATTTGTACATTTATTCCCAAGTTTATCTTATGCAGATATAAGGCCTCATAGAAATTTAAGGGATCATTATAAAGTTTAAATAAAAAATGTTTTTATTTTTGGGTCATGATGTTTATGTATTTAACTAGTCTTCTAAAGGTACTACACATTACTATATATGGTAGTATTTTATAGTTAATTATGCTTAAAATCATTTAATAAAATGTGTACAAGGATAGGGTCTCTATAGTAGGGATCATATCTAGGTCTAGTTATTTCTTGATAATATAAATAGAGCACTTTAGTAAGAACCATATGGATGATTATATCACAATGGATAACCAAGATTGAAACTTAGGGTATCACAAGTAAGGATATAATTTTTATTTACGAGTTTAACCTTTTACGTTCAATGTTTTATTTTCTATATTATTATTTATTAAGTATTAAATCCTCCTAATTGTACATTCTTATTCTGCATAATGGATGGAAATATGATATATTATACCAATAATAATTTTGATTGGCAATGTGATTATTTCTCTAATGATATTCCAAATATTATGGGAGCGTATGCTAAAAAATAAATAAATGTATTTTCCCTACTAGCTCATGTTATAAAGAATAATTTGAATCATGTGGAACACCCTCCTTATATTAATAAAGAGAAAGTTATGTTCAAATAATTCATAAAAAACCCCTCCTATTTTTACTAGATCATCTGATCCCTTCATCACAGAAAAATGGATTAACTCAATTGAGAAGATATTATATGTCCTTTAGTCCTTAAAATAAGAGAATTTTGTATTGGTAGTCTATCATTTTGATGGGGAAGCTGATCAGTGGACACTAATCATGAACAAAAATTATAAGGGGAAAATTGATTCCATGGAATGGGATGTTTTCAATAAAATATTTTTCAATATATATTTTCCCAGAACCATCCAACTTAAGATAGAAAGGGAGTTCCTTGGACTGAAAAAAAATAAAACAAGTCTATTAGAGTGTATGAGGAATACTCAAAATGGATTTCATGATATGCCAATGGATTTCTCATGAACACTTAAAGTAAGTTGGATCACTTTTTATACATACTAAATCATAGTCTAAAAAAAACATTGGTGATTTGAGAGTTCTACAGTTATGAATAGATTGTCTATTGTTCCCTTAGGGTTGAAATAGAGACTAGAGTCTATCAATGGTCTTGTTGTCCTAGTAACAAAAATAGGAAAATGGAGTCCAATTTGGTGGGTTAATAGATAAATCCCATGATGGAATGAACACCCAACATCCTAGGTGTCAGAATAGTAGGAAGAAGAATCCTAGAAACTATTTAAAGGGAACTAATATAATATTCAAATGTGGAAGATATTGTTATATGGATATTTACTAATAATGGGATATTAATAATCCCACTAATGCGTAAGAATAAAGGATAGTTCATATCAACACTCATCATGTAGTGCATTGTTTCAACTACAAGGTACACGGGTATTATGTGATTCATTTCATTAAGACAAGGGTTTTTGGAGAAAATCAAAAAAAAACCGCCAAGGAATAAAGGATGGACATTTTATATCACTACTATTGAGGTGGAGCCCAAAAATTATGTGGTGATAGGGATGCTGGTTATTTATTCAGGAATATAGAACATATTATTTGATTCTGGTTCTATAAAAATTTTCAAATCTTCCCAATTTAGTATAATTATTCAACCACAACCACATAATATAAACGTTGAGTTATTTGTGGGAGAAAATGGTGAAAATATTTCATCCAATGTATATTACTCCTCCATGGTCAATTTTTGTGGACTAAACCTACCAAAGAATATCTTATTACTTCCTTTTGGAGATTTTGATCATAGATTGGGCATGGATTGGATATCTTTATACAAAGATGACATCATCTTCCAGGAATGAGAGATCACTGTTCGCATCCCAACAAATCCTCTAATTTTATACAACTGTAAGTTGGAATATGAATCTACTTTAGAATCATTATCTCAATTGTTAATATTTTTACCTTATGTGAATTCATATCAAGATAAAATGATTGAGACAAAATATATAATCATGATTATATACATGCTCATCTTAATGGATTGCGTTGATGTATTCCATGATGACTTTTTTGGTATTTCTCCTAATCAAAAGGTTGAGTTCTCAATTGAACTTCTTCCATGATCTCTTCCTATATCAAATACACTTTATATAATGACCACTATCGAGCTAGAATAACTAATAAAGAAATTATAGAATAATATGAAAAGGGTTTTCATATGCCTGAGTGATTCATAATGGGGTGCACTGGTCCTCTTCATCAAGAAGAATGATGGATCAATGCACTTAAACATTGATTATCACGACCACAAAAAAATCAGGATAAATAATAATTATCCCCTTCCATGGATAAATTACATGTTTGATTAGCTATGAGGGGGAATTTATTTATCTTTGGTGGATATTCGATCAAGATATCAACAATTAAAGGTGTGGAAGTTAAATATTACCATGAATGTCTTTTGATGTAGGTATGGGAACAATGAGTTCATAGTGATCCCCTTCAGACTCACTAATGATCCACCAATTTTCATGGATGTAAAGAATAGATTCATTAGATATTACCTCAAGAAATTGTTGGTAGACTTTTTTAATGATATTATAATATACTCCAACAGTAAGGAGGATCAAAAGGATCATTTTAATATAGTGATAAATACTTTATGAATGGATAAACTATATGAAAAGTATAGAAAATGTGAGTACTAGATAGGGGAAGTATCATTCATGGGGCATGGTATCACCAACAAAGGAATATATACATAACCTTCCATGACATTGGAAATTGAAGTGTGTACCAATCCAACATCTGTAATAGATATCCATAATTTCCTTGGTCTATGTGGGTATTATCGATGATTTTTGATGAATTTCTCATGATTGTAAAACCTAATAACAAAGATGACTCAGAAAGTAGTAATGTTTTTTATGGACCAATGAATGAGAATATTTCTTCAATGAGTTGAAAAAGAGGCTTAATATTTCACTATTACTCGTAGTTCTGTGAACTAGGGAACACTTTTTGGTGTACACTGATGATTCAAAAAATGAATTAGGATTTGTACTGATGGAAAAAAAATATACTGTAATAACCTACACCTCATGGCTATTTAAAATTAGAAATAAAAATTATCCCATGCATGATATGGAGTTGGAATCTGAGATCTTTTCAATTAAAATAAGAGAGAATTATCTCTATGGGGATAAGTTTTAAATATATAATGATCATAAGATCCTGAAATATATATTCACAAAGAAGGAGTTTAATATGCACCAATGAATATGGATAGATCTCATTAAGGACTATCACTACTTAATCCACTATCATCCTGGTATGGAAGATAAGGTGGGAGATTCTCCATGTATAAAGGATCCTACATCATTATCAATGATGAGAGTTGAGAATAATCCAATCCACATTAACCTCTAAATGATGTATATGGGAATTGTTAAAGAAGAAACATCATTAATCCTTTCCCAAAATTATTCCTCAGCCATCCCATTTTTTGAAAATAAATGATGATCAATGAAATTATATAAAGATCCAAAAAATGTTGGAAGCAATTAAAAATGGGAAAACATTAGTGGTCCCAATGTATGAGTATGGAGTTGTGGGATTTGGGTCATGAATATGTGTACCATATAATCCATAATAAATAAGTGGATTCTAAATGATGCATATATATTTACCTTATCTATTCTCTTAGGGATCACAAAGATGTATCAAGATCTCTGATAGAACTATTATTAGAAAAATATGAAGAAGTGGATAACTGAGTCTACACCAATGTTCCTGGTAAATTAGCAATGGAAGGTTGAAATTAAAAAGTCTAAGTGAATGCTATAACTATTACCCACACCAAGATGGAAATGGGAAAATATCACCATGGAATTTGTCACTATACTTCCAAAGACATCCAGATGAAATAATGTTATATGGGTTTTTGTGGATCATATTAAAAAGATACATCACTTTATCAAATTTTGAGAGGACATATCACTGGACCAACATGCATGGATAAATATCAAATAAGTGTTAAGGATTTATTGAGTAATACTATCAATTTTTTCTAAACGGGATCTGATATTTACCTTTATGTTCTTAAAAAGTCTCCAACATACTCTAAACACTGAGTCAAACATTAGTACTTCCTATCAACCACAAACTGATGGTCAATATGGTCGATCTATTCAATCACTAGAAAAAATGTAGAGAGTGTGCTCTATGAACTTTAAAATAGGATGGTAAAAACATCTAATACTAGTCAAATTATCATAAAACAATAGTTTCCACATTAGAAAGTAAATGGAATCAAATAAATCCTTTTATGTGAATAGATTCAAAACACCCACACGTTGGGATGAAGTCAGTGAATGTAAGCTGATAGGACCTTAAATGGTTGAAGATATATTAGAGATGGTGAAAACAATTCAGCAGCATATCCAAGAATCCCAAAGTTGACAGAAGAGTTATAAAAACAATCATTGAAGATACGTTCAGTTTATGGTTGGAGACATGGTATTCCTATGCATATCTCCAGGTAAGAGGATCATGAGATTTTGGAAAAAAAGAAAGTTGTGTCCTAGGTATATTGGCCCCTTTGAAATCTTTGATCATGTTGGATCTATGACCTATTGACTGGAACTTACTTACCATGTCTTAAGTACATGACATATTCCATGTATCCATATTGATAAAGTACATACTAGATCCCTCAAAAGTACTAAATTCTGAGGTGGTACAGTTGGAAAATGATATCTCTTACAAAGAGAAGCCAGTAAAGATCTTGGATCATAGAGATAAATTTCTACACAATAGGACTACTCATCTGGTCAAAGAACTATGATGGAACCATTATTATGAAGATGCAATATGGGAACTAGAGGAATAAATTAAGGGGAAGTACCATCACCTATTTACCAATAGTTTGTAAAACAAAATTTTGAGGGAGAATTTTAATAAGGGGTAAGTTATAATACCCATGACTTATATCAATGGAAATTCTCTTCTTATAATTTTGTCATATAATATAAATCAGAAAGAGTCACATAAATAACAGAAAAAGAGAATTATAAATTAATAATAAAATAAGTATGTGTTATTTCTATATGTTAATGAACCTTCACCAACGAAATAGTAACCAGACCATTGGAATAGTAATGTGTTTGTTATGAATAGTGAACCAACCAATAGAATACTAACCTCACCAATGAAGTATAAATAAAATTTCGGTATCATATAAATAAAATTATGATATATCTGTATTATGTAATAAGTAAATAGAAGTTTTAGAAATGAAAAATTAATTGTTGGTATTTTTGTAAGTCCTAAATATTTAATTACAATTTTATGATTAATTAAAATAATTAAAATAAAAAATAATTTAAAAAAATGTATTCAAAAATTAATATTTTTTTATGATTATAAGTCAATTTTATGAAATCTTAATTAATTTCTCAATTTTTTATAAATTAATTTATAATTTTAAAATTAGTATGTTCCATCTAAATGATGATATTAATTAAAAACTAAATTTCTTGTATTTGTAAAATTATTTCCATAAAATGGAGGTCATTTTTGAAATATAAACATTAGAAAATGTTTAGGATGATTTTTTAGTATTTTTCATTAATACTTCAATTTTTAATGAATAGTGAAATTGATAATTTAAAATATTATTTAATATATGAATTATGGAGTCATGGATGATATATGGATGATGTAAGCCAAGAATATAGAACTATACATAATTATTTTAATCTATTTAGTGATAATTCTAAAACTAGTCTTAGTATTGGGGAAAATAATAAACTAATGAATAAAATAATAAGAAAACACATCTCTCCTCCACTATAAATACCAACTCTCACCACCTCTTTTCCTCACAACTTTCATGATTTGACCCTTATCCAAATTATAATCATTCCTCTTCCCAAGCCTCCACACATTTCCAATATCCCTTCGTCTCAACAAAATTCCAAATCCTTTTCCCTAAGGGGGATCCCAAAGAAGATAAATTCTAGCGGTAAAATACTCTTTCATTTTCTTTTAATTTATTTTCAAATTTATTTTATTTAATTATTCTCTCCTCGCATCCCCTCATCCAAGTGTCATAATAATTAAATTATCTTATATATAATATAATCTTATTATGTTAATGGAATATCCTTCATAAAAACCCATCTCCTCTCCCTTTTATTCTAAAAATGAAAACGTCATCCGTGAGGTGTTAATTTATCGCCTTCAAGGACAAAAAATTTTTATTATCATTTACCACCTTTAAGGATGATCATAAATATATTATATTGATTTAAAAATACTGTAAAATTTGTTTTAAAAATTTTTTATTTGTATCTAACATATAAACATAATATTAAATAATAAAACAAAATAAGTTCATTGTGAGCAGAAACCTCCCAAAATAATCCAGAAGATTATCACTAACATCATATCAAATAATTCATCCTCACCCCAAATAAACAAATGACTTATATAAAAATTTAATATCCTTTGTTTTCATTAATATAATATAACTTCAATTATATATTTCTATTCCCATTTTACATGAACATATATACTCTTGTACAAGAAAACCAATCATGAAAACCAAGAAAATGAGCACTCCTGAGTGATGAAATTGAATCTTATAACTCATCAAAAGAATATAAATGGATAGAAAAATTATACTAAATCAAATACATGTAGAAATATTTATTAATTAATTAATTAATGGACTCAAGTTTATTATCTAGGATATTAATATCAAGTGAAAAACCATTTCAGACATAAAGTAAGTGATTCTTTACAAACCTCCATTTATTCCATCAGGTTACTCTTTCTCTCTATTTACCCAAATGTAACTCTTCTTCATTTTTATATAATTCATATAAATTATTTTTATATTTTCAAAAAACATGTATCTAATTTATTTAATCCTTATTTTATGGGGAAATACATGTTTTAAAAAAGTTCCCCTATAAATTCTTCTAGATTCAAAAGCCTGAGTAAAGGGAACATCTCAATTTCTTTCCCATTTTTAAGTTCACTCTAAAATCTGTTTTAAACAACCATTATTTTCCAAAAATCACTAATTATGTCATTAAAAACAATCCTTTCTCAATTATGTTTTATGGAAATAAATATTCATTTTCTTCTTTGAATGGTCTATACTATTTTCCTTAAAATGCACTAAAATGTTATATTTCTAAGGTTTCTTATACAAGTTTTTTTCTTATTTCCAATATATTTTGATATAACTTATCATGATATATTTCTATTTTACATTATTAATGTCCATGTAAGATTTAAATCCATTATTTCATGGACACCATTATGATATTCCCTTTTGTTGTCTCTTTTGATGTGATTATGATACTCAATTCTTTCAATGGGAAACCCTAATGCCTATGTTTGATTGTTTATTTATAATTCATCATATGAAAAACATATTAATGAAACTTTTATGATGGGTGTGCCTAGATAGCACTCCATCGCATTAGGTAATGTTGAGTCTTTTTAGATGTTATGTCGGGATATGGAGTGATCCTTATTCCTCTATGGGACTATTTCAACTATGTGGTGTAGACTTGGCAGTTATCCTCAACTCAAGTTTATATCATGTTATATATTTTTTCTATATTCATATTATTTCATGATTATATTTTCCAATTATATACTTATTATACATCCTTATGATTATTCAATGTTTCATCCCTTTTATGTTATCATGTTATGTCTTCTAACACATGTGTTATGTTTATTCCTATGCTTATTCACTTACTTGACTTTTTAGCTCATCGAGGTTATCCTATGTAGATATAAGGTCTAAAAGAAAGTTAGGAGCTCATTATAAATATTAAATAAATGATATTTTAATTTTTGTTTCATGAATTTTATTTATTTACCTACTCTTCCAAAGACATCAGACTTTATAATCTTTTTTTCTATTTGATTGGTTAATTATGATTAAAATCATGTAATGAAATGTGTAAAAGGATAGTGTCATCATAAGTCACATCATCAACTTACCACTAAGTTATTATAGTGCCCCCAACCATACACTCTATCCCAAAACCACCATATATCAGTGTTCAGTACCTCCACCCTCCAAAAAGGCCTACAAGAAACTCGACCTCAAACATCACGAATTACTGGAAACGTTTCCCAACACACAATTCCCAAAAATCCATGAGTGCACCATCCAACATGGAATCCCATATTTCTATCAAAACCACCCAAAATAGACACACCTATGCCACACACGCACAAACAAAGGACAACTTTTCCTACCTCAAGGTCTAATTCTATTCTTCAAACACACATTCCATATAAAAACCTAAACTTGAGGTTGTTTATATCTTTCCACATTTTACCCTCTTATCACACCAAGGGTAACCATCCCCAGAAGAAATATTCTAAAAACACTTGACCCCCACTATTGGAATGTTACCACCTCACATGGACAAGGTGCCTTTACCCTACGGAACACCAACACTATCCAGAAGCATCGTCCAGTATCCAGTTTCGTATCTCATTAATATTACACCACCCATCCAATTTCAACTACCGCAACTCATTTTGTCATCATTACAGATACCAAGAGTTGGTGTCCCTCTCAACCCTACTTGAGTGAAAAAAACAAATGAAAACCATCAATCATATATGGAATCCTAGAATGGAACCTCCATTATTACCCAACATGAAAATCATCACAATTATCCCAATCAGAGATGGTCGGTGGTGCACCTCTAACCACATGTCTTCACTTTTAACTTTCCACAAGAGTATGACCTTTAATAATGCCCATCATCCCATTAGAAGAATACCATACATAATATGGTGTATAGCCAATGATATATTTGAGTTCCCCATACAATTTAAATATATTGGGTACGATCTTCTTGATTCTTAAATTTCACCAATATTTCATCCGAAAAATCTATCACAACTAAAAAAAAATTCTATCACATAACTAGTTCCTCCCACTTTGTTCTTAGTGAAATGATAGGTTTTAATCCTGATCCACCTCCACAAATACCCCAAATGGAATATCACATCTCTAGAATGTCCCTAATATCTAAACCTCTTCCAAACACTTGAGGTTACACACAATCATATGATCATTAACTAAATCTAATTCTAAATCCCATAGTTCTTACATCATAAGAACTAGGCCCAAACCCCCACTCACACAACTATCCATGCCTCCTGGCCCATTAACCTAATTAGTCTCAAGGAATCCTCAATGTTTCCATCCAATAGTCCAAAATTCTATACAACCAATCTCATCAATAAGACCACCCCTCTACCAAAAAATCATTTCCATATCAGTACATCCATCAAGAGTTAACATTTATTCCCCGATAGAATGTTACCAAAACAGCTAGACCATAATATCAAATGATTCTATACTTAAAATAAACTACAATCACTCAAGTTATTTACATTACAATTCACTTGGATCATTGGGATAGACCCCAATGAGGTTTCCCTTAGTTTCCAAAGACCTTAAAATATTTTCCACAACTTGATTCATGTTACCAAAATTGTTTCGGTTCCCATCTATCCCCATTGATAGACCCCACACTAAGAAGAACCCTTCATGTGCCAATGTTAAATACCACAATGTACAACATTTCCTTATTCTCCCAAAATCACCATTAACCTGTCTTACCCCTCTCATGGGTAACCCTTGAAGGCCAAATGACACCAACTCCCTGAATTATATTTATGTATAGTAATTTCCATTGGTACTCCCTTCCATCCATACACATAAATCATCAAAAAATTGATTCTCACAAGATGCACTACTACCCCCTTTCCGAAACACACTTTTTTCAATGCCCCAAGTGGCCAATTGCTATTGTTCACAAACAAAGATACACACTCTCACACAATAAAACTACCTGAAAAACACTCAATTGTGGGTCTAAACACAACTCGCAAGGTCTCAACCCCTAGGGGCCACCACATCTATATTAATAGATGGAATTTCAAAACCTCAAGGTCACAAACTATCCTAAGGAATAATGAGAAAACCCCTTTATCCAAACACCAAACAAACCATTGCCTTACATTCCCTGGATAAGGACTCATACTAGTGAACCAACAGTGCCTAAACCACCCATACACATGGTCTAATCACCACAAAATGGATACTAACTACTAGTGTCCCTGATGGTTCTATCATTTCACATTTTCCCCTTTTAATTAACTATATTATTTTAAAAACAAGAAAATTCACATTTAAAAACATTTCATTTAAAAAACCCAAATATTTACACTTGTAAAAAAACTTTTATGAACCCCCATTTCCAAAGTTCCTTCCTTTATTGAAATTCAAATTTCAAAACATTTTCATTAAAAACATGTTAAAGACAGATTAATATGTTATAACACGTATAGAAATATAATAACAATATATAATTTCCAAGAAACTTTTAATCATTGGAATAATATGGATAACCAATGAATAATATATTCCTAGAATGTTACATGAACCCCCATACCCTCTTTTTACATACTGGTCTAAGAGAAAAAAAATTAATATATCAATAACATCTAATCCAAGTGTGCCACTTGAGTAGCAAGAATAAATCAACTATAAATAGGCAAAAAAATCAATTCGAACCCATGGGATCTTTGATTTTTCCTTGTATGTGGGGCAGAATGATCCCTAGAACCACCTCCTAACCAATACCCAAAACAATACTAGTATCATATCTATCATATCCCAAATAGTAAAAAAAGACACAAGATTTGATACCACTTTGAAATATCTCGACATTGTAACCAATGAACAAGTGTCCTGGGCTTGGTTTCCACAAGGCCTTAGGCAGGTCACCCCATACAGCATAGGATTCCAACTGGTAGTGTGGGTATAGAGATATGAATTGAGAATAATAAACCTTATTATCATAGAAAATTCATAGAATATATAATACCAATAGATTTAATAACCATCGGAAGTAATAGATGGAAAACATAATACAAAAAACCCACAATTGAACAAGTAACACATTATATAAATATATAAACAAAGTAAAACATCTCTTGTATTTATACAAATAAACCTAATAAAACCAAAAATAACACAAATATTTTTGAACACAGGCCCATGTCCCAAATAAGCCATGACATCCCATTCCTAAACTCATCACCCAAAAAAACCAATCATTGTTTCCTTACCCTAAATTTTTGAAAGAAAAAAAGTATCATATATTATAGTATCGAAGTTCCATGGAGGTCTGAGTAGGGTGTGAGTAAAACTCGGTAGGCCATCACTAATTTTGTCTAAATAAATAACTAATATATACCATAGTTCATACAGATAAAAAAAGGTACATTAAATAAATAAAAAACAAGGTAAAAAATGTTTTAATTTTACCCATTTATTAATTGGAAATTTCCATTATTTAAGTTCTGTCATATCATTACTATTAAAATCTACAATTTTATTTCATAAGAGAATTCATATATCCATCATTTTAACCCAATGTAACAAAAAGCATAAATATGTGTGACCATACAATATACCACATGGCTCACGTACCAAAAATCACAGATCCTTATTCCAATAATCTGATCATAATCTAGTACATCATGTCCATACATCACAACAACTAGGTTATAGGTTGAAAAACATGGAGAATCAATCCATGAATCCAACAAAAATAGGATATCCATGTCTAAAAATCGAAATCTTTATATGGAACACCATGACCATACACAGGGGTTCATAAGCATCATGACTTGACTTGAGAATCTATATTTTACTGGGGCACCCTGAGTATCATTTTGGACAAACCCAAATAGGGGAGATGAGCGTTTTTCTAGCATCCCAAACCGTTAGACATAGGTCTAAAAACAAAGATCGTCAGTCCATGAATCCAATCAGGATTCGATACATCTTTTCTGACTATCCCCTACAAATCCATTATAAATCATTTCAATATTTACCAATTTATTTACCAAAAACCATTAACCTAAATCATTTATCATTTATCATAGTTCAAATAGGCCCAAAAAACAAACACACCACAATAAGGCCAAACCCCTTTTCAAAATTTCATAAACACCGCTAAATCATTTTTTAGGTCTAAAAAACACACACATCATCAAATCATTTTAAAAAACCTTCAATAAGGGTATTTTTATTTAAATATTAAAACTCCAAAAAAGATCATCCAATCAATTCAATTATTTAAAAGGAACCACCATAGTATTTTCACAAGTATAAAACTAATAACACAAATCAAAACCATTTACAAACTAGTATGAATCCCTTCGCAAATACGTTGATTTCAATTACACATTTCTAAATAATTACCCAAAATCCAAACAACATTTACTTCTTTAAAAACCAAAACATAATGAAAGTCCAAAATATAACATTTAAACCATTTCAAAATCACATTAATCATTTCATAATTCTAGTACATATCCATTTCAATGTTTCCTTTTTCCATTCCCACATAAAATATTAACAATTACTCCCCATTCACATACATAATTACTCTATCTCATCTTTTACCAATTCATTTCACTATTTCAAAGGCTTTTGATTCGCCATAGATAACCCTAAGTCCTGATTAAAATCAACAATGGATCCAATGAGGTCGTAAAGGGTCTAGAAAATCATATTAATTCCAAATTTACCTTCCTTAGACAAATTAAAAAATATATAATAAGGAAAAACATGAAACAAATACTTACACAAATAAAAACATAATGACAATAGAAAAAACCCTATTGACTGCCTTCCTCATTCCCATAGAAAACCTCTCACCCAAAAAAGACCCTTGATTCTATCCAAAACAACCTTTAACATCCAAACAAAGGATTTTCTATAAAAATGTAGTTTTAGGGATTTGTAAGGATTGAAAAAATCACACCATGATTCTTCAAAAAAATATAAGGAAACTGGTTTGATAACTTAACTAGAACTTTCATTTTCACCAAACAATACTCCAAACACCTAAGAATATAGGAAAAAAACACCCCTAAAGGAGGAGTAAAATGTATTTTCATCACAAAATATAGAGGGGGTATAATGGGTGAAGCAATATGGGGAAGTAAAATTTGTGTTCAGGAGGGAAATGGTAAAAGTCACACATTTACTAAGGAATACAATTTGGCTGCATGGTTTTCCAAACTGTGTGAAAACTGTATTTTTCACTCTATCCAAGAGGAAAAATAGGCATACGTGTTTCCTATAAACCCACATAGTTTGATAAATTGTGTGGTGGACATGTTTTCACAACTATCTGAGGGGATATTGAGTTGAATGGTCTCTTAGGACACCCTTGATGATTTACCAAACCATGCATACCCCTTCTATAGGACACAAGGTTATAGTACACACCAGCCAGGTTCTCAGCTTGTATTTTTCAATTTTCTGACTTTTCTATTCCCCAAACCATCAAGACAACCCCATGGCCATTCCTACTCCTAGTAAGTATTCCATAAACCAAAAATTAAATTCAGCTCATACCTTATCTCATGGATGGGAACTTACTCTACTTATCTAAAACATTAAACCTAAAAAAATTCTAAATTGTATAAAAATGAATTCATAGCATAAAACTCAAGATTATTTACAATTTAATTATGAGACAGTATACCTTAACTTAAACACCCATGACAAAAAAATCATTAGAAAATGAATCATTTAACACGCAAAAAATGATAATAATAAATGATTATTAACAAAGGATTGATTATATGTTAAAATTATTTCATATATGTTATTATACATATTTATTTTGATATTATATGTAACTAAAATAAATATAAATTTATTAGATATGGTGTCAAATGACATTAAACAGTGTTTAAGTGTGATGTAAGGGGTTTCTTTACTCAATGACTTTTCATTGGGTTATATTACTTATTCATTGTCTTTGTTATGATATGATTGTATTTATAATCACCTATAAATATTCATTAATGTAATTACACTTATTTTATATTAATTTAAGTTATTTACACATGATCAATTCATTGATTAACTCACGTTCCAATGTTATAGTCATTATAAGTGGTTTCTTAACTCAATTTCATTTCATTGGGTCATATTACTTCTTCATTGTCTATGTTATTACAATATTATGTCTAAATTTAAATATAATTATTTTATATTTTATTTCCACATGATTTATTGGGATTTAAATTTTTTACACATCACCACTTCATTGACCAATTCACTTTCATATTTTATTATCATATTAAGGGGTTTCATAACCGAATTTTTTCATTGGGATGTATTACTTATTCATTATCGATGATATGAAATGATTAAACATGTGATGAGATATAATGTTTTTTTGTTGTATTTCCAATTAACATATGTGTATTTTCATTTGATAGACATAATCATCTTATTGATTAATTTTCACATCAAGACAATGATCTTTGTAAGGAGTTTTCATCTCAATTTCCACATTATTAAGACATATTTTTTATTATGTGCCTACTTTATTATTGAGTGTATTTAATTCCCATTTTATGACTTTTTTAAAAACTATTTGTTTATGGTGTTTAATTTTCAATTCAAGTTTACTCTTTCTAAAAATTTATAATTTATATATTTCCAAAGTGATAAAAATTTATTTTAGGATCAATATTTTGGAATTTATAACTTTTTTAAGGAATCATATAATATTTTCATCATAAAATCCATTTTGTTTTTATCCACTATATATTTAATAAGTTTCCAGGTTTTATTCCAAATTTTCCACTCATTTTCACTAGAATCATGAAAGGAATTTTTTTTAATATAAATTTGATCTTATTTATGTTTTTTATATGGTATATTTTCTCCCATGTCCATTTTTTTCAAAATTAATTTACAGGATTCCTTTTTATTTACATATTTCTTTTAAGGGAATTTTATGCTATCCTATAATTTTCTAATATGATGGAAATGAATTATTATAATGTATTCTTGAAGGGTAATTCTTTAATTTCACTACAAAATGTAAAATAGAATGTCTCTTTTTAATGTATAATGTATTACGACATCATTATGAAGAGGGTGTTTAGGACATCCTTATTTTAATGACTACAAACCATTATTCTTTTAGTACTATTGATTTTCAGGTTTTTCAATATATTTTTATTTTATAAGGGAGTATTTATGATATTTTGACTACGTATTGTGGTGATTCTGCACCAACCAAGAGCTACCACTAAGGATGAGATTCCACTAGTGAAGTCACTGCCAGGATTTTCATATCTAGCTAAGTCACTACTGAAGATGAGCTTCCACTAAATAAAACCTACCATTGAGGATGAGATACTACTATGTCTTGTTACTTTCATACTCTAAGTCCCTGTCAGTCTCTAAGTCACTACCATCCTAAGGTACCACTAGTGTGAGCTTCCATCGAATGCTGAGTAACCTCCAGATTCATTCTACCAATCATGTCCAAGGACTTTCATATTAATGGCACAATTTACCTTTATATTAAAATACAAATTATTTAATTTAATCATTTTACCGAGTCATTAAGACATATTCAATTCCTATCCGGTGATTTTGGATCTCCTTCCACTGATGTTGTTATATCTTTGAGAAGGACCATCTATCTCTATGTACTATGATTATTATTATCTAACAATTCAATAGTAAAATTTGTGTTACTGTATATATGTACATATATATGTTACCATTTTATATTCTATGATGATCCTAGACACAGAATCACAATTTCCATCATAGAGATTTATTGAGATGACAATAGATATCAACTAAAACATTCTTGAAAATTTATACAATCCTCTCTTCAGTTGTAACTTTCAAAAATTATGCTCAAACTCATCATAAAATATGATATTATGATTTTGAACATTCTAAGAATAATAAACTGGGCATCAAAATTCTCTTTATTTTCTATTGATTTTTCTTTTCATAATTTTTTTTATCTTTTAATTATTGTTTTTCACTATTTTATCAAAAACACATTGTATCCTGCACCAAAAAAAGAGAATACTTGTTATTATATTTATATATGTTTTCCAATGGTGTTTGTGGAAGTGTTCCCTTTGAGGCTTGTACTGTTTTACTTCCTATGGATCTCCATGATTTTTATTATAATCTACTTGGAAGTAGGTGTTTTCCAAGTAGAGGGGATTATGTATCATATTGAGACTAAACCACTTTTTTATTGTGTGGTGTTATTTTGTTTTGTTTTATTACCAACCCCTAGATTGTTTTTAATATATAAAAAAATTATTACTTTGGGCGTTAATATTTATTAGGTTTTATATACATTGTTTTCTAAGTAAATTTATTTCAAAAGATAAGATAATTTCAATATAACTTTTATTGATACATAATCACTCTTTGATAAATCTCTTAAATGGAATGATCTTATATCATTCTGGTATTTTGATTAACTGGTTAATTTAATATGAGGATTTTATTTTAACATTAATTTTAATAGAAATTTTTATTGGTAACTCAATTCACACCCTCTTGAGTTACTCAATCTAACCAACATTGGGTATCAAAGGAATTTTTGAATTATATTTTAAATTTTTTTTATAACAAATATCTAAAATTTATTTCAATTCATAATTTTAGTTTATTATGTATAATAGAAAAAAAATACTACCAACATACCTCCTTATTATAATAGTAAAAATTATGTCCAATAGAAAATAAAAATGAAAATCAACCTATAAATTATGGGTTTTGATATTTGGATTGTAATACAAGATCATTATGGAATATCACCAACTGCTAGATCAGCTTGGAATGAATCTAATAATTATATTGAGTAATGCATGAAAAATTAATATATGTATGAATATAGTATCATGATGGAATATACCTTTCATGAACGGAATGATAAATATAAGTCACTTAAAAAAGAAATCTTCAACAGTGATAATTAAAACTAACCTTACTATTGAAAAAGATAAAAATGATCAATTATTAAAATAGACCTATAAACTAATACTATATAATGAAAAATTAAAAAGGAATTTAGAATGGTGTAAAAATGGAACGAAAATATTAATACAGATAATTGGAAGGCGAAAAACTCTGATATAAAAAACAATCATAGGTTATCAACCTAGGCTGGGAAAAATTCTAAAAACAAGTTTCATGTCCATCACTAGTTCTCAAAAATATACACTTCCACTAATTACGAAACTATTCCTAATAAATTATTTATTTCTAGAATCATACAATACACTTATATAAAACCCCTTAAACAATTATGGGATTCAAAATATCTTATTACTAATATAACTTGACCCAAAAATATTTTGGATCCAATCTCACTTTTAGTATAAACATTATTCTATAAGAAACATGTTTCAAAACCTCCAAAAACACCTATGGTATCTGGATAGTGGGTGTTCTAGACCTATTTTTGGTGAGTGTTCAAATTTTAAAATTTTGATCCATGTTGATGGTGGTCATGTCACTTTTGTTGACAATCCTAATAGGAAAATCATCAGCCTTGGTAAAATCATTAATTCTAATTCAGTGTTAATTTATTATTTTTTATATGTATATGGTTTAAAATATAAAATTATTATCATCTCTCCGTTATGTGATGATGGTTTTTATGTTATATTTCAAAAAAAATCATTTTTTAATGATAATAATGTTTTAATTTTAACTTCTTTAATAAATGATAACACTGATACTATTGATATAAAATATTTATATTCTAAATATAATTTTTTTCTTATGTACCTTTCAAAAATAATATTTCCTTTGTCATATTAGAATAGGACATATCGATATTCATTAACTTAGAAATCTATCCATGAAAGGTTTAGTTAAAGATATACCAAAGCTTAAATTCCCAAAAAAAAGTGTGTGGTCGTTGTCCAAAAGAGAAACAACAAAATATTTATTTTTAATCAAAGAAATAAGTTTCAACCTCTCATCCTTGAGAGTTAGTATATATTGACCTTTTGGTCCTTCTACAGTTTCTAGTTTAAATGTAATACATTATTTCTATGTATTTGTAGATGACT
Organism: Viscum album; assembly: GCA_963277665.1. NCBI lineage: Eukaryota > Viridiplantae > Streptophyta > Magnoliopsida > Santalales > Viscaceae > Viscum > Viscum album. The sequence goes on from OY728128.1 coordinate 1,736,818,918, forward strand.
TATCTAGGTACACTTGGGCATTATTTTTAGCTCAAAAAATTGAAAATTGTTCTTATTGTATTAAATATGAAAAATCAAGATAAAATCTAAGTGGACTTAGGATAAATATGTTAGGAAGTGATCATGGTTTAGAAATTGAAAATCAAGACTTTGAATCATTTTTTTCTAAAAATTGATATAATCATAACATTTCTACAACTAAGACACTATAAAAATGGTGTTGTAGAATGAATAAATAGGACCCTTCAAGAGATATCTCAAACAATTCTTAATTAATATGTCATAGCGGTATACTTTTGGGTAGAAGATGTTAAAATATCTTGTTATATAATAAATAGGGTTTTAATTAAACCTCTATGAAAAAATAACACCTTATGAGTTATAGAATAATAGAAATCCAAAAGTTAATTGCATTATAGTTTTTGTTTTCAAAGTCTTTATTCTATAAACAAATTATAATCATGAAAATATTTCTTCTATGAGTGAGGAAGGAATTTTTTTGGGTATTAAAATTCCAGTAAATCTTATAGAGTGTTTAATAAAAGAACTAAAAAATAGTTTAAACTGTTCACATTAAATTTTATGAAACCAATCATAATGAACATAAGACTACCATAGAAAACCTTGAGGATGATATATCAAATCTAAATCTTAATTTTAAACCTTCATAAGTTCGGTAAAACAAGTTGAAAATTTATATAGTGAACTACTAAAACATGATCCTAAAGAAAATATTGATACAACCATCCCCTCATTTCAAAACTCTTTTTTGACTCATAAATACCATCCCTTAGATTCTTCTATAGGAGACTAGATATAGGTACACAAACTAGTGTTTCTCTTGGGAATCAAATTGAACACCAAACATTTTTGTCACAACTTGAACCAAACAACATCAATTATGCTATTAATGATTAATTATAGGTAATATCTATACAAGAAGAACTTAATAAATTTAAAAGAAACAGTTATTGGGAACTTGTTGATAGTAATAAGGACACATTAAATATTGAAACAATTTGGGTGTTTATAAACAAGGTTTATGATTTAGGCACCATAGGAAGAAATAAGGCTAGATTAGTTACACAAGATTATAATCAAGAAGAAGGTATTGATTATAAATAATATTTTACACCTATACCAAAACCTGAATCCACTGGGATAGTGATTTCCTATGTAGGATATTTTTATCTCAAACTATGTCAAATGGAAGTTAAATGTGCTTTCTTAAATTGGTTTAGGGTTAAGGATTCTTTTGTTGAAAAAAAATCTATATTTCAAAATACCCATTTTCAAAATCATGTATTCCAGCTAATAAAAGCATTATATGGTTTGAAACAGGCTCCCATATCTTGGAATGATAGGCATACCTCATTTCATATTTTAATATTTTGTTACAAAAGGTATAGCTGACTAACCTCTTTTAATAAAAATAATTTCAAAAGATGTTTTAATCATAAAAATATATGTAGATGATATTATTTTTGGATCAAATAAATATTATCTCTATATATATTTCTCAAAATCAATGAAAAATTAATTTGAAATGAGTTTGATGGGTGAACTCAAATTATTTCATGGATTTCATATTTTTAAAATTAAATAAGGAATCATTTTAAATCAAAGTAAATATAAAATATACCTTTTGAAACGTTTTATCTTAGATAGAACTGAATTTATTGATACTTATATGAGTACCATATTTTAATTATATCTTGATGAATATGGTAAATCAATATGATCAACTATTTACAGATTTATTCTGGAATTATATTGTACTTAGCTCTTAGTTGGACTAAAATTATGTTCAGTGTGTGTATGTGTTCTTTATTTTAATCTAATCCCAAAGAGTCACACATATTAGCTATCAAACTAATGTTGAAATACCGAAAGTATACAAAAAATTTATTATTGTTTTATTTAAGAGGATATGTTTTTTATTTTATAATTTAATCAGATGTTGATTTTGGTGGATGTATGTTATATTGAAAAACCGCCTCTGGAGAATTTCATCTTTTAGGTAAATATCTAGTATCATGGTGTAGTGAGAAACAAAATTAAATTGCACTATCTATTTCTAATTATGAATATATATCTTTAGGAAGATTTTGTGCACAAATTCGGTGGATAAAACATAATTTACTAGAATTTGTATACAAATTTTGACATGTCCTAATAAATTGAGATAACACAAGTGCTATAAAATGTATAGGAATCTAGTACCTCACTCTAGAACAAAGCACAATGATGTGAGACATAACTTTTTGAGAAATCATTATCAAAAAGGTGATATAAAATTATAATTTATTGGAACTAAAAATTATATTGATGATATATTTATAAAAAATTAAAATTTAGAAAGATTAAACTATATTAAACATGAATTTGGAAAGATACGTTTTGGATGACAAGACATTGTTGATGAGTTACTGTTGCTAAGTAACTGTCGATGAGTTGATGTTGATAGGTCATTATAGATGATTCATAATTTATGATTGTAGAGACCCAAATCTTGATATACATGGAAATTACATTACTTTTTCGGAATACTTAATACATAACAAAAATAGACACACAAGGATCGTAATAGTTTAGTGTCTTTGGAAACTCAGAATATAATCTTCTAATCGTGGTGAAAGAACTTTAACATCTCCATTAATGATCTTCCCCTTTTTGTCTTACCTAAACCCTTTCTTTAAATCCTAGGGAAAAGAAAACATATAAAGGGTAAGCTCAAATGCTCAGTAAGGGTAAGCATAGAGAATATAAAACAATCCTTATACATTTGAATGTAAAAAACATGAACATAAAATCTAAACCTCAAAATATTGAGCAATGACATAAAACATGGAAGTACATAAGGCATAGATCATAATGGAACATAAATCATGATGAAATAGCATGGGAATAAAACATTTAATTATGGAATCCATTAAGCACATGTAATGATTTCCATAGTAGCCAAGGAATTGCTGCCAAGACCATCTTAGTGGACAAAGTACCTTTCTAAATCGAGTTCACTCCTCGTTCCAGCCCTGTATTACTGAACCGATTTAACTTGTTGTTCCAGCCATGCCTATTTCATTAGATATAAATCATTGCCTAATTCATTGGAGGGAGATATAGGTCCCACTAATCTTATAATGAAATCATTCTTTCATGTGCCACAGAATCATAAATCATACATCATAGCATAACCCAATAAATAAAATGGGTTTCATAAACATCATCTCATCATCACATAATCCATATAAAAGAAATTGATATCATTTCATAATAAGAAAATTGAAACCATGTAAATCATAGAGACATTATACTTGAAATATACACATATGAAATAATGTCATCTTAGATGAAAAATGTTTTTGATAAAACACTTGAAATGAATTCTTGAGGAAAATATCATTTCTTCTTCAAAATCATATTCTTTTCACAAAATTTCATGCAATTTTAAAAGAAAAGGATTTTGTTGAAAATAGTCATGAAATATTTTTTAGGAAGCTTCATGTGAATAAGGCTTTATAAAACCATAAAAATCCTTTAATGTTGTATAAGTTAAAAAAACATTCTCCTCGTACTTTTGTCGTAAAAGTCAAAAAGTACCACGTATGGTAAACAAAAGAAAGATTCCTTCCATAACACAAAGTAAATGTCAAAGAGGGGTAAACATGCCATTAAACATACATGGAAGAATATTAAACACTTTATGAAAAAACATTTTATGATCATGGATGAAAAATATAACCCCATTAAATACTTATGTATAAACAACCTCGGATAAGAATGAGATTGGAATAATTATCCCTTACCTTAGGTCTGATATGATTCGTACGTTTACAAACCTCCCGTATAATAATTTAAATAATTTCATTGACCTATTACAGAATCATATTCATTGTTATTATATCATATATGGTTCACTTATAACTTTATATTACCTTTTCTTTTGTAAATTCATGTTAAAGCAGCGTTTTGGGTAAAATCAGTTCATTTATCGTATGTGTTTCAACTTTTCGTTCTTGATATTATTACTTATATCCTGATTTACATAGTTCCAGAATGTAAAAAATGATTTATATATATTATATATTCATCATATACATATTTTTTATAGATCGATAAAAGGAATGAAATACACCACTCATGGAGACGGTAGTTCGTACGTACGCATGAACGCTGTTTTTGTTTCCTTATTGAATTGAATGGAATTAAGTAGATGATATATATATATATATATATATGTATACATAAATCCAATAGCTTCATTATGTCATATATTTTATTATTATTCATTATATATACTTTATAATCATTTTTGAATGGTTAATCATGGAAAATGAATCTCATCGCATTCGTGGAGACGGTAGTCCGTACGTATGCACGAGCGATGATATCATTCCCATGATCGTGGAATTGTATTGAAGTGTATGTATAATATTACATAATAAATATAACTTTACAATAACTGTATATAGTTATTTATTTACACAATTATACCCATCCATGTAAGGTGTTGGCGGAAAATAGATTACACCACGGCGTGGAGACGGTATTCCGTACGTACGCACGTGCGGTGATTTCGTTTTCTGTAGGATGGATAGATGGTGAAATAGGGTTGTTTCATACTTATAATAACATATCAGTATATTAGTTATACTGATGTTATTACTTAATAATGAAACAACTAAAGAAGAAGAAGTGGAAGAAGAAATAAAGTTGAAAGAATCGTTAACGGACATTACCTCTTCTTTGAAGCGCCTCTTTGAGACATCCTTTTAGGGCACTAAAATTGGTCTTTGAAGAAGACCAGGACTTCTAGGATGTTTCTACGGAAGTTTAGAAGATAATATGGCAGGGTTTGGCCGATTTTGAAAGCTCAAAGTGGTGTGAGGAGGAGAGGGAGGAGGTGCCCTTTTATAAGGGAAGAGAGGGGCACCTTTGGAATTCTTAAAAATATTAATTTATAATAAATATAATCCCACTTAAAAACCTCCAAAAATTACTCATATTAGAATAATAGATGATATAGGGTTGTAATATCATCAACCAATTAAATTTATACATGGTTTGATCTTATTTTGAACCTTGCCATTTTGATTTATCCTTTTTTTAATCTATTTATGTTTATTTGCGGTAATAAAATTATAAATTTTAAATGGTTATAAATAATCACTTATGTGGTGTTAATTTTCCATAATTGGATACTTCATGACATTTTAGACTATATAAATTTCAATTTATAATTTTTAAATATTTTTGTGATTTTTAAACAATTTAACAATATGTTACTTTTATAAAATAACAATAGTGTCAATTTTGACACTATTCATTTATTTGAATTTAAATAAAATCTTAATAGAGGATATATTAGAAATAAAATATTTAATAGATTCATAAAAGGTCATATGTATCTATAAAATTATTGGAGAACATTAAATAGTTCATATAATATTTATTTTACTATTTTTAAAACCATTTATTTGGTTTATCTCTTAATAAAATAATTACTACAAAATATATTATAATTATTTAATATACTTATTTGTTGAATTAAAAATAAAAATAAAATCCTATGATGAATATAAATCTATTATCTTTCACAATAATACTTTTACTCGAATTTATCATCTTAAAATCACAATATTTAAATTTTTATATTTATTAAATTATGAAGGTGACAACTTTGGCATCATTTAAAATAAAACAATATAAGTGTCATAATCGATTTTATAAGGCTCCAAATGGTCCAATATTCTACCATTGTATTAATATGGTTAAAATTTACATGACCAATAAGTTTTGGTCCGGTTTTTGTGCATTTTATGGTCACTATTAGGTTAATAAAAACTATATTATTGATTTTTCACTAGATAAACAATTTCTGCATCACTATTGTGTCACAATTAATGATACTTATTTAATCCCTAAAAATTATAAATAAATTCATATGAGGTAGATAATTTTATTATATTTCTAGAGAATATTAAGTTTCTAAGATCCATTAATTTTATCACTAAATTAAAATTATTATACTTATAATATTTAAGAGAGTGACATGTTGTCACTTTCTTTGGTTTTAATAATAATAAAATTATTTTCAAGTAAAAAAGTCCAAAAAATGAATCTATTCTGACCCTTAGGTGATATGGGTCAATTTGTAGTCATACAATAGAATTTTTTTAGGTTTTAGGGTAACTTTATAACCTTATATTTACCCTTAATTACCCGATTTACCTTTAACTATGGTAAATAAAATTTACCGTAGTTACTATTCATAATGCCCAAAAATAAAATTAGCTTATTAACATAATTTGGACCCAATGATTCCAAATATGGAATCCATTTTTCCAAATTCAATTCACAAAAGTTTCAGAAATTAAATTAAAATTAATCCTTTTGTTGAAAGAAAATGGGTCTTTTGTTTAAAACATTGCAAAAGATTGAATTGATTTAACCTACGAATTCAATGTAAAATCAATGCTAGTGACATACATTATATTAAATGGTAAAAATATTCTCTATTTATACTTTAAAAGCATTAAATATTATAATTTAACTATATAAATTATCTCAATGAAAAAAGATGTCTTTAATTAAAAATTAGCGTATTTTTATTATTCATCAAAACATGAAAGTTATCAGAAAAGTATCAAAAATTTATCCAAAGTAAATTTTTATACCCTGATTCCAAATAAGAATTTTATTTTGTCAAATTGAACTTATAAACATGTCAAAAACTAGACTTAAAGTGGGTGCGCCATCAAAAGGTGGCAAAACTGCATTTTTTTGAAAAATAATTATTTTACTCGAAAAATTTATTTTATTCTTATACCATGTTCTAGAAAATGAGTAAGATGAAATAATAATGTTATAACATTAAAAATTTAGTTAATACTATTCATAACGGCTAGTTCATAATAATATTATAATAATATATCATTATTTAGTAAAACCCGGTATTGCGTACAACACACGCTATCGAGGAAGGTCGTGATTGCGTGTAATGCAATCCAAGTCAGGGTTGCGTGTAGTGCAAGAATACTTCATTATTTCATATAACATAATCCAACTATATTTCATTTATACATTGAATATATATATATTTATATATATACACTCAATGTTTCGTAGAATAACTACTATCAAAATTGTGTGTAACATGATCCAAGAATAGTGTTGTGTATACTGCAAGCTCATATGGTGTTACGTATAGTGCAAGGTAATCTTGTTGTAGCTTACAACACAAGACATCAATGAAATTAAAAAGAATATTTTTCATAAAATCATGGGGTGTTACAATGATTAAGCATTGATGAGCCACTGTTGATGAGTTTCCAATGATGAGTCACTATTGATGAGTCACCATTTATGAGTAACAATTGACGATTCACTATTTTGAACAAGCCACCATTTTGAACATGTCAGCGTTGTGAACAAGTCACCATTGTGAATGAATCATTATTCCATTGTTATTATTACTTTTTCATCATTGATTTATTTTTACTTCTGATTAAATGTTTTTTAATTTATTTATATTTTTTAATCCCAAATTGATATGACTTAAGGAATAATTCTAATTGATTCCTTTAATCCTAAAATCATTGAACTCTTAAATCGTTCTCATCCTCTCAGACCAATAATTTTTCCTTCCTCTCTTATTTCACCTTAAACTTTAATTGATTAGTATATCCCATGTAAAATTTCTATCATAATTGACTCCATAAGAGGTTAGGCCATGAAACCAAAAGTATCAACAAGATATTCTATCATTTTTTCATGAATCTCACATCTGGTTAATCGGGTTGTCGAATATGAAAAGGAAATATAGGTGAAGTGTCTTCTATCTACAAATAATATAATATTAAATGTTATTAAAAATCATAAATTTATTAATTGGTTTTTAAAAAATAATTTTGTTTTCTATCCTGGAATTGTTTACAATATCTATCCAAATTAGGGTTTATCTTTGGAGAAACAGAGAATATGTTAAAAGAAGTTTCATTGACAGATAAGATTTTTATTTACATTAAAAATGGATAGTTTCTTAAAGGTAACTCATAAAGGGGAATATAAATATTTCCAAGGAATCATTCCCAGTGATAGTGGGATTTTTAATTATGAAAAATCTCTTGATCAGTAAACAGTATATGGTACTCTATGGAGACCTACAGATTCTAAACTTGGTGTTGTGTTTAAACTATTATTCATGTTTTTATAGTATGTCTTGTGTCATAGAAAATGATATTTCAATACTATGAAATATATGGATGTTTAAATCCTATTTATGATAAAACAAGGTCAAATAATCAATCAATTTAGATTTTTGATGATCCATATTTATGAAATATTCCCTAAAAGTTCAAGGTTGAATTATTTTATATATGCTAATATTATATCTTCTATCTTGGATGCTAAGGTAATTTTAAAAGAAGGTTAATAATATGATGAAAATTATAGTGGTTTATTTTTGTTAATAATTATTTTTAGAAGTGTAAATTCAGTTGGAATCCATGGGAGAACTGTTGGGTGAGAGACAATGACAAACATTATGATGAGTTCAACCCCATTGATTATCCAACCAGACTAAAGACATGGTGGATCCTAGTCTTGAGCCTATTTAAATAGTTGAATATTTGGATGATGATGATATTAGTAATAAATATGAGTAGGCTACTATAGAATAAGAAAAATATTTCCCATTTGAACTTTGATGTGATCTAGAAATCCATAAATCTCGTCCAAAAGTTTATTTTTAATATTTTAGACCGCATGGTTCTCTTCTTGACAAGGAATGAATTTTGGATAAATTTGACAATGATGAAATAAAATTATTTTGAGAGGATTAGTTCAAGTCATATTCCTCATAATCATAAAAATACAATACTGATATTCATAATAATGGAGGTGGCAGTGATGTTAATGTTTCTAAGGAAGCTAATAATGATAATGATCTTGATAAGTCATAGAGAGATGTTACTGATCATGAAAATAATCATGAAAGTGGATATAATAGTTATCATGATCCTGAGATGGTTCAATCACATCCTGTATCAAAAGAAGTATAATTTTCTATCAGGGATGATGATAGATCTATAGACGGTGATATAATTATTATACCACCTATTTCTATAGATGATAAGGAAGCTTCTAGTGAGGGGGAGAAGTATCCAAAAGCTACTGACCATATATAGCTTGTAAATCTCATATATATAGTTCATATAGATCCAGCCCCTTTTGTACCTAAAATCAGTCAATCATCACAATTCAATATAGTACAAACTATTCTTCCATATATAAAACCTCATGAAATCACTTTTGAGTAACGGGAGAATTTCAGGGTTTTTTTAGGATTGGTCATGATTACTGTGATTTTGATGATGATGAAAAACCTTTAAGATAAGATGGATATCCTATGGATCAAATTGATTGAGTTGAGTAGTTGGGGCCTTTTACACTAATAGATACTGATAGACTAGCTGAGGATGTTGTGCCAAATGATAATAGAGAACATCAATCTTTGCAAATCTGTATACCAACTACTGTTGTGAAAAAAGGTGATTTAGAATCTTTTCAATGAAATTTTATTTCTAATTTGAAATCCTTAAAAAATCAATATTTTAAAGATGTATTGATCTCTCATCCATCTCATGTTGTTAGACTGATTGAAGATAACCCTCAATATTTGGTGGAACTTGTTATATATCATTTAGAAATAAAAGTTTTATTTCATAATCAAGAACTATAATTGGAGAATAGATAATTGTCATGTGAAGTTGGCAGTCTAAAAGCCCTGTTAGAGGAAGTGAAATCCACTTTCATAAAAAGTTTTAATTTTATTTCCTAGAAGTTGGAAAGAAAGTATGTTGCTTACCATTCATCTACTACACTTCCTTCTCTTTCAGTGCTTATTTTTAGAGAACTTCTCAGATAGATTATAAAGGAATAAATGAGTAGTCCTTCGGGTGATGTATCAATGAATAAAGATAAATTGAGCTAGATACACCATTATGGATATCACATTTATAAGATAATAAAGAAGTATGACATTAATCTTAGGATCTTTAAGGACATCATTAATAACTCCATTAAGTATTATTTGTCATGAATTTATAAAAAGCATGACATGAATGCTCATTTCAAATACTTGGAAGAGAACATTATAATGCCATTGATCACAAGGTATTTCAAAGAACAATAGAGTGAACCACATGTTCTAACACTAGTGTTGTAGAAATTTATGGAAGAGAAATGGGATTTCTTTAGTACTATGGATAGGGGGTAATATTATTGTGGATTTCATAAACCAAATGAAACATTATCTTCATGTTAAAATCATTGTGTTAATTGACAGAGAATCAATCCTAATAACAAATGTTCATTCTTCAACCTCTACAAAACTAGTTTGATATAGACCAGAAATAATTACACAGATATATGGTCTTCTATATCCACTCTATCATCCTATGAGTTTATCGCCATCTGAATCCATCATAAACCTATGGACTATTATTCTCTATGAGCCTCTTTCTTCATAAAAAAATTCCTTCCTTGAAAACATATTCTACAATTTCCTCTTATATTACTTCAGAACCTCCAGGAAAAGTCAATGGAAAAGGGAAAGAGATAGTTACACCTACACCTACCTCGAACAAAGAGATTTATTAGATGATGTATATGATAGGGATATTGTTCATGAACACTTTCTATTTTAAAATTATAATACAACTCTTTTTTCACTCACTATAATCAAATGTATCCATTTTTTTAATCCTTTAAATATTTAATTTCTATTTCTTTATCTCTTTTGGTTAATCACAAAGGGGGAGAAAATATGGGAAATACCAATGATATTGTATTTATATCGCTTTAAAATTTCATTGTTATTATAGTTTTTTATACCACACATATATCTTTTAAATTGTTAAGAAGATTTTTTTAACTTATATACCTCACTGATTATCTATACATATTGTTTTAGTAAATGACTTATAAAATTCTATGTTTTGTGATCATCAAAAAGGGAGAGATTGTTGGAACCTCCTTATGGGAAGATTTTTTAGTAATTATTTACTTTAATGTCCATATAACATGATTATTTTAGTATTAATTATTTAAATGTTGTTTAATATAATTTTATATGATAAGATAGTCTTTATGATATTTCAGTTAAGTATTGAGGGGAGTCCCTTCCAGCCAGTAGATAACATTAAGGATGAGACACCACTAGCTAAGTAAACACCATGATTTTCACTACCTGCTGAGTCACCAATAATGATGATCTATTACTAAGGATGAGATACCATTGAGTATGAGATAATAACATGGATTGTTACTTCTAGACTCTAATTCACTACCAGAATCTTGGTCAATGCCATCCTGAAGTACCGCTAGTCTGAGATACAGTCAAATGTTGAGTCATCACTAGCTTCATGATACCATTGTTGTCTAAGGAAATAATCATTAATATCACAATAGATATTTACCTTCAAGGATAAATTATTATCTTTTAATAATTTTATAAATTCATTAATACATAGTCAATGCTTATCCAAGTATTGGGGATCTCTTTTAGTCAATAGTATTATATCTATGCGAGGGACTATCTCTCACTTAGTACAAAGACAATTACAGTCTGACAAGTCTACCAGAAAATGTTTTCGATTCAATATATGTACTTGTACAAGTTTATAGATTCATATACTGTTAACATCGTAGATAGAAAATATTAACATCATTTATAGGGATTTATTGTGATATCAGTAGAGAACAACTAGAACATTCCTAAAAATTCCAATGATCCTTTGTTCTACTATAACTTTCAAAAAGGAATCATGAAATCCTCACCAAATTGAATTTTATAATTAAAAGATTATCAACATATTGTATTGTGAATCGCTGATCTCTTCGTATTCTTTTGATATCCCATTATTTTTATTGCTTTTATATTTTGTATAGTGTGTTGTTACTCTGTTATCAAACACACACTATGTCCTGCACCTAAACTGGAGAGTACTTTTTATTATATCTATATGATTTCAACCATGGTTTTTATGGAAGAGGTCCCTATATAGCATGTACTCTTTTGCATGCCACATATAAATTATGGAATAGGATTTTGTCCTATCCATCTTGTTGCTATTTTTTCTACCAGATCCATGTTGTAGATCTATTTGATCATTATTATAATATTCATCGTAGTGGTTGATTTCCTAGTGGAGGGGATTGAGTATCATCTTGAGACAGAACCTCTTGATTATTCTATTGTGTTATTTTTTCATTACCAAAACATATATTATTTTTAATCTATAAACCAAACCGTTACGTTGGTAGTTAATATTAATTAGTTTTTATATATGTTTTGGTCTAAGTAAATTGATTTGAAAAGTTAATATTATTTCAACATTATTATAAATAATATATAATCACTTTTGGATAAATATTTTAAAAATGCATATCTTATATTGATCTGGTATCATGATTAACTAGATAATTTATTATGGGGGATTTATTCTAACATTAATTTTAATATAAATTTATATTATGAACTTAATTAACCCCCGATACCCCTTTTGAGTAACTCACTCAAACCAACATAACACATTAATAGATTTTCCCACCTCCATTACCATTTTACACTATTGTGATTCATCTACATGTTTGTAATGGTTTCCAAAAGAAATCACTTTATTGAAATCATATTTAATTTTTTCCATCCATTTTATTATATTCTCTAAAACACGTGATTTTGTTAAAATATATATATTTATTAATATTTTATGGTCATATTTCACCCCACATTATTTATTTTTCATTAACTTTCTCTTGAAATATTAACTTTATTTTGATCATCTTTGATTGGACATTACATTTATCTTCCATATCTATGTTTTTTGTATCATGGATATGCTAGTCTCCAAAACCATATAGAATTTATATATATGGTTCTATACTATTAATTTTATCTAATTGACCATATAAATATTGATATTAAATTTTTATTTACTCAATACATATATTTTTTATTAGGAAAACTATTAATGAAGAAAATTATCATTAAATATTTGAAGAATTCATTGGATATGTAGTGATGGGTGGTGCATAGAATTAAATTTTCCATTGATTAATCGATGGGTATCTTGAGTAAAATTAGTTTGATAGCTTTATTAAATGTATTTTGGTGTAAACCTAACCATTGACTTTAAAATATTTTGGAACAAGGCCATGATTGTAAAATATCATGATTTCTAAGATCATGTATTCCAAAATTGTGCATTTACTTCATTGAGAATTTAGTTATTATTTTATATTTTAATATTACATTGAAATTATCCATGTATGAATTTTTGGATCATGTTATTAATTAAATCTCATGTGATTTCCGTCATTTAACTTATAATATTAGTTATGACTTTTTTACTCATAATATCTTACTCTATACATATCCATAATTAAGAACAAGGGAACACCCATATATTCTTTTCTTTCGAAAAAAATATACCGAAGGAATATTTTAGTTTGTTTTAATGATAAAGATTCTTTAATTTAACTATATTTTGTATTTTATTTCAAATTTAAAATAGGAATCATGTTTCTATATCGTTATTTAAGAATTCCAAATAGATCAATCCTTTTTTATGTGATACCTTGAATCTTGACATAATGTAATATAGTAGACATAGACTCTATGATATGGGAGTTGGGGTTGTTATTTTTGGTATCATATAAAGTTTATTAGAAACCTTGGAAACAAGATTTAGAAAAACATAAATTAGGTAACATTGCCCAATGATAGGCTTTGTTGATATGTTTAATTATATTATAATATTTTAAAAGATTTGGTAAAGTAGTGATTTTATGGATTTCATTGAAATACATCCCTATCTAGGTAATAAAAATGTACATGGTTATGAAACATATGAATTTATGGGTAATGAGACCGAAAAGAGTTGGTCGAGTATATATCACGCATCATTTTGGTGCATGGTGAATGGGACCTTACTATGGACCTAGTTGGAAACTCTTGAGGGATATTCCTGTAATATTTCACATTTTATTAATGAACTATTATGTTCAATGAGATGATAATACTTCTTGAAACCTATAATATCCATGGTCATATGGTAAAAAACTTAACATTCATAGGTTTATATGCGTGAGGTTGATTATGATATTAGAGGCATAAATACCCTTTTTAGGTTTTATGTTATGGGAGTTCAAGATGATTGAGGATTATTTTGGAGAAGTTTATGGGAATCTAGCACTTTTATTTAGTATATCTTTTATTTAGAAGTTTATTTGAGAAAGAATTATTTTATATTTTTTGGACAAAAGTAGAATGGTATTGATAAACTGTAGGTTTAATATTAACAATTATTTTAATTTTTTAATAGGGTAAAAGGGTTATTAAATTTTGGTAATATAAGTTTTATCATATATATATGACCATGGGAATAAAATGAGATATGTTAACTATGTGATTAATGTTATTTTTTAAATAATTCTTTATATTTGGAACATTATATAATTATGGTATGATGAAATTTTTTAGTTAATATGGGATTTTATTTTATGAATAAATATTGAGTGATACTTTAGAAGCATATGTGATATTATAATGGTTATATATTGATTCTGGATATTTATATGAAAGATTATTTATTTTGGATATTATAATATAGGGAGTATACATTTATGGTATATAACTTTAGAAGTGATTTCCACTGATTGGAGATAAATATTAAACTTATCTTAGAGAAATATACAATCACATCTGACACAATTTTGGGTTTTCAAAATAGACAAGAAAATATTTAAGAGGTATAAGGTATGTTACATATCAAATGATTTATGTTTAACTTTTGGTGTTATTTTTGGGTGTTAATATTTTAAAAGATATTATAGTTTATTTTAATTTTTTTTACTTCTTCATTCATGAAAAAATCTTCATGATCAATATGATTCACAATGAAGTATGATATTATCCTTATAATATTGTAATAAATCACATATGTAACTTTTATAGTATTTTTTATCTTGAGGGTAATGAAATTTATAAAATTAGAGATATATATATAAAATAATTTATAGAAACTAAACTATAAAAATACCAAGAAATGTTTTCATAAATTCACTTTCTAGTATATGTATTATATTATAAATTTGTATTAATTTTCCTCGTTAAAACTTAAAAGTTAAATTTCATGATAAAATATATATGTGACTTTATTACAATGTCATATTTAGTTAAAAAAATAAAATTTCAAGGAATAAGTTTATGTTAGGTTGGAACAATTTAATACCCCGGGGTTTAATTTTATATATTCCTTTAAAAAGAACACTATGTTTAATAACATATACCATAAGAAACCTTGATCTTTAACAAACAATGAAATAATATTATTTAAATATAACCCTTATAACCTATTTTTTGTGTTGGTATGAATGAATATAAATAAAAAATTATAAAATATATGAAGAAAGTAATTCATTTATTAAAATAATGATTTAAATTTATAAAATCACATTTATCTCATTTTTCTACTTGGAATAGAATAAAAATAAATTCATTTTAATTTATTGTTTATTTTATTAAAGAATGGTTTTTATTCAATTTTGGGTGAAGATACAATAATTAATTTATCCATATTATATGAATTTTATTTTATAAAACTAATATAATTTTTAAAAATAATAATAAAAAATTATTTGAGTGAGTTGTTTTTTATTTTTCTGAAAAGATTTATTTTTCAGTGAATAGTAAAAAATACTGATTTTATTGAAAACTGTGTTTTCTTTTTAAGTATTTTAAAAGATAATTTTTTTCATAATAATTTTTAAAATGTAATTATTTCTATTATATTAAATATAATCCAATTAATATCATTAGAATTGATGTTATGCTTAATCTTGAATTAAAAATAATACTTAGAAATACTGTTTTCTAGAAAATAGTTTTTCATGACTTTTTTCATGGTTGTTTTTAAATTAATTTATGAATATAATAGGAATTGAATTTGATAAAATTTATTACATATTTGGAATAACATTTTTACATTTTGTGACTATGTATCTTTTTTATTTTGTTATTAGGAATAGTAATCATAGTCAATATTTATTCTCATGGTAGTGGTAATGTCGCTTAATTAGCATAAAAACTATTGTGATAAGGTTAGAAATAAATTCAAAAACCTTGATTTATTTCATGGTATTAGTATAGTTCATCCATAATCTTCTAAAAATTGAAAATATGACCCTTTTCATTTATATTTATTTATGAAATTCATATTATTTTATGTAAATAATAAATACTAAATGTCACATTCATTACATTAAAAACCTGAAAGCCCAAAGGCCAAACATTTTTATTTATTTTAGGATAAAAAAATTTTAATTAGGATGAGAGGAAACCTTAAATAACTATTTTAGGTCCCCAAAGACCAAAATTTGAAGGACATGCCCTATCTATAATATGTTTACATTAGATATAGATTTCAACCTTACAATGATACATAGCTAGAATTTCCCCATGAAATGCACAATGTATGGTATAGATGGAAGATTTTATACCGAACTGTTCTTCTAATCTGGTAGCTCTATCAAGTCAGTTGTTTCTGATCCGAATACCACATTATGATATCGAGCCCCTTAAATTTATCATTCAATGTGTTGTGTTTGAGTGTTACTTCCCCTCTATTCCTTCCTTTCACCACCACCACCCATCAAACGCCGCCCACGAGCTTGTTATCGAATTGAATGACCAATCGCCCCATCACAATCCTATAAAGTGTCCTCAATCAAATCGTGAAGTCAACTATTCCACACGATCCAATCATTTACACTAGAGAACCCCCCCCCCCCCACCTTCACTGTCGCACTGATGCATGAGCACCACATAGGACACACCCCAACTCACTGTATTCATATAGAGGAGATCAATAACCCAATCATCGCTAGTCATACTACACTTTTAGGCCATCTTCCTTGTCTAGTCCACACTAAATTAAAATACCCCTAAAATTCATCATTTCTAGGGCCCAAACTCGGCCTTTGATGTATGATTATAGGGTTTATTTTCGCCAAACTATAACCCATTTTGACTTTCATTACATTATTATAAATATTATATTATGATTGAGAGAAAAAGAGGTCATTTTTTATTTAAAATTATTTATCCAAATATGAATTTTTAATTTTTATAATGCTATTTTATTATTAATTTTTTTATTTAATAATTCCATTAAATACAAACTAAACACCAATAGAGTGTTTGTTAAAATAGTATAAAAATCAGGTAAATAATTTTCCAAATAATAAATGTAAAATAATTTGGATAAATTATTGAGTTCCATGATTTTTTTAGATAAAATAACATATTATTATTGTTTAAAAAGTTTATCTTTGAATTACACTATGGCCTTCATGTATTTAATACCATAAAAAATGGATTGTGTAAAAATAAAATTAATTATAATTTATGGAAAATTTATTTTATTAAATTATTTAAATCTAATAAAAATCATGAAATAGAAAATTTTGGATTTTATTTGGCCTAAAATATAATATCTTGATCATTTTTTAGAAATTTCCCGACATGGATATAAATTTATAAACCATTATGATTGAGAAATGTTTTACCACAATTAAGGATAAAGGTGGTTAATAAAGGGGTAAATCCAAAAGATATAACTCAAAATGAAATCTAATCCAATATAAATTTGTCATTAAGATTATAATAGGACCATATCCAGATTACTATTTAATTGATTTATTTTGGGAACCATTTTACAAGATTTAGATATATTTATGTTCTTAATGTTTCATGTCTTTATGAAAGTGGAATTCCCCTCACTAATAAAAGGAATCCAATATCCCTCATATCATCACAACAATTTATCCATTTATCTCCACCCACTAAATGATATTTGGGTATTACCCATGGTGTTTTAGGGATGGACGCTTGTCGCAATAGCTCATTTATGACTGGAGTCTATCTCTATTACACCATTGTAGACAACAATCTCAAAAAATAAGGTATATTTAACTATCCATCACAAATAAAAATCTATTGTGATGAGAAAAAAAACATCAAAAATGGTTTTTATTTCAGTTATAAAATAAGTAATTATGATAAACCATTGTAATTGATAGTATCTTTGACAAGGAGTTCATTCCTCACAAGTACATATACGTTTAGAAAAAAATAGATTAAATTAAATTAAATTAAATTAATTTTCAATAATAAGAAATAATAAAAATAAATAAATTTAATTAGAAATTTTTAAATGTAATTAATATTATTTACAAAAAAAATAAAAAAATGTTTAAAAGTATTAATGATTTACAAATAATTAAATTTTTAAAATAATTAAAAAAAATTGAAATAATTTAAAAAACCACATGTAATTACTAAGAATTAAAAATATTCAAAAATGTAAAATTAAATAAATATATTTGATGTTTTACAAAGTTAAAATGATTTAAAAAAAATTAAAACGTAAAATAATTAAAATTTTAAATTTCAATTTAAATCAATTGACACAAACATAAAAATATTACATATGTTTATACATAATATGGTTTTTATCCTAAATTAAAAATAGTCATAAAACTTCACAAATCGTCAACTGGCATTGGGTGGTGCTGGATCACTTAAAGTATTAGGGGGAGTAAACTTAATACCAATGCCACACACTTGCTATTATATATACTCCAACATCTTCTTATCTCTCCCACGTTTCTACCCAAGATCCTCATCCCTCTCTTTCTACATTCATCATATCATATCATCCTTTGCTCCCATAGTCTACTCATACTATGTAGTGGAATATGGCATTGATGACAAATCCCCACTAGCTTCCATTAAGATCACTGAAGACGTTGCAGAAGTACAATAATAACTCATAGGTGTCAGTTAGAAACCAATATCAATCACTGTACCTTTCCTGAAACCATGAAAATTCACCTGTAACTAGGTACCCTCATGAAAGCCTAAATCACAATTTGAATCATTTTCTCTCTTATATTGACTATCCCATGAATGAGAAGTGACAACCTCATACATTTCTTTAAAATATATTTACGAATTAGAATACTAATTAAATTTATATTGTTGATTTTTTGGATAAATTACTAACCAAAATTTGGCTATGTTAGTCACTTAAAACTTCCCATTTATAGATATTAGTATAAATATTCTTATATACATCAAAATATATAAAATATGGTTTAGTAACAACCAGTATAATATAACAAAACATGTTATAGTTAAAATATATATACATTTGTAAATAATATCACATACCATTTGTCGTCAATTTGTTCTAAATGTAAAATTTTTCCTTATGTGTAACCTCAATCCTCCCAACTATCTAATGCTCAGATAATGACCTCATCAAAATATTATCTCTTAGCTAGAAGGATCTGAATCCATCCCATACCTGAGCTGAAATATAGTTAGGTCAATGGGATAGGTAAGACTGGTTGAAAAGAGTAGTAGAATCCATATCCATTACTCACTTTTGGAGGTTGTATAGAAACTAATGAAAATTATCATGTATACAAATCTCACATGCCTCATAGATAAGATCTATTATAATATCAATAACCAAAGAGAATAACTTCCACAAGGAAACTAAAAACAATATTTTAGTATTTAAACATATTTTAAAAAGTGTGTGTTAATTAATTACATACAATCTAGTGGTCTAACATATAGTGATTCATAGTGATTGTAAAAAGGTCCCATGAAACCCATGTTTGAAAACAAATTATTAGAATTGCAATAGACTTCCTAACATCTAAATGTGAAAAAATTTGGAAATTAAAACAAATAGTAAGAAATTTATCAACAAAACATATATAAAAAGTTAATATAAAATTAATATCATAACTAATTAAACATACATTTGTAAAAAATGATAAAAATAAATAGATAATTTTCTCTCTATAAGAGGATCCAAAATCATTAATCAAGAAAGAATTTTCTCCTCATAATAGGCACAACATCCTATGGATCTAACGAATTGGTCTCATGAGCCGTATTTTCAACACTAATAAAATAATGAAATTGATCATCATGTGCATCTCCAACTATCTAAAACAAATATTTTTATATATAATTATTTATTAATACAAATATAAAACATAAAAAACTATTACATACAGGATTATAATAATCTTACCTGTAAGAAATTCTTAGTACAAGTATCAATTAAAAAAATTAGAAAATATCATAATATATTAATTACCTATAAATAAATACCAAAATAAAATAATTTATCCTTTAAATATTTTTAAATACATATATAAAATATAACGAATCCATTAATATCATGAATAATATAATATTATTTAAATCCCATAAATCCTAATAAGAATTTAAAAAAAATTACTGGCATAGATAAAGGAATAGAACAGATCATTGGGTCCATCCATCTGAAACAATCAACCTATCCTATAAATAATGTTAATACAAATTCAATAAACCCAAATGTAATAAATAACTGAAAATAATATATCAATCATCTTATTATTAAAACATTCATTAAGAATGATTTCATAATCCTCATCATCGGCATTACCAAATTCCATACAACATTTAGATTCATCATCCCTTATCACTTCATCCAAATTATATGTATCATCATCCCTTAATAGGGGGGGTTCATAGTGATATTTATATCTCATTTGATAAGAGATATATTGTCAGATATTTCTTGATAATTTTTATTATGTTTCACTTCCACAAAACCAAATTCATTTTCCATAAACTGATTGCCAAGTCACTTCTTTTTATCACACTCCACTAGTCATTCAAATATATCGAAACAACCCATCAATTTGTATAATAAACATGATGTTCATGATTTTTGAGGACCATAAAATGTGCACTATAAAATTTTTAAAGGAAGAAATACCTAAATAAGGGTATTATGTTCCCTAGAAAATAAAAGAAAGAATATGATGGATGAGACCTGTAGATCACATAAGCCTCCAAGGGATACATGATCGTGTGACCATGAAGAATTCATGTAAAGTCACTATGCATAGAAAATAGCATATATTTTGTGTCATGATTTCCCTTTGACAAATACCTTCTTCTCTTATAAAGGCACCCCAGACAATCTATGGTCACACAATTATAGCCAGAAAATATCCCCCATGACATGTAGCATGTCAAGTAGTCGATGCCCGATAACCCATCATTAATAAATTCAAAAAAATGACGAAAATATCCATAAGGTTTGGTTCCTCTTCGAGTCAGTATCTCACATGTCACGTCATTAATGAGGAGAATGATTTTCCTAAAAAAACATTCAAACAAACGTGAAAACAAAATAAACCTTTTTAAAATAAACAAAATAAATAAATAGGGAACATGTGGGAGCCTTTCATAATCATAAAATTCATGTGACGTGTCAATAGAAATCTGTAGGACACTGCAAGACCCCCATTACATGTCTAACTCATCTCATGAAATCTCATCGTCTTAACATCCCCATCACACAAAGAGCCTCAAGTATCTCAAGAAAAACTTGTGCTCCCCCTTTTCCATCTTTAGGTGGGAACCTCTCACAGTCATAAAACTCTTGTGATGCACTCAAGTTGTCTACAACATGGTCATGGATGACCCCTTGACAAGAAATCCTTGTCTCTAAAAATGTCACATTCAAGTCACCTAAGAGAACATGAATCACTTTTAGTGTTTCCCTAATCTCAAAGTGGCACGTGTACATGTCAAACTATAAATATGATAGTCCCATGAAATGTTCACGTGATTCAAAAAGACCTGTTAATTTAAACTAACCCAATAAAGGATGTGTTTATGATATGATCCCATGGTCTTTAGATGTCAGGTGATACCCCCAAAATGATCTATTATAGGAGATAGTGGAACATAGGATGATGAATCCCCCCATCAACTCTAGCATGGATCTGGATGATGTGTTCTATGAAAAATGGTGACAAATTGGGTTGGTGAGGATTGTAAATCCCCCACCCCAGTAAGAAAAATTCACTAAATCTCTATAAACAATATGTATGCACTTCTTCATCCAATCAGTGGAGCATATTTCTCAAATTTATTAATCTCACAACCAAAAACTTTCCTATAAGGTAAGATACTAGCAAACAATTAGATCAACCACGCAGCATGCATAAGAACTACACTTGATCAATCATAGGTCACATGGAGGAATTATGGCCAGGCATGTAAAGAACATCCTACATATTTTTAAAATCACATGATACTTAAAATTGGATAATACGAAAAAATTTAATGCATTAACAAGATAAAGGATGAACCAAAGACTAAGGGTGGGAGACTTTTTCAAAGAACATATACATTTACCCTCACGTGCTTCATGTGAACCACCCAATACATGTGAGAGCACTAGGAAATATCACCCATATATCACGAAACTACATCAGTATACTATTTGGGTCATGAAATGTCCTTTGGACATGTCAAAAAAATGTCACATGATGCCCCTTGGGCATGACACCTAAGTCTTAGAAACACCTATAGGCTTTCCATTCAAGCCTTGTGATTTCCTTCATATGTTTCCCTGGATTCATCTGATGGTACCCATTTATGTCAACTGAGTCTCATGGTAGCACCCTGTCATGATAGCTGACTCTTGCAACATCCCTCATATATGCCTTATAAGCTTCAAGATTCCCTTCATTCATGTCGACTAGGACATGAAAAACCCTCTAAAATATGTCTCATTGACTCTCACAATCCCCTTCAAATGTGACAGACATATCTTGTGATGAAAACATGGCTTGTTAGTCAGATCATGTGGCACCCTCTAGACAATCCATCTGAGATCAAGTGATGGATTTTAGGATCAACTGGCTAGGTCATTTGATGTCCTCCAGATAATTCAGCCTTTATCGGGCTATGACCCTCAAACATTCCTTCTAGGATACGTAACATCCCCTTAAAAACCATCTGGATCATGTAATCATCTCCAGATATCTCTTTAAAACATCCTCAAACATGTTAAATATATGATCAAGTCATGTAAAAAAGGTATTAAATCATGTTAGGTAGAAAATGAGACCAGGTCAAAGGGAATCCTAGGGCCTTATAATTTCATCCACCCTTAGTGTGTAAGCACTAACCAAAGGGAAACGTCAGTGTGTAAGTCCCAATCTAAGGAAACCTGAGGACTCAAATTCCTTCTATAACCAGGATTCGTAAGATTACTCTCTGAGCCCTGATCTCTATATTAATCATTTGAAGGTTTGTCTCTTTACCTAAGTCCCACTTTCATAATTAGTGACACTAATAGTTTTACATCCCTTATTTCTCACATAGATCACTGTTTATGTGAGATTATGGAGTTTCAATAATCATTTTTTTTTACCATAAAACTCTGTCAAGGAAAAGGAATATGCTAGTGCGTATTCCCTGACCAGTGGAATAATTCGTTAGAGCCCACGTAGAAGGGAAATATCAGTGTATAGGCCCTGACTAGTTGATATGTGGAGACTCTAATTCCTTCCATAACCAAGATACGTGGGTATCCTTACTAAGTCTCATGCCTGAATTAAAATTGGAAACCAACTTGGTGTATGTCCCAGCATGTCTCTAACATTTGAACCAGTAGGACACAATCTTTCCCATAGGATGAACATTCTGTCTCATCATTTAATGGACCAAGAAATCAATTAACTTTGAATAATCTGATTTCTACCATATCTAGGATACATAGGATTCCACTCTATGAACTGATATCTACATTAAAACATACCAAGGTACATCCTAGTACATAAGTCCCACATCCAAATTCAATGAATCTAATAACATGATATCCATTATTTCCCACATTGAGTAGCTCATTTGAGCTTAGGGAGATATAATGAACACGTCATTAGAATAATGAATCTCCACTAACTTGGGAAATATTCGAATATAAGGTCCGATGAGTGGAATGGTACAAATACACCTCATATAAGGAAATATACATTTAGGATAGTCTAAAGGGCATGATCAAACTATGAAAAGTCAAATTTCAGATATATCTAGGATACGTATGATGTACCCTCTAGACTCAAGATCAAATATATAGTTCCTTATCACCTGGACATATTTCCTCTATGTATGATCTTAAACTTCAAGGTTTTAGCAAACGAAATTGGTTTTGATTTCTGTAATAACCAAGATATCTAGGACGCATCATAATGGCTCAATCCCTTCCTTAGAATATAAACCCCCTTATAGCATGGTAGAAAATATGGAAGAGTTTGGTTATATGGCTTTAGTATATAAGAAAAAATTCATTGTTGGGAAATGGATAAATAACCTCATATACATAAAAATGTATTGAATAACAAGATCCTCATCTTCCACATATAAAAAATACATAAACCATAAATATTTTTTAGGTAATTTGGACTTATATCAATATTAGGAAGTGATTCATAAATATATATTAAATATATAAGTGGGTCTTGGAGTAGGAAACAATTTCCCCCAAAAAGGGTGTGATGAGCCAGACCTCCTATCCTCTAAGACAATGTGAGTCCCCAAGTTCCATTTGGTTCGAAGCATCAATTGAACAAATTCCTACGGATATTAGGTATGTACCAAGTTATGGATGTGGTAATAATTGGGTGTTTTTATTAAGAACAGCGATGCTAAACCGATGTTATGAGTTATACTAGAACATAACCCCTCATAGCTGACCATCAGATCAAACCAACTACACCTCGATAGGGGTTCCCAGTCATATCATATTCGTCTAAATAGAAATGGTGATCCTAATGTAAATATCTCAATAATGAAATAGTTGTGATATTGTATGGTAGAAAAAAAAATTCGTACACCATATGCAAACAAAAATATTGAACTCAATGTGAATCTCTTAATAACTAAATTATTGTGTTATTTTTCTTCAGACTATTTTTCACACCATATGAAATCATAAATATTGAACACGGCATGAATCTCTCAAATAGTAGTATGATTGGGTTAAAATGTGTCATACAACTTTATTAGAATATCAAACAAAGAAGATAAGTCTGACACAAATCTTACAGCTGATCCTCTATAACTAGGGGTCCCATAAATATGTGCATCCTTGATTTTACAATTCCATGTTAGTAGAACATTTGGATCAAGTATAAAAGGACAATTGTGTTAACCATGAATATCTTATTGAGCACACATCATGCCTAGGATATTTCACTAATTGGTGACCATTTTCCTTATTGCCTGTGTAACCTATGATACCTCCCTCATGAAAAACCTCTCGATCTAAGATGATTTATTCATCATGTCACCACTATTCCAGTGTATCACGAATTCTTAAAACTCCCAAAGTTTGCAATATGATTTGACCAACTCGACATCTTCAGCATCAGGTAGAGAACACGATGGTCTTGTGGTAATAATAACGTGGTACAATACTGACCATAGAAACTACTTGTGATGGTCTCCAAGTACTGAAGTTTATAATTCTACATCATCCATAGAAATCTGTAGTTAATCTAGTGGCCCTCATTGCCATATCTAACCACTTCAGAAGAATATCTAAGGATCATGAACATAACCACCTTCAGTATCAGATGAAGGTGGATGAGGGAGTTAAGTATGGCTCTCGTTTAGTGTTGGTGCTACTGAGGAGGGACCCTATTGGCCTCCATTACTAGCACCATTGAACTAGTACCCACCAGTCAACTACTGAGGGCACCACCAAACACACTCCCACACCTGATGCTCAAGAACGATCTAATAAGAAGACACGTCGGGTGAGGAATATGATGGATATCCAATACATGGATCATATTCTATCTCCCATTGATGAAGTATGTCGGTATATGCTGGTAGTGTCCAGCGAGAAAGATCATATCCCTGCTCACTTGGAATATGTCTATGGGAATATTCCCACAACATGAATGGGGGAGGCACATTTCCCCACCCCCATTCAAGAAGACCATTGACATATTCTCATGGCTCATAGAGGATAGAAGTTGGTGAATATCCCCACTATAATCAATAAAATATTTCATTATATAATTGAGATAAAAAATGTGCAGGCTTACAACGTTGCAGAAACTTTTCTAAAATGGAAAAACAGATTAGAAACAGCTGAAGAACTATGACGACATTTCTTGACACTAGTTAAAATTCAAGGAAAGTTGGATATTCCTATACCTACAGATACGACATATAAAATCTATGATCATCACAAAAATGTTACTACTCTCGATTAAGATAACATTATTTCACCCATACAGTGGGGTTATCAACATACTTCGATAAAGAATGATGCATTAGACCAAGATCATACTCTCATTCCTAATGGGCCTCACCAGGTGAGAGTGGAACATGACTTGGGATAGGGGAAAATCACTGTATAAAAACATGCATGGTGGTATATTCTAAATGCCCATGATTTGGTTCATATCCCCATTCTGGATGGGGTTAACCAAGTGAGAGGAGCACATGCCTTGAGACACGATCATAATCATGTCAAACAATTCCATAGGAATACTCCAAGGGCCCATGATCAAGAATATATCATATTTATATCAAGGGATATCCAGGAGAGAATGGAACAAGCCTTAGGACAGGCATATATTCTTATTAGTGAATAATCCTAGAAAATTACAGCAAATCAACAAATCCAGACACATATTCCTACTTTTGATGATGAATGACTGCGCCAACATCGTTATGAGGCAATAATAGAAGAGGGTAATATCCCTTCTCTCATTCTAAAGGGCAGTCATCATATTTCGGTGGGGAATTCACATTCAGATAATGCCCATATTCATTTTCTAACAGGGTATCACTGTAACACCCCAATATTTCATTGTACATTAGTTCTTCAAAGTAATTCAATAACTTAAACTACACACAACATCGAGTTCAAGCGCACCACGACTTACCAAAATAGCCGTTCAAAAGCGGTTATGAATAGAATTAACAGAATTTTGAACTTTATAAAACCCTTATAATTTAGAATCCATATTATGAGTTTTTTAGACATAATGTAAGGAAAAAATCATTTTTTTCAGATAAAAGAAGTATTTTTCAAAAAATGAAATTCAAACGCCTTTTAATGGTGAACCCTTTTTAAATCTAATATTTTAAACTTTTATATATTCAATTTGAAAAAATAAACTTCTTATTTGAGATCGGGACATAAGAATTTAGTTTCAATAAATTTTTGGTGTTTTTCTGAAAACTTTCATATTTGGGTGAATAGTAAAAAATAATATATTTTAACTGAAAACAACTTTTTTAATCAAAATAATGTATAGTGTTCAACTATACATATGAATGGTTTGAATGTATAATTAGATTATATTTTTACCACTTAATCCATTGTTGGTCATTGGAAGTAATTTCACTTTGAAATTGGACATAAACAAATGTCAATCTTTTGGTAGTTATTATTTCATAAAAATACGCTTTTTGGTTTTGACAACAGGAATTAATTTTAAACAAATAAATGAAATTTCGATGTTTTTAATTTGGTAAAATAGACTTTATTTTTGAATTCAGAATATCAAAATTCGCTTAGGATGAATTTTTGGTATGTTTTTGAATAACTTTTAATTTTTGATGAATAGTGAAAAACACTAAGTTATAGTTTATAACCGAATTTTTATTTAAATAATTATTTATTTTATTTAAATTTATTTTAGGTAAAAATTGATATATAATACCTATATAAGTTCAATTTAATTAATTGGATTCATTTTACAATAATTTTAGATATATAAAGATTTTATTGAACTTTTCACCGTCTTGTACCCACCTCCTAAGAGAATTTGCAAATTCACATAAAACTTAATTTTATCAATTATGTGAGTTGAATTTAGAAAATCCTAGAGACATGATTAATATCAAGGAGTAAAATGTGGTTCAATAAGATAAAAATAATTTTCGTTGAATAGTAAATTTTTACTTTTATTTACCCCGGTTAAAAGTAAATAGGGTAATTAAAGTTAAAAATGATATTATTATTACCCTAACACATGTCATAATTCTATTGGATAAGTATAATTCATCCAAAAACAACCTTAGGAATAAAATATGAACCCTTATGGTCCACTTGGATTAGATTAGGACACTTATTATTATTTTATTTAAAGAAGAGTTAAAAGAGTTAAAACTAATGTTTAATAACTAAAACATTTTTAATATTGGGATATAAATAAGATAAATTCAACTATAAATATTCATTATAAACCTAAAAACATTTCCTACATAATGGTATTTTATTTATATTTTTTAGACATTGAATAATTTAATTTATTTATGACAGAATGATGATGCAGTACTTACCTAATTAATGAAATATTAAAATAATTAAAATTATAAATAACCAAATAAATGTAATTTTAGACTTTTTATGAAGTCCACTAATTTTATGGGTTAATAAAACATATTAGTGTTGTTTATAAGAATTGTTTTCAAAGAAATAATTCTGTTATGAATTTATAAAAAACAAAATAACAAATAGTGTCAAAATTGACATAAAAGAGTTTTTAAAAAAAATATTATATTATTAACGGATATTCTATTCCGAAAAATCTAATTTTTTTCAAAAGTACTTATATAATGATGGGTGTATCATTAATGAACCACTTGGGGTTCTCTTGGAAGTATATATTATGTTTATTAACCACATAATATAATAATACAAAGAGACATGGTAAATGTCAAACTATTTAACTAAGAGTTAAATCTAAAGAAATAAAGTTAATATAGTGACCCAAACATGTCTAAAACCTATTAGTTGAGTGGTTCTCGACCCATCCCCACCTTATCCTTTAAATAATTATTTTGGAGCCATTATAAACAGAAAATAATTTTATTACAAAATAATATTTCTAGCTTTTTCTAAGGTGCCTCTCACCCCTCTTATAAAAGGGCACTCTCCCTTCTCTCTAATTCACACCTTCAATGCTTTTTGGCTCAACTAACCTCTTCCTAAATACCCTCTCAACTGTCCTCCCTTCATCCTAGAGTCCTTCCTTTAGTCAGAAATCCAACCTATGGATCCCTTTTGATCAAATCAAAAGGAAGAACCCGTAGAAGAGGTAAATATCTCACCACCTCTTTCAAGTTCCTTTCTTCTTCCACTTCCTTTTTCTTTGTTGATTCCATTTTAAAATAATAACTCCAGTATATTCTATATATTGTGATGTTATTATGAATATGGTATTACCATATTCATTATTCTATTCATCCTTTGAATAACATGTCACCATACGTGCGTACGTACGGCTTACCACTACAAAAAAAATGACTTATACCAATAGAAATTTAATGACAGATAACATATCTATTAGTAAAAATGAGTATTTCAAACAGATATCAAATCTTGTCTTTATTATTTTTAGGTACTGATAATTTTCCTTACCATCAACTATATCTGTTGGTATTAATCACTCAATACCAACACATTTCTTACTAATAGTCAAATTTGTTGTTTTATCATATTAATACCCACAATTGTTTTACCAAAAAATAGACCTATTATATGAATTATTATTACTAAAAAAAATTTACATTAGAAAAATATGTTGCAATAAATTATCCAATAATAAATCATTTTGTAAATATTTAAAATTTATTTATTATTTACTTACTTCTAACACATATCTTTTCGATAAAAAATACATGCTTATACATTGAATTGTAATATTAATAATTCAACAATGTTTCATAAAATAAATATATAAAATATACATTTATTGATAAATGATTCAAAAATTATACCAAATCCAATTTTTAAAATTAAAAAAAAAGGCATATGAATTATATTAATATTTTAAAAAAATTAAATATTTTTATATTATATGTAGTTTTTTATTATCTTTATTAAATTAATATCAAGAAAAATATCACGCCTCATATAATTACATGTAAATCATCCCCAATTAGATACCCCTCAAACCCTAAAATGACCGACTGGGACGCGAATGGCGGAAGACCAGCATTGGTGTCGGCCTTCACTGCCATTGTCTGGTTGTGTTCTCATCCCCCCCGACCATGATGAAGGTGTTCCTGAAGGATAAATATGAAGCACAATGGACGATAATTTCCTCCATGATTTCCATCACCATAGGCAACATGATGCTCCATGCTTATATGGAGATTTCATAAATCTTGTCATCGAGAATATCTAGGACACAATCAAAGAGGTGTTCTCTCTATCTTTTTAAAGGTTACATATCAGTGGTAAAGGATTTTAATTTTACTTCTAGTAAGAAATCATCAAAGTGTATGGGGTTTATTTTTCATCACTTGTTTGTTGATGTTAAAAGGAAGGATTTTCTTTGTTTGTAATAACTTCATATTTCATTTTTTGTTTGTTCCTAGTTTGAAGTTTTGTGATATGACTTGGGTTGATTATTTTTAGTTATCTTCTATGAATACGGGTATCAAAGGCATTGATTGTTGTTTTGATTTCATTTTCAATTCCTGATCAAGAGAAATAGTATGGACTGGTTGTTCTTATTGATTCGGGGCTAATTTGTTCTGTAGAAGGTGATGTTTCACATCTGATTTATCAATGATGAAGATGGGTATTGCAGAGCAGTTGATCTAGTTCGAATAGGGATTAGGCTTGGAGCTGCTACATGTAGGGAAGTTCAAACTGGTTCTGGAGATCTCTCTTACTGCAGATTTATGAGGCCATAAGATATTGGAAATTTGGGGTTTCATCCAAGGAGGTTCAGGTTGTCAACTTCTTAGTGGTTTGTTAGATCTTACTAGTGAGAATAGATATTTTTGCTTTAATGGGGTTCACATTCTTGTTTTATGTTGCTGAACACCACCATCAGTAGTCGTCTATCCCATGCTGGAGTCTGGTAATCTGGAGATTTGAATTTTTCATGTTTTCATTGCCTTTCAGACAAGGAAGAACTATTATTTCTTGTTCATGTGTTTCAATCAATAAAAGTTTGTTTTAAAGATCGGTTTTTGGATGCTCATGTGATGATCCCTTGGTTTAGGATGTGTTGTTCAGTTCACATGTGTTTTTGTGTGCCCATGGTAATCAAGATCAGCATTGTGGTCTTTGTGGACCAGCTCTTATTGAGAAATTCAAAACTAAAATTGAGGTTAGAGGATCAAATGATCAGGGGTTAATCAGTGCCTGCTCACACATTAGTGGGAACAATAATGATGGAAACTTGATTATATTCAGTATAGATAAGGATGTGAAGATTACAGGTCACTGTTATGACTATGTGTGTCCTAGTGATGTCACTATATTTCTGGATCTGAATATTGGGAAGGGGGAGATTATAGAACCGATCTGGAGGGGCAGATTGGTGATGCTCCTGGGGAAGGAGGTGGAAAAGGTAAATCCAAGGGGAGAACGATGTTGAATAAACACAAGATAGCAATTAAAGAGATCACTTTTAAGTCATTATTTGTTTCCATGGTGGCAGCGAGTCACCATGATGTAGTAATGGAATTCCACATAAGGGGGTAGCGTCAGTGTTGGGTTTTCTTGGCGCCTGGGGATAGGGTGAGGTTTCAGCTGCCATTGGATTCATTGGAGACATGAAAATAGTTTCTATAGAATACGGTATGTACAGGAAGTCGAGATAATGGGTTCTCTTGGGTCCACTACTTAACTCGTGACTGTACCCTTGAAATAATGACATGTAGGGGTCTTCTTTAAAAAAATGGATGTACTAGAGCCTAAATCTGGAGGATTTAAGCTAATGATGTTTTAAAAGGATGCCTGTGTTGTTAATTACAATGTAGTATAATGTTGAATTGGGATGTAGTTTAGGAGTTGAACCAGCCTTGGTCTTCTTAACAAAATTATAGTTGAAATCGAATGAAGTTAATTATGGACAAGAAACATGATTCAGAGGTCTTTAAGATGGGGTTAATTGGAAGCATGTGCAGGTGGTTAATTTTTTCAGAGGATGAAGAAAATGTGATGTCTTGGAAGCTAAATTTCAACATGTATTAATTCCATGTGTACTCAAGTTGTGGGTCAAGGTAAATTCTAGCTATTCTTTACTGCATTATAAAATAGGCTCAGGACCTCTTATGATGACTATTCCCATACTTGGGACCTATTTTCCAACAATTTTATTTTGTTATCTCCATCTATTCTAAATGGTTTGTGGTCACATGTTAGATAATATTATTCTTATTTTTATATCATGCATTTTTATTTTAATTTGTTCTGGTCATTGGATATGATATGTTAATGCAGTCACTTGTATTATTTTTTACAGCCATCAGTTCTAGTTCAACATCAACATGGAATAAAAAGTGAACAAGGTAACCTAAAAAATAAGTAGGTATTCTGCTTAAACATTGTCTCAAGGCACCATGATTTTCAATTTAGAAGATAACAAAGTCTGATATAATGCCAGCAAGCTAAAGAATTCATATTTGACTATTAAATGACTAGATTGTTAATAAGATTTAATCAGTGCCCTTTGCATTATTGCTTGGTATATTATTAATTTAGAAATACATCTCTTTTCCCTCAAGTATATACCCACCAGCACGACTGCATTGACCAGGTCTTGATTATGGCAGCTAACTACCGATCTCCTACAAATTGGCCATCGATATGTTGTTCAAGCTTGCGATCCTATTGACATTTCTCAAGCTTTCTTAGGACATAGATACACTTCTTAAATTCCCTATTAGAAGCATCACCTTCATCTTCTTTACTGGAAGCAACACTCTTATTTTTGAAACAAATATCAACTCAATAGTGCATGAGATACCAGTTCTTGAAAGGTTCAGCATCAACCTTTACTATAGCACCCTTCACCAATGTTTGAATTCTCATGGGATCATTCTTGGATACATTATATAGCACATTTAGACATTCTAGTTTTCCTAGTAATATCCTCCCTCCCCCAGGACTAATATCTTGTGCTGAGCCTCAGTGCACGCCACGTCACATTTCTTCCACAGACCATGATTCTTTTTAACAGTTTTTTCACTTATCTTGGTGTTTTTTAATTTCCTCCTAATCTCATGCTTTGACTTCTTCCTCCATGGTTTTTATATGCCTATAGTGGCACGCCTCTTATGGATGGAATCACAAGAAATACCAATCATTATAGAAGTCGTATTCCCATTCTATTCATTTTTTTATTGTTGTGTTCATTTGTTATTTTTATATCACACGTTATGGAAATTATTTTGGTATTCATTATATATTTTTTTGTGGTCGGGATGAATAATTTCATGGTTTTTGTGGTATCTAGTAAGATTATATTATGTTTATTGTTTCCACAGGTTTGAATATCCTCTTATTGTGATCACTGATTGATAGTTTTATATCATATGTTATTATTTTTATATCCTGCATTTAAATGAAAACTATTTTCCAATTGTTTTTTTGTAGAACGCTGCTCATGATGGTGCATATCTAAAGTTGATGGAGTGGGGAGGTTCATGTCTAATGTGGAGGGGGCGGGGAAAAGTTTTGCTTCAAGAATAAAAGGGTGGTCCATTGTAGTCAAAGAGTTGACAATGAATTTTTTCATGTCTTGATCCACTACAGTAGATAATAGCTCATGTGTAGTTATGAGGATTCCACGATAGTGATGTCTGGTGTTTGTGAGAAATAGATTGCAGAAGAAGTTTCATTGAATTCAATGTAAAGACTCGTAGTGTTTGAACATGTTTAAACATGTTTTTAATACATTTCTTGGGTCTTTTTCTTTTCATAATGTTTGAATATTTATTTAAATTATATTGGAACATGTTTTTTCAAATTCTTATTTTGGTGTTTTATATAAGCCAATTTTTTTATTATTATATAAAAAATATAATAATATACTATATATAATAATATTATAAATATTATATAACATTTTAAGAATAAAAATCAGAATATTAACATTTAGAGTATAATTTATAAACAAATATTCATTATTGATATTGTTTATAAATTTTAATAATATTACCAAAAGATATATTAATCGTATTAATCTGTTGCTAAACATTTTTACCAGCATATATATTATATATTGGTATTATTATAATTGCCACAGAATCATTTTATCAGTCGCAATAACATTTAGTGACAGAGTTTTTACCAACAGTTTAGTGACAAGAAAATTTATGAGGGTAAAATGTTTTACCAACAGAAAATGAACTTTTACCAACAAATATATACTTGTTGGAAAAATCTATTTATTTTGTAGTGTCTCCACATCGTGGTGTAATTTTTATTAAATAAATTATTATTTGGATGGGTATAATAATGATGTGTAATTGATGTAAATAATAAATATAACATGATAATGATTCTGCATATATGATATACCATCCAACTATATACTATTTTAATATCAAAAGAATGATATTGTCGCTTGTGCATACGTACGGATTACTATCTCCACAAACGCGATGAGATTCATTCCCCATCCTATACATTAAAGAATAAATTTCATTTGATGATTAAAAATAATGTTTAGAGACATTATATCTTTTTTGATATGAATAAGATACATCACGTCCATAAAAAATATGACTCACATAACAAAGAATATAAAGGAAAATGAATCTGTTAACACCTGAAACCACGATAACACTAAGATATTATTAACAAAGAAATATTAAAAGATCATATATGATATAATATTAATGTATATTATTCTTTTATAATTTAATAACAATTATTTTACCAATATATATGAGTTTACCCTACCCTCGACCAAGGAAAAAGTACAAAGTAAGCGGTTTCTTATCTCACTTTTAATTCCCTGAGATTTCCATTGTTCACTACTTATTTATTGCATGTGGTGTGTATACTTCCCATGATTGTATTCATTATGTAAAACACTTTAATTTATGGATATTTACATCATCATTGTATGATCCTTCTTTCATGGGTGTATGTTTCGTAAGTTACCAAATCGATAAGGGAATTTGAAATTTCAATTTCCACGCATTCGCCTTTACGCATACTTCATTGATTATTTTACTCCAAGATTATGTGTGGAATCACTATTCATTTGCTTATGTCATAATTTCTACTCCTCTTTCTCTGGATATACTTTTGATACACGTAATCAATCCATTGATAAATTCTCAAGTCATCGATATGAACTTGATAAGAGTAATTTTAACTCAATATCCATTTGTTGAGTTAAACATCCAATTCATTGGTGTTGTTTTTACATGAATATGTGTGAATGTCCTATGATTTATTTACACTGAATATCCAATCATATTGAGTCTATGTATATTTTCCACACATAATTATGTCGTTCATTTACCCTTAACCTAACGATACGGTCTTTATAATAGATTTCATCTCAATTTACATTCCATTGAGACTTCTTTGTTGTTATACACCAAATCACTTTTATATGGTTTATATAATGTACTTTGACATAGTATATCATGATTAAATTTATTCTCATGATATTATAATGTATTTATTATATCAATTATTTTTATTCAAGTGTCTCTCTTTTGGTTAGGAACTCTAACTAAGAAATCATTTTAAATGTTTTAATGATTTATTATTCTAAATCTTTCTCATTAATGTCCTTATTTTAAAAATGGTTTTAAAGATTTATTTATATGGGCACTAAATTTTTAAAATTAAAACTCCTTTTAAATGTTTCAAATTGGTATGGGACACTTTGATTCAAAAATCTATTTTTAAACGGATTCTTGGCAAATAGTGTGACTTTTAAATATTCTCAAGAAAAAGGGGGATATTTCTCTCAAATGGTTTTGATGATTATTTTCATCAATATTGATATCCTTCATTATTCTCGATTGAGGTTAATCTGTTATAATAAAATCCTCGATATTGTATTGAATGAGTAATGTTTGACTGTGGATGTGCTATTTTTATACCATTCAGGTTTTGTGGATAAAGTATTGACATATCGTATGATAGTTTTAATACGAATGTTTAGATTATGTTTCACCTATTTCATATGAGTAATGCATTGGACTTAGTAAGTGATGGGTGTAGCCCTCTATAGCTCCCCGATGAATTGGTAGGTCTCATGAAACAAACTAGTGTCTTGGCACAAAGCCTTGACAAAATCTTATTTGTAGTCTGGAACAAGGCCTTGACTATGTAGTTGTGAAAGTATGGCATTATGAATTCCATCATTTTGAAAGTGGATATTGTTATTACATGTGATTATTTGAATAGTAAAATATCCATGTGAATATGTAAATGGAATTATTTGATTTTATCTTTTCTATATTTTGCTGAAGTTCATATTTAAAAGGCTTTTGTTCTTGTCTTATACACTGCTTTAAATATTTATTCTTATTTATGAAAGTTTTCGCTATAATGTTATCCTTACTGAGCATATGAGCTCACCACTTTCTATGTTTTATTTTTCCCATGATGCAAATAAGTATATTATGACTGACTTCCAGGGATAGTCTGTGGGATCTCAGTGTTGTATATGGAAAAAATGTTGTTATAGTTTCCCATTTTATGATGTAATGTAAACCTTATGAATTTATATATTACTTCTAAGGCTACTAAAGTAATCAGTCTTTCGAGACTTGATCTTTTATAATCATGACAATGATACGTAAAAATGCACCGACTATGCGCTTCTGGGGTTGGGGCGTTACAGTTGGCATCAGAGGAAGTTTAGTACAAACTATGGAAACTAGATTTAGATAAACTATTATTAGAGCGCATAGCCCTAAGATAGACTTTGAGGATTAGTGTATAAGAACTTCCTAAAAGTTTGGTATTGTAAATATTTTGTGATTTTTCCAAGCAATACATCCATTTCTGGATACGAGTAGGTAGAGGTGGCTCTGGCACAGATGTACCTAGGGGTAAAACCTGAAAACACCGCTTTGAGCTAGACTCAAATGGGAACTGGTGCACGACAACAGGCCTTGCTGCACTCTCAGTTACGACACTCCCGGGGGATATGCTTAGGATAATTTAAATATTATTTACAAACCGATTAGAAGTAATTTAATATAATATGAGAATAAATAACCTTGGTTAATCCTAATGTGTTTCAAATTGAAAATATGGTGTCATGATATTCTCTAAATGATTTTATGACTACTGTTACTCACACAATGCTTTCTGGTTTTAGTCAATGGATGGATTCCAAGGAAGTCATAGTAACTTTGAGAATGATGTACAAGGTGCGAACAGTGGTTTAAATGAGCAAAAAAATGGAATGTTGATAGGCGTAAAAGATATTGTGTTCATGCCAAATCAGTTTTCCATAAATATGATCAAATATATATATATATATATATATTATCCAACTCCCAGACTCAAAAAAGAAGATAAAGGTGATGAATGATAAGATCTACAGTAGTGGAGACCATGGAGAAAAGAATCCTCAATTTCCATCATGCAGGAAATGTGGAAGGAGATACCTAGGAAAGTGTCTCAATGGAATAAAGAAATGCTTTACATATGGGAAAGAAGGACATAAAGTGAAGAATTGCTGAGGAAAAATGAAGAGTAATATGGAAGAAAATAAAAATGGTCCCAATAATCCATTTACATTCATTTTCTTTAAATGTAGGGGACTTGGCCATTACCTAAGTGAATGCCCTATTATATAGGATATTTTCTTGGTCAAATAAGAAGCTATGTGGAAATAAATGGTTGGAGAAATGTTTAAAAGTATTAGTGCTCCTTGTTGATGGTATTACTTTGGAATAATTTTCTCTTGTATTTTTAGCCCTGTAGTTGTCATCTGAAAATGATATTTAAGGAATAATTATCTTTTCTCTTGTGTAAATAGTTATAAATAACCATTTGGTTTTATATAGTCATTGGGTTTTAGGCAATTACAAGTTATTATATTTTGGGATGAAAATTCAAGGTATGAGATAAAATTTGTGGTTAAATTATGTTTGGGTTATTTTGAGGAATTTATCTCATTTTGGTAATGTTATAAAATATAGTTTTGGAAAAAGGACAACACGCAGACCGTGTGACAACCTATCGCATCAGACAAAGCTGTGGGAATCGAACCCACAACCAGAGTGCGATTGGGATTTATCGCCTACCACTGGACTACGTGAAGTCCCTGGTTAGTGTGAATAATTATTTTTAGTTAAATGATTTTATTGATAAATAATAAGTTGATTTGGGATCTTATGTCTTATCAAATGAATACCCTAGTATAGGAAAATGATTTGGTGATTAACTGATAAATGTTATTTTATAACATGTTCACTTTTTTGGGAACACAATATGCCCAAGGAAAATAGAATACTATGGGATTTTATTTGAGGAGTAATGGTGGATTTTTATCTATGTTTTTATTGTGGATTTATAGTGATTTGGGTTATTTATGGAAAAGATTAACCTATAGTAGAGAATATGTGATTAGGTTAATTACTTTTAATTATGTGACTTTAAGAGTAATTGATGTCATTTGGAGATACAATTTAACGTGGAAGACTACATAAACAAATTCTTCTAAGTTTTGGGTTTCAATATTAGTTTGGATTATATTGAATAATTTTAAGGACAATTGTTTATTTAATGGTATTTATTAAAATTTGGGGTATTGTTATTTTAGTTTTAGAAATTTATATTAGTGTTTCTTTCTCTAAAGAAATATCCTTTTGGGGGATCGTCAGATCTTGTACTGACCATTTTGGTTTTGATTAATCTCTAAAGACAAGGTAAATATATAGTTTATCTTTTTTGGATCATGTGATTCTCTAGAAGTTTATTCTAGCTCTTTCAGTGTGACCAAGTCTTCTTGAATACTCATCGTTTAAAAAAATGAGTTAGTGGTAGAAATTTATTAAAGAATGAAACCCTACTTAAAAAGTAAGTATATATCTTTATGTTCTTAGTCAATCTCATAAATGAATTCCACATCTTTATGAAATGTAACTTAAAACAAAAAAAATGTTGTCCATTTACTTTTAATATTTGGAAACTAATGACCATTTGTCCCATCACAAGATTGTGGTTTTCTTGTTGTAGACTTTCTCCTGATCATGTTTTATATCCCTCTCCATCATAACTTGACACTTAGTTTATCTTCCATGTCCATGTTTTCCTACATCAAATCCTAGTATGGGTTATCTTGGGTGACCTTTGTACTTCTCTTTCTTTCTTTTAAAGTGATAGTTTTATTGACTCTTTTTACGATGTGGGACTTTCCATTATATTCCCAAGCCCAATTTTAAAAATTGTGAGGACGCAATTTATTGAAGGAAAGAATAATGTAACACCCCAAGATTTCATAGTACGTTATTTCTTCAAAATAATTCAATAAATTACACTACATGCAACATCGAGTTCAAGCGCACCACGGCATACCAAACTAGCTGTTCAAAAGCGGTTATGAATAGTATTAACATAATTTTGAACTTTATATAACCCTTATAATTTTATAATCCATATTATGAGTTTCTTAGACATAATGTAAGGACCAATTCATTTTTTCACATAAAAGAAGTATTTTTCAAAAAATGAAATTTTAACCCCATTTAATGGTGAACCCTTTTTAAATACAATATTTGAAACTTTTATATATTAAATTTTAAAAAATAAACTTCTTCTTTGGGATCTTATCATAATAATTTAGGTTCAATAAATTTTTGGTTCTTTTCAGATAACATTCATATTTGGGTGAATAGTGAAAAATAATATATTTTAACTGAAAACAACTTTTTTAATCAAAATAATTTATAGTGTTCAACTATACATATGAATGGTTTGGATGTATAATTAGATTATATTTTTACCATTTAATCAAATGTTGGTAATTGGAAGTAATTTCACTTTGGAATTGGACATAAACAAATGTCAATCTTTTGGTAGTTATTATTTCATAAAAATACACTTTTTGGTTTTGACAACGGGAATTAATTTTAAACTAACAAATGAAATTTTTATGTTTTAAATTTGGTAAAATAGACTTAATTTTTTAATTCATAATATCAAAATTATCTTAGGGTGAATTTTTGGTATGTTTCTGAAAACTTTTAATTTTTGATGAATAGTGAAAAACATTGAGTTATAGTTTAAAACCGAATTTTTATTTAAATAATTATTTATTTTATTTACATTTATTTTAGGTAAAAATAGATGTATAATACCTATATAAGTTCAATTTAATTAATTGGAGTCAGTTTATAATAATTTTAGATATATAAAAATTTTATTTTATTTTTCACCGTCTTTTACCCACCTCCTAGGAGAATTTGAAAATTCACATAAAACTTAATTTTACCACTTCCGTGAGTTTAATTTCGAAAATCTGAGAGACATGGTTAATATTGAAGAGTAAAATATTTTTCAATAAGATAAAAATAATTTTTGGTGAATAGTAACTTTTTACTTTTATTTACCTCAGTTAAGAGTAAATAGGGTCATTAAGGGTAAAAATGATATTATTATTACTCTAACACATGTCTAAATTCTATTTGATAATTATAATTCTTTCAAAAACAACCTTAGGAATAAAATATAAACCTCTTTGGTCCACTTCGATTAGATTAGGACACTTATTATTATTTTATTTAAAGAATAGTTAAAAGAGTTAAAATCAATGTTTAATAACTAAAACATTTTTAATATAGGGCTAAACATAAGATAAATTCGACTATAAAAATTAATTATAAAGATAAAAGTATTTCCTAAATAATGGTATTTTATTTATATTTTTTATACATTAAATAATTTAATTTATTTATGACACATTGATGATGCATTAATTACCTAATTAATGAAATACAAAAATAATTATCATTATAAATATCCTAATAAATGTAATTTGAGACTTTTTATGAATTCCACTAATTTTTTAGGTTAATATGACATATTAGGGTTGTTTAGATAAATTTCTTTTTTCAAAGTAATAATGCTGTTATGAATTTAGAAAAAACAAAATACCAAATAGTGTCAAAATTGACATAAAAGAGTTATTAAAACAAATATTATATTATAAACTGATATTCTATTCCTAAAAATCTGAGGTTCGGCCAAAAGACTTATATAATTATGTTTGTATCATTAATTAACCACTTGGGGTTCTCTTGGAAGTATATATTAAGTTTATTAACCATATAATATAAAAATACAAAGAGACATGGTGCACAAGAGCCTCAGCCCAGTTGGTGAGGACTCGCTAGGTGCATCCAAGAGACCCAGGATCAAATCCTGGTGGAGGTATATTTCTGGGTTACTGTAGCAGGCATTGTAGCAGGCACTGTAGCAGTACTGTATCAGTACTGTAGCAGCACTGTTTGGTACTGTAGCAGCCGGAACTATTCATCCATCTGGGCCTACGGGCCACTGGTTTGGTTCTCGGGTCCTGCAAGGCTTTCGGGCCACCCAAGGCCTTCGGACTAGTTGATTCTCAAGGCCTTTGGGCCACCTTAAGGCCTTAGGGCCACCCTAAGGCCTTCGGGCCACATGAATGCAGGCCCAGACACACTACAAAAA
This sequence comes from Viscum album, assembly GCA_963277665.1. NCBI lineage: Eukaryota > Viridiplantae > Streptophyta > Magnoliopsida > Santalales > Viscaceae > Viscum > Viscum album. Next base: position 1,736,860,323 of record OY728128.1, read on the forward strand.
AGGAGCAGTCCCAGAAGAGGATTCAGAGCAGGTGCACTCACCAGAGCAAAGCCAAATGGATAGTCAGAATGAGAGGCTTTGGCTATGCCATCGGTATCAGCCTGTGCTTGCACGGGAAGCCTAGCCAGACGGTCATGCAAAGGTGGAGAGCTACTATCAAGATGCAGATGCTGGGGAGGGGCAGTTCCTTGTAGATAGTCTGGTTGAATTCCCTTAAGACCTTCGGGTCATGTAATCTCTTAAGCCTACGGGCCATGAAATCTCTGAGCCTACGGGCCTTGTTAGGGTTCCCTATCATCCCTTTAAAGAGGGGTTATCAAAATCAATAAAAAATGAAGGCCTTCGGTCCATTCAGGAAAAGAGACATGGTAAATTTCAATCTACTTAACTAAGAGTTAAATCTAAAAAAATAAAGTTAATATAGTGACCCAAACATGTATAAAACCTATTGGTTGAGTGGTTTTCGACCCATACCCACCTTATACTTTAAATAATTCATGTTTGAGCTATTATAAAATGAAAATTATTTTATTATAAAATAATATTTCTAGCTTTTCATATGATGCCCCTCACCCCTCTTATAAAATGGAACTCCCCCTTCTATATAATTCACACTTTAAAAGCCTTTTGGCTCGGCCAAAATCTTACCAAATACCCTCTCAACTATCCTCCCTTAATCATAGAGGCCTTACTTTATTCATAAAGTCAACCTAAAGATCCATTTTGATCAAATCAAAAGAAAGAACCCGAAGAAGAGGTAAATATCTCACCACCTCTTTCAAGTTCCTTTCTTCTTCCACTTCATTTTTCTTTGTTGTTTCCATTATAAAATAATAACTCTAGTATCTTCTATATAATGTGATTTTATTAAGAATTTGGTACAACCATATTCATTATTCTATCCATCCTTTGAATAACATGTCACCATACGTGCGTACGTATGGCTTACCGTCTCCACATCGTGGTGTAATTTTTATTGAATACATTATTATTTGGATGGGTATAATAATGATGTGTAATTGATGTAAATAATAAATATAACATGATAATGATTCTACATATATGATATACCATCCAATTATATATTATTTTAATATCAAAAGAATGATATTGTCACTCATGCGTATGCACGGATTACTGTCTCCACGAACGCGATGAGATTCATTCCCCATCATATCCATTCAAGAATAAATTTCATTTGATGATTAAAAATAATGATTAGAGACATGATATCATTCTAGATATGAATAATATACATCCAATATATAACAAATATGACTCACATAACAAATAATATAAAGGAAAATGAATCTGTTAACACTCGAAACGACGATAACACAAAGATATTATTAACAAAGCAATATTAAAAGATCATATATGATATCACATTAATGTATATGATTCTTTTATAATTTAATAAAAATTATTTTACCATTATATAAAAGGTTAAACTACCCTCAACCAAGGAAAAAGTACAAAGTAATGGGTTTCTTATCTCACTTTTAATTCCGTGAGATTTCCATTAGTCACCACTTATTTATTGCATGTGGTGTGTGTACTGACCATAATTGTATTCATTGTGTAATATACATTAATTTATGGATATTTAAATCATCATTTTATGATCCTTATTTCATTGTTGTATGTTTCGTATGTTACCAAATCGATAAGGGAATTTGAAATTTCAATTTCCACTCATTCGGATTTACGCATACTTCATTGATTATTTTACTCCAAGATTATGTGTGGAATCACTATTAATTTTCTTATATCATAATTTCTACTCCCCTATCTGTGGATATACTTTTGATACACATAATCAATCCATTTATAAATTCTCAATTCATCGATATGAACTTTATAAGAGTAATTTAAACTCAATCTCCATTTGTTGAGTTAAACATTCAATTCATTGGTGTTGCTTTTACAAGAATATGTGTGAATGTCCTATGATTGATTTACATTGAATATACAATAATATTGAGTGTATTTATAGTTTTCACACATAATTATTTTGGTCATTTACCCTTAACCTAAGGATACAGTCTTTGTAATATATTTCATCTCAATTTACATTCCATTGAGACTTCTTTGTTGTTATACACCAAATCACTTTTATATGGTGTATATAATGTACTTTGACATAGTATATCATGAATCCCTTTATTATCATTTTATTATAATGTTTTTAATACCTCAATTATTTTTATTCAATTGTCACTCTTTTGGTTAACAACTCTAACTAAAATATCATTTTAAATGTTTTAAAGATTTATTATTCTAAATCTTTCTCATTAATGTCCATGTTTTAAAAATGGTTTTAAACATTTATTTATATGGACATTAATGTTTTAAAATTAAAACTACTATTAAATGTTTCAAATTGTTATGGGACACTTTGATTCAAAAATCTATTTTTAAATTACTTCTTGACAAATAGTGTGACTTTTAAATGTTTTCAAGAAAAAGGGCGATATTTCTCTCAAATAGTTTTGATGATTATTTTCATCTATGTTTATATCCTTCATTATTCTATATTGAGGTTAATCTGTTACAATATAATCTTCCATATTGTATTGAATGAGTTATGTTTGACTGTGGATGTCCTATTTTTATACCATTCATGGTTTGTGGATAAAGTATTGACATTTCGTATGCTAGTTTTAATATGAATGTTTAGATTATGTTTCACCAATTTCATATGAGGAATGCATTGGACTTAGTAAGTGACGGGTGGAGATGATATAGCTTCTCGATGCATTGGAAGGTCTCATAAGATAAACTATTGTCTTGGCACAAGGCCTTGACAAAATCTTATTTGTATTCTAGGCACAAGGCCTTGACTATATGGTTATAAAAGTCAGGAATTATGCATTTCATCATTTTGAAAGTGGCTATTAATATTACATGTGATTATTCGACTAGTATAATTTCCATGTGAATAATTAAATGGAATTATTTTATTTTATCTTTTCCATATTATGTTGAATTTCAAGTTTAAAAGGCTTTGTTTTTAGTCTTATACACTTCCTTAAATGTTTATTCTTATTTATGAAAGTTTCTGATATAATTTTATCCTTACTGAGCATCTGAGCTCACCCCTTTATATGTTTTATTTTTACCAGGATGTATGGATGTTTATTATGACTGGCCTCCAGGGATATTCTATGGGATCCCAGTGTTGTCTATGGAAACAATGTTGTTGTAGTTTTCCATTTTATGATGTAATATAAACCTTATGAATGTATCTAGTACTTCCAAGTCTACTAAACTAATCAGTATTTAGAGACTTTATCTTTTATGATCATGCCAATGATACGTAATAATGCACCGACTCTGGGCTTCTGGGGTTGGGGCGTTACACTTACCAAGTGAGGGAAACACACTGCTTGGGGCTGGATCATGTATTTTTCAAGAACGACTAGTGACACATTTCAAAGGATGGGGATGTAGAATATATTTCCATCCAAATCAAGGATCACCATGTGAGAATGGAACATTCTTGTAGACATTCTCATATTCCTATCAATAATGATACACCTCATTTGTAAATTCTAACATCTTCCCAATAGTGGGATCATAATCTCATAGCACTAGATGATTATATGCATGATCTAGAAACTGTCATTTAGTAGGCACATATCCATACACAATTCAAAAATGCAGGTCAACATATTCTGGACATGACATAGGTTGAGACCCAAATTATTAATCTTCTCAATTCCAGTGTCATGGATGTTTTTTAAGACATATTCTCAACACAACAAGGGTCTATAAACTATTCAACCAAAGAAGAAGTACATCATTATTGTGATAGTCCTCCTCATGGTATTTTGGAGATGTATTGTAGGAAATCTACTCCTAAAATCCAATGTGGTCAACCTCCATGTGTCGATATCTCCTGTGAACAAGGAAATCCCCCCTCCCCTTCCCAGACACCTTGTTATAGAGTGATGTTAATGACTCTAATTCTATTTTATAGAGAGGTTCTTAAAAAATCGGGGTCATATATATAATGTTCCCATAAACATCTATCATAAATTCACTCTAGTCAGAAAAAAACCCTCAAAGTCATCTTATATGGTTCGACCATATGGAGGCATGAGATCCTAATGAAGAGGAGGCCTAAATTGACATACATAGATAGTTATCCAGAAATAACATCCCCATCATGTTCTGACCCTCTCTACTTCTGACTATAATATCTTAAATGATATAGAAAAGGAGTACATGCCTTATCTATTACAAAATATGTGGGATACTCATAAATGAATAAAGATAAGACAACCTTCATATCCAAGATACAAATGTCAGCTTTAGAACATTAATATACATTATTTTTAGCTGGACCTAGCTGTTATCACAATGGATTGGAATCCAAAAATAAAAAATAATAGCCAAATCTGTAACATCCTTTCTGTAATTACATCATAACCCTTTCGCAATTAATCTCCAAAGACACATCATGTATCCAAATTCAATGATTGGTATTGTATGGAGTGTTATACTTTTCTACATCCTCATAATAATATAAACCTTCAGATATGGTGTCCTACAATTCCATAGCATCCAAAAAATTCAAGGGAGGGGGTATTTCTCAGGATAGTTAGTCACTACAATAGAATCTCCCTACTTCAACAATGCAATGAAATCTTTAATGGAGGGAGAGGATTTCCAAAATTCCTTCAAATTGGGCCCCTCAAAGAAATAGTAATACATTTGAGACACAAAGACGGATGTTGTGATCACCCTAAAGACTTCCTGTAAAGAATTATTCTCATCATGAGATGTCATCGAGCCCAATTCCTACATGAGCAAAGCTATGCCACATCAAATGTGTGGTGGTAGTATCTTACATCAAAATTGTTCAAGAGAAGACCCATCTCTCTGGGCTGATGAAATATCTATGATAACCCCCGCCTCTTGGATGATAATTCAGGAGTGGATTTAAGAAATATTGATTGTAGGTTCAAAAAAAACCTAGCCCACTAGGGTGGGGGGATTTATATCTGAATCATTATCACCGGGTTCATCATCCTCTTCTAGGGTCCTATAGAAACCAACAGTGTTTCTAGACCAAACCCATCCCACTAGGTTGGGGGAATTTATATCTCAATATCCATACTGGGAATTTTGACGTCCCCAACTAGAATCATTATATCCTCAAAAATATGATCATTCGACTCTAGTTTTTTCCCTGAGTATCTTAAAAACAACATGTCTAGGGTTATTTTTTACCATCATCATCACTATAGAGGTAATCAGTCTTGTCTATGTTGGGAGGTAGAAACCAAGGGTTGGTATTCCCCTCATTCCACATGTCATAAGACAAACCTCTATTATGTAGGTCCCATTAGGCAAAAACAATTGGAACCTCCAAAAAATTCATTATTCATAGACCAAGGCTAGACGAGCTTATAGTGAAGGTGATCAGTCACCGCTGGGGTAACCATCCAAAATGGACCAATAAAATAAGGGTTTGAATAACAACCGTGATGAAAGTAGTGAAGAATTAGCTTATTGCATCGAAACTAATGGTAAAATCGCCATTGTTTGATATACCTCTATGAATGTCATCACCACAAACACAATAGATAAGGTGGTTCAAGGCTCAAAGATAGAGGGCAGTAGGAGGGTGATTTGGATGCACCTACTACAGCTGCATGCACCAAAAACCATAGAAGCCTCCAAAATATAGCACATCCAAATACTGATTTTCCACATTTATGGTGGATCAATGACAAAGATAAAGAAAAGGGTTTGTCTTTATCTGAATCACCACCTATACTAGATGAGTTTTTTTCTATAGAGGAACAGTTTTAACAATATGAACAAGAGATAAAAAATATTAAATATCTCAATGAGGAGCTACTGAAACAAAATATTCTTGATGGGTATTGTCTTTATGCGGAGGTGAATATTCTCCCACCCATAGGTGATCCACTAGAAAGAGGGGTATATGAACATTAGAATGGATCTAGATCCAAGAAGTTGGTATACATAGATGAGGAATTTGAAAATGATCATGAATTCAATCCAATGAGGTGATATCTGCTCCCTAACTAAGGTAATCATTAAGTATTATAAAAAATTAAGAATTAGTGGGAGACAAAGGTGGGACCACCTCATAAAGCAATTCTCGATACCTGTAGACTAGAGATGGACTAGAAAATAATTTCCATAGAGATTCATAACAAAATTTAGTCTCTATATACTTGAATGGAAACTGCAGAAGGGGGACGTGTTTTTTTTTAATCCTGAGATGAAACCATATCCCGAGTGGATGGACAATACTTTTCCTCCACCCAATTTTGGAAATCCTACATTCTCAACATTTGACAGTTCATGAAACCCTGAACATAATCTCACAAAAAATCATATCTCTATATGGAATGATGATGGGCCCTCATGTTTAATAGGAGGAAACAAAGGTGAGTTTTTTGTACATACTCTGACATGGCCAACCTTTTTTTAGTACAGTAGTCTTCTAGTGGGTTCTGTTATGAGATTGGAAGACCATCATCATGAATTACTTTATCAGTTCATCTAAAAATAGAGTAAAAAACAATGTTTGACCCAAATTACTGAAAAACCAGGAAAATGAAAGGGTGTCTGACTTCATTTCCATGTTGAATGGTTTAAAATTTCCATACATCATCCCTATCTTTCAGGATAAATATATGGAATTTTGTGCTAAAAATATCATAGATGAGTTGTAGAGACCTATGATCCCAATGAAGGATCTAGGTGTGTTCTGTGATTTCATATAAATGGAATAATTTCTTGAAGATTACATTCAATGAACCTAATATATATCTTGAATTATACCCTCAATATAGGGAAAAATTCTGGGAAAAAAAAAGTTGTAGTTTTCACTCTAAAAATAGCGAAGGTACCCATCCAGGAATCTTTAATGGTCCTGAACTGACCATCACCACCTATCAAGCAGTGACAAACATAGAATCCCTATCTTCTATAAGCATAGAGAAATTAAGATCATGTGGGATTTTACAATGGATTGATAAATAAAACACCACATGAAATTAAAAATTCCTTGATTATTTCTTGGCTTCCATGGACTATAACATGATCATGATACCACTTCCTGGGAATTCTAATGAATTCAACCTCACCGACTATCCCAACTAATTTCCTTTCTATAGATGGATGGATCATAATATCCTAGACTACTTGGTCATCATATTTTTATTTCAAAGAATTTTCAACTCTGGATAGGTGGTGTTAAATAAATACTCAGAGTAGGTGGCCTGCATAACCATTGCTCAGTCAGATGAATATAGTAATTGGAAGAAATTTTGGTCATGCTGGAATGGATTATCTACAACTAGATGAATGAAAAGACAGTTTATTGAGCTCAGTCCACCCTGAGAGCACAGATGTGCAGACCCACAATATCTACACCACCAACGGATGTAACATCAGATATACATCCCAAAAGTTGGTGTGACCACCTGAAGTAGGAATAAAGAGAATATGATGACTCGTATATTATTCCAACACAAGATCTAACTCTTGGAGTTTAATTTATTATAACATTTGTGACATGGAAATCACCCCACCAAACATAACCCTTAATGGATGAAGCGATAATATTGTGTCCCATCAATAAGATAAACTTGGAAAACCCATTCTATAATAATGCATATGACTTAGAATATGTGTTTCCCATGCATAACTAGGGAACAGGAGGCCACATTCAACATAACTGAGGATATAAGGGACAACATGGGCGTGGTCAGACCTAATAGTTTGTCCACATATCATCAAGAGACATATATACAGCTAAGACTCATGGGAAAGTTCTCCAAAAGGACCAAAATAGGCTTGTATGTGTCTCAGAACCCTCCAGCGATCATACGCACTCAGTTTTCTTGCATGCCCGCCTAAAAGGGGTTTGATTATTTGATAAACCCTAGTAAAGTGGAAGGCTAGAATGACTTCTGCTACTTAAAGAATTTTTTCCTCAACCTCTCAACAAGTACCAAGAATTAACACCTCAAATTCCTCAACTAATGAACCATATATTACAGAGAAACCACACATCAAGAAGCGTTAAACTCTAGAAAAAAATTATAATGTTCATAAATAGTCAGGGGTTTCCCTACACATGCTCTCAATATTGGATGTGATCTATATTTATGAATAAATTAGGGAGGCTCTCATTGAATCCCTTCATAACCTAGATGAATTTGAGACAGAATTCATTGTAGTTGAGGACTATTGAATGTTGACCATGTCATCATAATTCCATGTAACCATTTCATTCACCTACCATGATCAAGAAGAGGTTATCTATGGGAACATCATGACCTATAAGTTTTTAGAAGACTCAATAATTTTGACGTCCAAAGGGATATAATTGATAATGGTTTTGGGATCAACATCATCCCAGTTTCAATGCTCTGATGTTTGGAATATAATGAAGTGTATTTTTCTCCCAAAAAGCATATCATCCAGGGGAATGATAAACTTGAGAAAAGTACTTTAGTTAATATCAAGATTGATTCTTATTTTGGTGGAATCACATATTATTCTTAGTTTATGGTTATCTAGTAAGACACTACATATAATGTTCTTTTTAGAAGTCCATAGCTCTATAGCCACTTGTAGGTAGCTTAAAAGTTCCATTAATATATGAAATAACCCATTGATGGATAGATCAACATACATAATGGTGATAGTACCCCCATTGGGACTTGTGTATTCATATATGTTGACCTATATTTCTTCAAAATGGGAGGCAAAAACCCAATAATGGATGATTATATAAATATTTCAATCCCCAAATGTCTTGGGGACCACCATTGGGGATCCTTGGAGTATCCTTGGAAGCATATATGTTCTCTCTATAAATATATTCGAGGTGATATACTTGACCCAAGAGGTCCAAGTTCCTCCAGTCCATTGTGAATGTATAGAATACAATAAGTTCTAGCATCTATCTGCAATAGATCAGGTAGAAGGGGAAGATAATGACTCTTATCATAGCCTCTCTAACCCTGATAGTGAAATAGAATCCCCTAGACTGCCAACTCTATTTGAGGATGTGTTTGTGGACTCTAAAATTAAAGAAGTTGAGTATGACCTTAGAAAAAATCCTCTTACATTTGTGGAAGGTTTATCTACCACCATTAATGATCTCAAATTGATAAATTTTGGAATGTAATAAGACATTATTCCTACATTGATTTTTACCACCATTCCCCTGGAAGATAAATAGATATATGTTTTATTTCTTAAGTATCACCGCTATGTGTTCACTTGGAACTATAAATAAATTACTATAATGAATTCATATGTGGATACGAACCATATCAGATTTCCTGATGACTATCAAGGATTCATGCAGGCAACTAGTAGGATACACCCCCTATTACCACTAATGTATATCTGAGTGTTAATAATCTAATCAGAGTCAACTTTGATTGAGAAGTGAAATTCCCAAGATGGCTCACCAACATCGACTATGTCAAGAAATAGAATGGGAATATTATAGTCTATATTGATTTTAGAGAACTTAATTTTCAATACTAAAAAGATGGTTTCCTATGACTGATCATAGAACTCTTGATCGATGATAATTCTAGCTTCCAAGACCTTTCTATTATAAATGAGTATTCATGGTAAAATCAAATAAAGATTACCTTGGAAAATGAAGAAGCCAAATCCCTTAGTGAACCCGAGGGGATCTTCTGCAATCAATTCAATCCATATGGATTAATGAATACTCACACTACATGTCAATGTGGCATGAACTATTTCTTTAATCCACTCTTAGGATGAATAGATGAATGTTATGTTGGCGACCGGGTAATCAAATCCTAGAAGTTATGTGATCACTTCATAGACCTTCAAGAAATATTCGACAATCTATGACATCACATTATGAAGAACAATATATTGAAATTCACCTCTAGGGTAACATCTGGTATGTTTCTTGTCTTTGTGGTATCCCACCACAACATCGAGGTATATCCAGAGAAGAATAGTGCTATTTTAAAATGTCACCCCATAGAAATCTCAAAGAACTAACGGGGAACCAAGGGAACCATTCCTGCATTCATTGATTCATAGCCAACCTAGCTGGAAAGTCTCTCCCCTTCACCAGACTAAGGAGAAAGGGAATCCCATTTCAATGGGATGAAGGTTGTTAAGAAACTATTGAATTTATCAAGAAGTATTTATTGTAGCCACCAATTATTATTGCACTGGTGGAATATATGTGACACATTTTTTATGTGGTTTCCATGGAACGGTCACTGAGTGATCTAATCACATAGAAAAATAATCCTGGGAGTGATAACACTCTCTACTACCTTAGCAGAAAAATTCTAGGTACTGATACCCAATACTTCTATGTCGAGAAAAAGTACCTTACACTCATCAATACATTGAAAAGGTTGAGGAATTACTTGAAGCACCATTAAGTACATATGTTCTCTCATATTGATCCACTCATGTACATCCTTGGATTCCATATGTTAATTGGGGGCTTTGGCCTAATTGGTTTTCATGCTACAGAAATGCGACATTAAGTTTGTATCAAAGAAATCAGTTAAATGGTATGACCTTGTTGATTTCCTTACAGTACCTCGGGCCTCAAAGAATAATCAAGTGGACACCGATATTCCAAATGAGGAGGTCTTCAATTCCCATAAAACTAGCCGAACATAGGGGGATGTATGTTCATACTACCTTTAGTGTCCCCATTAGATAAATGATGGAAAATTTAAATCTTAATCAGGTTAGATTAGGGACTGTATTTTCCTCTACAGACAATGTAGTTTCTCCCTACTCTTAATCAGTGTCCGAATAATGCACAGACAACGAGGCAGAATCCCAAGCCCTCATTACTGGATTAGAATTTTCCCTAAAACTGCATATATCCTACCTACATATCAAAGGGTAATCGGAACGTGTGAAAAAATAGATCAGTGGTGAATATTCTATCAAACAAAAGGAACTGGACCCTCTCACTGGCTATGTTAGGGGACCAATGGAATATTTCCCTATTGATCACATATTGAATCATATTCCCCAATCATAGAATTCTCATGCCGAGACACAAGCTAATTCAGCAACCATCCTAACCAACCTAGAATAAGAAGAATTAATCTTCCGTATCATGCACTGAATAATGATATCATCAATCATCATATACAATGTGGAAGAAATCAATAAGTTCATTACTTCCCCTAAGTGCGATGGACCAACATCCACCACAAGATGGATTGATCCCATAATTGGTTATCTCTATAATGGAGTTGTCCTAACAGATCGAGCCGAGGGGGAACAAATTCGGCACCAAGAAGTATACATCACACTATTAAATGGTCCAAATGATCAAAAGGACCTATAAAAGTGTGCATTCAATGGAATCCTCCTAGTATGAATAGTATAAGGATGGATTCTCTCTTTCATGGAATAATTCCATGTGGGTTTAGGCAGTGTCCATCAGTCTGGGACTAGGCTCTACCACCAAATTAGTAGTTTGGTATATAACTAGAAAACCATGATACCAAAGACTATGGAGTTCACCAAGAAAATACATTAAATCAAGATCCAAGATAACTTCATCCACCAGCCACTAAAATTTCTACACATAGCTAAATATTATAGGCCATTTTCTATTTGGGAAATGAATGTTGTGGTGCCATATCCCCTAGTTATGGCTAAGAAGTTCAAGTACATATTTAATGGTAAAAACTTCATTTATAAATGGGATGTGATGATAACCATAAAATATGTTGGGATGAATAAAATCATCAACTTCGTAAAGTCACATATCATCACTAGGTTCAGAGTCCCTTATACAATTTAGACAGACAACCACACAAACTTTTGTTCTATATAGTTAATGAAACTATAGCAGGAGTAAAATATCATGTCCAATCACTATTCTTTCTATCATGCATCAGAAAATGGATAGAAAGAGGCCTTAAATATGACTTAGTCAAATATAAACTATAACTTAGTGAATAATGATAATAAAACCCAGCTGGAAAATCTCCTCAATGCTTTATGGTCCTTTCATAAAACCATGAGTACTACTAAATAGGAAACACCATATTCATTGATGTATGAAACTGAGGCAGTGTCACCCATATAGGTCCAGCTACCATCACTCCAAATAGCCATTTTTTGAAATCTCTCAGATGATGAGTAATCACTAAAGTATCTGGATGAAGTGGAGTGGCTTGATGTGAATAGGATGTGTGCATTACAAAACATTGAAATACATCAGAATCGTATTGTATGAGTATCCAATAAAATGTATTTCCTCCATTCATTCCACAAAGGATAGATAGTGTTAGTCCTAAAAACCCCAATGATATCAAGGAAGAATCCTACAAAGCTGGTACCCAAATTAGATGGACATAACATCATACATAAAGTCTATCATAATGAAGCTTGCTCAATTAAAAAATGGATGGGATCATGTCACACACCCCAATAATGTTATATTTATCAATAAATACATCACATGCCTATTATCAAGCACTTATCATCATAATTTCATGACATTAAACTACACAATATACTCTCAAAAGTATGAATAAAAACTATGTAGCACCTCTAGTCCTGACATCATTAATTGGAAATGTATGGTATCACACTTCTTGATCACATGATGTTAAACTATATAGGGATATACTTGCCATAAGATGATAAATTGCACATGAAATAATCCTGATCACATGATGATAAATTGTATGATCCACTTCCTTTCCACATGATGTTAAATTACATGGCTGATTTACTTTTGGCACCAAATTAAACTACATGGGTTTATATAAATCTATCTTTGGATTCATTCCTGCAATGAAAATATACCTTGGGATGCCCAAACCTCTATTATTGGGCCCATTCATAGGATTAATTTACTTTCATTTTAGTTGATCTGTTTCCTTACTACAAGATGTCAAACTTCATAGCTAATTGTCTATTTAGCATGACATTAAAATACACTTGTTATTCTAGGACAACGTACAGGTTGATTCTCATTTTCAATGTGATACATAGGGATGCCTCGATCCTATATCTTGGTCCATCCCCTACATGATGAAAAATTCTTCTATCCCAACCTTATTCACCTATGGATTATAAGGAGAACCCATGATATTCCTTTTATCTCACACCAAGCATAACTCACATGAGATTAGTAATTGAAGTGATTCTCTACACAAACAAGTCATGAAATCTCATGATGGAATCATAATGGTCCTAAATGAAAGTCCATAAAAGGAATCCCATGATTCCTCTCCACATGAAATTAGAATCTACTATTGATGTCCCTTGTGTGACATGAAACTGTGCATTTCTATAGACCTCAATCGAGAGGACAACCCCTCTCACTATTGGTTACCTACCACAACTCCCTTCATGAACTATGTGTGGATTGATTCTTGTCATCACAGGATATGTAGAGACACGTGGATCTTGAATCATATGCCCAACCCAAACATTAATCAAGAACAATACCCACCTATGTATTTAGGTTAGACCTACGCAGATAGTTTCATATTTGATAACTACGTGGGACTTCATTCTTGTCCTCACTGGATACATAGTAATGTCCTAATCTTCAATCACGGGTATATTCACAATGAACATGTATAAATAACCCCCCCCCCCCCCCCCCACACTCTCTGCATAAGGGTCAGACATGCACAATTATATTACTGAAAAACTATGTGTGTCTTGATTCTTATCACCATGAGATGCGTAGTGAGACCCAGTATTCCGCTCATGGGACCTACCACAAGATTACCATTTCTTATCGGGGATCCCATATCCATAATGCATGATGTCAAACAACATGTCCACTTAAGATATACAAGTGGATTCATTCCTACAGTAATAGGATACGTATTGATGCCCAAATCTCAAATCATATGTCAAACTACAATAATCAATGAGAAAAATATACCCCAAAATGAATTGGGGCATGTTCATATGAGTTTATTTTTCCTACATACAAGATAGACCTATGTACAATTTTCTTGTGCAAAAAATATATCATGTAAATTATTTCATGTCAGTTCCCACGTCCTTACCTCAAAATGTTAAACATGAGGGGAATGTCTTTACCAAAGGAAGTTAAAAATGAAAGGAAGTTAATAAGTCCCTGCTACATGACGTTAAACTGTGAAACCCATCAACCATTGTCATTCCATATCAAAGGACCACAGTACCCTTACCCAGTCAAATAGAGTGCAAGGTGATACTATCATATTTTAAGAACCTCAACCTACAAATCATATTTCATGTATCAAGTATCTCATGTTTCCAAAACCATATATAGTCCTTGGAAAATCTAACTAGCATCAAGTGACACTTTTCTTGACTATGTATGTATGCATATGACTCCTATATATGCACCTTTTTTCAATCAAATGCGACACTCTAAAAACGGGCTTTCTGATCCTTGTGATCCCTGAAAACACCATGGTATAACTAAACATCTCAATGTCGTCTGAACTATTCAAGGTATGATTGTACTATACCATTACTCATGACTTTTGGACCTTGATCCGTGATTTAAAAAATTTACATACCCTGCCTAGAAGGATGATGGAATATTTTTGACCCTAGGTAACATGATTGGGCTCTTTCATATCACCCCCATATTAGGTCCATGTGTGTCATGAAATTAATTTTCATCCACTTTGGTAAAAACTATACACCCATAAACTCTATCATGTAACGTTCTAAATCTCAAGACCCTAAACTTCTAGAAAATGTGTCACTACACTTTTCAAGTTGAAAACCCTCAAAGGGGTTCCTGAAAAAAATTCAAGTATTCACTCGCTAAAATTTGTGTCTCCATATTTTTGGAAAAAATTAGGACACAAATAAATAACACATAAATCTTATAAGCCTTACATTATATCCCTAAAAAATAAATCTATTATCATTGGACCCTCTAGTTATGGAAATAATTAGAGTAATGTTTTTTCACATATCCTTATATATTCAATAGGTGGTGACACAAATTTTAGGTTTCTCAAACCCTTCTTGAATATTACACATTCCATAAATCACACTTCATGATCTGAGTGCCTTAGATCATTACAACATTCCAAGCCCCTGGAAATGATACCTAACTTCAAGCGACCCTTCGCGTGAGTATTCATGTATACTAATGGCTCCTGTGCATGTGCCTATGGTCATAAAAAATGTGTCACTCTGTGAAAAGGACTATCGGATCCTAGTGAGCCCTCACATAACTACGGAAGAACCCATCACCCCATCTTGTGTTGGTTCATTATCGGTATGATTTTCATATATCATCCTCCTAATCAGAGAACTTTGGACCATGATAAAAAAATATATGTACCAAACTATCTAAGTGTATTCGACATCATCGATGCCTCATCACCATGTTTTGTACCCTTCCTCGATGCAGGAATGTGACACTCCATTCTCATACCTTTGATGGCCCATGTCGCATGACTCAAAACCATAGGGAATTTATCTCGATATTTACAATATAAGCTCCAAATTTCCATAGGATATTAGAATCCTTCATAGATAGCTTTCCTTCAATACCCAACCTCATCATCTATATGTTTGAGTCTTTATAAATCATTCATGTCACTCATAAAAGATTGGAGATAATATTTTCATTGACCAAATAAGGGATTTGACCCACCAACTAAAAGAATATCCTACTTGAAATAAAATATAATTAGACCTTGTGAACACTAGAAACATTATGGAGTAACCCGTAACCTCAGAGTGTTAAGTTTCATCCCAAAAT
Source organism: Viscum album (assembly GCA_963277665.1). Classification (NCBI taxonomy): domain Eukaryota; kingdom Viridiplantae; phylum Streptophyta; class Magnoliopsida; order Santalales; family Viscaceae; genus Viscum; species Viscum album. Next base: position 1,736,876,107 of record OY728128.1, read on the forward strand.
GTATTCCCCATTCCATCTTAGTTGACTCAAAATTTTAGGTTTCCCCTTGATCGATATTATATCCATAAATATTTTTTGGTCACTAGAAAAGATACCCGGCTTCAAGTGACACTTTTCATGACAATACATGTAAGCCTATGGCGCTTGAATATGTGATTATTTTTTCAAAAAAAAATCATCATACTGCAAAAGGGATTTCTGATCATTGTGATACCCTGTAACTCCATGATAGAACCCAGCACCTCAGTGTGTTTTGGATCATTCTGGTCATGTCTACACCATATTCCACAATCATCGATGTGGTCCGACCGAAATGAAACTAAACTACAAAAATAGAAGTTCTCGGCTAAAAGACCCTAAATTAAAACAATAAAAGGTCAGAGTTAATAGACCCTAATATAAATTAATAAATTTTTTGAGCTGAAATAACCTAATCTAAAGTAATAAAAGGTTTTATATAGAGACTCTAAACAACCACAATCAATGCTATGATCTAAAAGACATTAAAAATATCTGTATAAGGTCCGAGAAAAAAGACACTAAACTATAGAAATAAAAGATCCAAGATAAAATAACCAAAACTACATAAATAAAATGTTCTAGCTAAAAGATGGTAAAATAAAACAATAGAATGTCTGATCTAAAAGACCCTAAAATATAGTAATAGAAAGTCAGTGCTAAAAGTCCCTAATCTAATGAAATAAAATGTCAAAAATAAAATAATATAAAAAATAAATAAAAGGTCCAAGCTAAAGGGAAAAAAGTAAATAAATATAAAATGTGAGATAAAAATTCACTAAACTAAAGAAGTAGAATGTCTGAGGTAAAATAATAAAAACTAAATTAATATAAGTTCTAAGATAAAAGACCCTAAAACTACAACAAAGTAAGAATATATTCTAAAAAGGATTACAAGACCCATTGTATGATCTTAGAAAAATTCAATATGCACTCTTTAAGCCTATAAAATTCAAAAAAAGAAAGGGAACTCTATCTTTGGGACATACATTCTACCCAATTATCCTTTTGTAAATCAGGTGATCTCTAGAAAAGTATAGGAAGTTTATTAGTAATGAACATCATATTGGTGGGGTTTCATGAGTTCTTGTAAAAAAGAAATACATTATTATTTAAATATTAAGATCCATAAATTAAAGTTTACATGATATAATCCAAAGTATTGGTATCATTGGTGATTTATATAATATCAAATCAATGGAAATTCAAGCACAATGTGAATAAAAGAAAACCGGGCAAGAACTTTATGAGTTGAGCAGATCGATTCAAAAATAGAATAAAAAAAGAGGCAAGAATCTCCACAATTTAGATTATCTCATTGAATCTTGTAAATATTTGAATATTTGACAATGATAAAACTATAATAAGATTCAATTAGACGATTTTTCCAATTTGGTGAGAGTCTGGGAGGAAGTGTCGATCAAATTTTGGAGCACCGCCCAACATACCTCTTCTACTTCTTCCCCAGGATGGAGAGTCACAACTAAAATAGTCAACTCCTCAACTATCTTTTGATAAATTTCTAGTAAGGAAGAAGATATTGAAAGATCAAACCATAAAGAGGATATGATTTCTTATTTCCTCCATATTTTCAAGGTCGAAGATTCCATCATATATTTCAGTTTAGAGATCAACGGGGGACCCTACCTCAATGCCTCTGAAGTCTAATTCATATTCTCACCAAGGGGATCCTCATCTACAAGATTATGTAGGTCCCTATCATTGGTATCAATGTATTTATGAGTCAGAACAATTTACTTCCTGATTTCATACAATATTTGTCGATCAAAATCACCTGCCCCAAAATCATGAAATAGTTGATGAAGACGTTCCCCTTGGAAAAGAAATACTTCCCAAAGATTATCAGTAATAAATGGGTGAATATATTTACAGACCATACTATGATGTGTCTAAGACTATATGACTAATGGACTAGGTGTGGAAGTAGAAGAAATAACTAGTTGATCTAGTATAGAAGTATGATAAGAAGCATCATATTCTATTCTCTCAATAGTAGTATTATTTGTATCATTTGTAGAAGTATTGGATTCATCAAACATATTATTTCCCACAATCAAGGTAGTTTTCACTATAATGAGGGTGTTTCCATAATGTCTGACTCATGTCTTCAATCAACTCCATCATAGCCGTGGACAGAGTTTTTGGTGAGGAAAAAGGCCAATCCACATGTTAGACCAACTGCCTTAAACCAAAATCAGGATAAGCTACTACCAATGCCTAGGAATAATTTTGGGTAAGAAAGGCGAGAGAATTTATAGGTGGGAGAATGATCTCAACATTAGTATCTTCATATCATAGAATCATCCAAAATAGGTGGATGAACCCATAGTGCTTCTCCTATTATATGTCTATTAAAGGAAGAGGGGAGAAACTTTGGGTGTAGCCCAAATGATAAGCAAATCGATAAGGTGTATAAGGCCATAATATGAACGGATCATCCACCCTAGATACCAGAACATAAATCCTAATAGATATTACATATATTCTTTCATCAAGGTACCAATTATGTTATCAATAATCAGTCCATTTAGTGCACGATAAGGGGTAAAATCAAATCTATAGAATCATCTAAGTGCTTCCTTCACCTCGATAGGGATTAGTGACATGGTTCCAACCTTATATATGTTCATATTCTGGGATAAGATAAAGTATCAGGGGTCCTAGTAGCATTATATTATTCATAAAATTATATATTTTCCCATATCCATCCAAAAAAATAGAAAGGGTCACTGATCGTGTAGGGGATGTTTCCTTCATGAATGTGGCCCAAGAGTTTAGAAAGGGATACAAGGACCGACACTAACAAATTGATGAACTATTATTCATATATCCTTCATTAAATCATCAATGTTCTCACGCAGATTCCTGAACATGAATCCCTAGCTAGGAAAATCCATCTTTTCAAAATCATGGCCATAAATCCCACCAACGTACCACTCAAGGAGATATACGAATTCACTTGGTCCAAAAAACTATGGTCTAGGCCATTACATAAATAATTCTAGGATTATTTATAGGTAATGAGTGAGTTAGTCAACCTCCTCTAGCCTCAATTCAAAACCAAAAATATCTGGTGTAGTTTCATCCAAGGAAAAGAATAGGGTATCGTCAGATGGTTTATTTAATTCAAAATTAAAAAATCATTAGAACCCTTAATTAAATAAAAATTATTTGAATAAATATTAGAGAAAAAATGATTGTTATTTACACTATGTCAAATACCCTAATAGGGGGTGAATTAGGGTATGATAGATTAAAACTATTTCCCTTTTGGATCTTGTTTTGTCATTAAACAAAACATACTTTTCACATTATCTCATAGTAATGTATAAACAGATATCAAATCATACACAAGACACAATGATTTTAATTTGTTCACCATCACTAGGAATGATCTAAGAAGCACACAAAATTGATTTTTTAATGTACCAAATCCACTAAAGCTTACTTTTAATTTCATGGTTTGGGCTAGATCACTTCAATGCCCAGGATCAATGCCTTTACACGATTTAGGTTCTACTCACTCCATTCCAAACAGTCACTCCTTAAGTCACATTCTCTAGATCTATACTAGTGGATAGGATCACCATATACCTCTTCCTTTTATAAATTTTGTTGGTTGGGATCTACTCATAGTTTATGGACTTGTAGGTCCCTTAATTGTAATCAAATCATGTATCCTCAACTGCACATAAATGCTTTGTTGAAGTCCCTTTTTCACTGATAGCTGAAATCAACTTTTTTTGTACTATTAGTTATTGGAAATAACATTCATGAATTGTTTATAAACCTTTATGAACCACATGATCTTCCGCAAAACATGTAGCACATATACTTCATGGACCACCTCTTCTATGAACTGCTTTCACATACTACCTCTGTATACTATCGCCATGAACTGCCTCCATGTACTGCCTCTACATACAGCCTCTAATTCTGCTTCAGTGTACTGCTTACGTGTACCATATCTATGTACCATCACTGCTTCTACTAAACTATTTATCCTAAAAACTATTTATCCTCTATGAGCCACATTAACCTCTACAGAATACTTATCCTTTCACATAATCCTCATCGCGAACTAGTTCAATCTTCATGGAATTCTGCCTCACGAACCCCTTTCTTAATTCAATAAATCCCCAGATCAAATATGTTTTCATATTAAAAAATTTTCCCATTAATTATAGAATTGGTTTTCCTTTATATAGGAAAATAGATTCATAAAATCTGATAATCCGATATTTACCAAATGATTGGTGTGGTACAGCCTTCACTACATACTACTTCACTTGAAAACTGTTCTTCCCTACATGGTTAGTGTATCACCACTATTCCTTATTAGCTCCTTAAATCACTACCTCATTTCCACCAATGTCAATCCATCTTGTGTACCACTAGCCTTTTTCAAACCATCTTCCTCCCTTGAACATTATGCCCTCCTGTGAACTATTTTCATATGTGGTCTATGTACCATCCTTCACGGTCCACATAGCCCTACTTTACAGAAGACTCCCATTACTGAAATTACTTCAACCTTCTATGTACCACCTTTCTCATTCCATTAAATATTCTTCAGGATCTATGAACCATGAAAACACTTTGAAAAAAACCATACTTTTCCAAAAAAACTTCCAAATTTGAGGCCCAAAAATATGAAAAACACTAGGAAACTATACTACCTTAAACACCTTCCTCATAAAAACCCAATTATACTCACTCACAGTCATATAGATTTATATTAAAGAATAATAACACCCAAAAACATACCAATAAGACACTTTCGAGGGATTTTTTCCCAAAAATGATCATCAAAGAGTTGTCCATCATCTTAAGGTAATTCCATACCCATAACATTCTATCTCTTAAAAAATTATCAATGTGTGGATCTTTCATCTCAAAGTATAAATTTAGTTTAATATCAATTTTAATAAGGTTAAAATTTATATATTATAAATAATACTCAGATACAATATAATATAACTCGTTATGTTATTTATTTAATACTTCCAAGAGTTTTGGTCTCAAGTATATTTCAAATTGAAATTTCAGTCCTTCAAAATTGTCATTAAATAAAATATTGAACTAATACATAATTCTATAGGTATTGAATCCAACATAGTATTTAGAGGATCATATGGGTGTAATTATTTAATAATAATAATAATAACTATTTTTTATTTTTTTATAGAAAATGTTTTGGAAAACCCATTCATGAATATATTGCTTCCCCAACAACAGTGCCCAAATTTTATAATTTATTATCTTGAGGGATATCCAAAAAAAATTATAGTACCCTAAGTATAGTAAAGTATTCAATTCAATGGACAATCTCATAGAAGATGTTTTGAATTTTCTTATGGTTCTCCAGAATCACTTTCTAATCTTTAATGTATTTAAAACTAGGTAATGAAAACATCCAGAAAATATGATCAAAATCAAAGAGGCTATAGAAGGGGTGATGAAACAGTGAATGAGAAATAAAGAATGGAGAAAAGAATAAGAAATTTTGGTAGCATATTCATGTGAGAAGAAGGCTAGATCTAGGTCAATCCACTCTCACATCCCTTTTTTCGATCATCTAAACAAATAAAACTTCAACTCTAAACATAAATCAATGAATACTTGATCTCTTAAGTCCGAAACAGATCTCAATTAAATTGTGAACACAAAAATATATAAGTTCTTAAATTATTTTGAGTTTATCTAGATTAAAAAACGAATCACTTGAAGGATTCACCCTAGGCTAAAAATCTCACAATCTAGAATGATCCTGCTGAAAATATCAGAGTACAAAACAAACTCAACTCACATTTCCAAGAAAAATGAGAAAGTAATAGGGAACATAAATGATAAAAGAGAGCAGAAAACCTTTTCTATAAAATATTTAACTTTCAAAACACACCAAATAACCATCACAATTAGCTAAGAGAGTTGAAGAGGTGACTATGATATGAATCGATCTTGGATAACTAAAAACATTGGGTTTCTAAACCTATATCAATCCTTGGGAATTATATATCAATTTTTAGTGGTATGCGGTAAAAAAAATAAGAAGAAGAACTAAATTCATCATAAATATATTTATAATGGGAAATATAATTATATAACGAGTGAAATGGAGGAAGAATGAGATAATTCAAACTAAGTCCCATGAATTGGGAATGATTATTATAAATGAGAATAATGCCAATAATTTGAAAAATTAAGTAGAAAAATGATGAAATGTATATTCTAATTAGAACATAATCCATGTGTCATACATTGAGGTTATTATCACTAGCTTTGAATAGAACATCAGGGAGTATAGAAATACCAAATAATAAAATCAAATAACTCTATATGGAAATGATCTCAAATGAAGTCACTGTCTTGGTACCCTAGTCTTTAAAATATACAATAATATCTAGAATCATCAAACACATATAATTTATTTCTGAGTAAAATTGATAATTTAAAAGAATCTATATTTGAATAAAATAATCAGGTAGTAGATTTTACCTTGCAAAAATCCACATTGAACCTTACCGAGGTTTTATATACACCCTTATGTAGGTTGGACTTTCCAACCTTATGAAATTAAGATTTCCACAATACTATTACAAAAACTTAATGTGCATTATGACACAAATTAATGAATCTAACGATTTTTTATCATATACTAGTTATTTTCCCATATAAAATTTTCTCCCTTACTTCGATGCTACCCTTACTCCATGTTAAATTCCCTTATACTAGTCCTCCTCCACCCCTATCGCATTTTTCACAAGACCCTTACACAAGTCTGATTTCCAACATACCCTTACACTAGATCAAGATAATCTTATGTGAATTTAGTTGTTTCCCGTCATCCAATGGGGTTTCTACCCTCAAGACACTGCACCCTGACCTTTATACAAGTTGCATTATTCTAAATTATTGGTTTATTGGGAATGATCAATTCTTCATTCATCACTTTATATTAGGGTTATTTCAATACTGGATCTCAAAATTAGACACAGTGGCTCTAATCCATGATCAATTGGAATCAATTTATTTTTTAATTTTTGGGATTTTGGGTTCTTTTTTATTTTATCTTATATAGTGTCATGGTTTCATTATTTTATCATCCAAAAATTGTCTCCATTAGCATCTAAAAGCTAGTAGATGTTTAGTTTATTTTCAGGTGTAACTCAAGAAATATTCAATGATTTTAAACTATTCCCATTTTGGATTCTTTATATTCAATGGTTTATTAAATTTTAGACTCATATTATTTGAATTCAATTGGTTACCATGAAAAACACCCACTGTAATTCGTGGTCCCAGTTGTGTTATTCATCAAATCTTTGTGCATCGATTGGTGACGTTTAGTTTGTTATTCAATTCTAATCCTCTATATTGAAGAAATCACACCAAAAGTTTAATAAATTCTCATATATGGGTTTCAAATTCTCAAAAAGAAATGGAATCATATGATTAATTATTATAGCATGGTATTACATGAGCTCAAGGTATCCCATGGATTTGATTGGTGACTTTATATTCAGCTAGGCTTTGTTTTCTTCATCGATGGAAGGATAATACAATGGATTTGTGGGGGATGGAAAAAAGGGAAAGGTGTGGAGAAGTATCCTAATTTAGTGGTGATAAAAATATTATTTTCTAGTATTATAATTAAATTTATACAAAAAATCACATATTTTGGTGATAAAAAAAACAAGTTTGTAGTGATAGTATCTGGTGCTGGATCTTTAGAGTGGCAGAATTTATACACCAACGGTATTAAAATAATGGGGGTGGTATAAAGAGCCTCTAGTAGTAGAAATATATTCTAATAGTAGCAACAATTCTAAAATATAAAAATTATAATGATTAAATTTTCTTTTGAGGAAAATTTATTTGTATAAAAATTGACAACATCATTAACTATATGAGCAAAAAATTAAATTCTTTAAAAAAAGATAAAATAGATTCCTTGAATTTTTGAAATAATTAATTCTAAAATTTAAATATTATTACAAAACAATCTATATTTTATATTTATTGAAAATTAATATAAGAAATTAGTTTCCTATAAAAAATTGAAATCTTGACTCAAGAAATTTTCAAAAATTCAAACAGTAAAATAGACAATTTAATGATATTTTCAAAGAAGAATTATTTCAGCCAGGATTTTCCCAAAATTAATTAATCTACATCAAAGCATATTTTATTATGATGTAATCCATTTAATTCAATATAAAATATCTATATAAATTTTCAAAAACAATATCCACATCAAAATCCCCCACACTTAATCAATTGAAAACCCATAAAAATAAAATAATTTTATTTATTAAAAAATACTCCAAAAAATTAAATTATTCCCATGATCGCATGTATATTAGCATAAAGGAATTTAAAATTCTTTTGAGGAATGAAATTATCTGGTCACCAATGTGAATTCCACTCAATTCCCTACTTCAACTAAAATTTAAATTTTAGTATAAGAAGTGAAGAACTTTTAGATTCAAGTGAAATTAAATTTATTTTTGTGAAATGATATCAACTTTCACTCACTCCATGGTTCCTAAAACCAAATCTCTACAATGAACTTTATCGATGCAAATAAAAATATTTTCTTATAAATAAATTGTATCCTTATTCATTTGGGTTTAATATTCCCCTTTCCTTAATTAATGAATTTTTTATAATGACAATTTATTTTATTTTTTCTCATCCTTGAATTTTTTCATTGAAATTTACCATTCACTTATTAATTTTATATTTTTATTTATTTACACAACAAATAAAATGATCAAGTCTCATAGATTCACCATCAGATACCAAGATTCCATTTTACTCAATATTTAAAGAAATAATATTACTCTTTATTGATTTGTCTCCTCGAGTTTTTCTATTTAACCAAGGATGTGTTACATGGTTCATGATTAATCTTCATGTTTGATCAAGTTATAATTCCAATTCGATAATAATTTAACCTATCACACATCCTTTTCTATTTTTCAAACACTATTTTCATAAAAAATAGTGTACAAAATCTCTCAACAATCAATTTATTCTAAGAACTTCATAACAAGTTAAAATTCTCAAAATGATAATGAAACTTTTTCTCCAAGAAGGAAATATTTAAATTTTTATTTACTTAAAAAAGAGAGAAACAAAAACTCTTATCTATATACAAAATAAGAGATGTGTTGGTCAGAGTGGATACTCAAGAGTGGGGTTGAATTGAGTTCCAATTAAAAATTTCTGCTTAAAAGTTTTATATTGAAATCCCCTAATTAATAAAACAATCTAAAGTCTAGTGAATTTATAAAGATTGTAAGTGTTCAATTAGTTTCTCAAAGATTAATTATTTATCACTTAACTTAATATGAGGGTAAAGTTAGCTTTTGAAACTGACTTACTGGATCACAATAACTTCAAACACTTTCTATTTCAACAATCATAGTTACTCTTAAAACATATTTGAAATTTAAAGTAATTAGAAGTGTAATATTGAAAATAGTTTAAAATGAAATAAGATGCACAGTTGTTTTAACCAAGAGGTTTAGTCTCAAGATGAGACTTAGTCCTCTCAAACAGTTTATATAAAACTTTAATCCACACTCTGGATCATGGTTTACAACAGTACTCAGATTGTCTAGGTCCTCAGACCTCTACCACAATTCTACGTGGGAAGTAGCAACCACAACACATAGGTTGTCCAAGTCCTCTTACCTCTACCATAGTTCTATGTGGGATACACAAAGGTATAAATAGTTTTTTGTGAGTATTTCAGTATCCTCCAGTTTAGATTAGGATTCAGTGTGTATCAAAATAGATAGAATCACACACTACTCATAATGTAAGGAAAAGAATGATCATAGCATAGCAAGAATATATAGATGAGTTTAGAATGATCTTATGTGATGTCAATGCAGCTATGGACTCCTTTGGATTGAAGTAGACAAATCTTTGAGTCCTTCTCTAGAAGTTGTGTGGAAAACAGAGTGTCACGATTCAACTTGTGTTCTTCATGAGGTTTAATCGAGCGACGATGTTCGTTAAGCTTCAAATATGCTTCCTGTGTTTAGAAGTGTCGAGTTGCATGCAGTGTTCCTTTCTTTCAAAGCTTCCTCAATGTATATTCTTCGTTGTTGTGCTCGCGGCCTATATTTTCGTTCTTTTATTGTGCACGTTGATTCTTGGTCACACTTCGATTTTAACTTGGAATTCATGTGTCGGAGCCGACAGGTTGCATGTATTCTACACCCCATACCTCGTATTTTCTGATGATATGTCTACAATGAAACATTAATTATTTTAGTGCATTAAAAACATCAAATATGACCATTAGAAATTAAATTGAAAGATGAAAAAATATTTTAAGAAATGGTGTCACAGTAAATCATGGAAACAGTGTCTCCTTCACACAGTGTCTAGATTGATCACGGTGTATGAGTGTCACGGTGTCTCAGGGTCACGGTGTCTCAGGGTCACGGTGTCTCACGGTCACGGTGTGTTGTTCACGGTGTCTTTTTCACAGTGTCTTGTTCATGGTGTCTTGTTCACGGTGTCTTTTTCATGTTGTCTCGTTCACGGTGTCTTGTTCACGGTGTCTCGTTCACGGTGTCTCGTTCACGGTGTCTTCTTCACAGTGTTTGGCTTTACGGTGTCAGAAATACATAGCCAGTGGCAGACTCACGGTGTCTTATAATTTTCAAAGTAACTTTGTTCAGACTTAAATAATGATGAAGATATAAACGATTAGACTTAAGCATTTGTCAAAGAAGGTATTTTGAGAGTAGATCAAAGATATTATAAAGTAAAAAAAGAAAATAGAGAAATTAAGATCTTGCATGGATTTTCTTAAAACATGCAAAAACATTAAACATAAATACACATGATTGGATATAATTTATAGGAGTTAACTAGATCAAATAATATTTGTGATCATTAAAATATGATTAATACATGAGGAGTCCAAAAATATCCCCCTTTTTGATGATCACAAATCATTTAAAGTTAAAGTCTGTATTAGATTCAACAATAGAGATAAATGGCTAACATATAGAAACTTCTCCCCCTTTTGGGATTATCAAAAAGATGGAATAATTGAATTCAAAAATTGTATAGTCCATTAATAGAAAATAAGTGACAGTACAACAAAACATCCATACAAAATCAATAGCATCCCTATCAAAAAGAGTAATCATTATTCTTCTTCATGGGTTGGCCTTCTCTTTGCCTTTAGCAGTAGTGGCTGAAGAGGAAGCCATAGGGGCAGAGGTTGAGGTAGAAGTAGGTAGATAGGTGGTTGATAAAGAGGGTAAAGGAAGGCCTTCAAAGACTAATGGAGCCAAGGTAGGAGCAGGATAACATCTAGGTAGTTACTGATCAAGAATCACAGGCCTGATTTGACTGAATGCTTGTCTGACAAACATGGTGGTTGAGGAAAGGGTAGAGGTGAAGGTAGGCAGCCCAGGTCTGAGAGGTGCAGCTACTGGAGCAGTAACGGCTGTACTCTGGACATGAAGATAGGGTCTTAGGAGTTTGATGAAATTTGTAATGATCTCTCCACCATACTACATGTCTTTCTCAAAATCGTCCTTGTTCTCCATAAACTTGTCCAACAATCGAGTAAACTCTATGAGCTTCTAGACTTGGTTCTTGAAAGCTTGAGTCACATGAGGAAGCCGTATATTTTCTACAAGGTACTTGAAATGGTTTGTCATATCGGTCTTGGAGAAGATTCTGTTGAAGTAGAAATCCACTTTCTTTGAAATTTTTTGTTGAACATCATTATCAATTTTAGTGGATTTATACTAGGTCAAGAACCCTATCACTGTTCTTGATCACTTCAGATAAAGAAGTCGTATTGAAGCCACTGATTACATTCTGGAGCTCTTCTTTGACTATTGTTCTGAGCATCTCACTGTTTAAGGAGGGTTTCGAGGATTGACTAGATGCTTTGAAAGCTGTGATCAAGGATTTTAGTTGATTCAGCACCTTTTGAAGACACCTTGTATACTCATTAGTGAGTTTATTAAGATTGGAAATAATCCCTTTAATTTATTTCACAATTTTTTTATTTATTTCAGCAATCATTTCATCTAAGGATACTAGATAAGGTCGAATCTAAGACACACCAACTTGTGGGATTTGAGGAGAAACAGGTTTTACAAGAGAAGCAATAGACTTAGATCTCGAATGCAGCTCTCTCTGCATGTCTTCAAGCATACATTTTAGGGTCTTAACTTCATTACTGAGTAGCTTATTTTCAAATCTTACTTCTTGAATTTCATGGAGCATCTTAGGTTATATTTTCCAAATAATTTTCTCCAATAATAGTTAGTAATATCTCTCACTTAAATTTTTCATAGGATGAGGTAGGGTATTCATGAGTTTCTTAACTCTATATAAGAGATTAGAACCAAATTACTTCAGATCATACTTACTCACAAAGGATGACTATTCAGATAAGGGTTCAAGAGTAGGGACTGGTACAGGATCAGGTTCCTTATCAGGTGAAAAATTGAAGACTTATTTCAACTAAAATAGGGAGGAAATGTCAAGTCTGGTTGTTGTAACCTTCTAAGAACCATTCACATCATAGAAACTAAGAAATTTATACTGAGTGTCTACAGGACTTAACTCAGTTGGATGTGAGGCTTCAATAGACTCAAGATTTGGGTTTTTCTCCCCCTGAACTGATGCCTCCTTCTCAGGACTGAGAGGCTTAGGATCTTGGTATAATTCCACAAACTCAGCTCTATGTTCCTCACTCATTTCCTATCTAGCCAGCTAAAAATCTAGTTTCATCCGTTATTCAGCTATAGGTATGATTTCAGGAACAGATTGTTCCACATAGAGTTCCTTAAGATTGACCTATTGAAAAAGAGGTAGCTCTTCCACTATAGGCTCTTCCATGGCAAGCTTTTCAGATTCTTTGGCAACTGATTCTGTTACATCTTCGGTTTGAGTTTCCAAATTAACAACTTTTTTAGGGGTAGGGACTTCTTCTTCAAGAACTATTTGAGGAATAATTGTCTTGTCTTCCTCAATAATAATAGCTTCCCTGGGTGGCACTTCAGCCTCTTATTCCTCTTCCCCAGGATACTCAACAATCTCATCGAGTTCCAAACCAGGATCAGAAATATCTTGTGGTCTTGAGGGATAATCCACTGGATTGAATTTCTCGTAGACTCTATCATTTTCGTCCACCCATTCCTTTTTCCAAGGATACCAGTTTATCTTTATTCTTTTGATAATGGCTTTTGAGAGGCAGTACTCATAGTCCATAATTACTTCCTTATTAGGTCCAACCATACTTGTAGAAAGAAGCATGACTGAGATTAACCGAGAGTAGAACAGAAAAGTTCATTTGGATGTGACTTTGATCAACTCACACATATGGTGTATGATATACTTGTACAGGTTGATCTTATGCCCGTTTTCCATAAGGTGAATCAAAAACACATCTTGATATTTTAAAACAGAAAAATCACCTTTTCTTGGACTAACCAAATTCTGTACAAACTTGAATAAAATCCTTATTTCTCCATCTAATTCAATAGTAGTGGCCCTCCTATGGGTGCCATTTCTAGTTAAGGTTTTCAGGGAATCTTTTAAATCAAAGAAATCGGTTGTAGGTGGCGGTCCTCTCTAATAATCCTCACATATGCTTTCATGAGGTATCCTAAGGCTTGCAACCCATAACCTCGAAGAGAATGAGAATCTTTGGCCATTGACCCAGCTTCTCACAACATAAATCTCACCATAATCAAATGAGAATTGTACGTAATGGTAAAACTGAGCCACTAACCTAGGATAGATGGGTTTATCCTCCTTCGAGAACCAATCTAACCTGCCTTGTTGTTCAAACACTTTCAATACCAGAGACTTACTAGATATAAGCCAGTTGGGGAAAATCACTTTCTTAGGTACAACAACCACTACAGGAAAACGGCTGTTTAGCGGCAGTTTTTTCGTAGCGGTTTTAAAAACTGCCACTAAACGTGTTTCGGGCCGCCATTTCACGGCGGTTTTTAAACCGCCGTGAAAAAACAGCCGCGAAATGCTTTAAATTTTTTTTATTTTTTTGCATTTTTTTTAATTTTTTTAAATTTTTTCGAGGATTAGCATCAGTTTTTTAAAAAACCGCAGCGAAATAGAGGCGGTTTGGTTAAAACCACTGCGAAATGAAAGGAAAAAAACTAAAAAAAACACGAGAAACCCCAAAATCACTAAAACGACCATAACTTTTGATCTGTGTGTCCGTTGGAGTGCCACGACTAGTCAAATAGAAGCTCATGAAGAGATCTAGAGGCACGTATAATCAAAACCATGAGAGGGTCTAAGGTACGAAAGATATTGGAATTATTAGAAAGTTTAAAAAAGTTCTCTAACTTCAAACGGCCATAACTTTTGCTCCGAGTGTCAATTTGGGCTCTACCACATATCAAATCGAAGCCAGCGAAGAGAGTTGCACAAAAATTCAATAAAAGAAAGCTTCTTTCGTGTTTTTCGACCCCAAAAACCCCTCCGAAGTCCTATTAAACCCTGTTTCTGTCACCGGTGCCCCGTCGAACTTGTCTTCAAACAGACCTAACTTTCGATCCTCGTGTCAGTTCGGACTCCTCCACCTTCCAGATCTTAGCTCATTCCATGAGCTTCAGTTTGACTAGTCGTAGCGCCCACATGCACTCTTGGATCATAAGTTATGGCCTTTTTAGTGGGTATCAGGTTTGTTATGTTTTTCGATGCCTCGTTTCGGGCACCAGTTCCCCGTCAGCTTTTTTTTTAAATGGTTGTAACTTCTGATCCGCCTGTCCATTCAGACACTTTCACCTATCAGGTCGAAGATCATTTCAGGATCTTTGATTTGATAGGTCGCGGATCTGAAATGGACTCTCGGATCATATGTTATCTCTATTAATGTGAGTCCAATGTTTTTGTCACTTTATGACCATTTTGACGGGTTTTAACGGTTGCACCATTTAGTACTGTTTATTTGGGTTTTCATGACTTGTTACCTTTATCAATAGTTTATTATAGGTTATTATGATGATTATGTTGAATTATTAAGGGGTTTTCCAGAGTTGTCATTAGTTTTCATGCGTTCTCATTCTTTCAAATACCTCATTCTTTATACTTCTCTATCTGTTTTCATGATTTTTCATCCCTTATCACGTCTTTTCATACTTTTTCATGTGTTTCATTTATTATTTATTATTTACTATTTATAATATACTTTAATTTATTTATTATCTATTATTTCTTACTGGTTATTTATTATTTATTATTTAAATTGATTTATTATTTATTAATTAAATTTATTTATTATTCATTATTTATATTTATTTATTATTTATTATTTATTATTTATTATTTATTATTTATTATTTATTATTTATTATTACTAATAATAAAATATTATTATTATTATTATTATTATTTACTGGTTATTTATTATTTATTATTTATTATTTATTGTTTATATTAATTTATTATTTATTATTTATTATTTATTATTTATTATTTATTATTTATTATTTATTATTTATTATTTATTATTTATTATTTATTATTTATATTTATTTATTATTTATTATTTACTATTTATTATTTATTATTTATATTTATTTATTATTTATTATTTATTATTTATTATTTATTATTTCTTATTTCTTATTTCTTATTTCTTATTTCTTATTTCTTATTTCTTATTTCTTATTTCTTATTTCTTATTTCTTATTTCTTATTTCTTATTTCTTATTTCTTATTCCCTATTTATTATTTATTATTTATTATTTATTATTTATTATTTATTATTTATTATTTATTATTTATTATTTATTATTTATTATTTATTATTTATTATTTATTATTTATTATTTATTATTTATAAATATTTTATTTATTATGTGTTATTTATTATTTAATATTTATTTATTTCGTATTTATTATTTATTACTATTTATTATTAATTATTATTTATTATTTATTATTTATTATTTATTATTTATTATTTATTATTTATTATTTAATATTTATTACTTATTGTTTATTGTTTATTGTTTATTATTTATTATTTAGTATTTATTATATATTATTTACTATTTTTTATTTTTTATTTTTTATTTTTTATTTTTTATTTTTTATTTTTTATTTTTTATTTATTATTTATCATTTCTTTATTATTATTTATTATTTATTATTATTTATTGTTTATTATTATTTAATATTTATTATTATTTATTATTTATTATTTATTATTTATTATTATTTATATTTATTATTTATTGTTATTTATTGTTTATTATTTATTATTTATAATTTATTATTTATTATTTATTATTTATTATTTATAATTTATTACTTATTCTTTATTATTTGTTTATTATTATTTATTATTATTTATTATTATTTATTATTATTTATTTTTTTTATTTTTTATTTTTTATTTTTTATTTTTTATTTTTTATTTTTTATT
The DNA here is from genome assembly GCA_963277665.1 of Viscum album. Taxonomy (NCBI): domain Eukaryota; kingdom Viridiplantae; phylum Streptophyta; class Magnoliopsida; order Santalales; family Viscaceae; genus Viscum; species Viscum album. The sequence continues at coordinate 1,736,892,605 of OY728128.1, forward strand.
GTTTATTTATTATTATTTATTGTTTATTGTTTATTGTTTATTATTTATTATTTATTATTTATTATTTATTATTTATTATTTATTATTTATTATTTATTATTTATTATTTATTATTTATTATTTATTATTTATTATTTATTATTTATTATTTGTTATTTATTATTTATTATTTAGTATTTAGTATTTTTATTTGTTTTTATTTATTATTATATATTATTTATTTATAATTATGTATTATCTATTATTTATTATTTATTATTTATTATTATTATTATTTATTATTATTTATTATTATTATTTATTATTATTTATTATTATTTATTATTTATTTATTATTATTTATTATTTATTTATAATTATTAATTATGTGTTATTTATTATTATTATTATTTATTATTTATTATTTATTATTTAGTATTTATTATTTATTATTTATTATTTATTATTTATTATTTATATCTATTATTTATGTATTATTTGTTTTTTCAATTAATATATATAAGTATATTAAATTCTGTTTATTAACCACATGACGAGCTTGTTGGAGTAGTAAAGTCTTTGGAAAATATGAAATAGGTTAGGGGTTCAAATCTCACCAAACGCAGTATTTCTTTATATTGCATGGGCATGTGCATATGCATAGGCATGTGCATGGGCATGTGCATGGGATGTGCATGCATGGATAAATAAAGTAAATAAAGTAATATGAAATAAATAAATAAAATAAGAAATAAATAAATAAACTACGAAATAAAATAAATAAAATAAATAAATAAAATAAATAAAATAAAATAAAATAAAATAAAATAAAATAAAAAATAAAATAAAATAAAATAAATACAAAATAAATAAAATAAATACGAAATAAATAAAATAAATAAATAAAATAAATAAATACAACAATAAATAAATAAAATAAATAAATAAAATTAATAAAATAAATAAATAAAATAAATAAAATAAATACGTAATAAATAAAATAAATAATATAAATAAATAAATAAATAAATAACATAAATAAATAAATAACTGAATAACTAAATAAATATAAAAAAATTACGAAATAAAAAAAATAAAATAAAAGAAAAAGAAAATAAAAGAAAATAAAAGAAAATAAAATAAAATAAATAAAATAAAATAAAATAATAAAATAATAAAAAAAATTAAAAAAATTAAAAAAAAAATTAAAAAAAAAATCAAAAAAACAAAAAAACAAAAAAAAACAAAAAATCGCCACCAAATCATTTAGAGGCTGTTTAAACCGCCACAAAACATTCTGCGATGGTTTTGAAAACCTCTGCGAATAGTTTCCCGATGCACGATTTTGCGGCGGTTTTTCAAAACCGCCGCCAATCTATTTGGCGGTGGTTTACACCGCCGTGAAACGTAAAACCAAACCGCCGCTAAATGCCTTTTTTCCGTAGTGAACATGGTTTACCATATTTTTATTTAAAGGTCCTTCGTGTGTCAGCTTAGGTGCAATCTTCTTCTTCTTTGTGTTGCGCTTCTCAGGTGTCGATGATGACGGAAATTTCATTCTTAGCATTCACTGAAGGTTCAAGCGAGAGAAGGGTTGCAAGGATGAAGAAGGGTTCTAAAAGAGTAGGTAGAATATATCTCAAGTAAAGAATAGAGTGATACTTACTGTGTTTTATCATTTAAGAATACCAAACATCACAAAAATAAAAACACGGGAAAATAAAAGAGGTGAAAAGGATAATTACCGTGATATGGGTTTTAAAAAAAAATAAAGAATTTTGACAGTGAGACCGTGTCTGGTCATTATGGTGAGACAGTAAACGAGTTTCATGGTGAGACTGTGAACGAACTTTTCAATGTGTGTTATTGTGAGACAATGAACATAAAACATTACGATGAGACAGTAAACCTGAGAGACAATAACTAAGAAATCGTAATCATGAAACAGTAAAGTATAACACAGTAAGATATCGAACAGTAAGACCTGAAACAGTAACAAGTAAGGTATATATTTGAGATTTATCATACCTAGTTCATGTATGATGTAGTCTATTCTCTCATAATTTAATGGTTTAGTGAATATATCAGCAAGTTGATATTCAGTACCAATAAATTCCAAAGTGATGTCACCTTTTTGATAATGATCTCTCCAAAAGTGATGTCTTACATCAATATGCTTTGTCCTAGAATGTAAAACATGATTTTTTGAGACTTTAATATCCCTTTTGTTGTCATAATTTATAGGTAAATGTCTAAATTGATATCCATAATCTAGTAATGTGTGTTTCATCTACAAAATTTGTGCACAACAACTGCCAGCAGCTATGTAGTCAGCTTCTGTAGTAGATAATGCAACATAATTTTGTTTCTTACTACACTATGATACTAGTGACTTGTCTAAAAGGTGACATGTTCTAGAGGTGCTTTTTCTATATAACTTGCAACCACCGAATTCAGCATCAGAATAACTAACTAATTCAAATGATTGTCCTTTAGGATAAAAATGTCATAGATTGGGTGTATACTTGAGGTATTTGAAAATTCTTTTTACATCATTTAAATGAGATTCCTTTGGGTTTTCTTGAAAAAGAGAACACATACACACACTAAATATAATGTTAGGATGACTGGAAGTTAAGTAAAGTAAACTTCCAATAATTCCTTTATAAGTGGTTTGATCAACAGATTTTCCATCTTCATCAAGATCCAACTTACAAGTGGTACTCATGGGAGTGTCACTACTTTTAGTGCTATCCAATCCAAAAGATTTTAGAAGATCTTTGTATATTTACTCTGATTTAAAATAATACCATTTTAATTTTGAAAAACATTAAATCCAAGAAAATATTTGAGTTCTCCGATTAAACTCATTTCAAATTATTTTTTCATCATTTTAGAAAAATCAACACATAAAGAATTCATCGAAGATCCAAAAATAATGTCATCTACATAGATTTTAACAACTAAAACATCATTAGAAATTCGTTTTATAAAAATGGTAGGATCAGCTATTCCTTTTGTAAAAACATTGGAAATAAGAAAAGTACTTAATTTGTCATACCATGCTCATGGATCTTGATTCAAACCATATAAGGATTTTGATATTTTAAAAATATGATTTGGAAAATGGGGGTTTGTAAATATCGGGGGTTGTTCAACAAAAACATCCTCTGTTATATACCCATTTAACAATGCACTCTTAACATCCATTTGATATAGTTTGAAATTCAAATGTGCAACATAGGAAAGTAGGATTATGATCGCTTCAAGTCTGGCTACTGGTGAAAAGGTTTCCTCATAGTCAATTCCTTCTTCTTGAATATATCCTTATGAAACTAGTCTAGCCTTGTTTCTAACTATGTTACCAGGTTCATCAAATTTATTCTAAAAACCCATTTAGTGCCTATAGTCAAGGTGTCCTTAGGTCAGTCAACAAGTTTCTAAACTTTGTTCCTTTCAAACTGATTATGTTTTTCTTGCATAGTCATCACCCAAAATTCCTCATTGATTACATCATTGATATTTTTTGGTTCAATATGTGAAAGAAAAGCTTGATGTTCAACCTGGTTTCTCAGAGAAGCTCTAGTTTGTGTCCCTCTACCTAAAACTCCTACTACAGCATCTAAAGGATGGTTTTTAAGGGTCCTAGTTGGTCTAGAAATGGTAGGGATAGAAATTTCAGTTTTATTTATAGGTTTGGGTTCTATAGAAACAAGTTTTTGGAAAAAATTTAGAACTGGTTGTCTTAACGATAGGTTCACAGTTTTTGTCGTTATGGTTTAGAATGGACATATCTTCTTCAGGATTTTCAAGAGGGATCTTAGATTCATGTGGATCAATTTCATAAAAAATTAGGTGTACAGATTTTTCCACACATTTGGTTCTTTTATTGAATACTCTATAGGCTTTACTCGAGATTGAGTAACCTAGGAAAATTCCTTCCTCACTTTTGGAAGCAAATTTTTCAATATTATCTTTAGTATTAAGGATAAAAACTTTGGAACCAAAAACTCTAAATTTATTAACTTTAGGATTCCTATTGTTCCAATGCTCTTAAGGGGTATTTTTTAGAATTGTTCTAATCAAGACTCTATTTATAATGTAACAATCAGTATTAACAGCTTCAGCCCAAAAGAAAATTAGAAATTCATATTCATTGAGCATTGTCCTAGCAATCACTTGAAGAGTCCTATTTCTTCTTTCTACTACACCATTCTGTTGAGGTGTTCTAGGAGTAGAGAAGTTGTGACTATAGCCATTGTGTGAGCAATAAGATTCAAACTCTTGATTTTCAAACTCACGACCATGATCACTTCTCAAGGTCTTGATCCTAAGTCCACTAAGGTTTTCTACAGTCTTGTAATATTTAATAAAATAAGAACAAGCTTCACTTCTGTGAGAAAGAAAGTATACCAAAGTGTACCTAGAAAAATCATCTACCACAACATAAACATAGTTCTTCCCATTTAGAGTTGAAACTCTTGATGGTCCAAAAAAATCCATGTGAACCAACTTGAGAGGTTGAGAAGTAGTAAATTATTTCTTTGATTTGAAAGAAACTTTGTGTTGTTTTCTCTTTTGACAAGGATTACACACTTTGTTAAGTGGGAATTCTAGTTTAGGTAAGTCTCTAACTAAACCTTTCCTAGTCAGTTTGCTAAGTGAGTGCACATTTCAGTATCCAAGCCTTCTGTTCCATAGACAAGATTCGTTATAAAAAGCATTTAAACAAGTAACATTTTGTTTATCTAAAGAATTCAAATCTACATCATATAAATTTTCATTTCATAATGCAGTAAATACCAAAAAAAATTAGAATTAAAAACATTAGATGAATCATTTTAAAATTTTACATTGAAATCATCATCACACAACTGAGAAATACTTAGAAGGTTGTATTTTAATCCATCAAAAAATAGTACTTTATAAATTAAAATTGAATTAGTGTTACCAATCTGGACTAATCCGATGATATTTTCTTTTGAGTTATCCCCAAATGTGACATGTCATCCATCAACTTTGATTAAGATATTAAAGAATGAGTAGTCTCCTGTCATATGCCTTGAACATCCACTATCCAAATACCATATCTTTCTACAAGATCTTTTCAAGCAATTTTCCTACAAAACAGATTTAGATATTAAAAAATTTTGGTACCTAGATTTTCTTGGGTCCAGATTTACATGTTTTAGTCATGAAACACATGTTGTCATGATACTTTTCTTCAGAATCAGAAGCTTCAGATCCACTTGAGATGTCTTCTGAATCACTCCATGTTTCCTTTATAGATTTCTTATATTTTTTGTCCTTATAATAATATTTCTTCTTAAACATCAATTTTGGACAGTCATCCATAACATGTCATTTCCTTTTATATTCTTAACAGACTATCTCAACATTTTTATCAGCTTTCTTCCAATATCTTTTCCAATTACATTGTTGGTCATACTTACCCTTATAATTTGATTTTCAGAAAAATTTATTCTTTCTATAGAACTTATTGAATCTCTTGGCTATATGAGTCGTCTCTTCATCACTATTTGAATATGAACCTTCACTAGTTGATCTTTCGACAGTTATGTGAACTTTCTCCCTATCCTTGGTCTTTGAGAAAGTAGACTTAAATTCCACTGACTTATTCTTAGGTTTATCATCTTCCTCTTTGTTTACCTTTAGCTCTTCTTCATACATCATAAACTTACCAATCAGCTCTTTGACAGGTAGCTTTCCAATGTCACATGATTCTCATATAGAGACAGAGGTTCCTCTCTATCTTTCTGGTAGTCATCTCAGTATCCTCATGATTTTCTCCTTTGCTATAATAGCTTTTCCCAATGAGCTCATTATATTGACTATATCATTAAACCTGAGATACATATCAAAAATAGATTAATCAGATTTCATTTTAAATTTATCATACTTAATAGTGTATGTATTTTGTCTCATTTCTTTAACATTGGTTATTCCCTAATGGGAAACAGCCATAGTATCCAATATTTCGTAAGCAGTCTTATAAGTAGATATTCGATTAAATTATTTATCTCCTAAAGCACAATACAGGGAATTTATTACGTTACAATTATTATTGTAATAAGCTTTCATAGGTTCATCCCAAGTAGTTCTAATAGTTTCTGGAATCTTATACTGAGTCTCTATAGTAGTCCACATGTCAAATCCCATACATTCTAAATGAATCTTCATTTTGATTTTCCATTAGGCATAATTGACACCATTAAAGAAGGGTGGCCTATTGGTATCTACACATTCTAATATGTTATCCATAATAACTACATTTTAAAAACATATATAAATATATAAAAATTTAGAAATAACAGAAATTTTGAGATCTGTAAGATATAACTAAAATCACAGTTGAAAACCTTTCACAAACAGAGTGTTTTGAAAAACTTTTAACAACCTATGATACCAAATTTTGGTCGGAGTGGATACTCAAGAGGGGGGTAAATTGAGTTCCAATTAAAATTTTCTTTTAAAAAGATTTATATTGAAATCCACTAATTAATAAAACAAGTTAAACTGTAGTGAATTTATAAAGATTTTAAGTGTTCAATTAGTCTCTCAAAGATTGATTATTTTTCAGTTAACTTAATCTAAGGATTATGTTAGCTTTTTAAAATGACTTACTAGATCACAATAATTAAAAACGATTTCTAGTTCAAATATCAGAGTTACTCTTAAGAAATATTTGAATTTTAAATTAATTAGCAGTAGAGTATTGAAAATAGTTTTAACTGAAATAAGATGCACAACAGTTTTAACCAAGAGGTTCATTCTCAAGATGAGACTTAGTTCTCTCAAAAAATTTATATAAAACTTGGATCCACACCCTAGATCAGGGTTTACAATAGTACTCAGGCTATCTAGGTCCTCATACCTCTACCATAGTTCTACATGGGAAGTAGCAACAACAACACACAGGCTGTCCAGATATTCAGACCTCTACCATAGTTCTATGTGGGATTCACAAAGGTATAAATAGTTTGGTGTGAGGATTTCAGTATCCTCCAGTTCATCATAGGATTCAATGTGTATCAAAACAGATAGAAGCACAAACTGCTCGTAATGTAAGGAAAAGAATGATCACATGAGAGAAAGAATATAATGATGAGTTTAGAATGCTCTTGTGTGATGTCAATGCAGCTCTGGACTCCTTTGGATTCAAGAAGATGAAGATTTGAGTCCTTCTATGGAAGTTGTGTAGAAAATAGAGTTTCGTGATTCATCTTGTGTTCTTCATGAGGTTCAATCAAGAGAAGATGTTCTTTAAGCTTTAAATATGCTTTGTGTGTTCAGCAGTGTCGAGTTGCATGTAGTGTTCCTTTCTTTTGAAACTTTCCCCAAGTATATTCTTCATTTGTGGTGCTCACGGCCTTGATTTTCGTTTTTGTATTACACACATTGATTCTTGGCCATGATTTGCTTTTAACTTGGAATTCAGGTGTTGGAGCAGATAGGTTGCATGTATTCTACACCTCGTACCTCGTATTGTCCGATGATATGTCAACAAAGAAACATTAATTATGTCAGTGCATTAAAAAAATCAAATATGACCGTTAGAAATTAAATTGAAAGATGAAAAAATAGTTTAAGAAACGGTGTCACATTAATTCATAGAAACGGTGTCTCTTTCACACGGTGTCTAGATTCATCACGGTGTCTAAGTGTCACAGTTTCTCATGGTCACGGTGTCTTGTGGTCACGGTGACTTGTTCACGGTATCTTTATCACGGTGTCTTTCTCACAGTTTCTTGTTCAAGGTGTCTTGTTCACGGTGTCTTTTTCACAGTGTCCCGTTCATGGTGTCTTGTTCACGTTGTCTCATTCATGGTGTCTCATTCATGGTGTCTTCTTCACAGTGTTTGGCTTCATGGTGTCAGAAATTCATAGCCAGTGGTAGACTCACGGTGTCTTAGAATTTTCAAAGTAACTATTTTCAAACTTAAATAATGATGATAATAGAAAGGATTAGACTTAAGCATTTGTTGAAGAAGGTATTTTGAGAGTAGATCAAAGATAGTTTAAAGTAAAAAAAACAAAATTGAGCAATTAAGATCTTTCATGGCTCTTCTTAAAATATGATAAAATTTTGAACAAAAATACACATGATTAGATATAATATATAGGAGTTAACTAGGTTGAATATGATTTGTGACCATTAAAACATGATTAATACATGAGGATTCCAACAAGATGTGTTTAATTTATATACATCATGAAATGATTCTTGAATGATTTTAATTTTGGAAACAATTAGGTGGTTTTTTCAATAAAGAATAGAAGAAAAATATAGAATAATGAAATAACCCTCACACATGAAATTGAAAATTAATATTGTCCCCAAATATTGAATCCTTGTGGGGGTCAACATTTTCATCCAATACAAATTCAGAATTTAGAAGTTAATAGATCGTGTAAAGGGTTATATGAAAGTACAAAAATAGCACATTTATACATATTAAATCAAATTATTTTTTGAAAGAATATGATTATGATTGAAAAAAAGACATAATAATTAAGAAATATGTTAAAAAATAATAATGGTAAACTAGGACATAATAATAGGAACTCTTTAAATCAAAGTGAATTTTATGTGTGAAATTTAGGATAAAAACTTGGTTAAAATAACTTTTTAGTAAATTACATATCAACAAGCCTCATACCCTACTAAGAAAAAAATATTATCATAATTTTCAATTGGATATCCTCTACACAGTGTTTATAACAAAATACAATAAAACAAATTGAAATTGACGAATGACAAATAACACCACCTTAGGGTAAAATATTTTATAAATCTAGTACTCAAACATTTATCCTCACATTGTTTTCATTATTCTAGATCATGTCTTCTTGCTTCTAGTTCCAATAAATTTTATAAGATTTATATGAGAGTTAAAATTTTAAATTCAATGTTTCACTCAATGAAGTTTAGTTTAGGGAGTTTTATCTAGAAATATTTAGCTTGTAACTCCTCTTGTGCATGAATAGATTCCACTATAAATAAACTACATGATTATTATTGTATAAAAATATACATATAATTAAAAAACCATGGAAATTTAAATGAAAAATACAACATTAATATGGAATGATAATCTTTGGATAACCCCTGAAGTGGTGATGTGTTATGACTATCCATAGTTAGACAAAAATTGGGTCAACCCTAGCCATGAGAAGGTTGTGGATACATTTATAAAAACCAACAGATGAGATTCAATCCAAAAAAAATCTATTTTTATATTACTCCTTGGTCATATACTATCAAGTCCCACACTCAAATAGTAGATTAGTTATAGATTATTGGCAAAGAATACAGAATGAAGGGGATCTTCATGTTTTAATCATTTTGATATGTTGGTTTCATGGGTTATGATGATTAAATTATAGGGTGAGAAATGAATTCTAGTTTTGTAAAAACTATCACATATTATCTACCAACAAAGATGTTTCATTAACTCCCTTGAAATCTTTTCACAATTCCAAAAACACTTCTTCTTATTCAGATTCTCCCAAAATTATTCTTTTAGTAATATTGGGAAGTTACAAAATATCCTCATTGGTTGAAGCCTCAAACACCTTTTTACCCTCTAGGCAACCAAAAATATGGTTTGTATATTCAATGTTGTAAAGGTACAACACAATGAAGATCAAACTTAGTTAAATAGAAATTAAATAAAAACATAGATTGTTTCAGGAAATTTTCAACTTTCTGAATGTGTGCATATTGTTCTTATTTATGATAGAATAGGGTTTCCTAGAGGATATAAGGGGCATTATTGAGGTAGTAAGCCTCCTCCATCATTTGTTCAAAATATAAAACATATATTTTGGTATCTTACAAGGAAAATTGTAGGGTATCATCAACTAGATTATTCAATCAAAACATTTAAATCATTAGATCTATTAATAAAATTAAAATAATTAGAATTAATATCAGGGATAAAATGATCATATAAAAATTGAATATAATCTTTAGGTTCTAACTAATCCATAGCCTTATTCCTCCTAAAAAATTTCTTAGTATGTGGATCTTACATCTCCAATCTAGAATCCAAGGAAAAATAAATATAAAATTTTGGAACCTCCAACTGTTCTACACAATAAAAAGGGAAAATGAAATAAAACCCCTTAAAATATTCAACTAATTCTTCAAGGATTTTGGGACTTGATTATTTATTATATTTCACAATGTTTTCAGGAAAATATTTTTTACACAAAATCAAGTATTGGTCCCTAATTCTTTGTGAAATAAATCATACATAGTCATCCAAGGGTCACAGGGTATCATAATTTATTATTAATATTATTCTTTTTCTTTTTCTTATTTTTTCCCATGATAGTAAACAAACTAGAAAACTGCAAACATATATGTGTATTCCCTTGCAGTGGAGCTAATATTTTACCAGCGCTTTCTTGAGGGATATTAAAAATATATTTATATTACCCTAAATATTTCATAGTGTCTAACTCGGGGGTTAAAATTAGGTAATTAATATCAATTTACCTATTTTTTCTCCTAAAAATATTTTTTTTTTATTTATATATGATAATAGGATACTAAAACATGACGAAATTATGATAAAAATCAAAAAGAAATTGGATAGAGTGGTGAATAAATTGAATGAAAAAGGAAATAGGGAGAAGTGGAAATGAAATGGAGATGGATGAATTTCATTGATTACAAGGCCTGATCTAGGTTGATCAACTATTATCTCCCTTTCATAAATATTATTAGGAAATAAATCATAAAATCTTATGAATATATATTTCATGATTCATCTCTTTAATCAAAATCCTTTCTAACCTAAATGGTGAATACATAGATTTAGAAGTTCATTAGTGATCATGTGTTCCTCCTGAACGAAAAATGAGTCAATATACAAATTAATTCTTGAAATGAAATCTTGAAAGCTAGAATAATCCTCAATAGTTTATTAAATCACATAACCAACTAAAGTCACCCTGTTATGAAAGAATAAATAGGAAGATGGAAAATAAAAGTGTAAAGAGATTATAAAATAGTTCCTCTAGAACTATTTACTCTTAAAACACTCTAAATCACCATCACAATTGTATTAATGTGATTAATTTGTGATGTTGGTTTACATGAATCTCAGTTCTCCAAGAGACATCATGTTTTACTTTGCCGATCAAACCTCACGAATTAGCTTAACATTTTTTATGTATGATATTATAACATAGAGGAGGGATAATAATTGTCATCAAAGTTTTATTTACAATGATAAAATGAATTACATAATGGGAGAAATTTATGAATATAGATATAATTCATGTTTAGACCCATGAATTGGGAATGAGAGTTACTAGAGAGAAAAACTCATCTTATATGGAAAAAACAGTACAAAAAAGACGACTTGAAAGTAATAAAACGAAGTTCATCCACATAGTATGATTTAATGTGATCCTCTTGATATTTAATTGGAACCCAAGTTAGTATTCCAATTTTCCAATAAAAATAAGGCAACTCCACGTGGGAATGAAAAAATGTAACAAAAGAGTTTAACCCCATATCCATGAACATCTAAAGTATTCTCCAAAATACTCAAACAAAACCCCATTATTTCTGAGTTGAATTGTGAATTTAAGGGAATCCACATAAGAATAAACTAATCAAGAATCATGTTTTCCATTACACAAATCCCCACTGAGACATAGATGGGATTTATATCCACCCGTACATAGCACGACCATGAAAAACTTATGCATGTCTAATTTCCACCATACACTTACATGGGATTTATCCCCACACTTATGAATCTGGACCATTCTTCCATCACTCTTCTAAAAAATGTTCATTTACCCTCAGGTATGTTTGTACGTTAATATAATGTTACCCTTAAACAAAAATTAAAACCATTAAGTAGGTTCTCATGCACCCTTATGGGAATCAGTACTCAACCCTTAAATAAGTCTGATTCCCACCATAACCTTACAAGGATGCATGAAAATATTAAATAACACTGGTCATTACCCTTATTTCACTATATTCTATACCCTTACACCAATATTTACTAACCATTATATAGTTTGGATTATTCTACAATCGTGGTTATTTGGTAGTGCTCGGTTATTACTTCATTGTTCCATTATGGGATCCTTTTGAGAATTAATCTCATGAATATGTGTAATGGATATGAACTGTTTTTATCCATCATTTTCCTATTTTACATGTTGTAGATTTATCATGCTTTTAGATTTCATCTTCTATACTAGTGTAGTTTTATGATTTCATTTTCTGTACTTTGGTTCAATCAGCACAGAAAATATGTGATTTGTTTAGTTTATCATCATCGTTAAGTCTCTGTGTCTTCAATGATTTTTAATATTTCACATTCTAGGTTATAATTAGTGTGTTTTAACATCTTATAAAGAATGGTCATCATATGACTCGTTATATTTTCATGGTTCGGATTGATCTCAGTGTCTCCCATGGAATTTATTAGTGAGGTAATATTCAGTTAGGGTTAGGTGGAATTAAGAATGTAGTGATAATACCATGAATTTGTGGAGGATGGTAGGAAAAAAATGGTGGGGAGCAATAGTTTAATTTAGTGGAGATAACAGGTAGTTTTGATGGTGGATGTAGACATTTCATGTTAATGGTAAAAGATATTAGCAATGCGGTGGCATGATTATTATAGGATCATTTGTTACTGGATCTTAATGGTGGTAGAATATTTTAACTAATATTATTAAAATTATAGTGGAATTTTTAAGAAACACTTGTAGTAGCAACATACACTGGTGGAAAAAACCATTCAAAAATTAAATTTTTTTAATATTAATGAACATTTTAAGACAAATTAATAAAAATTAATCAATGAATTAACTAGAAACAGATTAATTCTAGAAAAAATGATAAAATTAAAATCATGGAATTCATAAATGATATAATTATGATATTTAAACATTTTAAAAATCCATCCATCATTTATTTATTTATTTCGAAAAAATATCATAAAATTTTATTCTAGAAAAATTGTAAAATTTAACTCAAGGTCATTTCATCAATTAAAACACAAAAGAACATATTCTTATTAATATTTTCAATGGATTTTAATTTCAATAACAATTTTCCCAATATTAATTAATATCCTTAAAACATAATTTCAACATTAAATACTCTATTTTTTCCTTAAAAATAATATGGAAAAGTGCATCAAAAAAATCCATGTCACCTAACCATTCCAATATAATAACACTAGTATCTCCCATGTATTGAGATGTTAATATAATTATGGAATATTATTTATCCATATTTTTCTCTATCAAATGGTATATAAAACTATTCCAATTGTGTACACTAGACTACTAGCTCATGAACTAATGAAGTTTATTTTTCCGAAAACACCTCACATGGATTAACATAATGATAGAAAAAATGAATATATATGATACTTATTAATTTATTATAATTTTTTTATATAATTTATCATATATTCCTTACCCTTCCACCCATTAAAAATGATAAAATCAATCATATGTGTGAATGGACTACCACATCCATGAAGCGAACTGATGCATTTTTCAAATACATATTTCAAAGATGATTGTAAAATTGTATATAATGAATTTTTATAATTTTTATATCATTATTATCATTATTGAGATGACATATACATGATTAGGAGGAAAAAAATGGAACTTTTGTGATAAAATATCAATGAGAAAATTAAGCAATTATCAATTGAAACAATTTTAATCATGAATGATTCTTAAGAAAAAGGTGATAAGATGATATAATATGATCATATATGATTTTATAGATATTTTTTTGGTTCTATTATGTAATTATAATGAATATATATTTATTATACATTGGGTTAAACTACATCCAATTGAATGGAATCTTAAGTTAAGGGGTTTCTTAAATCTTTTTTTTATCATTGGGTTATATTACTTCTTCATGGTCTATGTTCTACCTAGATTACGGGTGTAATGACCTCTGATTAGTTTATATTTTATTTCCACTTTTTTATATGGATTTAAAATTTTCACCCAAAATTTCATCGTGTATTAATCCTCTTTCGTTTTTATGATCAGTTTAAGGTGTTTATTAACTCAATTTCATTTCCTTGAGTAATATTACTTCTTCATTTTATATGTTATAAACTAAGTATTTGTGTAATAAACTATAATTATATTATATTATATTTACACATAGTTTTATTTGGATTTTTATTTATTACACATAATTCATTCATTGATTAATTCCCTTTTTATTAGTGTGGTCCTTTTTTATGGGGTTTTTAACTCAATTTATATTCATTGGGTTATATTACTTGTTTTATTGTATATGTGATTAAAAATTATGTGTGTAATGATTTTTGATTATTTTATATTTTATTTCATTTTGATATATGTGGATTTAAATTCTTTTATATAATCTCTTCATTAGTTAATTCACACTTCACCGGTATGATCTTTTTATGGAGTTTTCATCTCAATTTCCATTTCATTGAAACATAATATATATAATGCAAATAATTTATTTTATGTAGTTTATATAAATCCCCTTTTATGTATTTAACAATAATTTCTATTTAATAATGGTGATTATTTTTTCAATTAAATTTAAATATTTCAAGGTGTTAAAATTTAAAATTTACTACAGAGGTAAGAATTTACTTTAAAATCTCATTTATTAGAATAATTTTATTTTTCATTGGTGAAATATTTTTATCAATTATTCATAAATTGCATCATTTTTCTTATCCTCTTTATATTTAACGAGATTAAATTTTTTCATCCAAATATTCCCCAATTTTTTACTTTATCTAAGAAAATAAATTTTTAATTGATAAGGCAATATTATTTATATTTTTGATCAGGAATATATTCCTTAAATGTAAATATTTTTTAAATTTTGGTTTAAAAATTTAGTTTTTTTATGAAAAAAAAATATAAAATAAATGTTCAATTATCCCTGAGTTTTTACATGTTTTGAAAGGAATCTTACTAATTTTTTCTGAATAGTTCATTTTGTACTTTCTTTACAAAATTTTTAAATTAATGTTTATTTTTTACATAAATTTTGATGATGGATTTTCCTACCTCTATAATGTTTTAAATAATTTAAATTCTTCTAAAAGTTTCCAATTATTTTATATAGAAAAAATTATAATGAAATACTATTTTGATTTCTCTCCCTCATTTTATTTTATTCTCTAAATGATATGATTTTCTTATTAAACCTACATTTATGAGTAATTTATTGTCATATTTTACTACATGTAAATGTTGTGGTAATTTACCCTCTCTTTAATCTTCCACTTTCTTGTGATCATATTTTATTTGAATTTAATTTTCTCTTCAATGTCCATATTTTTTGTATCGCGGATATGATTATTTTATAAATCGTATATCATTTAGACATGTGGTTTTTTCTATTAATGTTATTTTATTGACTATTGAAATATTGATCTTTCATATTATTTTCATAATATACATATTTATTGATATGGAATAATATTTATGAAATTAATTGAATGTTAAATATAAGTAAAATTCATTGGATATATAGTGACAACTGGGGAATAGAATTACATATCCTCTCGATGAATTGATAGGACTCGTGAAAAATAGTAATTAGATAACTCTATTTAATGTGTTTTTGGTTTATAACTACCTTTCAACCTATATGGGAATAATTCCATGATGGTAAGATGTCATGATTTCTAAGATTATTTTGTCAAACACTATGCACTTCTTTCATTGATAATTTCGATATTATTATAAATGATATTATTACTTTGATATTATTTATGTAATCATTTATTTCCCATTTTATAAATTAAATGGAATGTGTTTTTTGTTATTTTCTATCTATTATTGATTACGCATTATTAAGTGACAATATTGTCACCTATATGTACCACGTACTAAGAATTTGATATCACATTTATTTTATTTTTATTTCCCTATGATATGAAGAAGTAATATTTGAATTAGTTTAAAGGATGAAAATTATTTACTTTTACTATGAAATATATATTATTTACAGTGTATAATATGAATCGATTATACATATGGTACTTTAATACTAATAAATAGATCTATCATTAGTGAAGTGATAGCTCATATCTTATTCCAATGTAATGAAGTACACATAGAATCTATATAACAATAATTTGAGTCATTAAAAATGAGAGTTATTTTTTCTATGTAACTCTAGTTGAGAAGCGTAATTATATAGTGAGTAGAGTGATTTGATCTTATATAGGATATTGGATTATTAATATGAATCATTTGTGAGGTTAGAAAGGATTAGATAACAATTGAGAAGGGGGGATGGTTACATTAGTTGTCAAAAAAATTCTATGTTTTAAAACTTTTAGAAACATTACCCTTTAAATATGTTAAATTTCATTACCTTTTCATCATTTAGTAAAAATTCATGCATTCAAATATAGTAAATCAAGTAAAGAACACAAGATTTACATGGTTCGGCCTCAGTTTGAGAACCTGGATCCTTATAATATCCAATCTCATGGGTCTATATAATTTCACTATAGTGAAGAATTGAATACAACTGGTTTCAACTTCTATTACACACCTTCTATCCCCCTATAAGAAATATTACACCAACTCATGTTAGTTTATAAATTTTTCTCTTAATCAATTTGATCCATAAAAGAATATGAACATAAAAATATTTCACTATAACACTCTATATAATACTGTAATTCGATGTCACTGGGTTTTATTACCTCAGTTTGATAAACTCAAACAGAAGGATTCGGCATGATGAACCGTTTATGAAACTCATCTCAATTTCTCATCCTGATCTTCCTTAGTCCAAAAAACAAAAAATTTAGTAGTCTAATTTTTTTATGATATCTATTTCTGGAAAGTAACTTTTAAAGAAACACTACAACACACTATATATTCCACGAAAGTGAGAATTTTAAAACTATGAATTTACTATGAAATTATTCATAGGTGTAGAACATTGTAAATAGAGGGAAACTAAAAAAATTCCTACTCACTAAAATTACAAAAATCCGGATTTTACTCGCATTTGAATTTTATATTTGACAATTTTAACTCTTCTCAACTCCTCTAGAACATTCTTGAATCTTCTCAAGTCTTATCAAAAATCCTCATTCTTGGCCTTACTAACTATTAATCAGCCCAATTAGGTGTGTTTAGTAATTTTTCATATTGTTACTCTAATATATGTTCCTTCCTCATAATTACTCAAATTGAATTTATTAATGAAACTATATTCAATGAAATTTCTTAGAAAAATATCAACCAATGCATCATATATTTTTCATATCATATTATTTATCCTCTCCTCTTAACCCAAAATGAAAAACAACAAAAAATTATCAATATTTTCTCCAAATCTCTAAGCGAATTGTATAATTTTTAAAGCATTATTTCAACTTCTAAAAACATTTTATTTCTATGGAAATTAAACACTTACTACATTTAAAAATGATTCTTTATTATTATAGTATTTTGAAACTGATGATATTTTTCAAAAAAAATTCTCATACCAATGTTTTTTATCAGTGTGAAGCATCATTCTGATGCATCAGTTCTTGTTCTTGATCTAATGGATCAGTGTATGTTCTTGGTATAATGGATCTTCCTCACATGAGTCTGAATGACTTTCTTCCCTAGCTCATTCCAACTGATTTTTCATTACATTTTATTTATCATTACAATATAATATGTATTATGATGTTCTTTATCGGAGGATGAATCCACTCAAATTATTTGAAATTATTCAAATATTATTAGCTAAAACTCATTCATACTGATATGAAATTCTATGTACGGTACTTCGAGATCTGATGAAAACTTTTTCTTTATTTATAGAACTAATAAAATCATTTTGATTCCACTATTAGTTCAAATTTTTATCACGATATTTTTTCATGATTTATGATTAACTCCATGATTGAAAAATCACCATCTGACTTAAGGATAAAAAAGTAATGAAATTTTTAACTCTCGATTCCATTATTTTCCATTATTCTCTTCAGCATCATTCTGACTCTCTCAATAAGAAATATATAAATTACTAACTAAAACCATGTCTGATGAATCTTTAAATCCATCCCAAAAAATTTGAGACCAATGATGTGATTGAACAACAATTTAATTATTATGAAAACTTCTATTTCCAGTGATTCTCAATCAGATACACTATGTCTGAAAATCATATTTCCCCCTTTTTTGGGTTCAAGCATTCATCACTCACTCCTTATTGATAACAAACACATTCTTTTGAAAAAAATTAGGTATCAAAAAATATAAAACCAATTAAAATAAAAAAATATATTATCTATATCCCCCTTTTTATTTTATTAAAATCATTAATTAGAAACTTTTTAAAATAAATATTTTTCAAACTATTTGACTTCTTCACATCAAATCATTTTTAAACAACTCATGTATTCTATCTTTTATCAAAACCTAAACTTTATTAAAAAAGAGTTTCCTGACACCATATTACTTGATAAAGTAATTTTTTTATAGAATTCAGTCCTATATTGATAAAAAACATTTCTGCTAAGTTTAGATAAAATCCCCCTCACTTTTAAATTTTTCTCTCAATTTTCATTTTCTCTTCCCTATTTTATGATAACTACAGCATTAATTCATTAATGAAGGATAAGTAAAATATTCTTAAAAATTAAAAATTTGCTACTTTATCTCCCCCTATTTCAACATAATCCAATGCATGGTGGGGACATTCATTATGAACATTATGATGTAATTAGAGGAGGCTGAACATGAAGTTACAATATTAAATCATCAAACATTTCTTTTGAAATTTATATTTTGAAGGTAACTTCAATTTGATACTTCATTGAGATATATTCTATCAAATCATCTCAAAAATCAACATTTAATTTTATAAAGTGAAATTTTATATCAATGTGTTTCGATCTTGAATGACGAATAATATTTTTTGAATGATAAATTGAATTATAATTATCACAATGTATATTTAACTGTTTAGAAAATTTTCTAGTCAAATATTCTAGATAAAATGTCATCCACAACATCTAAGTACGATCCTGAGTAGCTGAAATAAATTCTTATTATAATTTTCAAAAAGTTAAAGAAGTTTCGTTCATTACTATTCCAACTCACACAATATTAACCAAACTAAAATGTTCCTCCAAATGTTGATTTTATATCATTACAATCTTTATCCCAATCAGTATTAGTATAACCATGAATGTTTATAATACGAATTATTTTAAAAAAAATCCAATGTGGATATGTTCCTTTAACATATCATAGAATTATATTTATATCCAACATATGATATTATTTTATCTGAAATTTGATATCTGATATAAAAAGTTACAACATAAACAATAATAAGTCTTGAGGGTATGAGATAAAGAAAACAACCAATTAGATTCATAAATTATATTTGATTCAAACATTTTTAGATTCATTTTTAATCATATTTGTGCTCAATAAAATAGTAGTAGAAAATTATTTATATTATTACATCTGAAACTTCATTAATAATTCACTAAAATAAATCACATGGGATAAGAAAATGTTCTTTTCATTTTATTGAACTTTTAAGCCAAGAAAAAAATTTAATTATTTCTAAATTTATATTTTAAAATTCTTTTTCATTTTTTCTACAAATTCATTACAAACATTTTCTTCATCACCAATAAAAATCATATAATCAACATATAAAATAATAATTGGTGTTATGGAGGTATGTTTATTCACCTAGAAGTTACTATCAACCATTCCTTTAATAAAATTATATATTATTAAGCATCTATCATGTTCTAAATACCAGGAACATGGGGATTGTTTAAACCCTTACAATGATTTATTCAATATACAAACCCTTTTTCATTATTTTCATGTAGAATCTCAAAAGAGTATTCAATGTAAACATCTTAAATAATCTCTCAATTTAAGAATTATAAAATTACATCAATCCAATACACTGTAATTTTGATGTGCAGCCACTAATAGAAATATTCTTATAGTTTCTAATCTTTTATCTAAGAAAAAATATTATTAAAAATCTACACCTTCCACTTGTTCGTAGCATTTAAAAACTTAAATTTAATTTCTTTATGAATCTTCCCCGTGTTCTTTAAAATTTTTCGATAAAATAAATTTTTTCCTATAAGATTTTAATTTTATGGTTAGGGAAAAAGTTCCCAAGTTTCATTTTTATCAATCTGGTTGAACACTTCATTCATTGAATCCAACCATTCACTGTATTAAATAGATTCTAAAACTGATTCTGATTCAACATTCAAGATAATTGAAGTCTGATTTCCTAATATCAACATTATTATAGTCTTAACTAGAGACCTATAATTCCTAATAATGTTTTCAGACTCAATATCTTTTTGTAAGGTAGGAAACATTAAATTTTCTTTTCCATCGAAAAATTCCCCATCACACAATTCTTCAAAATCATGATAAGTCAGTTATGTATCATTATTAATTTCATTGGAAATTTTAATTTTATCATTCTCAAAATTTTCAAAAACATTTATTATATTTTCAATAATATTCACATTATATTAATCGGAAAAAAATTGTAAACAGTTTCTTAACATTCGTAACTTATTCCATTGGGTGAAATTTCTACAAAAATTCCTTCTTAAACTTTCTCATCATTTTTTTGAAGATCTAGAATTTTTATTTTTAGAAAACATTGACCTCCAAATACGTCAAATTATCTAAATGATGGATTTTAGTTATACCAAAATTCATAATAAGTCATGTAGGATTAAAAATACAATAAAGATTATTTCTGAACTTGTAGTGTAGTACTAACAAATTATCTCTAATAGAACATTGAATGTTTGTATTCTCATAACATGATTCTCCCTATTTCCACCAATCTTTTATTATTACTTATTGAAACTCTATTTTTTTTTATACGGAGAAATTTTATGATGTATGATTCCATGCTTTCTAAGATATGGTTTAAAAATTATTTCATGTGAATTAAGTACTGTTTTCAATTCTAATCATTTTTATGTAAACCCAAAATTTATTTCTCAATATATTTTTTGAATAATCTGAACATTTCAATATCCAATGACTTTTGATTTATAAATATGATGTTATAAATTCAAGTTAAATCATAAATGGATGTGATAAATTACAAATCACATTTTGATGATTAATATCTCATCATTCCATATAAGTTATAGGGAATAAGTTCTAGAGGTCTAGTAGAATAAATCTCAACATTCTTATGAATTTTAACAATCAACTTTCTTTTCTGAAAAGTTACACAAACATATTATTCTCTTCTATTCAATTCTTGAAAATTTTATACAGTATCAACAATAAAGTTTTTTTCATAATTTTCTACCCAAGGTGGCCATGTGTCTGGTTCCAAAATATATTCTTGTCTTTAGTACTTAAAGAATATGAGTTGTTACATTTTACAGTATGAAAATTATTTCCACAGGTTCATTCTCACATGGCCGCAACTTGTCCTTCTTTAATACTTCAAAGGAAACAAGAATATATTCTGAAAATAACTTCTTCTCCATCATCCCAAAGCTGGATCTCACTTATTAGGTTATGTTTTATCCCATCAAAAAATAGAACTTATTTTGTTTTTGGTTTTTTAGGAGCTATATTAGTGGTTCTTATTCCTCTAAATTTCAAGAAACTAAAATTTCTAAAATTAATTGCTCCATCATCATGTTTTTCAATGAGTTTCAATAATTTTATATCACCTATTTTTTTAAGAATAACCACTATCAAGTGTCCATAGTTTTTTCCTTTTAATTACTTTCAAATATATCTCGAAAACAAAATTACATTCCTCAATATTCATTATTCCAACTTCCCTTTCATTTATATCATAATATTATTGTTCTGAAAGGACTGACATACATCTTTCAACATGATAAAAATCCTGATAACATCTTCCAAAAACATATTCTAGACATCTAAATTAATTTTTTGTTCAAATGTTTTTAATTCCTTGATATTTTTTTTAACTTCTTAAAGGTTTGGAAAGTTACTAATTATTATTTTCCCATTTAATTCACTTTGATCAAACATTATTTTGTGAAGTGATATATTATACCAATAGTTATAAGACTTATCCCATCTATTCTGCAACACTAGAAAAATACTTAAAATCTTAATTATATATTGAAGTATGGTCATTATATATAAAAACTTTATTGGGGTTGATTAATTCTTCCGGGTTCAAAATATTCTAGTTGTGGACAAAATTTACTAATGGGGGAGTCTTCAAATTTTTTAGATCTGATGTGTTTCTCACAACCCTTCATAATCCATACATTCTCAACATTTTCTTACCACCTGAAATGTTAGAAATATTAGATGAATCATTATTTTCAATGTTGGGGATTTCATCGGATTAATGATTCGATATTTCTCAATAACTTTAGAAGTCTAATATTTTCCTTATAATAATTTGTGAAGTTTTTATTCACCATCCTCGTGGAACTTTTGGACTCAATATGTTTTTATTCATTATTTTTACATTATTATTCCATAGACTAAAAATTCTTACTAATATATTCCACCATATTTCTCTATTCAACAATTCATTGTTTGTAACTAATAGTCCCCAAGATATATTATTATTATTTCTTGAAAGCATCTATTTCGTCTTCACTAACATTTCCACTATCATTATTTATCATTATTATTTAATTTTTGATAGATCTATTTTTCTTAAGAAATGTAACATGTTCTTTCATGAGTTGGTACACTCTATAATATTCTTCACCTTCTACTTATTCACTATTTGATGAGTACTCAATTTTATCAACTTTTTAAATTAAAGTTATAACAATTTATCAACTATAATATTCTAGAGAATGTTTTTCTGTTGATTCAGATTTAGATTTCATACTCATCATAATTTTCCTATTCTGAGTAATATTTTTCCTATATTTACTGGGTGATTTTTCTTCTTAAAACATTTTTTCCACTTCTTATAATGATGTTTTTTTATTAGAATTATCTCAATATTATTCAACTTTCTTCTGAGGGAAATTTATAGAAAAATAAAAAATTCCACTACACTCATAAAATTTTAGAGGAAGTAATCCTCCATACATTCCTCTTCCTCTCGAATAGTTCTCAGTGATAAGAGACATTATTATTTTTATTTAACTCACCTTTCCCCATATCATAATAATAACAACATTCAACTTCCTTAAAATCATTAATTTTAATTTTTCTAATAGATTTAAAATAAATTTTATCCTTCATATTCATTTTGAACATTATATTGTTTAATATATCATAAGAAATATGAAATTTATTAATAGATAAATCATATTTTTCTTATAAAGAGGTAATTTTAGAATTAATCATTTCCATAAAGTTTTCCATATATTTCTTCATTATTGTAGAATATTAAAGGGCATATCCAAAACCTCTAATTTTTAAAACAACTTCATTTACTCCAGTGAATTCTTCATCAATAGTTTCTTTATCTATTATTATAATGTCTTGAAATATACTAATCCATATATGTAGTTTTCCTCTCTTCACATTGTTATTCCCTTAGAATATACTTTCTAGATTTTCCCATACATTGTTTAAAGTTTTGAGACCCATCAACTCACACAAAAA
This sequence comes from Viscum album, assembly GCA_963277665.1. Lineage (NCBI taxonomy): Eukaryota > Viridiplantae > Streptophyta > Magnoliopsida > Santalales > Viscaceae > Viscum > Viscum album. The sequence goes on from OY728128.1 coordinate 1,736,916,224, forward strand.
TGTTCTGAAAGACACATAAGAATATAATTTCTAGATTTTCCATCAACTTCAGTATTTATCTTATCAATATAAGTCATTGTGGAATCCTTCCCAATATGTGGAACCCTAATTGTGAAAGCATCAACAACTTATAGACCAAGTGATAAGATATAATAAACCATCCTATTTTTTCATCCATATTTTTGTTATCCATAAAATCTCAGAATTCATATATGGTAGATATAATTGAGATTATCTGTGACAAGGATTTAATAAGGGAACCTTTCCTCTGAGAACAATTTTTGTTCAAAATGATCGAATAACAACTGAGAAGGGGGGTTGAATCTATTATTAACCATTTTATAAGTTTCCAAACTTTTAGAAACATAACCCCTACAATCTATTAAATTTCATTAAATTATCATCTTTTAGTAAAAACGCATTCATGAAAAAATAGGAAATCAAGTAAAGAACATGTGATTTATAAGGATCATATTTAGTGTGAGAACCTGCATCCTTTCCATATACACTCTTGTGGGTGTATAGAAATTAAATATAATGAATAAGTAAATACAACCTATGTCAACTCCCATTAGACACCTCATAACTCATGATAGTAAATATTATATTGAATATGGTCAGTTTAAAATGTTTTCTTACCCATAATTTTATCAACAAAATTATATAAACACAAAAAAAATATTCTCTTCAAAAGTAAGTCTGAAACCTCAGTCCGATATCCCTAGATCTGATTTCCTCATTCTGATGAACTCAGTCCATTGGAATCTATATGAAAAACACTTTCTCAAACTCTTATCAACTGTTTAGTCTAATCTTCCTCAGCCTGGTAAATAAAACATTCAGTAGTCCAATATTCTTATGAGATATTTCTCAATAAATTAACTATGAATAAACACTACAACACTCCATACTTTCTACACACATGTCAAGTTTCAAATTTTTCATATGTTGTGCATCTATTAATAGTTTTTCCCATAATAGAAAATTTGGGAAACTAAAAACCTTCTCCTACTCAAATAAATTTCAAAATCCTAAATACACTAACATTTGAATTTCAAAATTGACAACATTGACTCAATTCAAATATTTTGGAACATTAATGCATCTTCTCAAGTAATATCAGAAATCTGTCTTCTCACACTTGCTGACTTTTCTATAGTGTGATAAGGTGTGTCTAATTATATTTAATATTATGACTATAGTATACTTCACTTCATCAAAATTAGTACAATGGAATTTCTTATAGAAAGTAAATCTGATAGACTTTCTTATAAAAAGACCATGTTATGCATCATATATTTATCATCTATGTTTCTGTATCCTTTCATATTAACCCAAAATAAAAAACAAAGAAAATTTAGCGACATGGGTTTTGGCCCTGTCAGACTTTGAAATATTTCTACGAATAATTCCATAGCTAGGCGCGAAGACGGCGTGCGATTCTGAGGCCCGGTGTGCCTGGAATTAATTTTATAAAAATATTAAGTTTTTTTATACTATGAACATGGTGGGGGTGTGATATCTCCCAAACGGTAACTCGAAACGGGAATCTAATTGCATGGTTGTGTCCGGAACATGTCGTTTACCCTAGGTGGGGTGTAAAATTTACGGGCGCAGGCCTACGGTGAGAAAAGCCACTAGAGGCGTTTTCGTAAATAAATAGAAAAGTTTATTTACAAGAATCGGCTCGAATAACTTCTGAACGGAGTCTCATATCAAAAATCCAAGTTCTTCATTTCATTCAGAATGGCGTGTGTACCTTAACCATACTTTTTTCTGCATCAGGCATCGTGCGAAGGCGTGTCGGGAGCAGGAGATGTTTTTTAAAAAATAAATATCTTCTTATCTCCCCCACCCTTGGGACGTGTTGTGCACAGAGGAGGTGTTACTCCTCCTTCCTCATCCTTCTCCTCCCCTTCCGACGGCGAATCGGTGACCGAATTGCGCAATCAAGGTGTCGTTGGACTCAGATCTTGACGGCGGGTGTTCCTGGATCGTGCAACGGCAGCTACGGGGCGTGCGAAGCTTCAGCGTTCCGCCAAAAGGTATACAGTTTGCGTTTTGAGATCTCGGAACCCATTTATGTGTTATTTTTCTTCAAATATAGATAATGTTTGTATAGTTCGGGTCCCGAGGTTTTCGAAATATATTTCAGATCTGATTTTGGAGCACCGGGGTGCTCCCGGTGGATCCCGGACGTTTTCCGGCAGAAAACCTGGATTCTTGTGGCATCCATGGCAGAATCCAGAGAGACCCATAGCGGCGTGGTGGTTTCTGGCTCTGGTACGGCAGAGTCTGGCACCGGCATGGTGGTTTCCGGCTGCGGTGCGGTGGTTTCCGGCGAGGCAGGCGGTGGTCCGGCCCGGTTTTTCCGGGGGTTCTTTAAACCCTCGTAACTCACAAACCATAACTCCAATTTGCAAGCCGTTTGTGGTGACGTGTTCCTTGCGTTGAGGCAGATATTTTGATCTCACTTTGAGAATTTTATGTTTCAGGATCGTGGACCGGGAGCTTGAAACGTCGATCAAAATAATGATGTTTCATTATTATTTCAATTAGGGTCGTTGTATCTTCTACCCGGAGCGTCCGATTGATGTGTCGTCAGTGGCGTTGACACCTTGATGGTATGGATGACTTTTCTTGATGGTTTTCGAGTGTTGGGATCGAGTTTGGGGTGCGGGCCCCATGAGGCTGGGTTTGGGCATTTTCAGAGAAACGCAACTTTCTCACCCGGAGTCTGATTGTGGTAGATGAATAGTCGATCATGTATGCTTTTCCGAGAGGATCACAATGGTGCAATCCGTTCGATGAGTTTCGGGATTGAGGCATCGACCCCACACAATCTGTCATTGGTGAATAGGACCGTTTTCACAGGGTGTCTGTTTGGGACGAACGAGTAGTTGATCCTGGGTGTTTTTCCAAGGGGATCGTAGTGGTATGATCCGCCTGATGAGTTTTGGGATCATTGTGTGGGCCCCACGCGGGCTAGCTACGTTGAATAGTGTATTTTTTCACCAGTTGTCTGTTTCAGGTGAGTAATCAGCCTATCCTGCATTTTTTCTGCATGGATCGCGATGGCGACCTCGGTATCGGCCTTGGAGGTGCGCGGGGTGGCGTTGTGGCGGGTCGCTCGAGTTAGCGACGTTTATGCTAGAAGAGGTTGAGGGTACTCCCTTGGTCCATTCCTACGAGGGTCCACGCAACATCAGAACCATAGTATAGGTTTGTGATCCTCTCAATGGGTTTTTTAATCTGTTAGAATTTTGGCATCCCTCCGGTGGGGCCGGAGCGAGATCCTCTGACATCATTTCCCCTATATCGGGTTCATGGTATCACTGTGACCACTTATCCACAGGCGGTGATCCCCTATCTAGCGGGTTAACCCCGTAGGGTTTGTGGAATCAACAGGAATATGATCCCCTACACGATGGGCCATGCTCAGTAGGGTTGTGGCATCGTCAGGTATACGATCCCCTACTCGGCATGTGAATTTTAGTATGGTGGCAGTATCATTGGTTATACGATCCCCTACTCAATACGTTGTTTCGGTAGGGTTGGTGTATCATCGATTCAATCCCCTACATCATGAGTTATACCAGATAGGGTTCCGGTATTTTTGTGACCACCTTTATGCGGGCGATAATCCTATGTCTGAGTGATGTGTTTCTGTTGAGCGCCAGATCGGGTTGTGATTTCCCCCAGCAGATCCTAGGAGTGATCCCCTATCTATGAGCTCTATGAATTCCAGATCGGGTTGCGGTATCCCCTAGTGGACCCTGGGAGTGATCCTCTATCTGTGAGATCTTTGTATACCGGTGTGGGTTCTGGTATCCCCTAGCATTTACCCTAGGAGAGATCCCATATCTGAGGAGTTTGGTGTTTTTTTGTTCCAGCGAGGTTTCATCAGTGACGATATCCGAAGAGCGTGATCTCTCGGGTGAGCGTCTAATATGTTTGCGTGGGACCCAATAGAGTGTATCTCACAGACGAGTGTCATCTGGGATGACACTGATCGTGGAGTGTGCTCTCAGGGTTGTGAGATGTTTTTGGTGATGAGGTCGATACCTCATGTGGCTTGTTGTGTGAGGTGAGTATATCTGAATTGTTCAAGGTGTATGTATGGGCATACACCTGAGCTGAGCTGACTGGTTGTTTTTAACTGAGGATGGTCATGAGATGGAGTTTCTCTCTCATTTGAGTTCCCTTTGGCTGGGATGAGCGGACTATTGTCTTTCATTTTCTCTCTTTTGTTATGGGTTTTTGGGGTGCCCAGTGAGTATTGTTATACTCACCCCTGCATGAGATTTTCCTGCACATGTTTGTGTCTTGTGCAAACCACAGGCTTTTCGACGGGGTCCCAGGAGGACCCGGAGCAGGCGGAGCTTAGTGAGCGGGTTTGGCCGGGGTGTTTACCAGATCTGTGCCGAGGAGCTTATCGGCAGGTGTTTTGGCAGTGTTTTAACTCCTGAGAAGGTTGGACACTTTTGTAGTTTTCTTTTTGTGGGCCCTGTTTTTCACTTTTTTTTACTTCTTCTGTACTCTGGTTTGGGATAGTTGTATGCATTCATATTCTTTTCAGTCATATATATCTCTACACTATTTCATGGAGGTGTATGTGGGTGCGTGTGTACAGGTACCTTAGACTAATGCCTCCCATGTGTGTGATAGCCTACTTGGCGTTGGACATCATCCCCTAGCCTATTTGTGGTGGGCTTGGGGAGTCACGGCTCGAGCCCCGTTGGGTCGGGTCGTGACAGAAAATTTCTCATTTTTTTATCTAGAGCTCCTGGATAATTGTTAAAGGATGAAAATATTTTTTCAAATTATAAATAATTCATATTCCTGAAGCAACTCAATACTTATCACATTTTCAAATTCTTATTCATTATGATAGACTTATCATACCAGTGGAATTCATCATACATTTTTATCAAAGTAATGTTTTTTATCAGTGGCATGTATCCTTTTTATAGATTGATACTTATTTCTGATATTGGGGATCTATGTTTGGTCCTGGTCTGATAGATTATCCTCAACTCAGTCTGACTGACATTCTTCCCTAGCTCAGTCTGATTGATTTTTCACTACGACATATTTCTTATTATGATGTAATACTCATTACGATGCACTACATTTGATGATGAATCCAATCAATAACTCTATAATTCTTAAATAATTTTCATCTAAAATTCATTCATAATTCTAACAACTTCCATGTCTGATAATTATAGATATGAGGCATAAATTTCCTTGATTTGTTGAGTTGATACAATCTTTCTAGTTCCCCCATTTCATCAAAAGCTATTATCAATAAAACAATTCTTGATTTATGAGAACTAAAAGATTGGAATTTCATTTTCTAACTTAAGTTTATAATGTTATTGTCTTTATATCTACTGAATTAACTATTTTCCTTTTTACCTTTAGAATCATTCTGACTTCCTCACTATGAAAAATCTAACATTCTATCTAACACCAAGTCTAAGGAATATTCATATTCATTCCAATGGATCTGAGATCGATGATATATTCAGTGAAAAAATTCATATTTCTAAAAACATTTATGCCTAGTGTTTCTCAGTCTGACACACTTTGTTTATAAAAACAAAATTTTCCCCATTTTGGTTGGGTTTTAACTTTCATCACTTACTCTAGATTGATTGAAAAAACATTCTTTTTCAAAAACAATTGTTTTCAAAAAATAAAAAACATGTTATGTCATCAAAAAGGATTTTTAATTTGGAACCATCCCTTGGTGATGAACTGCATTATGAGTTCCCCATATAACTCAAAACAAAAAAATATGAAACTCCCATTTGTATTCATATCACCATTGGAGTGAACATCGATGCAAACATTTCATAAATGATCCATAGAATTAATATTATCGTTTTTACCTAAAATAATTTTGAGAATAAAACTTACAAGGACCATAAAATATCAATTAACAAATAGGTAAAGTTGTGATTCTTTTTTTATATTAACATTGTAAAGACACTTAAAATAACATGTAATCCCTTTTTTAGAACTCTATATTCCTGGTAAGGGCAATATTTTAAAGCTACCAAACCAATATGTTATATATAACCACCCCAAATTTAGTAACTCAAATACATTTTATACATTATTAAAATGAAATAAGATACAATCTATCTCATCCCAAAGGACCGACTAGGTTTCTATTCTTAAAGAACCATATACATACATGATTCCAATTTTACATTTGAAATAATATATAAAACAATATAAAAACGTTATATATCCATGAAAACCATTTAATATTTTATTATTGATATAATTGAGCAAGGAAAAAATATGTTTGTGATTAAATTCTTTGAAATGATTTAGTATGGTAAAATCCATCAAAATAAAATAAGGTATAATCAGTATAAAAAAGGTAAACAACTGGAAACACATGCCACTAAATAAATAACTTGAGAATGAAATGAATCCATGGATAATATCAATGAAGTAATATCGAGAATGACAATATCATAATTATCAAGGTACAATATTCTTATTATTGGATGTTATTATCACATACATAATGATATATTTATCATAAATAGCTTATTCCAAGATAGTTTAAACTATGGGTTGTAGTATAACAAAAACCCAATTTATAAGGATATCCAACTAGTTTATCTCATTAGACCTATTAATGCATCAAGTGGATATATAATTTGGTCCACACCCAATATTATATTTTCAATAAATTATCATATATTCAAAGATCAATTTAATTCATAAAAATATGATTTATTGATGATTATTTGTATTGAATAATGAAAATGGAATTTTAATATTTACCCAGTCATTCACATAACTTTCAAAATAAATCACTATTTATCAAAATGGAATATAGTTTTGGATATAATCATACCCATAATTAAAATATTATCCACATTTAAGAGAAATATAATCGAGAATGATCAAAAGAAGTAGAATTTTGTAAGATAATTTTAACGACCAAAAAATTAGTAAGAGATAAGAGATGACCATAGATTAATAATAATTACAGGTTTTGAAGTAAAAACATGTCCTTTAGAGAAATAAATAAAACTGGAGTGAAAAAATAAAAAAAATCATCCATTAAATATTATTCTTTTTAAACCTAGTGAAAACCATAAGAAGAAAATAAAATGCATAAAATGGGTATTGTGGTAGAAAATACCATTAACACTGTATATGTTAAAAAGAAAACATTCTTTTTGATTTTTTATGAATGAAGTTCAAAGTGATTTTTTTGGTAAAAATTTATAAATTTTCATTCAAATAGTGAAAATTTTCAAGGATAACATAAAATGTCTATAATAAATCATTTGTTAAATAAAAATAACAATTGTAATTTTTTTTTTGAAAAATATAGACATTGAAGAATAATATATCGAATCATAATGAGAAATAAGATGATATTTTCATTTTAATGTTACTTTAGTTGGTTTAAGTTATAAAGAGTGGAAACTAGGAATAAAATATGGAATCCTCATAAATATACCTAGGATAAGAAAATATATGGGGTTTAAGAAGGATATATTATAAATTCATTCAATCAAAATAAGAGTAATCCTGAATAAATTGGATTTTTAAATAAATTATTACTATTTAGTAGCCTTTAAACTATAGACCCTTAAAAGAGTAAACAGGGAATGAAAAATTTATCATCATTAATTATTTTATATTCAAGTTAAATTTCTAAATGGGGTAGTATATACACCACATTAAAATAAATAGGTGCATAATACCAAATAAGACTCAATAGGGTATAAATTGAAATAAAATCCCTTACAAAGATGGTATCATTGAAGTGAGATACATCAATGAAGTGATTATGTGTAAAATAAATTAAAACGATAAAACAACATGGAAATAAAAAAAATAATACCATTAGATCTCATTTCATACAAAATCATGGAATAACATAGTCAATGAAGTACATGTACAACCCAAAAATTGAAATTGAGTTAAGAAACCCCTTACAAAGATTGTACCATTGATGTGATAATTAATCAATGAAGTGATTATGTGTTTCAAATATAAATCTGAAAAAATACAAGTATAAGTATAAAATTAATGAAATAAAGTTAGATTCATAAATAATCATCGAATAATGTAGTCAATGAAGATTTGATTTAACCCAATAAAAGGAGATTTAGTTAAGAAACCTCTTGCCTCACATTTAATGTAAGTTGAACAGCTTTTACTACCTTTATAATTGTTTTAAACATGTAATTAATACATAAGGGAACCATTATAACATTTTAATATCATATATTATCCTATTATAACATATTATCACCATTTCATCAACAATCCTATATTATTATCAATGTTTTGGGAGTTAGCTTCTTTATTTTCTCATGCATGTTCTTTCATGGGATTTATGGTCCTCAAACATTGATTATGGAATCATAATACCCAAAATTTTATTCATTATATAAATATCATATATATATATAATGAATATATATTTATTACATTCCAATTAAATTTTAAAATAAAATGGATAATATCACTTCGTTGAGGAAATAGTTAACACGTATGAATGAGAGACATTATCATTTTCCAATAGATGTAAGAAGGAATATATGATATTAAAATTACAAAAGAATATGTATATAATAAATATCATATAAAATAATTATTTATTTCTTTATAACCATCCATGTAAATTGGTTATGTAAAAAATTACACTACTACATAGAGATAGTAAGTCAAATGTATATACAAGCGATGTTTCCACTTTTAGTATGATTGAAAAGAAATGGAAAATGGATGTACCATAATCATAATAACATAAAATTATATTTATAATATAATATTTTTTATTTTATAACAATTACAAAAGAATTATTGGATGTTCATGAATAAATAAATTTGAAGGAGTTGGTAAAAATGATTTCCTCTTTTTAAAAAGTGCATTTTAGATATTCTCTCAAGGGACCTAGGGGTTGTATTTTAGTAATATAATTACTTCAAAAACAAGGATAAATATAATTAGAATATTTTTGGGGATGTTTTTTTATTTAGTTGGCTCTATGTGGGGTGTATAATAATGTATAGGTTGTTCCTTTTAATAGTGAATGGAAGGACAAAAAATAAATTAATAAAAATATTTCAATATAATAAATTTATTTTCATGTCAATGAAGAATAATGTAGAAATAATTTTAATGATAAGATAGGATATGGTAAAATTTCATTCAACCAATAATATTTTCACATGTTTGATTTATATTTTAAACCTTATTTTTTGTTTAAAAATTTTATTAAACATATTTATCCTCAACCATAGTAATGAATTTTTCAATCTTAAGGGTTAATAATATTACATATAAGGTAGAAATTTTCACATAATTGGGAAAGGGTTGTAATATTTGTTCATTTTAGATCCTAATTTTCCTCTGTTAATATTTTTATGACTTTAAATTATTTTAAAAAAATATTTTTTTTCATAAAATATCAACAATTTAATTTTTGACATAATTCTTTTAATTTAACTTTAAAGGCATCAAGAAAAATAATTATATAAAATATATACTTCTAAAACATCTATAAAATTTCATATATATCTATAAAATTCATGGTTCTCTATAAATATCTGGGAAAATATTACAATTATATTTTTAAAAAATTATTTATATTATTATTATTGTGTCAGTGTCGCGTGAGAATTTATGATAATTATTTCATCACTAAAAATTTGAAATAAATTACAATGATAAAATTAAAATAATTATAGTAAATACAGTATTTTATATTATTCCATAAAATTTTTGTATCCTTATGTTAACATGTAAAATAAATTAAAATCAAGAGAGGGACACTTTCTAATTTTTATTACTTAAAAAAAATGTCACTTTCATTGTCATCTGGCACAAAAATGATATATATTTAAATTTTTTATGAATATGGATAATTTAATCCCAAATAATTAAATAAAATAATGGTTTGGGAATATTTTTAATGGATTATTAAATTTTTTAACCATAATTACTAAATTTACACTTTATCAATGTGATAAATTTTACACAAATTTATTATTCATAATGGAAAAAAATAAAAGGTCCCTAATTACCAAATTTGAAAATACTGATTCAAATATTCATATAAATATTTAAATATTAATTTTAAATAAGTTTGAGAAATTAATTTTAAGAAAAATTAATAAAATAAAATGTAGAAGAGTATTTTAGAAAAAATTATTTTAAAGAATAAAAAATAACTTATATCAAAATCTTAAAAATTATTGATTCAAATTATTTTATTAAACAAATAGTCTATATTTTATTTTAGAAAAAATGCAATATATATTGGGACATTTTAATTACTTTATTTGTTAAATAGAAATGACAATATTTTAAAAATATATATTTTTAACTATTCACTAAAAATTCAACCATTTTAGAAAAATCAAAAATTATACAACAAGTTATTTTTTATTCTCATATAAAAAATTATTTTCATTTTATTAAATATAATCTCTAAAAATTATATAAATTTTTAATAATTTCCACACATAAAATAAATACAGCCCATTTTTCATAAAAACATGTTTATGATGTATAAAAATGATTTTCCTGAAAATTGTGTAGTAATTTATTGTTAACCAATAAATTACAGATTCATAATGTGGTTATCTATAATCATTCTCTATAATAAAACAGCCATGTGATAACTATTATAAATTCATAATGTGGTTAACCCTTTTTCATTTTCCCACCTTTATTAACTTGTATCCTCACAATTTAAACTTTTTTAGGGTAATAACCACTCTATCATTTTAAACTTCATTTTTTCAAAAAATCATCATGAAAAGATTAATAAGAATTACACATAAAACTAGAAAGGGGAATATGAAGGTTGTAACGACCCGAATATTTCAATAATATTTTGTTTCCTGAAAATTTAAGTCTTACTATTTCATAATCAATAAAAATTATATAAGTATAAATGAAATTTGACCATTGGGTTTTGACCGTTATATGACCATGGGTCAATATGAATGTTGGAAACAATAAAAACATTTAATGTTATAATTTTTGTTTAAAATAAAAATAATAATGGATAATTAATTTATAAAGAAGATTTGATTGCATCATCTAGTAGACTCGGGCTATATGAAGCCCATCTTTGGGAGCATGGGATAGAAGTAGCATAACTGGGCTTTGCTCTGGACCAATCCCAAGATGATCTACAACTTGAAAAGCTTGAATGTAATCACCTTCGAGAGAAGTTCAAGCTAATAAAAATCACCACTTAGAAAATGTTGTCTCATCCACCCTATGATTCAATCAAAATTTTACACCTTACTTTTAGGTACTATGCAGTTGTTATAAGGGTCTATGTAACGATTCCTTAGTTACTTTGTATAATCCTTTTGTATAAACAAAATTATTATTTCTTATTATGGTAAAATTTTTGAATTTCAAATATCAAAAAATATATATGATGAATTTTTACAAGATTCATATTATTGATGAATATTTAAAAAAAGAGAGTATTTTAAAATATTTTTTATGCTTTAAATAATTAATAATGTGAAATGATTTTCAAAAAATGGACTTTTACAGTTTTGATCAGAAAGAAATTTAGAGTCTGATAATATCAACTTAACTTTTGGTAAATAATAAATTATGAATAGTAATATTACCCTTATGAATAGTAATGTGATCAATGGAATAGTAACCTCACTTAATAAAGTATAAATATAATTTAGGTATCTTGAATGGTAATGTGATTTAATAGCATGAGCAAGTAACTGTTTTAGAATTTATTAGTTAAGTATTAGTATTTTTTCAGATAAATAGTGATTTTACATAAAAATTAAATATATCATATTTAGAAAATTATTTTCATAAAATGGAATTCATATTTTAATTTAGAACATCAATATTATGTTAGGGTAAATTTATGATATTTTTATAAAAAATTTTGTTTTTCTATGAATTGTAATAATACAGTTTTGAAATTCAGTGTGTTTAATGATATAATTAATTGTGTAATCATGATAGAATAATTTTTGTCGACTATTAAGGAATTATTTATGTTAATAGGTGTCCCAATTGGCCAATACCATGGAAAAATACCATGTGAAAGACCATGTTTTTGCAAATACCATTAATGAGGTGCCCCTTGGAAATTAATAAAATATTCCCTCACTTTTTCTATAAATACCAACCCATTCCTTCTTTAAATTCATTCCAAATTACTACTCAACAAATATATGGAGTTTTTACCTCCCAATAATTCGTCCCAATGTTCCCTCAATCCCCCCAAGGTCCCAACTTTTCATCTTTTGAAGTTAATCTTCAAGGTAAGAGAACCTTTCACCCTCCTCTTTTAGTCGAGACTTCTTTTAAGTTATGTATTTGAATTTCCATTTTATTATGTTGGAATATGTTATTATATATCATTATTTCAGTAAATTTTATGTCAAAATTATGAGAGACTATTTTCCCTCTCATAAACTGATTTTTTTTTATTTTTAAGCAATGTCGTTAGGATATTGAATTTTCATAAGGGGATTCAGAACTGCTCTTTTTTTCTTTCAAATTATCTTTTATGTGGTATGTATTGAAAATTTCCATAACATGTTCTTATCTCCATCTAATTCTATCCTTATACTTTATTATTAATCTCTTATGAATTTTTGACCTCTATCCCCTCTCTTGTTAATGTTTTTAAAAACCAGGTTGCATAATCATTATCCTGCATAATTTTCATCTCAAAATCTCTCTATTTTTCTCAAGAAATTATCTTATTGTATTTATGTGAATACAAAAATTGATTTCATTTATAGGCATATTCTTCAAGACATAAAAATTATATATATTTTATTCTATAATTTACATACAAAAAAACCATTCCCTTTTGTGGATTATTAATGACATAATGAATATATTTTTAAGAACTTTTTAAAACATCGCAATTTTGGTATAAACCCCATTTCTTTTATTATATTTGGGTTATTTATGAAATTTTTTATTATAATAAATTTTAATCATATGAAAATAAAGAAATATTAAGGGTGTGACCTGATATCACTTCAATGCATTTGGTAAAGAAATTAATCTCTTAAGATTTCAAGTTTTATGAGACCTTTGTAAATAACGTTGGTAATTTTTACGACACCTTAGGGATGAAACTTAGTGATATACTTATGAATGACTAAATTAAATGTTGTATACAAATTTTCAAGTTATTTATCAAGTTATTATTATTATGATACTCTTCTTTATCATGCCTTTATTATATTCCCTATTGTCTTATTGATAGCGCTCAAGTTCACATGTAAATTATTTCACTTGTTTTCCTTACTAGGCCTTCTACTCACCCTTTCCTTTGATGTATGTCTCCAAGTTATGAGATGTAGTAATTTTAATTAAGATGAAATTTTCAAGAATACTTTTAGGTGTATTGAAATAATGTTATATGTTTTCTTGTATTATGTTTCTTTTATCCAAGACACTAGACTTTAAAAATCATTTATTTGTAACATGTAATGAAAAGTTATGTAATAAAGAGGTAGGATGCTATAAAGGTTATCATGAATAATAGATTACAAGGTTTTTAAATATGAAAAACATTACTTTATAGTTAAAAAATTTATATTGAGGATAAAACTAACACCCATGGACTTATGGATACTGATAAAGAACATGATTATGAGAAAGGTAACAACCACAAAACCATAAATCTATGATATGTGAAAAGGACATTGATTCATAGGAAATAATCATAATAGGATAACATAGTTATTTTAATGTCCATTTCTTATAGATGTGTAATTATTTTAACATCTAGTCTCATAAATTAATGAAATATACATTCTTAAAAAGTAAAATTTTATCCTTTATTTAATTCCCACAAAAATCTCATCCCTTCTTAAAACAAAGAGTATTAAAAATGATTTTCAGTTATCGAAGCCTTAAAATGAACATATAATGGATCACAAAATCCATAAAAGGATAAAAATATATTCCTATTTCCCTTAACTTTTATCTTAAGTGTAATAGTTACCACAAGGTAAAATAATATACAAAGTGTGTAATATTTTATATGATGAAATAATTCATATTACTTTATAATATCAATAATAACACCAGAGATTTAACTTATAACATTCCCAAAATAAATTAATATACATCCTAATTAAACGAAATAACCTGGAAAATAAAGAATGTTTTGACCTTAGGGGTGATCACATACATATTAACTTTCATTCCCAACAATGAATTCCATTCTACTAAAATAATCATTCCCATTAAAAAACCAGTTAAACATAATGGTTACATATACATTAAACTAATAATTATTCCAAAAAATATCACTACATAATCTTATAATGTAGTGAAATTCTCAAGAATATCTTGAATAAAATTTGGATACTATCCTAAAATGTTATCCTTAGTATTGTGATAAAAAAATCTCTGAAAATATCACCTCATCAATGAATCACTTTTAAATCGTCACAGTTGTCTTTATCCCATTATCCAATAGACCATAAAAAATCATATACTATCCTAAATGGGCTTTAATCCTTAATAGTGAATTCAACCTAAAACTCAGTAAAATTTTCAAATCACCTCAGAATTGCATCAATTAAAAACTCAAAAGTTGTATATTTTCCTTTGAACTTATGTAAACCACAAAATTATAATCCCATGATGATATCCAATAATAATAAATTAACCCCGCATGAATATATATATATATATATATATATTCTTTCTAAAATTAATATAGTCCATTTTCCTCATATAAAATCACATAATATTTCCATAAATCTAAAAAACACAATAATATTCATCAAAGATAACCATAGTCACTTATTCATCAAATCACTAACAAATTTCAAAGTCGCCAATATTATCCCACTTAGTCTGTCAATTTCAATAATCACATTATCCCAACAAAAATTCATATTAACCCCTATACTCCAATGATTGGTATATAATTCTTCCTTCTGTTGTGTGTGATTTAACTTTTGGATTGGAAAAATGTCTTGGATAGTTCCCATATTCCAAAAATTAAGTCATTGAACTATTAATGATACTTTTGGATGAAATTCATATCCCTCCATCGAACTATTTTTTTTCTTCTACAATTATTTTATATATTCCTTTATCTTCCAAATATAAAATATTTTATTATTCCATTAATATATTTTTTTGGGTGTCTTTTTTCGCATTTCTAAAATGATGAAAATTAATTTTCCATTCCCAAATAGACTCTACCACATGACCTCTTAGAAAAGTCTATTATTTTCTTATTTGTGAAGTCCAAGAGTCAGTAATGGTTTAGGTAGTTAATTGTATATATTCATAATAATTTATACATAATCACAATTTATTTCACTCAAGACATTATCTAATTTGGTTTATAATAATCATTCCATTTTCCATCACATTCATAGGTAACATAATTCATCATGGTTCCATCTATTAACTAAAACCAAAAATCATAGTATGATGAATAATAAATATATTGGGAAACCTCATAATTTATACCTTACTGAAAAATTTGGATGTTATCTGATAAATAAACATATCCTCAATGTCACTCATATGGTTATGTCCCCTAACCTATTTTTTCCTAAATATAGTTTCCAAGGTTTATAATAAACATCATTTATAACCTACATTAACAACCCCAACTCCAATAACCTATAGTTGGTTTTAAGATTAATAAAATGAAATAATATACAAGTGATCTCATCTAAAAGGAATGATTAGTTTAGTGGTCTTGAAGAACCAGATAAATGCAAGATTCCCATTTTACATCAGACATTAAATATAAAACATACGAAAAGAAAATGTTCAGAATCCATGAAATTCATTCAATGATTTCATCTTTATATCCTATGGAAAGTGAAAAAAAATAAGTATGATATCTAATCCTCATTTTATTTTATGTACAATATAATCTATCTTGCATGAATAATCCATAATCAATTTGGGAAAATAAATTTTAGGAAATACATTCTATTTATTCAATAACATGATAATGAAATAAAACTAGGTATTATATCAATTTAATGACTCCATAGATAATAATAACTAAATTCATAGTGATGAAAATTCCTAAAATTGGACTTCATGATCTTAGGTATCATTATATATTTACCGTAAAGACATAGAACAAATATTTTTTAAACTATAGGTAGGAAGAAACAAAAACCCATTTAATAAGGCTAGAAAAATAGTTTGTCTCAGGAGACATGTTGATGCATCGATGGGATGTGTAACATTTATCCCCACCCATCACATCATTTCCAATTCATTCATTATATATTGAATGATCAATTTATTTTAGAAATAATATAACCTGTAAATAAATGTATTTATTGAATAGTGAATACAGAATATCAATATTTCCCCAATGAATAAAATGACATTATAATTAAAACACTATATGTAGAAATGGTATATGGTTTGGGAAATAATAATATTCATTATATAAATAATATATATTTTTAAGAGAAAATAAATTTTAAATTTTTATAAGTAAGATAATTATTTATGATAAAGTTAATAATCACAAAGTAAATAAGAGCTAAGACATAACTATAGATTTATCAGAAATTTTTGTTTTTTAAAAATATCTTATCCTTTTAAGAAATAAGGCTAATGGATGAAAATATTAATATAATATTTTATTAAATAGTTTTCGTATAATACCATTTCAAACATTTAGATAAACTTAAAGGGAATAAAACATTTATAGAGATAAAAAGGTATATAAATATTGTATTCGTTATAAAGAAAAAATCATTTTAATATTTGATGATGAAAGTTGAAAATTTAACATTTGGGAACACATTTTATATATTCTATTAAATATATATAAATATTAAAGGATAAATTAAAATTTCCATAATAAGTCATTTTATTAAAAAATTAATTTTTTGAAACAATTTTAAAAAATATTGACTCGAAGAAAGATACACAAGATCAAAAAGAGAAATAAGATTGGATTTTATTTTAAATGATTAATTAATTGATTCAAGTTCCAAAGAGAGGAAAACATGAAATGAAATATGGAAACTAATTAAATATTTAAGGGAAAATAAAATTGTTATAGTTTAAGAAGTATAGATTATAGGATTCCTTCAATGATAATAAGAGGAATCCCAAATAAATGAAATTGAAAAATAAATTCTTACATATTTGGTAAAATTCAAATTGTAACACCTTAAATAAGTAAACTTGGAATGAAATATTAATAATTTTTAATATGTATATATTAATGTTAAATACCTAAAATTGTTAGTATATACACCATATAAAATATAACAGGTCCACAATACCATATATGTCTTAATAGAGTGTAAATTGAACTGAAACCCATTACAAATATCAAATAATTGAAGTGATAATTAATTACTAATTTGATTATGTGTATCAAATGATAATCCACACAAGAAAATTGAAATGACAAATAATAAAATTAGAGTTTGTTTTATACATAATCATTGAACAACATAGTCAATAAGTATAAGTATAACCTGATGAATGATAATTTAGTTAAGAAAACACTTACAAATATTATTCTATTGAAGTGAAAATTAATAAATGAAGTTATTAGGTGTATCAAATGTATATTAAAACAAAGGAATGTGGAAATACATCATAAAATAAAAAGTATATTTCACACATAGTACTTGCATTATCCTTACCGGATGTATCTCTTTAGTTGAATGTTCTTTAACCTCTTATATAGTGGTGTTAAGAATATAATTAATTTATATCATAAAAATATTAAAATTTTAAATATCATATATGAAACTTTTTTAACATCCTCTCACCTTTTTAACCACAATCATTCATTATTAAAATTGTTTTGTGTGTTTCCTCCTTTATTTTATAATTCATGTTTGGTCATGGGAGTTCCGATCATCATACAATTATTAGGGTTCCATAAAATAAATTATGGTAATAATTTTATAAATTATATATAAATATCAATTAAATATATCCTTATTACCTTATATGTAAATAAAAAAATGAAAATTTGATCACATCGATTCATGGAGGAGGTAGTCCACACACACGCATGAGCAACATTATAATTTTCTAATGAATTGGATGGTAAGAAGGAAAATATGATATTAAAATTCCAAAATGATATTTATATAATTTTTATCATATATTAATCAGTTATATATTTATAACCTTACATGTAATGTCGTTATGAAAAATTTATTACACTACTATGTTGGCATGGTAAGTCGTACGTATGCATAGGCGGATTTTTCTATTCTTGAAAGACAAAAATGAGTTGGAAATTGGATATAAAATAAATATAATAAAATCTCAATATATTTATGACAATTGATTTATTATTTAATTAGTTATAAAATGTATTTAGAGTAATTTATATAAGAAATAAATTTTAATTAGTCACTAAAGACGATTACCTTTTCTTCAAAAGTGGTCCTTTAGATATTAACAATTCAATAACTTGGGTTTGTCATTTGGAAATATAGTCACCTATAAAGAATGTATAAGGATTTTTAGAAGAGTATTTGGTTGGGTATCTTCATGATAAGTGGATATAGGTTTTGTATATAATAATGTAGATGTGGTAAATTTTTTTAGTGAACAAAAGGACACGCAAGGAATTAATAAAAAGTTTTAAATATATTAAACTCAATGTCATGTGAATGTTGAATATTGTGGTAATAATTTAATATATATGATAAAATATGGTTTAAATATCTTTAACCAATATAGTTTGGACATGATTATGTGGTATTTTAAACCTTATCTTATGGTTTAACCCATTCGTTAAAAAATTATCCTTAACCATAGTAATGAATTTTTCAATAATAAAGGGTTATAATTATACATATTGGGTAATAATATTCTCATAAATTAAAAAGGGGTGATATTTTAGATCATTTATTATACTAATTTTCCTCTTGAATTATTTTAATTATGTTTAAATTATTTAATAAAATATTATTTTTCCTAAGATATCAATAATGTTATTTTTGTCACTAATCATTTAATTTAAAATTAAAGAAATCGTGATACATATTTATTTTGAATATATAATTTTAGGATATATATAATATTAAATATTTATCTTTAAAATTAATTTTTCACTATTACTCAACAAAAAAATATTACTTTTAGTGTTTTTAAAATAAATTATTTTATTTTTATAATAATTGAATAAATATTATGTCAGTGTTACGTAAGTGTTTTAGCTAATTATTTCATCACTAAAAATTATAAATAAATTAAAATGATAAATATAAATTATTTATATTTACATTAATATTTTATATTTATACATATCATGCTCTTATCCTTATGTGAATATATAAATAAAATTAAAAACAAGAGGGAGAATTTTAGAATTATTATTTTTTAAAAGAATATACAAGTCAATACCATAGTGAAATGGAACCAAAATTCCATTTATTCAAATTTTATTTTTATATGGCCTAACTAATACTATATAATTCAATAAATTCATGTGTTTGGTTGGTTTTTAATCCATTTTCATGTTTTTTTCAACCTTAATTACCCAATTTACCATTTACTAATGTGATAAATTTTACCATGATTAACATTCATAATACGTAACAATAATTTGGAAAATATTTAAAAAAATTAACCCCTCATTCCAAATATTGTATCCATTTTCAATATTAATTATCTATAATAGGAATAAATTAATTTATTATAAATGTGTAAAAAACAAAAAACATTTTTCAGAAAAAAACTTTTTAAGCATTAAAATTAACTTCTATCAAAACACTGATAATTATTGATTCAAAATATATTATTAGAATTCAAATAGATCATAAGTTACATTAATTAAAAATAAAAAATATAATTTTCATTACAAAATAATTTATTTAATGAAATCAAATGGTAGTATTTAAAAACTTATTATTTTTCATTATTTACTGAAAAACCAGTAATTTCGAAAAAAAATTACAAAATTTCACCCTAAGTTAACTTATATATGATTATTAGATAACTTTTTTTGATTTTAAAAATTATTTAATAAAATTTTTAGAAATTAATAATAACTTCATTACACAAAATGCAATAAAACCCATTTTTTAAAACAAATTGTTTTTTAAGTATAAAAATTATTATACATAAAATTGAGTACATATTTACTATTAAAAAAGACATTACATATTTGTAATTAGGTTAAACCTATTAATTATCACCAATAAAATTACAAGAAGATAATTGTTACATCAAATAATACTATTTTAATAGTATATCGTGGTTTACATAATTATCAATGTTGCATGTTATATATGATTTCAAACATAATGTTATTTTAAAATATTATGGTGTTACATTATACATGTTGGGATGGTATTTTCATCATAGTATTCTATCTATATCATAATTTATGTGTTTTATGTGGATAAATTTATTAAAGTATGATAATGTAAAATCTTTTAAAGGGGGAGGTGTGAAGATTCAAAAGTCTAGCTCACCAGTCAACTGGATATAGCTGTATATTTCTTTTTGGTTTTCATTAAGAGATAATACTATAAATTGGGGGTCTCAAATGGATGTATTGTGTTTATTCATGGTATTTAATAACATGGAAGTAATATAGTATATCCCACCAACATATCTGACCAAATGAAAATGTTGCATTTATAATTAATCCAGTGAGAGTGTTCATTAGGTGTGTTGATAAAACCATGGATTCTATGAAATATTGGAGATAATGCTTTCCCCTTGAGATAGTAATAAGGGGATGAACTAAATTTCACCCACATATATTTTCCCAATTTTATTTTCCTGAATTATCCTCCTAGTAAATTTTGGAATTCATATAAAGAATATTTTCTTATAAACATTTGAGGTTTATTCCCTCTTTATCCCCATGTTTGAACATTTTTTCTAGTTGTCTTGGTGGTAGTTAAATTCCTTATAAGAGACCCAAATAAATTTATTAACATAATATTCATTATTTACAATGATAGATTTTTGGCATAATAAAACTAATTAAACATGCATATGAATATATTAAAACACTCTATTTACCAAGGTGATTCAACATTTAAATGAGATAAAATCACTCTTCAGACTAATAAATCTCCCCATAATTTTTCTAGTGATACCTTCAAAATAATTGATCCAAATTCTTTTTTAGAGAGATTATATCCCATATAATGAAAGGGAAAGTTCCTCTAATTGATTCCCAATCCTTTTTTTATTATCTTATAATGCCTTCATTATTAAAAGGTGAATATATAAACACAAATTTTATTCATATTGATTTGTTACCAACTTTTGTTCTTCCAATCATTCAAAATATTCTTGAAGTTTTTAATTGAACCTCTTATACCATTGACACTTAAAATAATAAAATCTACAAAATAGATTAGAGAGTCCATTAAATCCATACTAACCTCTAAAAGGATGAACACACACATTTAGAATTCCCATATAGATATTTATTTTTAGAGCATGTTGTGCTAGAATGACTTGACTAAGTTATAGGGGTTATACCTAATAAAGGCCTATATCTAATTTCAAAAATCTAAATATGTTTCCCATTATATGAATTATAAACTTTATTAAGGAAAATAATCAAAAGGAATAGTCACAAACCCAATATGTATAAAAAATATTTCTAAAAATTTTTATGATAAATCTCCAATCCATGTTATCATAATATTTTAAATATTATTTTTCATAATTAATTTGTATCCAAAAAAATATTATTAAGGTTTTAAATAATTTCTTTGGTAGATCCTGTTTTACGATGAATATTCCATCCAATGAGTAATCTATGTTCCTCAGATATTTAGAAGACCAACTAATGGATAACCTTTTTCAAGACTATAGAAGTAATTTTATAATATATTTTTCAAAAGATAATAGTATAGAATTCATTAATCCTATTATATTAATCAATTTGAGGATAGAAATGAGAAATATGGAAAATAGGAATCCAAGGAGGGGGCCTCCATTTAAGATAACCTATAATGAAAAACTATTATATAAATTGACCATGAAACACTTATCAAATTCCCTATTGATGGACTTTGTTAATATTTTGGTGACATTTACTTCTTCCAACCCTTATTATTATCCCTCTTCATTGGTATTTGAACTGAATTATTCCCCTTCTATGAGTTGTAAATTGTTATAATACGATGGGGTGTGTTCTTGAACAATATCTGAAAGCCATGTTGGTAAGTAATAGCCAACTCATTAAGGGTGAATCATGAATTTTCATAAAGGAAGCCATATCTAATAGAAAATACCAATAAAATAGATAGTTTGATCCTAATTATTGAAAAAACCACTTCTTCTCTTAGATGGTGAACTATTCATGTACCTAGATATAGTTAAAATAATCAAATTAACTACCATACCTATTTATGATGGATTTTCTAGAAAATTTCCCAAACATTATGGATCAAATGGATAAAAACACTACATTTTTCATCATCAAAGATAATAAATTTATGGGGAACATAAATATTTATCCCACCAAAGATTGGTATGTTATTCAAATCTAGTTCATGATTCTTCTTGAAGTGGAACACTTTTTTCTATTTATAATAGGTATGAAAAAGAAATTCATAGTAATTCTAGAGGAGGAGGATATGATGAACCTTTCTTATATGGTATTCCATGAACTATTAATGTTAAAAATAGTATCATATCATTACTAAAAAATATGGCACACCACTAGAGGTTGAAAAATGGAATGTTCTTTAGGGATAGATGAGATTCATAGCTCTTTTAAGAATCCTACACGGGAAAATTTCAAGATAGATCTCACTAAGGCTATCATGGATTATTTAAAATATGGAAACCCACATAAAACTACATATTCCACCATTATATTTTTCATTACTATAGTAAAAATTTATCTTGTTTCAATTATTCAAAATTATCAATATCAACACTTTTTGTTAAACGATAAAACCAAGGATCTTAAATGATTGACTCTCCACTTGTCATCCCTTCCCAGACTCTAAGGAATAAAACATATTTATTAGTGATATGAGTATTCATATAGTGATTGAGAATTCATAATAAATGATGATGTATTTAAATAGATATGTGGTAGGTAACACTATTATGTAAAATGTTCATATCAATAATGACATTAACAAAATTGAATGGAACTTAATTATTAAGATTATTTAGTGAAATGTATTCTCATCCTGTTCATGTGATTTATTTTTCAAATGTTACTCCTCCCCTTGATTATCAATTAATCTCTTGTGTAGGAAACATGATTTGTTAAAATCAACTAGTCTATAGAGACACAATGATCTCTACTGTCCCATTATATTTATCCTAGCACAAAATGTGAGGAGAAGAAATTAAAGAAGAGATATTATTATTTGGGTTATAAAACCACTTCGAGGAAGGTATGGGGATATAGGAGTATCAAATATTATTTTAAATATGACATGTTATTATTAATTAATGGAAAATATAGGTATTTTGAAAAAAGTATTAAAGATCTACTATGAGTATTTGATATCTAAAGTGGCCAAAAGAATACTCAATCAAAACTTTTCATCTAGTTATCCCTCAAATATCCAATATATAATTCCCAAAAACTAGATTTTATATTGGATTTGTTAAGTGTTATATTCCTAAAATATATATATTTAACCCCTATTAACTATAATAATATGAATACATCATTTCAATGAATTTTCACCAATATTTCAATATGAATAAATATTGGGATGAACTAGATTCTATCTCTTAGTGGTAGATTAACTCATAAAAATCATGTACTAACCATGATGCCCATGCATATTCTCTTAGATATTAGAGTTTAAAAAAATATTTTATTAGATAATGTGAAGTATCTAAATTAAAGTATCCTAGGATTAGAATACATGGATATTATTTCATTGTAGATAAATATTTAGTATATTACAAAAATACATTCCTGAGGACCATAATAGTTTAGAGACTTTGGAAACATGGAAAAAAATATTTTATCCAGGTGAAAGATTTTCAAGAACTCCCATAAATATCTCTAACATTAGTATTTCTACCTAAAACCTGTCTTCATAACCTATATAAAGGAAACATAAGAAACTAGTGACCTTATATTTTTAGTAAGGGTAAATAAATGAAATGAGTAAGCATAACATGAATGAAAGGGTATCGAACTTGAGCATCACATTTTAATATCATACCCTTTATATTAGAGATCATAATAAAGATTATAATATTATAAGACATGTATATTAATAGAATTAAGAGCATAATTCATTAAAGAATAACATAGTAATAAGACATGGAAGTAGTGGCATGCACATTTTTTAATAATTTTTTGAATATATATAAGTAGAAACAGTTGCACTCATTAAGTTAAGGACAAGAAATTGGGCCCCTTCATCAACTTATAAACATGAAAACAGGTCCATGAATAACATTTTGAACATATATTCATATTCAATAATAACATTGTGCACACGTATTCATGTTCACACATAAATTTATGGACATTCACCCAGGTCCATGAATAATATTGTGAACATATAATAAGGTTCACTCAAAATATTGTTAACATGTAATTAGGTTTACAAAAAAACTTATGGAAATTAAAATAGTTCCATGCATAAAATTTTAAACATGCAATCAGGTTTACAAATAACATTATGAACTTGAAATCAGGTTCACACTTAACATATATACTCATGAGTCCTTTATAATTACCCAATGCATTGGAAGAATATATTGGTCTCAACTATCTCATAATAACATCATTAATAAATGTTCCTTAAAATAAAACATTCATCGTATCATGAAAAATAAAAATACATAGGTTTTATAAACATCAAATCATAACCCATTAAATGAAATGGGTATCATTAACATTTCATCAAATCATAAACTATGGAAAGAGTTAGGTTTCTTAAAAGCTTCATGAAAACATAACCCATGAAAGAAGTGGGTATTAAAAGAATATAACTCATGAAAAAAAGGGTTTTATAAAAAGTGTGACATTAAAGAATAAACCATCCATAGAAAGAATATGAATGGAACCCTTGTCTTATTTACTATAATTTCATGAGTAACATCAACGTATCTCAGCATAGATGGAAAATAATTTTGAAATATATTTTGAAAATATTTCATGAGGAAAATATATTTTATTTTTTGAAAAGTATTCCTCTTTAATAAATAAAACCATTTAAAACCCTTTTCCTTGAAAATAAACTTGAAATATTACAAATAAATCTTTAAAATCACTTTTGAAACCTTTTTATTTGAAAACATATAAAGAATGTTTGGAAAACTTTAAAACATTTCATAAACATAAAACATTCTTTAAAATCTTTTTCTTTGAATATAGCTCTAAAATATTTTAATAGAATATATGACAAAAATATATAATTTTTAAAATAATTTTACCAAAACAATTCATTCATTGACCAATTGAAAACATTTCTGAAAAACTGGTTTTTTAAATGAAATATATTTCTGACTGAAGAGAGTGATACAATCAAAGTTTCTTAAAAACGTTTTCTTAATTATATTAAGTATAAAATTGTGTATAAATGGTACTAATACATGGATATATATTGAATAAATATATGTGAAGGTCAATCAGTAGTGTTCCTGTTGGATGGATCATAATATTTTATCAAATAATGCATAAACATAAACAATCTTGAAAAGCGATGAGATTGTCTCAAAAAACTCTTATCACTAGGTAATGTGGGATCATACTCACCATGTAAAAAAAGAAATTAAATGAAGCATAAAATATAATTATAAGAAGTATATTCACGATATAACATGTAAAATAGAAGTATATACCCCTTAAACAAATTGAGGTGTATAACCAGACATGAGCCTCAAAGAAGGAAAATTGAGACAAAACTATTTTATAGAATTGGTAAATTTAGAAAAATTAACTCCATTAAAAAAAGATAACAAAATGGATATGTAAATACCCATAAATTTAATTATAATAATCATATAATACATCCATGGTTATTATAAAGACCACAAAAAATGAATGGGTGGTGAATAATGCATGTATCTCACCAAAATAAAAAAGTGGGATGAAATCCCCTTACCTTGTGTCTTAACACTCTTCATACACGTACAAGATTCCTATATAATAAATGCATGTTTATTATAAATATTTTAAATATTAATATTATTATATATAATACCATATGTGGTTTTATTAATACCATATATTACTCTTATGTTAACAATCTTATGCTAAGTTTTCACTTCAGGTAATATTCACTTTGTTCTTTGTATGTGTCTTAATTGGTTATATCTTTGGTCCTTATAATTATATAATGTTTCCAGAATTTAAAACATGATATAAATATAATTTATATATAGAATATTGGTATTATAATAAAATATATATTATATAATTACAGAATGGAATACATGGTTCATGGAGATGGTATGACATACGCACGCATGAACGTTATTTCTGTTTTTATTGTCATATTGAAAGAATGAATGAAAATGAAATATAAGTATAAATATATATTTATATATATCATTATTATAGTGTAATTTTTATATAATATATATCATATAATTTCACAAAACCTATCCTTAATACATTCCATGTATTGTGTGAACGAATCACATCGCTTTGAGGGGGCTGAAGTCCACACTTCCTCAAATGAAATTAACATATTTACACCAAATGGAAAGTAAAAAGGTATCTATTTTAAAAGGAATAAATAATCACAAATACATAATAAAAATAATGTATGAAATATATAAACAAATTTTCCATTCTAATGTCCACCATGTGAGGAGTTAAAAGAAAAAATGATAAATCATCATTTAGTTAGGTCGTAGTTAGTCGTACACATAAATAGTATGTTTGTTAACCATTAGATGGATGGGTGTGTAAGTGTAGGTAAAAACCATAGCATAAAAACACCATAGTATATTTATGATACTGGTTTTTTTATACAGTCATATAATAAAGAGAGTGTGTGGGTGGAGAAAGAAAATAAGAAAAGGATCTTGACAGAAGGTGTTACCTCTTAATCGGGTAAGTACTTTTTGGTTTGTAACAAAAGGCTTATTTTCATTTATTTAAGACCAAAGGGATGCTTCAATGAGGAATTTAGGGATGTTGGTATGTTTATTGGGAAGATATTTTTCAATTTTAAGTGGTTTGAGATGTCTTAAGAATAGGTATAGTTGGTTTCCTTTTATAGGAAAGGGAAAGGGCATGGGTGGAATTTTTTAAAACAAGTCAGGTGTACCCAGGGTTTTCCCTAAAAAGTCATAAATAACCAAAAAACACAATAATTTAAGGTTTATGGTCAAATAATGTCCATAAAATTGGTTTTTTACAAGTTCCTGGAATATTTGTGTCTTAATTTTATGGTTCTTTATTTTATTAAACTAACTTTTCTCTTAAACGTTATAATTAATTTTAATCAGTTTCACTAATATTTTTAGTCAAAAAAATATTAACATATTTGAAATTATAATTTATGATGATTCAAAATATGAATCCATTTTTCAAAATTATAATCACATATTTGGTATAAATTAAATTAAAATTAATCCCAATTATATGATGACTCTTCGGGTTTTAAAAGTAAAAACATACAAATGTTTTCTATGTTTTCATATGTAATTTCAAAGTGAAATTGATTACAATTACCTACATTGGATTAACTGATAAAAATATGATCTAATTACTCATTTAAACTAATATAATTTAACATTATAAATAAATTTTATGAAAAATAGGTTTTGAATTAAAATCTGTTATCTTCATTATTCATCCAAAAATGAAGTTTCTCATAAAAATCACAAAAATTCTCTCTATGTTAATTTAGAAATTATAAATTATAAAATGAAGTTTATTTTATAAAATTAAATTTATAAATGTGTCCAAAATAAATTTTATTTTTTTCATTGAAGTACATTAAAAGTAGATCATTTGAGAAAATAGTATTTTTAATCATATATGGACTTTATCAAAAATTATATCTTTTATTATCAATATGTTTAATTTATATAAAACCATTAAAAAATATTTAAAAAGTAGTCATAACTATTCATATTAATATGTTTAGTAGATAGATTATAATTATACATTTTAAATAATTATAACAATAAAAACGTGTTTCATAGAAACTCAGTGTTGCATGTAACGTATTCCAAGTTGGTGTTCCGTATAGAAAGAGCAAATTTAATGTTGTTTGTAACACATTATTAACTTTTAGTTGCATATAACATAACCCAAACATATTTATTTAATATAAAATAAACTATTTTCATTATTATATGAAATGATAAATATAGTAACTGTTAAACTAATTCAGAAAAAAAAAATATTCAAAAAATCACGGTGTGTTATATTCTACCCCCATTAAAATTCATTTCTCCCTCAAAATCCATGCGGGTTATCAAAATTTTAATACATGAAATTTCATTTCATAGAAACCAACATTATAAAAATGAATCCTAAAACTTCCTTCAAAAATGGAATGTTTGAACCATAATGGTTTCCCAAAGTAACATATTACTAGATTTCCACATTGGATAACATAGGTTGGGAGTGAAGATTGAACATGGAAGAAAATAAAAAATATTTCTAAGGAGTTATTTAGGTCATCAATCAAAATCAAGTGAATGATCAAAGAAAAATTAAGGGCCTCAAATTCATAAATCGTTGATGATTTATAAGGCTAATGGTTCAATAAAAAATTATACTATTAGGAAAAAAGTTTTTGATCATTATCCTATCTTTGAGTAATTCTATTATTGACCAAGAATATACAAAATTATAATTACTTGATATATTTCAATAAACAAAATTTCATTTTTTGGTTGTTCTTTTAACTATTTATAATTCATCCATTACATTAAGAAATGGATGTCCAAAAATTAACTTTGATGCCCAAATCACTAAAATACACTTTTAGCAGATATTAAGGCCCCTAGAAGAATGAAAATAATAACTATTTATCAATAATTATTCTTAAAAATAATTATGATTAATACATTAATCTTTAAAAAATGTAACACTATTTTTTTATCATAAATAATGATTCATAATGAATAATTATACATTAACCAAGACATCGCATAAGCTTGTGGTAGGCACGAAATCCTCATAATCCTTCAATCATGGGTTCAAGACCCATGGTATTTCTAAACATGATTGTATGTCACCCAAAATACATGATGTCCTTTTCTGAAATGATAATACAATAATTTCCAAAACAAGATGGAAATCCATGAAATAAGGTTAATCAATAAATATCATTTTAACTATGGTTTTTAATACAGTTTTAATACAAAAATAATTCCTCGGAATTTCAAAATAATTTTTTTATTAATGGTTAACCTTATAACCCCTCTGAAATATGAAGATCCAAAACATCAAAAAGAAATTCATGAAATCAGCCTAAAATGGGTCCCCCATATATCATAAAGTAGTTCATGTTTGTCACATTCCAAACAAGTTAATACACTCATAATATAATCTCTTGAAACATGGTAATAACAAAAAATACTATAAATATTTAATGAAGAAATGCATTCTTACTTATTAAAATTATATTGGATTTATTCCATAAATCCAAAAAATATTGTAAAGTTCATAAATGATAGCATAATCCACTTGTCAACATGTTGTTAATTAGTTCCAAGGTAATAAATACCTTCTAATTCACTTATTCATATCCCATATATAATTATCCAAACATTAGTATCATAACATAAGGAACATATTATCATTTATCTTTACCTTAATAATGTGTTTTCCGTATACATCACCTTGCCATTATATCACTTTTCTATTCCATCGGAACCATTTAAGGTGTTATTGTAAATTTTTAGAGAAAAAAATAAATTGAACAATCCTTATATATATCACCTTTCATATAAAATAATTATTGAATAAAAAAATTATTATTTCACTTCATCCTTATGCCATTAACAATAATATCTTATCCAATTACACAATAACTCTTTCCTTTCACATTTCAGCATTAGTCTTATCATCATCAATAATGTAACCATCACTTGAACCACCTTGTTCATTCTCTTTAGGAGAATTCCTATTAGGACATTCAGTTTCATAATGATCATTTAATCCACACTTAAAACATTTAACCTTTGATAATGACATAAGGAGGCCAATATTATCATTCATTTTGTCAACCAAACTCTTCATTTTTTCCTTACATTCATTTACTTTGTGTCCTTCTTTTCCATAGTCAAAACATATTCTTATTCCTCTAAGACATTAACTTAGGTGATTATTTCCAAATTCTTGACATAAATGAAACTGAATATTATTTTCTACATGGTCTCCATTACCCAAACTCTCAACGAACTCATTATTTATCTTCCTTGGAGAGTCTGAGAATTGTTTAAGGTACACATTATTAATTATGATTCGTGAAAACAAATTATTCATGATTAAGACATATTTTAATATAGTGATCATCCCACTTGACTTCTCATCAACTAATATTCCATCATGTTCAACATTAATCCTGTTTTTTCCAGTTCTTTCCATTGACTAAAACCAAAATCATAGTGTGAATATTACTTATCATAGCTGAAATACATATTGTAATGAAAATAAATAATTATAAGATTTCTAAATAATGACACATTCCTTAATATATGAAACCTTAGGTTCATAAAAGATTATTAATAGCCAAATTATGTTCAACTCCTTCATGATTTATCATAAAGAGTTTTTGAATTCCCAAAGAATACCCCCCCCCCCCCTCCCAATAGTGTCAATCTAGGTGTGCAACAAGGCCTGTTGTTATGTACCAGATTGCCCAGAGTCAGGTTTATAACATCTTGTAATATTTTTTACCCCTAGGTATATATGTTCCAGAGCCACAATAACTTGTAGTATCCATATAGTGATGTTTCTCTCAAAAAACTCATTTTATTCTTTACAAAAATTCCATTACATTTTCCTATACATTAAACTTATCCTTAGAGACATCCCTAAACATATCCTTAGAAAAATACATAAGGATATCACTAAATTTTTCACATCTTAGTTTCCAATGGTTTAATAAACCTTTCCTTTGATACCAACTATAGAAATCCAAGCTTAGAATACATGGGTATTACATCACATTATATTAATATTCAATACATTCCTGAGGAATGTAATTTTTTAGTGTCTTTGGAAACTTAGAAAAAAAATATTATATCTTGGTGAAAGATCTTCAACAACTCCCACAACAATTTACACCATTAGTATTTCTACATAAAATCATTCTTCATATCCTAAGGTAAATAAATATAAGAAAGGGGTGATCTCAGATGCTCAATAAGGGTAAATAATGGAAATGTGTAAGCATAACATGAACAAAGGGGTATAGAACTTGAGCATAACATTTAAAGATCATACACTAAAAAATTTAGAACTTAATAAATATTGGTTATTCATAAGACATGAATAATAATATAATTAAGAGAATAAGTCATGAAAGAATAAAAAAGGAATAATACCTAGAATTTATGGAATACACTTTTGTCTATAATGTTGTCAACGTGTAAAAGTAGGAATAGTTACACACATTAAGTTATGGACATTAAATTAGGCCCACATATCAACTAATAGACATTAAACTAGGCTATTATTTATGAATCGTGGCATGATTACTATGAATCTTGTGGCCAGCTTGAGCATCTGGCTTCTGTATGCCGCAGCGGGTATCGGAAAGGCAGTAAGGGTCCCCGTGAGAAGATGCCCGGGGGCGATGGTGGCTCCCTCAACCCAGTGTCTGTTGGGACCCCCTTGATCGTGGAGGAAGGGTGAATGAGGACTGTTTTGAAACTATTGAAAGATTAAGGGTGTATGGGCCAGAGCAGAACTCTGTTGGTCCTGTACTCCTTGGTGTGGGAGCAAAGGTTGTTCATAAATCTCCAAGGTCCAGGTGGCTAGAACCTAAAGTCTCAGACATCTTTATAAGACTGAAATGTGATCTAGGAGTGGATGGTCTATTTCAAGAAGTGGAGGTTGTGGATGTTGTGCCTCTGTGTAGCAGTGTGGACCACATAAATGCAATGGCAATTTGCGGAACACTAACAAGAAGTGCAGGGGCTGGAACGGTTATGCATCTGGTTCCATCAACTCATATAATTAGAGATGTGGTGCTTGGAGAATCCTATGTTGATCTGCCCACTTGTAAGGATCCTCAACAGTTGGTCCTAGAGAATTCAAATACTAAAGTTTAATTTAGGGGTCACGGATATGATTAGCAGAGTGGCCCAGAGATTCCAGTGTTGGTCCCGTAGGTAAGGCAGTTCTATGCTGAGAAGGTCAAGTCCAGGGGTGTCTTGGGACCCTCAGACCGAAACACCCATGGTGCTAAATCTGAAATTTACCAGAAGGCTGGGAATGGGGGGAAGAAAAATAGTTGGGAGAATAAAGTAGGAGAAGTATTGAAAATCAAGTTGGGGAACCATTTTGAAAGTTTGGATGTTCACGAGCCACCATTAACTCAAGAGGAGGATACTTCAGGAGATGACAACTATAGTTAATTCTCAGTGGATATTATGGACCGACATCAAGGGGAATCTCATAGTCCTATAAGGAAGAAGGGGAAAATGAACTCGAGACTTGGGGAAGTGCCTAGTGGTCCAAGGGAAAAAACCGAAGGGACGTAAGGATTACTCCCACTTGCCGAAACCTATGGAGACGAGGTCATCCAAGAAGGAAAGAAACAAGGAAAGAAAAGGCCTTCAAAATGGGGAAAGTGAAGCATCAAGCTGGAAAACAACAGATAGGGAGGAAGAGCATGGCGAGTGCTTGATACTTATCCAGCACTCCATGGAAGAAATGCTAGACAAGGCTATCCGGCCCAATGTATCAGAAGAGGAGATTAAAATAATTTATGAAAGAAGGTTGAAAGATTCCAATGAGGAGAAAGAAGCATGGATGGATAAACAAGATCGAATTTTGGTTTGGGGCTTTAACCAGAGAAAAATAAACTCGGATGAATTCATTCAGACAATGGAAAGGATGATCACTCACTTTGAAGAGCTTATCAAAGAGGATCTAGATATGCAGGTTAGTATGCTGTAATGGGAACTTTATAGAGTAGCTAATTCAAGTAACCTTAGTCTAGTGGTTAATTGTTTTGTGAGTTCTTTCAGCACGTAGTGGTCTCTTGTGTGTGAACTTTGGTTTTCCATTTTTCCTTAAAATGGCATAATAAAATTTTAAATTTGGATGGATCAGTTATAACATTGTGAACATGTAATCAGTTCCGTGTATAAACATATAGACATGCATCCAGGTCCAGGCATAACATTTTGAACGTGTAATTAGGCTCAAAAATAACATTGCAAAGATGAAATCATGTTCTCACATAAAATATATACTCTTGATTCCTCCATCATTACTTAATACATTGGAGGGACATATAGGTCCCACTTAACTCATAATAACATCATTCATAAATGTTCCATATAATAAAACATTCATCACATCATGACCCATAAAAATAAATAAGATTCATAAACAACAAATAATATCCTATGAAATGGGTACCATTAACTTTTCATCAAATCATAAACTATAATAATATATATGTTTCATAATTACATAATGAAGGCAGAACCCCTGAAAAGAAGTGGGTTTCAAAAGAATATAACTCATATAAGAGAAAAAGGTTTCATAAATATCATAACATAATAGATTAAACCATTAATATAAGTAATATGAATGTATCCTTTAGATAATATCCTAGATAGGCATCAGTAATATCAAAAAACCTCATATTATAAGGAAAATAATTTTAAAATATCTTTTGAAAAAATTTCTAGAGGAATGTACCCATTATTATTTGAAAATTATTCCTTTTTAAAACATAAAACCTTTTGAAAACCATTTACTTGGAAATAAACTTTAAAACCTATACATAAACCTTATAAATCATTTGGAAACTATTTTTTTTGATTACATATAATGATTTCATGAAAAAATCTAAAACATTAATTAAAAAAACATTTTTGTAACCTTTTCATTTGAAAATAGAATTGAAATATTTTAAAAAAAGATTTGAAAACAATAAATTAATTAAATTAATTTTTCCTTTAAATTGTTTTTCAAGGATCATTTGAAAACATTTTTGAAATTATTTTAGAAAACATCATTTTTTAAATAAAACATATTTTCAAACGAAGAGAGAGATACAATTATTAATTTTTTTATTAGTTGTCATAAGTAAAAAATAGTGTAAAATGTTACTAATAAATGGATACCTCTTGAATAAAAATATTATAAGTAAACTCATTAGTTTTCTAGTTATATGGATCATAATATTTCATCAAATAAATCATAAACATAAAAAATCATGAAAAGTGATGAGATTGTTTTAATAAACTTGTATAACATAGTGTCTTGGGATCATATTATTCATATAAGAAATGAAAATTAAATGAAGCTCAAAATATAATTAAAATATCTATATTAATGATATAACATTTAATATGTAAGTATATATACCTCGAAAAATAATTTAGGGGCATAACCAAACATGAATCTCAAAGAAAATTGAGACCAAATTATTTTAAATATTTGGTAACATTTGAAACATAAACCCCATGAAATAAAGATCATATAATGGATATATAAATATATAAAAATTTTATTTTAAGAATCATATAATACATACATGGGATGTATACATGCCACACAAATGTAATGGGTGTTGAATAAGTATCTCATGAAAATAAAAAGTGACATGAAATATCCTTACCTTGTGTCTTTACTCTCTTCATACTCATACAAGATTCATTATAATAAATATATGTTTATTATAAATATTTAAAAGAATAATATTCATATATATAATACCATATATGGGTTTATTAATATCTTATATTACCTTCTTTTTAACAATCTTATGTCAATTTTTCACTTCGGGTAATATTCTCTTTGTTTTTCGAATGTGTTTTAATTTGTTATACCATTGGCCCATATACTTATATAATGATTTCCATAATATAAAACATGATATATATATCATGTATATAAATTTTAATTTTATTATAATAATCTATATAATAAATAAGTATGAAATGGAATACATCATTCACAGAGATGGTAAGTCGTACGTACTTATGAATGATGTTTTGGTTTGTTTTTTGTCGTATTGAAAGAAAGAAAGAAAATGAAATATAGGTATATATATTTATATAACTTATTATTATATAATATTTATTAAATAATATATATAATATAAGTTCACTAAAATCATCCTTAATACATTCCTTATAGCGTGTGAATAGATAACATCACTTTGAGGCGGTGGTAGTCCACACTTCCTCGAACAAAATTATCATATTTAAAGAAAATGTAAAGTAAAAAAGGTATGTGCTGTAAAAATAATAAATAAAATTTAATACATAATGGATATAAAATATTAAATATATAAATATATTTTACTTCATAATTTACATTATGAGAAGTGCTAAAATAAAAATTAACAATCATCGTTTAGTGAGGCGGTTGTTCTCCGTACACATAAATATTATATTTATTGCCCATTAGATGGATTTGTGTGTAATTTCTGATATAACCCATAGAATAAAATATATCCAAGTATATTTAATATTCAGGTATTTTTATAAAATAATCTACTAAAGATAGTGTAGGTGGTGGAGAAAGGAAATAAAATAAATGAGCTTCAGAGAAGATGATATCTCTTAATCGGATAACTCCTTTTGGTTTGTTAAAAAAGGATTCCTTGGATTAATTTTTTAGAATATCAAGGCTTAATGGAGTAAGTTAGTAAGGTTCAGAAGTGTATTGGATAATCATGGTTGATCCTAAGTGGTTTTTGAGGTGTGAAGAAGAGCGATATGTGGTGGCCTTTTATAAGAAATCGAAAGGACGCAGATGGTAGTTTAGAAAACAAGTTAGGTATACCAGCATTTTTACCTAATGAAATACATAACAAACAAAAATAACTCAATAATGGAAGGTTAATGGATGAATAATTTACATAAAATGGGTTTTTTACATGTTTATAGATCATTTTTTGTCATAAATATAAGGTTTATTACTATATTGACCTAAGTTTTCACTTAATCGTTGTAATTAATTTTATTCACTTTCACTAATATCTTTTTTCAAAAACAAAATTTACCTTAATATAAATTATAAATTTTTCTAATTATTAGTATTTAATCCATTATTCCAAGTTATAATCATATAATTTGGAGAAATTAATTTAAAATTAATCATGCTAACAGGACGACACTTCGGGTTTTTTTATGTAAAAAATACCAAACATTTGCTATGTTTTCTATACCCAATTTCAATGTGAAATAGTTTAAAATGAAATATATTGGATTAATTTATAAAAATATTATCTAATTAAATTTTTATGCTGGTATAATTTAAACATATAGATACATTATATGAAAAACAATTGTTTTAAAATCTGGTATTTTTCACAATTCATCCAAAAATGATGGTTCTCAGAAAAATCCCAAAAATTATCCATAAGATAATTTTGAAATTCTAAATTAAAAAATGAATTTTATTTTATAAAATTAAATTTATAAATGTTCTTAAAATTAATTATATTATTTTTAATAAAATGACATTAAATGTATTTCTTTTGAGAAAATAGTATTTTTAAACATATAAAGACTTTACAAAAATTGATATCTTTCATCATAAGTATGTTTTATTTAAATAAAATCATTATAAAAAATATTTGGAAAGTAGTTATAATTATTCATATTACTATTAATTATAGATATATTATAATTATATCATTTAAATAATTATAACAATAAAAATTCATTTCGTATTAAGTTAGTGTTGCGTGTAACGTATGCCAAGATGGTGTTCCATGTAGAGAAAGCAAAAATTTATATTTTTTGTAGTGAAATATTGACATGGTGTTGCATATAACACAAGTAAAATATAGTGATTTAAAATAAAATAAAATATTTTTAGTGTCACATAAAATGAAAAACATCGCAAAGGTAAAATTAATTCGAAAAATATAATTCAAAAAATCTCGAGGTGTTATATCAATGGGGTATTATCGGATGCTCATTGTGAGGATTTAAAAATGTAGTTTAGTTATAAATATGACTCCATGTATTTTGAAGATGGAGTTTTCAACCTAATAAACCTTGATAACTCCTTTCTTGTTATAAAAGAAAATTAGTTATAGGATGAAATGTATGAAAACACTTTATGGGTCTGCCTTATTATTAATTAAAATGGAAATGAATGTAAGCCTATAATCAATGATAATGGTGATCACTCCAACACCCCATTTTATAGAGTATCCAAGCTGTATGTTCATTATAATATACCATTTCTATGTAATTATAGAGAGATAAGATAATTTTTTTTGGAGATTAAATTGGGTTGGTGATTTATCTCATTCCCCATGTGGTCGACCATAAATATTACCTTATGAATAGATAATGACTTCCCCAACTCCACCAATTTGGTTATTTAAAAAATAATCATGATTTGGTGAATAATATTTCCATTAATAATGAGTATGAACTTTTTGAATTCATTCAATAAGGTTCAAAACATTTTAATATGGTGGAATTCTACAGGATTCATTAATCTCAACAGGCCTTGGATCTTTGAGATAACACCTAGTGAGATGTTGTCTTACCCTACAAATAAATAATATTGGTATGTTATTTTATATATAGTGATTTAATCACTAAAAAATCTATATAATTCATGGTTATATCCATGGTATAAAAAATTCATTACAAAAAAAATTTATACGTTGTGAAGAAAATACATTTGTAGCTTAAAGTGTGATAGGATATTTTTTTATGGATTAACCTTGGGAACTAACCCAAATTTTTTCCCATTATTGAACTATTTGATATATTTATTAATTTTTTGTTTAATATAATTGAACCTATCTCTATTTTTTGGTGAATATTTAGTGGTTTCTTCATATAATATTGTAAAAATCCTCTCGATATTAGGAAAAAACAATTGGCACAATGTCATTAGAATCCATAATGGATGTATGCAACAACCCATTCATTATAAAATCAATGACCTAGTCCCATTGAGAAAACTACACCAAATAAATCATTATAATAATAAGAACCCCTTATTTATCTAATCATCTAAACTATGCATGAGAGATAATAGTAGAGTTTGGTGGGTTACATAGAGACAAACAAATAAAAATATTAAATTAAACACTGATTTAGTGTGCATGCATGGTGAAACCAAAGGAAATGACATTATTATTAATAAAAATTTCCCATTTATATTTGGATAAATTATAAATATGGTTCCAGTTATTTAATTATAGAGGAGTCCAAAGATTTTTTAGAGACCTCTCCCAATGCAGAAAACATGAAATTCCCCTATCAATAGTAGAAACATACAATATATTGATGGTTTAATTTTATCTAGTCAAGATCTTACTTATTAGAGTGTCATTTACCTATTAAGATATTTTATAAGGTGAATGAGACTATGATTGAAAGTAAAACCAAATTATTGTGAAGGAAATATGGTGTTGTACTAGTAGCCAAGAAGGATCACCTGAATAATAATTTCAATGTTTACACTAATATCGATTCCCTTCCCCATAAAAGTAAAATCGTCATGGATAGTTATCATCTATGATGGAACCATTAAAAACACATTAATTTTATCCCTATATAACATTACCTGTAATATTAATCCATAATTATGAATTAATTTGTAATTAGAAATAATTTCTGAAGAATGATAAGGAGAGACGTAGGTTCCCTTGAGAAATTGAAAATCATGGGTCTTGCTAGCTAAAATAGAGAGAATCATGTAGAAAAATAGTTTATGAGTGTTCACTTATTAATGTAATCCTCACATTTTCAATTGTGGGTCATCAATTTTTGGTGTAGTGAATCATAATCTACCCTTATCATGTTAATTCATCAATTATCATAAATCCATTGGGCAGGTGTCACACATGGTTTTAATAATATAACACTTATTTCATTCCCAAAGGATCAAAACATACATCTTTGTGCTATAATAAAACCTTTATAATCTATTACTTACATACTAAAGATCTAAAGCATGATTTTTTCTACTTTGGCTTCCATTTATACAAGATTTTGTTCTTCTTAATGGATGTATCCATATTAAGAAATTTCTTTGTGTTTTGAAGCGGATTTCACGCTTATAGTAAATAGACACATGATCCTGGTATGAACTATCGTTGGACTCATGATTTTTTGTGTATAGTGAATCCTAGGATATCTATGGGATGACTTATTCAACCCCAGTCACAAACCCATTGAGGAATAACTTCACATGGTTTCAACAATATCCACCTCATCGTATAAAGGAAAAATATTTTAGATACTTTAAATTTCAACTATCTTCAATAGATTGCACCACATGAAACACCAAACTACAATGTTCCATAAAATAATTATTATAATAAAATTTAAAATTAATCAAAACTATATTAAATAACAATATTACTATAATCAATTTTAAAATTCATATAATGTATGTATTGAAAAATTTAATCATGTAAAAAGAATGTTTTCAACAAAATTATTTTTTCTTTATATATATTAAATTTTCATTTTAAAGTTAATTTTATAAGTTTTTTCATATTAATTTTATAAAACTAATTTCTTTATTAAATTTAACATAAAATTATATTTGGGTGAATTTTTTAATTTTTAAAAAAAATATTTTATTTCTAGGTTAATAGTAAACAAATATAAATTTCTATAATACTTTCACTTTTATGACATTGTCTTAAATAAAGTTTGAGTTTAGATTTTTAAAAAAAATTATAAATTTAAAAATATATATTTATAAATTAGGATAAATAATTTAAAAAATATGGTGTTGAATTTATTAAACCCATGTGTAATGTTCTTAAAATATAAGTAATATTAAACTTTATAAAGAGATTTTATTTGATCATATTAAAAATAGTTTTCATCACATATAGTAATTAAATATATCAAAATGGATTTAATATTTTATATCACCTATATCGTATCATTTAATAATGTCAATTTTATTTTTGGGAATAAAATATGACTACTAATATTAATATCAATGACCATGATAATGGTAAAAAATTTATTTTCAAACAATTATTTTCTTAATATTCTGTACTTTTTATCTAAAAATATAAATTAATCAATTATCAACATTGAAATTGATATATTTTTTAATTTATATTACATATATTTTCTATCATCTAATTAATAATAAACAAAAAATATGGTTAAGATCACTTAATAGTACAAACAACTCTTTTTTATAAAAAACATTTTTCTAACTATTAATTATGTTTTTGAAGAAGTTAATTTTATAATATTTATTAATGTAAATGGATTAAATATATATTATATTTAGTTTCACGAAACCCACATTTTTAAATATGGGTTATTTTATGTTTTTTAAAAATAATATATTATTTAGTTAAAATCTAGTTACAAAGGTAAATACAAAAATGATAAAATATATAAACTAATGAAAAATGACTTTAAATGTTTCTAAAAAAAATTCAAATGATATTTATAGTATTTTTGGACCTTATCCCACCCAAACAAAATTATTTCTCCCTTTTTTATCCTTTCAAACTTTAATAGTCACTGAATTATTGAAAAAATGGATGTTCACAAAACATCCCATTTCTTCACCTATAAGAGGGGGAAATTACACCCATTCATTGCATGAACATTACTTATAATTTATTCTTGAAAATATTCAATTTTTCCCTCTTATAGGTATCTATCTTATTCATAAGCCTCTGGTCTAAATTTGTTAACCAAATCTATTCATTTTTAAGGAGTTTTTTAGAGAAAGTTGAAGGTTCATGTGTGAGTTTGACATAATCATTATACGTTCTTCATAATATTTCTCTTCCCAATATACCATGACCATAAAAATATAATGAAATAAGTATAATAAGTATAATAAAGTTTATTTATATTAATTTTAAAACCATTATTCACTCATTACCATCAACCTAGAAAAATAAAATAACGTTAATCGTGCGTTTGTGCGGACTTCCACCCCAATGAAATGACATTTTCTATTTTTCATCACTGACATTCATGGTCGGATAAAAGTATATATGTGATAAATTAATA
Organism: Viscum album; assembly: GCA_963277665.1. NCBI lineage: Eukaryota > Viridiplantae > Streptophyta > Magnoliopsida > Santalales > Viscaceae > Viscum > Viscum album. The sequence goes on from OY728128.1 coordinate 1,736,957,331, forward strand.
TGTTTAATTATTAAACATTATAATCCAAAAAATTATAATTTTTCATATAAATCAATTATATCTCCTTTATTGGGAAAAGGAATCGCCAATTACGTGTCTGGGGGACTACATCCTCCACAAATGATGAATTTTGTTTTTTAAAACCAAACTAAAAAATGGTTCTAATAATTACTTTAGTAAAGGAAATGATTTTTTTACATTTTTATTATTCCATAAACATTATATTATTATTGTATGTAAATATTTCCTTACTCCAAAAAAGATTATAATACAGTGTCCTTTGGGTCAGTTTTTACCACCTACATAAATGATGTTATAATGTTTAAAGCATGATTTATTAATAAATATTATATATTTATAATATCATGTATAAAAATTTAGTTATTATTTATAAAATATTTTTGAATGGTGGTATAAATATTTGATATATTTATAAATATATCAAATTGTGATCATTAAACACATTTAACTAATTCTTCAAAATTTCCTTTTTCATAATCATGCCTTTACCATTGCCCAAATAAAAATGTGATATGATGATGAATTAAATAAAATAGGATTATAGTATCATTTATTATCTAATAATGTTGATCTATTAACCAATAATTAATAATAAACCCTATCACTATAGTACTTATACAAACCCAACTATCAAGATTTATTAAGAACCAATAATGGAAATAAACTATAAATGAGTAATATAATTGTAATAAATGGTTATAAAAGAAGTGTATAAAAGATTATAGATATTAAAATTTATATTATTTATGTGACTATAATAGTTATAGTTATTAAGTATGTGTTTGGAGTGCGTTCGAGTATTCATGAATACAAGGTAAATGTTTTTATTCGAAATTTTCATTCATTGAGACATGTTTTATTTATACACCTTATTTCATTTCAATATAGAGTATATGTCCTATTGGATATATCATATAATTAATTATTATTTATTAATGGTAATTTCAAATCAATTTCAATATCCCTTTTTTAGGGGGTTTTATTAGAATATTTCTTAAGCCAAAAATATTATTAAAAACGAAAAATTAATTTCATTGAGTTATAATGTTTCATATAAAATTTATTTCTTATATTCCTGGTTTCATCCACTACAATATTTTATAATAAAAATTAGCCTCATATTTTGGGAAAATGAAAATTTTTATTCTACTATTATACCTTGATGAATTTCATCCCAATAAAAGTTCGACATTGTCAGAAAATAATTCCCAATATCTTTAATAATGATTTTTATTATCTATTTTTTCCATTACCACTAATGATTTACTTTATATTTTGATACCTGGTTATGTGTTATATCATGTGGCATTTATCTCTTTTTCACCAATTTTTAAAAATAATTTTTATTTAACATTTTTTTATCAGTTTTTTTCAACAAAAGTATTTTGATATATTTAAAATGTTTTAAAAAATATTAAAATCAAGTGTTTTATCTACAAATCCACATTCTATTTAGAAATATTTCATATTTTTTCAAATATATAGAATTTATAATACTTTTTAAAGTATTTTTTCTAAATGTATGATTTTAATTTTTTTAAATGTCCATTGAATGTGACTACACCTTCTTCTTTTATGCTAAAGATAAATGTGTTTTAAAAAATTCATTTACGATTTTTCGTACTTATGAGAATTCTTCATAAAAATATTCACTTAGATCTTGTATACTTTTTGTTGAAATGAATTTAATTCATGGTGATTTTTAAAAGAAAATGAAATATTATTATATTTTCCAAGAGAATTTTTTTAAAAAAATTACATCATGATATTAAAATGGATTTTAACATTTTTTACTTTTAATATAGAATTTTTCAAGTGTTTTTAAATCATCTAAATGAATTATTTTGAAATTATATTTATCTTATAATTTTTTTTAAAACCCACATTTTTATTTGAATGAAAAAAATAATTTATTTTATCAGGATCAAGTATTTAGTTTTAGTAAAACCATTTCTAAGGACATTTTAAGCTTTCAAAAAGGTTGCATCCCCTGTTATTTTTTACTTAATTTATCCAAATAAATTTAAAAGTTCATTTAATCTCTCAAAACACCCTTACTGATATGTATGTTACACTAGGGATATATTTTAATCACTATTAAACTTTTTATCTTGATGTGTTATAGAGTGTTCTATGCGAGTTTTTCATGAAACCCACCTCTTTAAATTTTCTAAATTAATTGATTTTTTATGTATAAATTTTTTCCTGTTATAATGGACTATATATGTATGGATGATTCTTATGTGAGGGTGGGGTCATGTATCACCCTAAAATGTATTGGTTAAATATATATATATATATATATATATATATATATATGATTATAGGAATCAATTATTGATGCCATATCCACTATGGGAATCAGGTGGTGATGCGTACACTATTGGAAATGTGGGATATACCCATAAGGTTATACCAACAGTTTTCAAAAAAAAATTGTATGTATTTTCCTATACCAATAGTTTGGCCTAACTGTTGGGATATCTAATGTCTACACCAAAAGTTTTAAAAACTGTTGGTATAGTTCTTCTGCAAATATACAGTGTGGGTAACCCTCCCCTCCCCTAATCAAGTTCTAATCCAAAACCCTAACAGTAGAATTGGTATTGAACTTTCTTCCCAACCCATAATGATATCTCATTTGTTCTTACTTTAATTTCATTCTTCCTCAGTATTAAATCAGTGCCTTCAAAATCATTATGGTATTCAATAAACCATTCATTTCATTTTTATAGGTCTACAACACCAAGGGAAATTCTTTTTTTGTTGGAATTTAATATTTTTAGATCCTTTTTAATATGACTTGATTTAGTATTTATTATATTTAGTTCATACATGTTTAGGTTATTTCATAAAAGTTTGGTTCGGTTTGGGTGTTTTATATACAATTTCGGATTGGTTTATTATTGATTGTTTGGCTTCATTTTGGTTCAATTTGGTTCCATTTAGTTTTGTCTAATTTTATTTGATTCATGTGTTGTTCAGATAATATTTTATCATTATATTTGGTTGCATTCATTTACATTTGGTTTAATTCTCTTCATTTTGGTTTTTGTTGGATATCCATGATATAGGTTGGTTTGGTTTAGTTATGAGTGAGTCTATTAAGCTCTATTCAGACATTATACAATATAAATTGTATTGTTAGGAATTAATTTGAAGAGAAATGCCTTAATAATAAATTAAAATAAAAAACTTAATTGGATGAAAACAAAAAGAAATAAACAAAATCAACTCATCATAAATCAAACTAAACAAAACCAAAAAAATAAAATAAACTCACTAGAATTTAACAATACTAAAATCAAACCAAACCAAAAAAACAAACTGATTTAAAAAAAATAAAACAACACTAATAAAAAATAACCCAAACTACATCGAAGTATATAAAAATAAAAAAATGGGAACCAAACCTACTTGAATGGAAATGATTTATATAAAACCAATCCAAAATAAACTAAGTTGATATTACCCAAATAAACCAAACTCAAATGAGAAGAAATATGTCAAAATTAACTCTTAATAAAGTATAACCTAATTTACTTGAAATGAAATGACATAAACAAAAAATAAAACCAAACTAAAATAATGAAATGTACTATGTAGACCTATCTCAACACTAATTAAACTAAATTGAAATGAATTGATCAAACCTTCAGCAAACAATATTGTACCAAACTGACCTAACAAGTATTGAAAATAAATGAACCAAACCAAAGTAATAAATCCTATATATAAAATAATAGAACCAACTCGACAAAACCAATTGAACTAAACTAAAATGAATTGATCTAACTGAAGTATACTTGAGTAGATTTGTACTACACTAATCTGCATAAAAATGAACTAAACTAAAAATAACTGAACTAAATTGAACCAAAATAAAATAAATTAAATAGTCATGTTAAAAAATGAAATGACTTGAACAGTATTATATGAATCCCTAATAGGCATTCACCGATCCAAACAAAATAGAAAAAAACCCAACCAAAATAAATAGGTCAAAACTAAACTAATCATAGATTTAATTAACTAAATAAATATTATAACAATAAAATAGAAAATAAAGAACATAAAATAATTAGTGTAATGAATTATCCTAAAATAACACAAAACAAACCAAAAAAAAGAAATTAATTTAAAACAAAGAAACCCAAACAAAATCAACTGACTATAACATAAAAAAATAAATTGAATAAATCCAAAGTGAGAAAATTTAGTGGAATTTTTATAAAATAAACCTAACCAGCCTAAATGATATATTATAGGTTTAATTAAAACAACTTAAGAAACATAACTAGAAAGTAAAATATTTAAACTGAACCAATCCAAAAATTTCCCATGGTGAATAGAACCATAATATACCAAATTTAACCAAACCATATCAAACAACACCAAATGAACCAAAAATAATTGATTTGAACCAAACTAAATAGAACCAATTTTAAGAAAACTAACCCACTTTGAATCAAATATCTTAAATTGAAACAAATGAAATTGAACCAAATCTGATGCACTTGAATTAATGTTAAAAATCACAAACCAAACCAAACTATGATAACATAATAAAAACTAACCTAATATAAACTGACTAAAACAAAATTTAAATGAACCTAATTAAATTTATTTAATAAAAAAATAAATCAGATCAAATGAACCTAAACTAGAAAACAATTAAGGGTGGAGTCACTAAGAAACCTATATTAAGGTCCTTTATCCCTTACCAATTTATTCAGTCAATTACATATCATTTAAATAACACCCATATGTATTTATATTCCACAAAAAAAATTATCATAATAAAATCGATGACCCTCAATTGATTTTCACATTAATTGATTCAATTCCATATATATAACCATGAAATTTATAATTCATTCATTTTATAAAGGGTCAATTACAGAATGTGGAGAGAACAAAAATATCAAAATCAATATAAAAACATGTATAATACTAAGGGGTTAGGTTTTATGGACTACTTATCTTATAGTGATGTAATTCCCTCTTCAATTACAAACTGGCCATCACTTTATAGGTATTTCCAAGTGTAATGGTTATTTACCTCAAACATGGGTCCATATCTAATGCTAATAATGGCTAAAAACTAATTAGAACATTTGTAATAACTAAAAAATTATTTTATATTAGTGTAAATACTATTTAATTCACTAAGAGATCATGCTACACACAATATGGTTGCCTAGTAATAGTAATATTTTATGCATGAATTTATAAAATAAGAATAACATTAGTTAAAAAGGGGATAGAATAAGAGAAAAAATAAAAACAATAATTATAAACACAATTTAGTGTAATATTATGTATAGTTTTTACTCAATGATATAATTAAATTAAATATCATGGTTGTATATTTATAGTTTATTATTATATATATAGTATTTTTTGATTTTTTATATTATTATTATCATATAGAAAATGGTGTTAATTATAGTTTCATATAATGGGAACAATCATACATTCCTTAAATATATTTTCAATTAAACATCAATTTTGTTTAATTTCATTTATTTAATTAAATATCGCATTTTTTATAGAATTTATTAATGTTGGGTCTATGAAGCTTATTTAATCTAAAGGTATTTTCAAAAACATGTTGGAGATATTTTTAGATTTTACATTTAACAATGCTTCAGAGAGTGGCCATATACACTACCTATGTTATTATTGTTTTAGAGGAACTTGGTTAAGTTCTGAATAAGTTATCTATCATATAAACAAATTTGGTTTTCAAAAAAAGTACTATGTTTGGTGTTAGAATGGGGTGAAATTTCAATCTCAAAATATCCATGATTAGAATGAGATGACTAGATTCAAGAATTTATTAGATGGACAGTTTCCATTTATTCATCATCATGAGAAAGAAATGATACACACCCATAAAGAATTGGAAATTATCACACATTATTCATGTAATGAAAATGATGATGTTGAAATGGTGAAAAAAAATTAATGATGCCACCATGAATCCAGTATATCAATAATGTTCTAAAATGAAAAATCTAGATTTTTTAATCTGACTATTTCTTGGGAAATCAATGTATAGGATATATAATACTTTCATCAGTTACATTATCACATTTTGAATGAATTACTTAAAGATGATATTGATATTCCCTCAAAACATTATATTTTGTGGATGTTTGTTGATGAACTTGAATTTTCTAAAATCAAAATTCATGCTTTCCTTAAATATTAGAGCTTATTCTAGGAGGAAATTGATGAATTAAATGATTGCATAAAATGTGGCACATCCTGATGGAATTCAAATTCATATGGAACACCATAATTTGTTTCATAGAAAGTAATGTGTCACATTACATAGATTTTTAGACTCCAAACTCATTTCTTGTTTGATTAAATATCAATAAAAATATAATGGAATGATACTGAGAGAAAGTTGGATACTGATGAGTTCATTTATCCTACAAATGGATTTTCATGGATGAAATTTGAATCTTGATATCCTAATTTATTATCTGACATGTGTGATATGGGTTTTTGTCTTTAATATGATGGTTTTAATCAATTTTGGATGATTCTTACTTCCCATATAACATTGCTAGGTTTTATATACATTTACAACATTCCTCTATGGATGTTTGTGAAAAAACCTTCCACTTTCCTAAGTATGCTCATATATGGACCTTCTGATCATGTAAATGATATAGATGTAAACATGAAATCATTAATGAAGGAGTTGAAACATCATTAGAATATGGGTATACACACATACAATTCATGTTCTAAAAACATATTTTATATGTGTGTTTTGTTTATGTGGATGAGAAATGATTTTCTTTCTTATGTAATGATGTGAGGATAGAGAACGATGGGAAAAATATCATATAGTATTTTCATGAATAATAAATGATCTAGGATACCTAAATATCATTTTAGTTTCAATTTTATATTACACCAATGATTCTTTCCAAGGTATCATCCATATAGGAATAATCAACTAAGGATTGAAAATACCATGGAGACCAAGAATCCACCTCAGCGTATGCATGTTACTAATGTTCTCAATGAATTGAAATTTTTTGGTTTTTTATTCAAGAAGGTTCATATGAAATATAGAAAGAGGAAAAATGATTCCATTGAAATGAATTACAATTGGAAGAAGAAAAGTATCTTCTTTTATTTTCCTTATTGGTCAACAAATTTGATAGGTCATTTCTTAGGCATAATTTACATTGAAATTCATTTTTTGAATTGATGATTCCAATTCTTCTCAATGACAAGGGAAAGACAAAAGATGATTTCTAATCTTAGTGTGACTTGGTGTACTGGGTTATCAGACTATAATTTCATCTTCTGTGTATTGGTGACAATAATTAAAAAGTTCCATGTGATTATTATTTGATGAACCCTTCATAAAAAAAATTAATTTCTAGTAGTACTAGATATTATTAAAGTTCATGATGACTATTAAAGAAACATATCAAAAAAGGTTAATAGAAGAAATTTCAAGATGAAATTTTTAAAGACTCATTATTATCACATCCTTCTGTATGACTTGATTATAATTTAAATCCATCAACTTATTTCAAATAAATGTAGGGTTACAATTATTAAGTTGTTTTATTTTTATATAGATCATTGTGATAATAATTTTTACAAGTCATTCTTGAAATAAATTTAGGTAGATGCATTATTAATTTTTTCTGAGATAGAAAAAATATTTCCTCCATAATTTTTCACATGAGTACTACATTTAACTTTCAATATTCCAACCAAAATACCTCTTAGTGTACTTCTTGATTTTTTTTGGATGTATCCAACTTGAAATAATATATAAACATTTATGTCTTATGTATTTAACATGAATCATCCCGAATCTTATATCGTAAATGGTTACTTGGATCAAGAATCTATTGATTTTTGTTCAATGTATTAGATTGATGTGATAATGAGACGGAACATAACAATGAGAAAAGAAGGTGAAAAATATCAGAAAATGGAACATAGTTTTCCATCACATCCTTTAAAGGTGAAATTCATATATTGTATTCACTGACCACATTAATCCTTGAATATATAGATATGGAAAATCACATAATTTTGATTAACCTTGATTTTTCCAATAGGTAGATCAAGTATGTAAATTGAAAATGTATATCTTATCTCATACCATGTAATTGCACAAATCTAGTAAACTATTCCTATTTTTATCAGTAGGGAACATAAAAAATGATAAATAGAAAGAATATTTATTTATAATTGAGAAGGACAGAGACTTTTCATGATAGATAGTTTTCTAATTGGTTGAAATTGAAGGAAGAAGTATTACTATAATAATTTCATATAAAAAATAATAATTAATCTTAATATTCATTTATATTTCAGGTATTGAATTTTCTTGCTGACTCTGTCTATGAAGAAATAAAAGTGTTGGATTTTGGTCCTAATTTCATGGTTTATGAATTAAAATCAATTATGATCAATGGGTACATATTTATTTTCATTGAATCATAAATTAACATGACAACACTGAATGATGGTGTTATGGTAACTTCAACAACAGTTTTTTATTCCAGTGCATCTGATTGTAGGACTTAATTTAAAAATGTATCTTATCATGGATTCCTTGAGAAAATATTAATATTGGATTAGTACTCTCATGGACAAGTCACTATGATGAAATGAATGTGGTTTTATTTGATGAAGATGCATTGAAAATTTATTGATCACTGGGGATTTCAACTTATTTACATGACTTGAACTCTTACTACTGATGATACATATATATTGGAATCAATGGAGAAACATGTTTTTTATGTGAAATATCATCCACAACCTAAATTTCATGCCATTAATAATGTAACCTGAAGATATATTTTTATGATGGTGATGATAGAATTGAAACCATCCCTGATCTCATTGGCCCTGGTCCATTTATACCTTATCATGACTCCAACAGTTTAATTTTTAGAGTTCATTGTGAACCTGATGTTGTGGGGGAAAATATTTAGAGTCATCCATTTTTGTTCTCAGTTATTTTGGTTTATCTAGACCTAGTTTATTATGGTTGGTACTATTAAAATTTCTTTATTATTGATTACAAATATTTTGTATCCAACTAGACCTTCAGGTTAATTTTCAATATATATTGGATGTATTTTTCTTTGAGTTTCATTTTCTAATATTTAATTGAAATAAATTAGAATATACCATACCCAAAAAAAGTGAAACAGTTAATTTGGAACAAAAACAAGATGAATTGAATGGAACATATTAAACAAATTAATGTAAAAATGAAAACCAATGAAAATGATGACTTATAAAAAATCAAAAAATGACCAAACTCAAAATATGATCCAAATGAACAAATACAAATAAATAATGTAAAATTATTGAATCAATTGACTATAATGAACCAATTTATAATAGATAAATAAAAATGGACAAATGACCTAATCAATTTACTGAAATGAACCAAATGACCTAAAAATAATAATTTGAATGAATTAAAAATAGAAGCAACCTCTATCATACACATGATAAATATTATAATTGGAACATATTTATTTTTCTATGAAATTTATTTTATGATTTTATATTCTTCCCACTAAATATAAAATTATTTTCTTTCATAATGTATCCTTTATTTGGTTTGACAATTGGGGTTCCTTCATTAAGTTATGTATCATCTTATTTCATGTTTGTATTACAAATAAGTTATGGGTTTCTATTAATTAATTATTCCTTTAAAATGAAGAAAATAAAAAAAATTAAAGTGATACAATGAAATGGTATGACAGAAAATAATCACCAAATGATAGATATGGGTGTCCCTCCATTATTGACTATTATAGTATTTTATTTCAAATATTTATATCAATAACATATAATCTCAGGTGATTAATTTTTTTAACTTTTAATTAGGATTAACCACCTAGGTGGCTATTATTATCTTACCAAGATAGTGGTACCAATGTTTATCCAGACAATACAAGGGGGTACTAGAGCTACATGCTCAACTCAACATACCCAATCCCACCTTATCCCTTCCCCTGAAATACTATCTACCACAGATTAAGATCCCAATGTGTCGTTAGAGACACTTAGAATATTTAAGATGCCTATTTTTTCCACCATTTTCATCTAAGACTCCTCACATATTTTCACTTATTTGATGATGGCTCATACTCCCCATCCATATAATGCATTACCGTAGACATCTATGTCATCTAATTTTCCTTCTACATTCTTCTCATTGATATTATACATTCATGTTTCTTTGACTTATAATCTCACACATTATGTGACTTCATAGAATACATCATTTCCCCCTCTATATATATTGTGAGTCACATGAAACAATGAGTTTATTTGATGATTTTTGTTACACGCAATAATGATCTTTACAAAACAACAATATATTATTATTTAATATAATAAGATATAAATTAGAAATTAAATTAGAGGTTATTAATATTATTAACTGAATTATGTAAATATTTGGTATATATAAATTTAAAATTAATTCATTGGTTACAAACTATTTAGAAATTAATATAAGAACTAATTGAATATAAAGGTAATGTTTTTATAGAAGACAATTTTTATGCTCACAAAGATGTTTTATCCAAATAAATAAAATTAATAACAATTAATGATTAATATTAAATTAATATATATATAATATATTCTATCAAATATATTTTATATTAATTTAATAGATTTCATAGTCTTAATATAATAATAAATCATGTTTTACGCTTAAAAATGATATTTTTCTAAAAAGGAAATTTAACAGTATTTTAATGAAAACCTATTTTAAATCCAATATTTCAGAAATTTTAAAAACATTATGTGTCAAAATAAACATAAATTTTTAAATTTAAACATAAAAAATATCTTAGGGAAATTTTTTGGTATTTTTATGTCATGTTTCATTTGTTGCTGAATAGTGAAAATACAGAATTTTACTTGAAAATTATGTTTTCATCTAATTTTTTTATAATATTAAATGAAGAGTTTCATTGATTTTAAAGATTAAGTAGATAAATATTATATAAATTAATCCAATTTATTACATTGGAATCAATTTTACATTGAAATCCAATATATATCAAAGAAAACTTTTGAACATTTTACTTTAAAATCATGCTTTGTCGTCCCATCTACAGGATTAAATTTAAATTAATTTCTACCTATTATGTGATTGGAATTTTTAAAAATGGAATCCATAATTATAATAATTATTATTTATCGTTTCAAATAATTTAAAAATAGTTTTTTACTAAAAATGTTAGTGGAAGTAATTAAAATTAATCACAATGATTAGGAGAAAAATTAGCTTAACAAGGGACTAACCCTTAAACTTAAGAGCCAAAATGACCAAGAAAATTATCAAAAATACATTGTTTGTACATATTTAGACCCTATCATACCTTTTATATAATTTTTTCTATTATTTGTGCCACTTTTCATAGTAAAATGTAGGTTTAATTCCCTTTCTAAAAATTTGCGAGAATACTACTCCTACTCCATTATAAAAAGGTCCACACCCCTACCTCTTCCTCACACTAATCAAGATGATTTTTCTCCACTAGGATATAAAAATAGATCTTAAAATTAACTCCCCTCATTCTTGAATACTCATTTTTTCATAAATACATCCATGAATCCCCATTAGAGTAAACCAAAATGAGTTATCCAAATACGAGGTTACATCCTTCCTCAAGATCTTTTATTTTATTTTCATTATACACCCCCTAAAATCCAATTATTCCATGATTATATAATAGAACCATTATTCTCAATATATTTATATGTTATTATTCTAATGGTTCTACCTAAAATTAAAAAAAATATCAATTTAATGGGTAACAAACTTACCATTTATGTGTACGGTAAACTACCGCTTCACAAAATGATGTTGTTCATTTTTCTCTTTACAAACTATCACAAATGATAATTATGATGGAAAATTATTTTATATATTATATATGTGATATTTATTATTTTATTATTATTATTTTATTTTTATATAACTTATAACTTTATGGTTTCTATTTTTTGTAACTATTATAACATAGTCTGTGAAAGTGTGGACTACGACCACCTCAAAGCGATGTGATTAGTACAAATTATACAAGGAACGTATAAAAGATGTATTTGTAAAATATATGTAACATATATGACATAAATATACTAATTTAATTATAATAAAAATATGTATTATTTACTTTTTATTCTTTTAAATATGAAAAAAATGAAAGTAGTGTTCATTTATACATACAACCTACCGTCTCAATGAATAGTGCATTTAATTTCTTATCTCCCAATATTATGGATTATTCTAAACATAAATAAAATTAATATATATTATATTTAAATAATGGTTTAAATTATAGATATTATGAAATAATTATAAGAATAAAAAATAATAAGGAAAAACATTCTTGAGAAACTAGGAAATTAACATTGGAAATAGTGAAAATAATGAATGCTAGTTAAGAAACGGGTAATAAAATATTATAAGAAGTTAATGTATGATATTATAGATCTAAATACAGTGATGATATAAGTTTTTAACTTGTTTACAACCATTATAAAGGATTATAATGTATTTTTACACTAAATGAAACACAAGGTATGATATTTTCATCTCACTTTTTACATATGTGAGATAATGTCATTTTCACCATTTACTTATTGGTGTGGTGTATCTACTGCCCCTTTTGATATATATTATCATGAATTATTTTATCTTCATGTAATTTTAAACATTAATTTAATGTTATTCCTTCATTATGATAATGATTCAAATGTTTCAATGTGGTATGGGGTAATATGGAATGTTTAAAAATTATTTTCCTCAAGAATAATATCAATGATCTTTCAACGGTACTTCCATTATTTGAGACATAAATTATTTTTTGGACCCTAATTTATTATATATGGAATATATACTACCCATTTTACATATAATAACATGATTCATTCATTTCTCATGATATTTTTGGTTTCAATTTGAATTATTTAATCTAAGGGGATTTGAATTAAGCCTTACCAAGTGGAAAAAAGTTTCATAACCCAATTTCATTATTTTCATTATATTAATTCCTAGTTATCATTAATATTCTAATATTATTTGTGTAATACTAGTTTACTAAAATATTTTCACTTATTTTTTTGTGTATTTACATTTGAAACACAAAATATATTCATTGGTTGAGGTTATTGTCGTTATTATGATCTTTTCAAGGGTTTATGTCACAATCTCACTTTATTCAGGTTTGTTTACACTTGAATTTCCATTCGAGGAAATTATTTTATAATAGTATCAAAGTCACTCTTATTTTATTCTCCATTGGTTATTTATTACATTTTTCATGTAATAGTACCATTTTTGGACTACTTGGTAGTCAAAATGTTTTAGAAAATCTATTTCAAAAAACAAGACATTATTTCTCTCTTTAGTCAGAGAACCTGTTTTCTTCTAAAACCAATAATTTTTTAAAAGGTTTTAATTTTTAACCATTTCTAAATTATTTAATAAAGTAATTTATACCCTCTTTTCTTTTAATAATGTTTTCAAATAATTTATTTGTCACTTTTCTAAATAAGGAATTATTCTAACCTTTTACATTGAAAAACAAATGTTCTTTTTACCTCAGACAACATGTAATGATTTACACACCATCATTTATTCAAAGATTCCATTGAAATTTTAAAAGGATAATTATTAAATAAAAAATTTTAAAATCATTTTTTAATGAAAAGGATTTTGAAAAAAAAGTATATTTTCATAAAGATTGTTTTTTAAATTATTTTTTTAATTAATCTAGAATAAAAACACTTTATTTTACTCAACTAGGGATATTTTTAATTGATATCATCCTTATTCTTTATATGGATGATTTATAATTTATTTGTCTCATCATAGAATTAAAGTTCACTTCCTTGATTCTTTTTAGATCCCCCTTTGAACTATTTAATTTCCTATGATCATTTAACATTGAATTTAACCTAATTATCCATATCATCTGTCATGGATATATTAATTTCCTAAATATTATATCATTTTTACATAAGGTGTTTAATTTTACATGTTATATAATGAATCTACTTCTTCTCATGATATTCTATGTTTCATTTAATTCATGGTGAATTTTTATTCAAATGTTTCAATGTGGTATGGGACACTTTGGAATTTTTAATGATTGTTTTCCTCAAGAATGTTTTGATGATCCTTCAATGGTGTCTTTATTTATAAAAGTCAAAAAATTGTGTTGTTAGTTATCCTCCATTGTGGAATTATTGATAAATCTATATTCTTATTTCAATAAATATATTTGAAAAAGAATATTGTTTATTAATTAAATCAGTTACTCAATTTAAAAAATAATTTGGACATTAAGTGACCGGTGGGCTCTGCCTTTATATAGCCCGTTGATGCATCAAAGTGTTATCATGAGACAAATTACTTGTGAAAATTAAATTGTTTTTTACTTATAGTTTTGAACTCTCTAGATGATAGGTCTTAACAATAGAGTTTTTCATGTTCCAGAGACATGATGTCCAATAATTAAGCATTTCCTTCATTTTGATTCGGTTATTATTTACCCATATGATTTTGCCTTAACATATATAAGGATGAATTTAATTATCAATTAATTCATTTAATATAATGTGTTTTAGAAATTAACTTTCAATTTTTTTATACATTAAATTTTTTGATTAAATGGCATGCATGTTCAGTAATTACCTTACCATATTGAGTAATCTCATTGATTCGTTATTTCTTCTTCTATACATGACACTTACTCATTATTTCAACTCACCTTTATTTTTCCCCTCCCTAATAATCCAATAAGTGCACTATGAAGGATATGAAAAGATATCATTGATGGAATAATGTTACTATCCAAGAAAGAAAAAACAATATTTTTTATTTATTTTATTTATTTGTAATACAATACTCATTTATGTATCTATTTTACCATGACTAATAAACAATTTGGACCTTAATAATTTGATTATTTGTTATCATTCCAATGTAATGGTATTAGACAATGGCTCTAGGATTACTAAGGTCGGGTCACAATAGTTGGTAACATAGGAAGTTTAGTATCAACCTTAGAAACTAGAATTAAGAAAACATATATTAGGGAACATAATCTGAAGAGAGACTTTTAGGATAATAATTGAATAAAATCCTAATGTTTTAGTAAGATATATATTATGTGGTCATTCCTAGAAATAAATCCATGTCTGGATGGTACAATTGTAAGTGGTGTTTGAATAGATGTACCTAGGGGTAATAACTCTGAAAAGGTGCGCCGGGCCTAACTCGGTGTAACCTAGTAAATGATAACATGCCATATTTGTGCACCTGGTTTGACCCTATTGGGGGATATTCTTAAGAAAATTCATATTTTCATTATATACCATTATGAAGTATTTAAATATGTGATAAAAAAATAATTACCTAGGATAAACATTAGACCAAGGACCTATGTGAATATAAATTGATGGAGTATTTATATAACTACCCAAGCATGACGTACATGTAAATTACATTAATTTTGTGGAATACTTAATACATGACACAAACAGACGCCCAAAGACCGTATTAGTTTAGTGTCTTTGGAAACATGTAACATAATCTTCTAACATGGTGAAAGATCTTTAATGTCTCTCATAAAAATCTTCCCCTTTTGTTTTCCTACCTAAAACCTTTTTTATAACTTGGGGAAAAGAAAAAATAAAAAGGGTGAGATCAAATTCTCAGTAAGGGTAAAAATGGATAACATAAAACAAACCATAAACATTTGAACATAAAAATATCAACATAAAGTTTAAACATCAAAATCATGAGTCATGAAATAGATCTTGGCAGTACATAAGGCATAGATCATAAAGGGACATTCACCATGATAGAATAGCATTGGAATAAAACACATAATTTTGGAAAACTAATAAGAAAATAATATTATTTTCATAGTAGCCAAGGAATGTTTTCCAAGATCTCTATAGTGGAAAAAGTCCATTTCTGAAACGAGTTTACTTGTCATTCCAGCCTTGTATTACTGAACCGAATTTACTTTTCATTCTAGTCATTTCTATCGTATGAGATATAAATATTTACCCAATGAATTTAAGGGAGATATAGGTCTCACCCATATCATAATAAATTCATTCTTACAAGTTCCATAAAAAATAAATCATTCATCATAGCATAACCAATTAAATAAAATGGTTTTCTTAATCATCATTCCATCATAACATAATCCATATAAAATAAATCGATTTAATAAAAATAATTACATCATAAAAACAATCAAATAAAAGTAATAATGGGGATATAAACATAATCCTATGTCATCTTATATGGAAAATAGTTTGGGTAAACCACTTGAACTTAATTCCTGAGAAAAATGTCCCTTCTTTTCAAAAACATTTTCTTTTCTCAAAATGTCACAAAATTTTAAATGAAACGAATTTAGTTGCAAATAAAATTGAAAAAGTGTAGAGTATTCTTCATGGAAATAAGGTGTTATGAATATATAAAAATATTTTCATGTCATATAAGTTAAAAAAACATTCTCCGCATACTTTTACCTAAAAAGTCAAAAAGTACCTCGTATGGTAAACAAAAGAAATATTCCTTCCATACCATGTAGTAAATGTCAAAATGGGTAAAAATGAATTTAAACATACGTAGAATAATATTAAACATTTTATGAAAACATTATTATAAAACAAGGACATGGATGATAAATATATTTCTATTAAATACATGTGAATAAACAATCTCGGATAAAAATGAGATTGAAAAACTATCCCTTATCTTGTACTTTTAGTTAGTCGAGGGTGCGGTGAACTCTTTTATAATGGTTAAATCATGTTATTAAATTATTACAAGACTATATACATATTTATGATATCACATGTGATCCTATTATATCATTTTGTTAATGGTATTTCAATATTACCATTATTTCGGGTGTTAACTGCTTCGTTTTCCCATTCTTGATTTGTTGTGTAAGTAATGTTTGTTATGGATAGGAAGTATTTTATTCATGGAATTAAGTTTGTTATTATTATTTTCACTCATCATGTAAATTTTAAATTCATTCTTTAATTGTTAATTTGGAGAACGAATCCCATCGCATTATGAAGTCGGTAGGTCGTACGTACGCACGAGCAACAGTATCATTCTCTTGATGGCTAAATTGTATGTAATTAAAAGGTATGTTAATTATAGAGAATCGTTATCATTTTATATTAATTATTTAAATCCATTATACTAATCATTATTCCCACCCTAAAAAATGTATTTTTGAATAACAAATTACATCATGGCATGGAGACGGTAAGTCGTACGTACGCACGCATGGTGATATTGTTATTCATAGGATTAATTAAAGGAGTTATAAATTGGTCACATACTTATAAAAACATATAATAATGTAGAATATATTTTATTTATTACTTTATTATGGAATCAACATATAAGGAAGAAGTATAAGAATAAAAGAAATTGAATTGAATTTGTAAAGCAATTAACTCTTCTTCATTGAACTTCCTTTGGATCTCTTCTTAGGGACTATAGGGATGGACCTTTTGGTAAACTAGGACCTCCAGAAGTTAAATAATAATATTGATATAATAATTGGGTAGGTTTGGTCGAGCTATAAGGCTAAAGGTGGTATGAGGAAATGTTAGAGGAGATTCCTTTTTATAATATAGTAAAAAATGAGACTTTATAAAGGTATTGAAATATTATTTTATTATAAAATGATTTTCAGTTTCAAAAGATCCACAACTCATTTAATTCGTATATGAGATTATTATTACTCTAAATCCTCTCAACCAATATGTTTTAGAAAATTTTCGGTCTCAAATTTAACCTTATATTTTAGCATTAACCCTTAGTTAACTAAGTTAACTCTTACCATGTCTTCTTGTATATTCACACTATATGGTTAATATAGTTACTATAAAATGCCAATAGAACCTCAAGTGGTTCATTAATGAAATTTTCATAATTATATAAGTTATTTGGAAGAATATTATATTTTTAGGACTATTATATCATTTAATAAAATAGTTATTTTAACTCATTTATGTCAATTTTAACACTATTGATATCATGAAATTTTAAAAAACCATAAAAACATGATTATTCTAAAAAAACTTCATTAATTAAAATATAACAAGTCATAAAAATCAATAAAATTCGTGTATGGAATTAAAATATTAAAAATAAAATTATTTTAATATTTATAATCTCATTTATTAAAATCATTCATTAATAAGGTAATCACAACATCGTCATTGTTTCATAAATAAATTTATTTATTTTGTGTCTAAAAATTATAAATAAAATATCATGATGTATTAAACATTTTTTTATTTATAATGGATATTTATAGTCTAAATTTTCTTATGTATAACCCCATATTAAAATTATTTTTTTAAGAATATACAAGTTTATGTCATATTTATCTCTACTCTCAATTAATTATTATAAAATGTCATTTTCACATCCAAGTGGTTCCATGATGTCCCAAAATTGACTCAAGGATGCCCATAGTCAGAAATATCTCATCTAATATAATTATGACATGTTTTATGGTATTTTAATATTATTATAATATTATTTTTTACCCTTATTTACCATATTTACCCTTTAACCATGGTAAGTAAAATAATTACTAACGTTACTATTCATAATATCCAAATATAAAAGGTACTTATTTAAAAAATTTAAACCTTATAATTCCAAATATAGAATTCATTTTTTCAAATTCAAAACACAGAATTTTCAGTAATTAATTTATAATTAATTCCCATTTTCAAAACTAAAATTCGGTTTTTTAAGAAGTAATAACTATCAAAAGATTGACACGTGTTTATGTGCAATTTCAATAGAAAATTACATCAAATTACCAAAATTGGATTAAATAAAAAAATTAATCCAATCACACTTGAAAACCAATTAAAATATTATATTAATATATAAATAAATTATATGAAAAGGCAGTTTTGAATTAAAATGCAATAATTTTGACTATTCATTAAAATTTAAATTTTTTCAGAAAAATACCAGAAATTTAAAAAAAGAAAGTTTTTATGTACCAATTCCAAATAAGAAGTATATTTTCTCAAATATAACTTATAAAAGTGTCAAAAATTATATTTAAAATCAGTGTGCCATCAAAAGGCGGTAAAACTGCATTTTTTTGAAAAATTCTTCTTTTATCAAAAAAAATGATTTTTTTCTCTTACCATGTCCTAGAAAATGTGTAAGATGAATTATAATGTTATATAAAATAAAAAATGTGGTTAAAATTATTCATAACAAGTAGTTTATATCTCATTAAATAAAAATATTTTAATAATATATCGTTGTTTAGTGAAACTCGATATCACGTACAATGCAAGTAATTGAGGAAGGTTGCTCTTACGTGTAACACAATCCAAGTCAGTGTTGCATATAGTGAAAGCTTCCTTTTTTATTGTGTATAACATAATCCAAACTCATTTCATTTATACATTGAATAAAATATATACTCAGTGTTGCATAAAATAAATTCTATCAGAAGAATGTGAAATTGTTTTCAACACAAGACAAGAATATTGTTACATATAATGCAATATAATACAGTGTTTCATATATCACAAAATAATCTTGGTGTACAACATCAAATAAATTAAAATAATTTGTCTCATGAAATCTCAGGGTGTTAAATTCTACCCCACTTAAAATGAATTTCTCCCTCGAAATTTGTCAGGGTTATAAATGGTTTTCTACTTGAAAGTTTCTTTGAAACCCACAGCATAAAAAGGGATACTAAAATATCCTTTTTAAAAGTAAAGTTAGAAACATAACAGTTACCCAAAGTAACTCATCATTGGGTTTCCACATAAGAGAACATATGTGGTAAGTGAAAACATGGATATGGAATATAAATATAACCATCAAGTTCTGATGGATAGTGATAGAGAATAAGTTTTGGATAAATTTAACAATAAGAAATCCATAAATATGTGATGATTTAAGGGACCATATGATTAATCAGATAAGAAGGTACTAGGATAACATTTTTGGTTTCAATATCTTTTTCCTAAAGTTGATGAATTTTTACATGAGGATAAATATTTATATAATTTGAGTACAATCTCACTATTGGACATTCCTTGAAAAATTTCCTCTTCATCTTTTATTTCATGAACTGAAGTTGAATTTTTCATTATTGAAGTGTTATAAGATCATGTGATAGAATGATAGGTCATTCCATCTATCTCAAAAAAAAGGTTAGAATATGTTATTAAATAGTCATAAGTCCACCTATTGTGAGATAATACATTAATCTAACAAACATCAATAATAATATAACTTATATTATCCCTAAATGGATATAATTACAGCCCTTCTAAAAACTAAAAATATAAAACTTTAGAAGGAGGTGAACTAAATCAGCTTAATATTTGTCTCTCATGTCTCATTTGGTAGTTCTTGGTTGTCACATTCCAAAAATGTGGATACCTTAATCATATATTCACTTTAAACATGATAATAACATGAATTTACATAAAACCTTAGTGAAAACATGAATTATATAAAAATTAACTCCTTACACACACCAAAAATACCAAAAATTAAAACCATGATATCACTTCATCCTTATATTAGTCATGAACTCATTAATACAATCAAACATCTCTTTGTCTTCTTATCCCTTCATTAAGTACATATCTTGTTCTTTACAAATACAATTGAATATCATTTCATGGTTACCGGCCCCATATAATTTTGGAAAACCACAATGGACCAATACATAGACATTCCAATATTCCATAATACTATAAATGATATTATACAACGCTATTTTGGAATCCCATTGAATAAACACTTAATCACTCCACCACTTCGTTGTCATACTCAACATTTCCATTAGTGATTGCATCTGATTTTCCTTTGTCTTTGGCTTTAAGAGGTTTTTGACATTTATCATCATCATTAAACCTTGGATTTGGGTGTCGGTTAGCATAATGCCCCATTTCCTAGCACTTATAGCATTGAAGTGTTGGTGATGTGTTCTCTATAGTCTTTTCTTTATTCATATCATTAAAAACATTTTTCCCGTTACTTCAGCACTCAACTACTCAATGAACTTATTTTCCACACTTTAAACATTTTTTAGACCCTTTAAGACAATCTTCACCATGCTTTTTTCCACAGTTTGAGCATAATGAAGAATTCATCTTCTTTTCACCATTGTTTTGAGATTTTCCCTTAAACTCCATGTTTCATTTCTTGTCAAAACCATGAGATGGATATGTAACAAAAACTTCCAGTTTTTCCTTGATAGCACAATGCACAATATCTTTCTTAGCTAATGAAGTCTCATATAGCTAATGCCCTTAAAAGACTTGGTTTTAATCCACTGAAGAATCTATAAACTTTACTTTTAGGTAGAATGATACAACTATAAAAATACCTTTAATGTGTTGTAAAATTCACCTCATATGTACCAACAGATTCATCATCCTTTTTCTTAAGATCAAGGATCTCATTTTCTATCTTTTCTCAAAGAATATTGGGGAAGTAATTATTGAAAAATATGTTATTGAACTCATCCCATTCCATGGATTCAATTTCTTCTTACTGCCTTGTATTCTTAATTATATTCCACCACTGGTCTACTTCACCTTCTAAATGATAAATATCCAAAATTACTTTTTCATGTTCTGAATATTAAAGGATGGAAAATATCTTTTCAACGGTACTGATCCATTGTTCCTCAACAAGTGGATCAGAATACCCACTAAAAGAAGGTGTATGATGCCTCATGAAGGAATCAATAGAATGTTGTTCCCTTCTCTAAACATTTTTAAGTCTAGAATGATTCATATATTGTGTAATTATAACAATAATATTTTTCATTAAATCTCCTATAACATTTGGTTGTTCATGAAGACAATCATTGCATTGCCGAGTGTATTTGTCATTAACATAGTTCCTTCGGGTTCTAGCAATCATCTAAAAACAAAAAAAATAATATTGAGAGAGGAAAAAATCATAATAAGAAAACAACATAATCAAGGGGGGTATATTCAATCTCTATCATCTTAGGTTTAATCCTATGTTATTCATGATCTCTACCATTATTCTACGATTGTAAACTATGGTTATACTTAACCTTAGGGACATCCCTAGATATATCTTATAAATATCTCTAGGGATCTCACTAAATTTTTCGCATCCTAGTATCCAAATTTTAACTAAACCTTCACTCTGATACCAACTATAACGACCCAATATTGACATACATGGACATTATATTACTTTTTCGAAATACTTAATATATGACACAAAAAGACACCCAAAGACTGTATTATTTTAGTGTCATTGGAAACTCGGAACATAATCTTCTAACATGATGAAATATCTTCAGCATCTCCGATAAAGATATTCCCCTTTTTTCCTACCTAAAACCTTTCTTTATATCCTATGGAAAAGAAAACAAAAAAAGGGTGATCTCAAATGCTCATTAAGGTTAAACATGGAGAACATGAAACAAATGATAAAAATTTGAACATAAAAACATCAACATAGAGTTTAAACATCAAAATATTGAGTCATGAAATAAATATTGGCAGTACATAAGGAATAGATCATAAAGTAACATTAACCATGAAAGAATATAATTGGCATAAAATAGGTAATTATGGAAAACAAATAAGCACATAATATGATTTATATATCAGCCAAGAAATTGCTTCCAAGATCATCATAGTGGACAAAGTCCATTACCAAACTGGGTTTACTTGTC
This sequence comes from Viscum album, assembly GCA_963277665.1. Classification (NCBI taxonomy): domain Eukaryota; kingdom Viridiplantae; phylum Streptophyta; class Magnoliopsida; order Santalales; family Viscaceae; genus Viscum; species Viscum album. The sequence goes on from OY728128.1 coordinate 1,736,980,172, forward strand.
GTTCCATCAATGTATTACTAAACCAGATTTAATTTTCATTCCAGTAATATCAATATCATGAGATATAAATCTTTACCTAATGCATTGGATGGAGATATAGGTCCCACCCATCTCATAATTAAATCATTTTTATATGTGCAACAACAAGTAAATCATTCATCATAGTATATCCCATGAAATAAATTGGGTTTCTTAATCATCATTCCATCATAACATAATCCATATAAAATTAACTGATTTCATAAAAATAATTCCATCATAAACACAATCAAAAATAATAATAATAGGGGGAAAAACATAATCCTATTTAATCTTAGATGGAAAATAATTTTGATAAAACACTTAAACTTTATTCCTAAGAAGAATATCCTTTCTTCCTCAAAAACAATGTCTTTTCTCAAAATGTCGTGTAATTTTAAAAGAAAATAATTTAGTTTAAAATAAACTTGAAAACATTTAGAGGAAGCTTCATGGAAATAAGGCATTATTATGACGTAAAAATATGTTCTTGTTGTATAAGTTAAAAAAATATTCACCTCGTACTTTTACTAGAAAAGTCAAAAAGTACCTCATATGGTAAAAAAAGAAAGATTCCTTCCATACCATGTAGTAAAAGTAAAAAATAGGTAAAATGACTTTAAACATACATATAATAATAGTAAACATTTTATGAAAACATATTTATAAAATATGGACATGGGTGATAAATATATCCCTAGTAAATACTTGCATATAAATAATATTAGATAAAAATGAGATTGAAAAATTATCCATTACCTTGTAATTTTAATTATTTGAGGTTGTTTTGAACTCCTTTATAATGGTTATATCATGTTATTAAATTATAAAAGGACCATATCCACATTTATGATATCATATACTATCCTATTATATCATTTTGTTAATAGTTTTTCAATATTACCATTATTTCATGTGTTAACTTCTTTGTTTCCCCATTCCTATTTTGACATTAAATTCAAGTTTCTTATGAATATAATTTATTTTATTCATGAAATTAATTTCATAATTATTATTTTTACTCATCATATAAATTGTATAGTCATTCTTGATATGTTAATGTGGAGAACGAATCTCACCGCGTCGTGGAGATGGTAGGTCGTACGTACACACGAGTGACGGTATCATTCTCTTGATGGTTAAATGGTATGTATTTACAAGGTATATTAATTATAAAGAATAATTATAATGTTATATTAATTATTTAAATTCATTATAATCATCATTATACCAATCATAATAATGTATTTTTAAATAACAAATTACACCAGGGCGTGGAGACGGTAAGTCGTACGTACGCACACATGGTGATATTGTTATTTGTAGGATGTATAAATGGAAGAATAAGGTTTTACCATACTTATAATAACATATAATAATGTATAATATACTGTATTTATTACTTTATTATGGAATCAATATAGAAATGGTAAGTATAAGAAAAAAAGATATTGAATTTAATTTGTAAATCAATTACCTCTTCTTCGTTGGACTTCCTTTGGATATCTTTTTAGAGATTATGGGGATGGAATTTTGAGAAAACCAGGACCTAAAAATTTTAATGAAGAATTTTTATAAGAGAATTTGGCAGGGGTTGGTTGAGATATAAGGCTTAAGGTGGTGTGAGGAAATGTCAGAGGAGATGCCTTTTTATAAGAGAGGAGGAGGGGCACTTTAGAAAGGTATTGAAATATTATTTTATTATAAAATGATATTCGGTTTCAAAAGGCCCAAAAATCATTTCATTATAATATAAGATGATTATTTTTCAAAATCCTCTCAACCAATAGGCTTTATACAAGTTTAGGTCTCAAGTTTAACCTTATCTTTTAGTTTTAACAGTTAGTTAAATAATTTAACTCTTACCATGTCTTCTTGTATATTCATACTATATAGTTAATATAGTTACTATAAAATTCCAATCAAACCTCAAGTGGTTCATTAATGAAATTTTCAACATTATCTAAGTCATTTTTTCAAATAATAGATATTTAGGACTATTATATCATTAAATAAAATTGTATTTTTTTTAGAAACTCATTTATGTCAGTTTTTATATTATTCATATCATGACTTTTTAAAAATTCATAACAACTTTATTATTTCTAAAAAACATAATTAATTCAAATATAAGAAGTCATAATCATCTATAAAATTAGTTCATGGAATAAAAAGTTTAAAAATAAATTTATTTTAATATTTATAATCTAATTTATTTAAATCATTGATTAATAAGGTAATCACTACATCATCATTCTATCATAAATAAATTTATTTATTTTGTTTCTAAAACTTATAAATAAAATACCATGATGTGGCAAATATTTCTATCTTTCCAATTACTATTTATATCAGAATTTATCTTATGTATAACCCTATATAACAATTGTTTTATTAAGAAGATACAATTTTATGTCATATTTCTCATTACTTTAAATTAATTCTTATAAACTGTCCTTTTCAAATCCAAGTGGTTCCATGGGGTCCCCAAATCTACCCATGGATTCACATGGTCATAAATATCTCATCCAATAGTATTAATACATGTGTTAGGGTAGTTTAATATTATAATAATAATATTTTTTTACCCTTATTTTCAACATTTACCCTTTAACCATGGTAAATAAAATAATTACTGAAGTTACTATTCACAATATCTAAAAATAAAAGGTAAATATTTACATTATTTTAACCTTTTAATTCAAAATATAGAATCTATTTTTCAAAATTCAAAACACAGAAGTTGTGGTAATTAATTTAAAATTATTTCTCATTGTTGAAACCAAAAAGCGTGTTTTTAAGACGTAATAACTATCAAAAGATTGAATGATAAAAACATAATCCAATTACAATTAAAACCCAATTAAAACTATAATATTAATATATAATTAATTATATTAAAAGTCATTTTTGAATTAAAATGCAGTATTTTCACAATTCATTAAAATTTTATTTTTTCAGAAAAATACAAATTATTCAAAAAAAAGTAAATTTTTATGTCCTACTTCCAAATAATAAGTTTATTTTGTAAAATTTAAATTATAAAAGTGTCAAAAACTAGATTTAAAATTGATACACCATCAAATGGCGGTAAAACTACGTTTTTTTTAAAATACTTCTTTTATCCAAAAAAATGATTTTGTTCTCTTTAAATGTTCTAGAAAATGTGTAAGATGAATGATAATGTTATATAAAATTAAAAATGTGGTTAATACTATTCATAATAGCGAGTTTACATCCCAGTAAATAATAATATTTTATTAATATATCATTGTTTAGTGAAACTCGATATTACGTGCAATGCAAGCTATCGTGGAAGGTCGTTCTTGCATGTAACGCAAGCCAAGTCAGTGTTGAGTGTTGTGAAAGCTTCCTTTGGTGTTGCATATAACATAATCCAAACTTAGTTCATTTATACATTGAACAAAATCTATACTCATTGTTGCATGAAATAAATTCTATCAAAATAACTTGAAATTGTGTGAAACACAAGCCAAGAATATTGTTGCGTATACTACAAGCTAATATGGTGTTGTGTATAGCGCTAGCTAATATTGCTATTGCGTACAGCATCAAAGAAATTAAAAGAATTTATCTCATAAAATCTCGGGTTGTTACAATTTATGTATTGAGGTTGTATTGAAATCCTTTATTGAAATGATATTTAAGGACTTAATTTCAAGCATATACATCATATTTGTTTTGAAAATTTTCTTAATATGATTTTAAAAATAGAAAATATATATTCCAGTTAAAACCCATCAAGTTCAGAAAGTACGTGGGACTTTAACCAATAACGAAGGACTCTAAGGGTTTCACGCCTACTATTGGCATGCACGGTGTCCTAGTTAATGAGTAATTATTTTTAGTTATACAATTTTATGAATACATATTAATAATGATGCATTAGTTTTAATTTTTAGGTTTATAGATTAATTTATTAACCATACTAACATTAGAGAATATTTAGATATAGATAGTATGAATTTTCACTCTATTAGGGGCCTTACGATCTGTTAAAAGGTTATTTTAATGCTTTGGCAATATAGTTAATTTTTCTATATCTATTTCATGAAGTAATTAATGAATTGGAAATTGGTCAATGCACAAACAAATGATAAAAATTAGGTTTATATAAATTTTTAATGTAATTTATTTCCTTATATTCATATGTAGTAAAATAATTAATCAACATTAAGAAAAGGATCTTAAAACAAAAATAGTTCCCAAATACCTTAATTTTTATTGAAGTTATGGTCATTTAAAGCAACATGTATTTATGGATTTGAATCCCCCATAATTTCATTGATCATTCACATGTTTTTTATTGATGACCAAAATCACTCCCTATAAATATTTATTTTTTTCCTCCATGTATGTATCTATACTTCCCACTTATATTCTCATACTTAGATACCTAGTAAAATAATAGTCCATGATACCTTTGTACTTCCCATTCTCTATATTCAATATTGATGATTTTGATACCCCTTAATATTTAAAAATGAATCACGCCATTTTTTAGTAAGAGAAAATAACCATTATTTTTCACTTGAGAGAAAATATTTGTTTCTATACACACCAAACTTGACTAATGTACTTGTATTCCCACCATACATGATAGATTTAACCTATATAAACACTAATATTACGTTATTAGAGTCTTATGTAAAATATTTGCGTGCATGAAATCTTAATGAAACTTTTTAACACACCAAATTTTGACTAATGAATACATAATATAACTAGAAAATTCAAGCCTAGTTAAACAAAAGAAAAAAAATAGTTGAAACCACATCCTCTTGAACTAATATAATTTTTTTCCTCCTTGCTTGCAGGAACATGTTTTGACCCATGGGGAATTGTGGTTCTTAAATTGGGGTAGTGAACTATACAGTCACAAGAGACATGTATGCTCCAGTTTAGTTTTTATTTTATTTTTTTATCTCATCGGAAACTTAGGACTTTTACTGCTTTCTACGGATGGAGGGTAGTTATATTCTGTGAAGGGGACCATAAGGGAACTAGAGGTGGCTACGTGGTTTTCTTTGTAGGGGATGTAGATTAGGGTTGTGAAGGGATTAATTAGTGTGTTTTATTTTTTTGTTCCTTTGTACTATTTTGTTTCTGTTTATTTTCTCTTCCTTCGGTGTGGACGTCCAACGTATGGATGAGTCATGCCATAATTTTTTTTATTTTCTATTACTATTTTAATTAATTGTTTGTAAGAGAAATTGTTCTTAATTGGTGATTCCTTGATGCCCTGACACTTATGCCAGCACATGGGCATAGCCCATCCACCTTAGTCCATCCTAGTATACTTATATTTGAGTTTATGTCAGAAACATGGGAAGGCCTAAGAAATATGAATAATTATGGAGGGATTGGGAATGTTTAGGAATGAATTGTGAATTCCTATGAATAAGGATTAAGAAAATTGGAATTTATAATGAGAAGATATGGGAGACTATGAAATATATATTTTTTATGGAAATGTTATGGGTATAAAAGGTGGTGAAATGGTAATTTGATGGGACTAATAAATGGATATTCACATTAATAACTAATTTGATAATGTAATATTATATCATAAGATATTTTACATTGTTGGATTTGGTGATTAAACTCCATCCCAATGCAACTATAGAAATACTTTGGTTCCAAATATACTTTATCATAAACTATATATCTTGGTTTGAAATCCCCAATAAAACTTTCATTGACCTTAGGGTAGGACTCAAGACTTGTTAGCATATCACAAACAAGGGAAAGGCGGTTATTCCCTTATCACATACACTAAGTGGAGTGCCACAAACCCCTAAATACTACCATATCCAAAAAATAAATACCTTAGGTTTTCTGAAGCTTCCTTAATTATATAATGCAATTTTAGGAATATGGTGAATCATCCCCTCATTTCTTCTATGAAGATTTTATCCATTCTTAATTCCACCCAACATTATTTTATTTTTTTTAAGGAATCCCACTCATCTGAAAAAGGACTGGTAAATGCCTCATGATAGTTGGGATATATATATTGTCTTGTCAATCTGTGCACGAAAAAACTAAATTACCATTGTAAGACTTTTAATTTTCAAACATATTGTGCCCAGGAGGAGGGTGATTAATCCATTGTTTGATACACCAAAGGGAGTTCCACATAACACATATAAAAGATAGTTTACTGTTTTTATTCTTCTTCACACTCTGGTATTACAGGAATTAAAACCATCACCATGGTAAAATATGTGATCTAATAAAATTTTTGAATATCCACATTCAAACTCTCCTTTTGAACTCTTTATAATATTGGAATTTGAATCTTTATTTTGAAATCTTCATTTAAAAACCCAGTTTGTTGTGTCTTCATTAAAATAATTCCTTAAAAGAAAATCTCGAATATCACAATAATATATTCTTCATTTAAAACTCTGAACACTACGGAATCTATCTTATAAAAAATCATCATTCAGAAGATCACTGACATGAGACCCAAAAAATTCTTTCATGAAACCATCTAAACCATGAAAGAGTATCATCCACATGTTTCATGTTTTCCCTCATGAACACTACATGTTACCCTCTTGTATATACCTACAGTCATAGTTCCCATTCTATAAAAACTTCATGGAATCTTCTGACTCCCTGCGCAATAATATTTATGCAGGCTATCAAAATTTTGTGTAATCTCATCCTACTAAACTAGTTAAAAATTTCTCCAGCATTCATGTACTTTAAATCGGTTCTACGCTTCATATATTAAGATCAATTCTAGCCTTAATATATTATCGACCTCTTCAACTCAACATGCTAACATGATCCACATCAAATTTCCAACTTATATCAACTTTAATATATACTCCAAACACGTATCAATATCTCCAAATCATGAACATCATTTCATTATGCAATTTATCCATGCATACCTTCACCATCAGTCCTCTTCCAAGACTTCTTCATTATGTTAACACGTCAAATTAAATATACATATATATTTTATCAACACATCTTCATGAAATATATCTTCATGCCATTATTCTTGACAAAGCCTATGTTTCTGAGTCAATAAGGTTTCCTTATGACTTTTCTATTCCTCTGTGTTTTGAAAATCACAAATACTTTATCTTAAGGAAAATTATAGTTTCCCTAAGAATTATCTTAATAAGGAAAATTTTCCTTCCCCAAGGAAATTTATCCTAATCTCTGTTTTCATTGTTCATTTTGTAGTTTTTCTAAATCTAACTCATTTTATTCCTAAGTCTAAAATTAGGTTTCACGTATAAAACCTCATAATCCTATAAATACATGTTTCGAAAGTATTCTATTTTCAGACTCTGAATTCTCTGAAATTCAGACTCCGAATTCTCTAAATTTCAGACTCTAAATTCTCTCAAATTTAGACTCCAAATTCTCTGAAATTCAGACTCCGAATTCTCTGAAATTCAGACTCCAAATTCTCTGGAATTCAGACTCCTAATTCTCTAAAATTCAGACTCCGAATTCTCTGAAAATTAGACTCTGAATTCTCTAAAATTTAGACTCTGAATTATCTGAAATTCAGACTCTCAATTCTCTAAAATTCAGACTCTGAATTCTCTAAAATTCAGACTCCGAATTCTCTGAAATTCAGACTTTGAATTATCTAAAATTCAGACTCTAAATTCCTCATAATTTAGACTCTGAATTCCTCAGAATTTAGACTCCGAATTAATACGATTCAGACTCTAAAATCTATAGAATTCTGGTTCCGAATTCTTTAGAAAACAGAATCCAAATATCCATGATTTATAGTCTCCAAATGATTATTTGGTTAGACTCTGAACATTATTTTTATTAAACTCTAAAAAAAATATTTGGTTAAGAAACCTTATTTTTCTTACACCTGTTATAGTTATGAAACGATGTCATATATTCTGTTTCTAACTAACTATTTTTTGAGTGACACATGTATAGGTCCCTACGAAATTCAAGGAAAAATATGACTATTAGAGGAGGGATACGACCATTGGAGAAGTGCCTATAAATAAAATCTCATTTGAATGAGCTCAACAACTATTGATCACTCTAGAGATTTCATGGTGTTGAAGTGATTTCTAAAGATAGATACTCTCATGCCTTATGTGTACTAAACATCTTGTTCAGATTGCTTCGTGTGACTTCAATTGTTTCTATGTACAATCTTGGACTTATGGGGATAGGAAGAAAGAGGTTCTGACTACCTTAAAGTTTGAGGACTTCCATGGATATAAAGACAAAGGTTTCAACTACCTTAAATTTCAAGGGATTTCGGGGATAGTAAGATAGATTTTGATATTTCTATCGAGGGCTTACCCTAGTGCGGGTAAGACAGACTTTCTTGAAAGTATAAATCAAAGTACCTTTATCCAATGTTGTTGGATACCCTACTCTTTGGGTTAAAAGATTTCATACTTGTTACTTGTTTTGTTTCAAGTTTATTTCCATTGTATTTTGATAATGGAATAAATTATAACCTTTTTATACTTTCTTATTCTTTTTTATACTCTAATAAGTAAGATTCTATATTCTTTAAGGTAGAATATTTTCCTTGTAAACTTTCCTTATGTTTTATTTATAGAACCACATTTCTGGAACCTAGAAAGTTTGTAGAACTAAAATAGCTCTTGTGAATTTACCTTGTTTAACCTTGTTAAACATAGTTTTATTTAAAGTTAAAAATGAAAGTTTTTAAACTTACAATTGACCCCCCCCCCTTTATATTTGAGTGTCTAAATTCATATTTTGATCCTACAATTTTCATCAAAGGAGGTATCTGAAATACTTATATACACATATAAGTTTTCTTGTTCAAGTTTTCATTGTTCTAAATATTTTCTTTGCTTAGGGATTTTTATCCTTGTTTACAAAGTTTTTCTATTAACAAGTTTTAGTGGAAAGATATTTTCTTTAAGAATGGTAGGAATAAATGTTGCTTCTATTGATAATCTAAATCCTACTAGACCACCTATATTTGATGGGAATTATTATGAATATCGGAGATATCGTATGAAGAATTTTTTTATTAATACTAGAGTGGACAATTTTTTTATTCTTAATAGATATTATAAGATTCTTGATAAAGAAGTCAGAACTTTCATCAATCAAGGGAAGTTAAAATATCAACTAAACTACAAGGTACACAGTACTCTATTGTGTTCCATGACCATGAATATATAATGTCAAATTTCTTTTTGTGAAGCTGCTAACTGTATCTGGAAGAAATTGGAGGTTACTCATTTTGGTACATACAAAGTTATAGAAACTAGAAGAGATATGCATAGAGCTTAATATCATGGATTTCTATTTCCCTGTGGAGAGCTAGTATGTGAGGTGAAACAAAGGTTTATGACTATTGTTAATAGTATACAATCTATGGGTGATAAAGGTTTATAAGATGAGGCACTTGTGGAAAAGATTATAGATATCATGCCTAATGAGTGGGAATATAAAATAATAGCTATTAATGAGAATAGGAAAGTATCTCAAATTACTCTTGACGAGATTTTTGAAAATCTTCTTCAACATGAGAAAAGAATAAAAAGAGATGTTGATATGAATGAGAAGAAAAATGGTAATATAAGTGTATCCTTTACTACTACTAAATCCAAGACTCCTGAAAGTGTTACCAGATCTAAGTCTAAGAAAGTCACTATTTTATTTGAATCTAGTGAAAGTGAACATAGTGATAATTAACTAGATAATATTTCTTTAAGGATGAACAAGATAGTTGGAAATAAGTATTTTCAGTATAGATACATAAAGAAAAAAATGCAAGTTAAGAAAGACTCGTAAGTCACTTGTTATGAATGCAAAAGAGCAGGGTATATCAGGTTGGATTGTATTATACTTAAGAAAATGGATATAAAGGAAAAGAATTATAAGAGGAATGAGAAGAAGTATTATAAGGATAATTCTAAGAAATTTTTGAAAGAAGATGACACCTGGATTGATAGTGGTGGTGACTCTTCTAATGAATCCTCAGAGTATTAAACTCTTGGACAGAAGAATCTTGGTCTACTAGCCAGACTACCTATTGAAAATAATTATCTAATGGCCAAGGTAAAAAATGTTCAATATATCACTAATGTATCCTTGAATGGAAATTATACTGATGATAAATCTTATAAGTCTTCAGATGAAGAATCTTCTTTTAATGAAGATAATACATTACCTTTTATGAAAAAGTATCTAGGTTTGCTAAATTTCTTGAAAATGAAAATTCTAAACTCAAGAAAAAGCTTGATAAGTAAAATTCTAGAATTTCTATTCTAAATAAAGAAGTATCAGATATTTCTAAATATCTTGAAAATAAAATTTATGATTTTGAATGTATTTCCAGAAACCTTGAGGAAGTTAATTATGAGAAGGATAAACTTTCTAAGGATCTTGAAAATGTAATTTCTAAGAAAAATATTTAGAGACTAACAGTAGTTCTAAAACTAATGTTTTGAGGATAAAAACTTGGTTATTAAACTAAAGTTAGAAATATTTTCATTGGGGAAGTTTTTATCAAACTTTACCTCTAGTAAGAAAAACTTTAACCAGATGTATTCCTAAATTTGACCTCTAAGGAATAGTTCTGGATTTGGTTATACTCATTCTAAGTAAATTTTTGGTAATAACTATTTTTTTCCTCAAAGTACTCTATTATGTACTAAAAGTTATTATGGTGGACATTAGGGGAAAAATTATTCTTTAAATAAAACTGAGTCTTTAGGATTTCATAAAGCTTGTTTTTTCTAAGAAAATTTGGATTCCTAAAATCTTGCTTTCTAAAATTTCTAGATCCAAGAAAATCTGGATTCTGAAAGTCTAACAATCTTATTTTCAGGAAAATAAAGATAGTACCAACAGTAATACATGGTACATGGATAGCGTATGTTCCCAGTATATGACTGGTAACAAAATATTCTTTGAAAAGATTATCAATACTAAAGGAGGAAAAGTAACTTTTAGAGATAATGTTCAGGGAGAAATTACTGGTATAGGTAACATTGTTCTTCTTGGGAAAAAATCATTTAAAATGTTATATTTGTTAAAGGTATTAAGCACAACCTCATTAGCATAAGTCAATTATGTGATGAAGGTTACCTTGTCAATTTTAGGAATGATAAGTTCTTAGTACACAATTCCAAGGAAGAGTTAATTATTTCTTCCCAAAGGTAAGAGAATGTATACACACTAAACATAGAAGACCTTACGAGCCAAGATCTACCTTATCTTAGTGCAATGGAAGATCAATATTGATTATGGAATAGAAGGTTATGAAATTGTAACCTTAGGAACCTATGTAAAATCTCTAATAAAATACTTTTTAAGGATCTACCAGATCTTAGATATGATTCTTCAAAAGTTTGTGATCCTTGTCAATATGGAAAGAAAAATAAATCAAGTTTTAAATTAATCAGCGATGTCTCAACTGCTGATGTATTACAGTTGGTGCATGCGGATATTTTCAGTCCAACACAAACTGCAAGCATTGGAGGAAAATATTATGTATATTTCCTAGTTGATGATTACACTAGATTTACGTGGGTCTATTTTCTAGCAAAGAAATATGAAGATTTTTCTTATTTAAAATTTTTTAGAGCCCAAGTTAAAAATGAGAAAAACATTTGATTGATAACCATTCATAGTGATCATGGAGAAGAATTTCAAAATTCTGATTTTGAAACTTTTTTAGCAAAAAAGGAATTACCCGTAACTTATCAGGACCAAGAACTACTCAAAAAATGGTGTTGTTGAAAGAAGAAATAGAATTATTCAAGAGTTAACTAGAAATATATTGAGTGAATATTTGATTTCTAAACACTTTTGGGTTGAAGATATAAGAATTTCTTGTTATACTATAAATCTAGTTTTAATTATACCTTTTCATAACAAGATCCCTTACGAAATATGGAATTGTAGAAAACCTAGCAT